>JANBXA010000642.1:16042500-16640000 GCA_030556225.1 Cricetiscus sungorus
ACACTCACACTCACACACACACTCACACACACACACTCACACTCACACTCACACACACACTCACACTCACACACCCACACACACACACACTCACACTCACACACACACACACACACACCAACCTTACCTCTCTCCTCCGTTTCTTTTATTTCTTACTTGCAGTGCTGAAGACTGACCTGGGGCCTCTAGAAGCCCTAACAAAGTGCTGAGACACCTTTGTGATGTTGCTCTTTTGATACCCAGCTTTGCTATGCTTTGCCGTGCAGCTCAGCCGGCTCTGGAACTTACAGGCCTCCCGCGTCTGCCTCCTTCCTGCTGGGGTCACAGGTGTGTGACACCACGTCAAGCCATTCTCTATCTGTATGAGTTTGTCATCTAACAATGTTTTATAAACGGAACTATGTGTTACAGGGCATTTAGGACTGTCGTTCCCACAGAGCGAATCCTCTGGAGAGTCATTCAGGTTGCTGACTGAGACAGTGTTCATTCCTGTTTTTATTGCTAGGCAGTATTCTTGGGATGTGCCACAGTTTGTTAAACCATTCACCACCATAGGACTATGCCTTACTTTCCCAACTAAAGCTAGTCTAAATGTTCGTGGACAGGGTGTTTTTGTTTGTTTTGTTTTTGTTTTTGTCATTGTTCATCTTCATTTCTCTGGTGTTAACATTCATGAGTATAATTGCAATGCATTATGGGAACTTTAGACACTTTTTTTGAGAGATTGCCAAATTGCAAAGAACTTTCATTTTATACTCAAGTTCCTCTGAATTCTTTTTTTTTTTAAAAATAAAAGATTTATTAATTTTCATTTTATGTATATGAGTTCTTGCCTGCATGTATGTAAGTGCTTGGTGCCACAGAAGCTGAGGAGTTATGGTTGGTTGTGAGCTGCCTTGTAGGTGCTGAGAGCTGGAACTGAATCTTCTGCAAGAACAGCCTTTTCTGAGCCTCAGTTCCTCTTCACTCTTAACGGCTCTTCCCATTTTTTACGTCTTAGCCATTTGACGGCTCTGTGGAGACATCTCCTGTGATTTTTGCTTGACATGTCCCTCTTGGCTGGTGGTATGAACATGTTTTCATGTGTATGCTATTCACCTCAGTAAAATTCTCACGCTGTGTGTTCCTTTCTCGATTGGTTTTTGTTACTATTGAATGTTTAGAGCTTTATATACTTTCCTCTGTATAATCTTCGAATACCCTCACTCCACGGTGTGTCCTTTGATCCTTGAAACTGGGTCTGTAATGGAGTAAAAGTTTTAAATTCTGCTGAAATGCACCTTGCCAGTGCTTTTGTCTACACATCCCACTTCAGCATTAAGACCGTTTGCTTTCTGCTGGAACCAACCAGGACACCTTGAGGACAGATGGGAAAACGGGGACAAATCACCCTGTGAGGGCAAATCAAGACATGTGATTACATATCCACAAGCCACACTTACTGACTTCTACTGGGGCATGAGGTAATGGGAAGTCACAGAGGGCGATTTATGTAGAAACAAAACTGCAGGAAGGAGCCTGTTGAGGGATGGGAGTGACAACATCGGTGTTGATGGGGGCCTAAGAAATGGCCTATGTCACCCACTCCCCAGTTTACTTATAAGATATTGATATTGAGGTCTTAGCCATTTCTGGCTCAGCATGCAGACAACGTTCATATTCTTTGTACACTTGAAACAGATGGAAGCTGGTATTCAGTCTCAGCTCCCGCGTATGTGCACGTGTGCAGATGCCAGCAGAGACCAGAAGAGGGCATCAGATCTCCTGGAGCTAGAGTTACAGGCAGTTGTGAGTGGTCCACTGTGAATGCTGGGAGCTTGGGGCCTCTGCAAGAGCAGCAATGGCTCTTAACTGCTGAGCTTTCTCTCCAGCCCCCAACCCTTCAAAGCAGGGTAGGAGAAAAAAAATATGGAGCAAAACAAAACAAAAACCTGCAAAAATGCCATTGAGTTCATTTTGTGTTGGCCGTGGGACCTGCCCTTAGGAGGGGTTGGTACCTGGTCAGTGTTGCTGGTTTTCTTTTCTGCCTGTCCCACAGCTGCTTCAGCCCCAAATGAATGCACAGAGAAGTATGTTAATTATTAAACTGTTGGCCGATGGCTAGGGCTCCCTTACTGGCTAGCTCTGTCTTAATTATTAACCCATTTCTATTAATCTATGTATTTCCACGTGGTCTTGGCTTGCTGGAGAAATGTCTGGGCCTTCTACTCCTTTGTGGACTACATGGTGACCGCCTTTGGTGGGCTCTCTCTGCCTACCTTTCCCAGAATTCTCCTCATCCAAGTCCCGCCTATCTTCCTGCCTCATTGGCCAGACAGTGTTTTATTCATCAACCAATAGGAGAAACATAAGGTCAGACTCCACTGGAAACAATTAATTTTCATCTGCGAGTGGTTGCCAATTGAAGACGGATAGCTTCAGGATCAGGGATGTAGACTTCTGTCCACTCCCACTGTCAGCACCGGGACCACATCAGGCCCAGACTGGGCAGGTACTGTGCACGCTGCCAGTCTCTGAGAGTTCATGGTCCTGCCATCTTTAGAAGGCCATGTTTGCTTGGTGTTCTCCATCCCTCTGGCTCTTACCCTTTTCAGCCTCCTCTTCCACAGGGTTCCCTGAAATACTCCTAAATTGAGGTTGGTATCACCAACCTCAAATACACAGAACGATAGTGATTAAAAAAAAAGAAGAAGAAGAACCAAAGCAGCATGGTATTGGCATAAAGGCAGACACCATTGACATTCTTACCATCTGGCTTATCTTCCTGTAACTCAGAGGAGATGGGAGATGGTTGGCATCTCTCAGAGTGACCATGGATTTGCCTGTTCCTCTTTCCATATCACCAGAGTGCCCTCCTGTATTCCAAAGGCCTGCCATACACATTTAGAGAATACTAGGTGTAAATGGATTTTTCTTTGGGCTGCCAGCTCACAAATAATGACATGAGACGTATTATTGATTATGAAAGCTTGGCCTATAGCTTAGGCTTGTCCCATTAGCTCTTAGAGCTTAAATTAACCCATTCCCACTCATCTTCGTGTTGCCATACAACTCGTGGCTTTTACCTGTCCTCTTGCCTGTCTTGCTTCCTCTCCATCTGGCTGGTGACTCCACCCTTCTTCCTCTTCCAGTCCTCTCTGTCCCCAGAAGTCCCACCTAACCTCCTCCTGTCTAGCTATTGGCCACTCAGCTCTTTACTAAACCAATCACAGTGACACATCTTCACATGGTGCAAAGAAATATTCCACAACATTCATATCTTTCTAATACATTGCTTATTTTCCTCTATGAAATCTTCGTATTTGTCTCTGGTCACACACTTTTGGTCAGGGATTTATTTTGAATAATATTAGTGTACTTATTCCTTTTTGTTTTAAAAAATTGTTATTTATTATTTTGAGGGGTGTGCATGCACAACACACATGTGGGTCAAAAGACAACTTGCAGGAGTCAGTTCTCTTCTTCCACCCTGAGAGTCCAGGGATCAAATTCAGGTTCCTAGGCTTGATGGCAAGCGCCGTTACCCACAGAGCTGCCTCGACACTCTCAAACCTTATGTTTACTGTGTACGTAGCATGTGTTCTATTTTGTTTCATTCTGTTTCTTTAAAGTGTGGATTCGGTTCTTTTCTGTTTCTTTTTACTTTGAAAGTCCATTTGCATTACTTTATACTCCTTCCCTTTGTTCCTGAATGTTCCCTTCGGGCAGACCCTTTTAATCGTGGCTAGATTTTATCATTTATATATAAAGTTTTATATACTGTTGTAGTGCCATTCTTTAACTGATTTGTTCTGGAGAGTGTGTTCCAGGTTTTCCCAGAGTCCTAGATCTTACTTTTTAATTAGAAGAGTTGGGTCTTGTACTTTTCTGTATCACAGATGAAAATGAAGATCCCAGGAAGATTAGAGTTTTTCTTAATTGGCTCTATTTGAGTCTAGCTTGTACACAGTCAGGTAGGTTCCTTTGAAGCATACCCAGATTAAGCCAGCAAGTTGACCAAGACCCAGAGCAAGTGCACCCTCACCCCCACAGACCCATGCTTCTTGGCGGTGTGCCCAAGGCCCAGGCAATGGCCACAACGGCTTTTGTTATTGTGGGTTCCTTTGTATTTTCTATTAATCTCGTGTTGCTGAAACAATACAAAGTGACTTCCCTTTATGTGTGTTTATGTGCATGATTCGTGTATGTATTGTGTAGATTTTTATGGCGTGTATATGCATGCACTCACGTGTGTGACTGTGGTTATGCATGTGTGGAGTTCAGAAGACGTCTTGGGTGCTGGATCTTGGCTTCTGCCTTGAGATGGGCTCTCTTTATTACTGCTAGCTGTGTATGTCAGGCTAACTGGCTCAAAAGCTTCCAGACATGATCTAGTATTCACATTCTATCTCAAACAGGGTGTTCACACACACACACACACACACACACACACACACACACACACACACACACTCATACCCAACTTTTTGAGGGCTCTGGGGATTCAAACTCATATCCTCACACTTGGGCAGCAGTTACTCACTGAGCCATCTCCCTGTCTCTAGAATGACTTTCTGAAGTATAATTTTCTTCACTCCACATTTTCCGGCATCAACATTATTTTCCACCTTTATAGCTGAATAACAATTTTGAAGTTCATCAATATTGCCATGTGTTATGAACAGTTCATTCATTTTTATTGTCAAATAAAAATCCATTCTATGGAAATACTTTATGTATTCATTAATTGATTAGCTTTTGGGGATAAATTTTAATTAAAGCTTACTATTGTAACATCTTTCATTTTTCATTTCTCTTGGAAAAATATCTGGAAATTTGTATTAGTCAGTATTCTCTAGAAACAGAATAGACCCAGTGAATATGAACAAGAGGATTTATTAGACTGACTTATACAATCAGGGCTGAGTAGTCCAACAATGGCACTCTCCACACTGGAGAGGCTGAGAATCACTCGAGGTTGGCAGTGGTGACCTGGAGTGCTTTAGTGGTCTTCAGTTCATATTGGAAGCTGAAGATGGGCTCTGCCATCAGTGAAGGATGGCAGCAGCAGATGCAGCAGCAACAGGGCAGATGCACTTGCCAGTAAGGAGTGAAGGCTGCTGGCGAAAGCAATGCTGTTTCCTCCTCAGCTGGACAGTGGCATCCATTCTCAGGGAGGGCCTTCTCTCTCAGCTGATCCTTCCTGGAAATGCCCCTACAGATTTGTTCTGGGTCTCTTCCTCCCAACTCCATATTTAATCATGTTGACAAATAAGAGTAACAATCACAGAGTTGAATAACTCATTGTGTATTTGTACATCTCAAAATTTGAGAATTTCAAATGTTTCACATCTCCCCCCACCCCAGTGCTTACTGGCTCTTGTAAGCATTTCAAGTTTTAGCCTCCCACACTGTGGTTTTAATGGAAGTTTCCCGGGACTAAAAAAATAAAGTCTCTGTCACTGGGTTGATCAGGGTTTCCCTACTGATATATAAACACAGAGAACTGACTGCACAGACTTGACCTTTGACTTCCACATATACACCACGGCATGCATGCGTGCCCCCATGTCATATGCACAACAATAGCAGTAAGGAGCTTGGCCATTATGAAGTCTAGTCTCTGGACTGTTAATTTTTGCTTAAGCCAATATTTAACTACTTCAACTGTCATGTCTTCATTAGTTTTCAGTGTCTGGTAATGTGGAACTTTATTTTGTTCTTACTTTTTGAGGTGGCCAGAGCTATTTTAGTTCTTTTGCATTTCCAAATGGTGACCATTTCTACAGCAAAACATTTTCCTGTGTCATCACTATTTTTTCATCTTTATGGCTGAATCAAATTCATCTTCATACACTCACATATGCACACATGCACATGAACACGCACACACACGTGTACACACACACACACACACACACACACACACACACACACACACACACGCACCCACCCATGGATGAATATATAGGCTGGTTTCTTTAGGTGACCGCTGTGAATGGTGCTAACATAAACAAGGCTGTGGCTGATGACATCCCATTTGCCACCTCCCGCTATTGTTTCGTGAGCTGCCGGGTTGTATTCAGGAAGTCATTGCTTCTGCCCATGTCCTGAAGCATTTCCTCTACGTTTTCCTGTCCAGTTTTACATCTTTCATTGAGGTCTTTGATCCTCTGGGAGTTGATTGTTTTTATTTTCTGGTCTAGAAGAGTCTAACACCAATCTTTGTAACGTTTTTAACTCATCTCTCTTTCCTTACTGCTCTGATACCAATGTCAAGGACTGTGAATGATAATTTTGAGTATGGACATCTTTGTCTCATTTCTGATGTTGGAAGAAATAGTTTCAGTTATTCCCCAGTTTAGTTTGACGTCAGCTATGGGTTTGTTGCATACAGCCTTTCCTATGTTGATGTCCGATCTTTTTATGCCTAGACGGTCACGTGATCTTTGCCTACAATTCTGTTTGAGTGCCACATTAGGCACTGAGTATTTGTGAGGATTGGTCATGCTTGGATCTCTGCAATGAAATCAAGTGGATCGCATGGCATGTGACCTTTGTAAATGAGCTGTTGGATTAAGTCTATAAGTAGTTTATTCAAAACCATAGCCAATGTGTTTATTGGGAAATTATTCTACAGTTTTTGCTTTGTTTTCATTTTTTTCTTATAAAATAAAGCATTTAATTGGCTTACTGAAAAAAACTGCTACTATCTATCTATCTATCTATCTATCTATCTATCTATCTATCTATCTCTCAATAGCCAGAACAGCTGTCAGATCTCCTGAGCCCTGAGCTGGAGTCACAGGTGGTCATAAGCCGTCTAGTGTGGGTGCTGGGAACAAACTCAGGTCTTGTCCTGAGCTGTTAACTGCTAAGTCATCTCAGTTAGCTCAGTCGTCTCCTCTGGGCAGTGATGGCTTCATGGAATGACTTCCTTTCTCCTCTGTGGAAATGTTTGAGAAGCATTGGTGTTCAATCTTCCCTGAAGATCTGGTAAAACTCGGCTATGGATCCATCCAGTCCTGGGCTACCCTTTGTTTTACAAACATCTGAGACCTCAGATAAATTTAACAGTGCATCTCAACGTCATAAAAAATAATTTGGTTAATCTTTAAAATATACAGTTTGCAAAAATTGAAGCAAGGGGATATGAACAACCTGAGGAGAGAGATCAGTAACTAATGATGAGATTGATGTTACCTGAGGTCTCAGATGTAAATGTCTCTCAGAGCTGTTTGTGTTCCTCAGTTTTGCTTTGCCAGAGCTCATGGATTCTGATCACATTTTCATTTGATCAAAGCATTTAACAACACTCTGATTATTTGTGGTAAGTTCTTCACTCTCCACACTCTTAGATCTGTTTCTCTCTGCTGATTTCTCATTCCATCTCATTATAATCAGATACAATGTAAGAAATTATTCCAGTTTTCTGTATTTGCTGAGGCTTGCTTCATGGCCTTAAGTATGATGTACTTTGAAGAGTGCCCCAAGAGCTGCTGAAAAGAGCATGTATTCTGTGGTTGTTGGATGGGAGAGTCTGCAAGTTTGTTAAGACTGTTTGGTAGCTAATGCAGGATGAAACTGTTTTGTTATTTTTTTTTTAAAGACATATTTGACTCATTTATGTATGTATCTGAGTGTGTGTGTGTGTGTGTGTGTACTTGTACACATATGGAGGCCATAAGAGGGCATCAGATCCTCCTCTATCATGTTCTTCCTTGTTCCTTTGAGCCTGGGTCTCTTTGGTTTGTTTGGTTGGTTGGTTTTTTATTTTTTGTTTTTTTGTTTTTGTTTTTTGGTTTGTTTTTTGTTTTTTGGCCTGTCCCAATGATACTCCTATTTCTTCCTAACCCCCATTCAGGGACTATGTTACAGGCATTTGTGATGAGCCCCAACTTATTATATAGGTACTAGGCTCTTAACTCCAGCCCTCATGATTTTGGAGCAAGTGCTCTTCACCATGGAGCCATAATCTCTCTAGCCCAGCACTGGTGTTTGTTTATTGATGTTTTGCTTGGGTGGTGTTGAGATATTGAAGTCTGTCCTAGTCTGATTTCCATTATAATGATAAATACTATGACCAAAAGAAACTTGGGTTTATTTCATCTTACACTTCTATGTAACAGTCCACGCCTGAGGGAAGTCGGGGCAGAAAGGCAAGGCAGATTGTGATCTAGATGTGTAAGGCACATATGCCCTTTTCTCTCCTAAATTGCTTTGGCCAGGGTAGTTCATCAGACCAACAGAGAAATAAACTAGAACTGGGTATGGGATGTGAGCTTCTTGCTGTTATGGGGGGGGGGGGGAGTCACATCCCTGCAGTGGATGATAAAGCATGTTACAAAGGCCAAGCCATCTGAGGGTGGAGTATCCTGGGGATAGGTTCTGGATTAGGCACCTTCCTGTATGTAGAAGCATGCCTCACTGACCCATAAGGTCTGTCTCATGAATAAGGAGACACGCTCAAAGGCTGATGTTCAAGATAATATTTTGCAATCCCTAAAATACACATGCATGAGGCATGTTCATAAGCAGACTCTCGCAACTGTTGGGTGGCTTTTGCTGTGTGTGTTAGGAAATGCAACTGAGGCTCAGCTGTCTGCCCATAAAGAGCTCGTCTACACCACAGGGAAAATGAGTGCAGGCACTGTCCTCTGCATCAGCCTCAGGTTTGCCAAGAAAAGTGGGATCTGCAAGGATGAGATGGACGTTTCAGTTTGTCATTTTATACAGTCGTCGGCAGGATGCAAAGGAAAGAACAAGTTAGATGTGTGCTGAAGAGCTGAAGAGCTCTTCCTGGGATTTTGGAACCAGTGAGAGGATTCAGTAAGGGGACAGAGAGGGAGGGAGGGAGGGAAGAAGGGAGGGAGGGAGGGGGAGAGAGAGAGAGGGAGGGGGAAAGAGAGAGAGAGAGAGAGAGAGAGAGAGAGAGAGAGAGAGAGAGAGAGAGAGAGAGAGAGAGAGAACAAGGTAGAAGGGATAGAAAATAGAAAATATCCCTCAGGTCCAACCTTTAATATAGAGGAAGTGAAAAACTTTGACTTGGCATGCAGAGTGGGTCCTAATAATGGCCAAGCACAGGAAACTGTGACAATCAAGGAATATCCCACATCTGAATTACTTGAATGGAAAATGCTTTTAAACAGGGAGTAAAAGTGCATCTTGCAGCCTGGCTTGTGCAGCTGTGGATGGGAGGGCAAATGATATCAGTCTGAGTGCTATGGAAGCAGAGAAACCAATAAAAATACCCCCGCCCCAGGCATAATCTGCAGCAGCACAAGGAAAATAGTCCCTGATGCACTGGGTGTTTAAACCATTAAGAACGCTCTGTTATTGCCAGTCGCTGTCAGGAGAATAAAGGAGTGGCAGCCATTTGTGAAGCAACTGATCATGAAAGATGACATATTTGATGCTAGGTTTGTGTTCACAAGAGAGTTGAGAGACAGGTTGATTCAGCAGGGGCCTCAGGTATGGGGTTTGCCTTAGTTACTTTTCTACTGCCGTGGCAAAACGCCATGATGAAGACAGCTTACAGAAGAGAGCATGGGGGCTTACAGTTTCAGAGGGCGAAGCTGTTACCATCATGGGGGGGCATGGCAGCAGACAAACAGGCATGGTGCTTGAACAGTAGTGGAGAGCTCACATCTGAGCCACAGCACTAAGCAGAGAGAGCTCACTGGGAATGGCATGTGCTTTTGAAACCTCAAAGCCCACCCCCACGGACACACCTCCCCTGATAAGGCCACACCTCCTAATCCTTCTCAAATAGGTCCACCAACAGAACCAAGTATTCAAATATATGAGCCTATGGAGGCCATTCTCCTGAGGTCCTGAGTTCAGTTCCCCGCAGCCACATGGTGGCTCACAACCATCTGTAATGAAATCTGGTGCCCCCTTCTGGAATGCAGGCATACAGGCAGGCAGAACACTGTATACATGATAAATGAATAAATCTTAAAAAAAAAAAAAGGACAGGGTTTCTCTGTGTAGCCCTGGCTGTTCTGAACTCACTCTGTAGACCAGGCTGGCCTCAACTCACAGAGATCTGCCTGCCTCTGCCTCCTGAGTGCTGGTGCTAAAGGGTGTGCCACCACCATCGGGCAGTAGGGCAAAATCTTTACAAGGTACAAGAGGATATGACAGGACAGTACTATAGGCACTGGCATGAGAGGGTAAGGGGTCCAGGACCCCTGAGGTAGGTTTCACCTTGGGGGGACCTCGTCCCCACTCCAGCACGTCCCTTGCCATTTGTCATGAGTGTCCCAGTTTCAGAGGGCGTCCTGCCCACCCTGCCCCTCTGCAGGCTTTTGCAGAGCTGTATCTGATCTATGATGATATGGTAAGTACAGGCACAGGCCCTGCCCTCCAGAGACCCACAGCCTGCTGGGTACACGAGGCTACAGGACAGAGGGGAGCCAATCCGGGTTCTCAAGATAGGGTCCTTGATACCAGGGGATACATGCGTGGGTAGTGATGCGAGGAACAAATATGTCAGGGCAGGAGACTCAGCAGATGCTTGTGGGGTGTGCAGAGAAAGGTTGATCTCATTAGATCATGAATGGGTGAGGAGCCAAAACAAGATAGCTACATCCAAACTGGAAAATGGTACAGTAGCTCAGACCCTAAGGGCTGGAGGCCCTGCTACCTGGTCTAGCCCTCGGTGTCCAGAGGAGGAAGCCACTTACCCAAGGTCACTGTGTATAAATGAGGAAGCCCAGGCTTCCTGACACAAGGCCTGAGGTTGTTCTGCAGAAAGCTGCCTTTAGCAACCACAATGACTGGAAGCTTTGGAGTCCGAGGGTGCCAGCAGCCTGCAGTCTGGGGATGCCTCTCCCTCCCTCGTCTCCTGTCTTGGGGTGGGCAGACCCTGTGAGTCTCACATCTGCTCTTCAGTCACAGGAAGCTGTTCTTTCACTTTCTCTCCTCCATTCCCGCAGAGCTTTGGGGGAGGGCGTGTCTTACAACACACTAAACGTCTCCACTCGGGACAGAGACATCAGTCTGACACTGCCCTGCGGTCTGGCGTGGTGTGGCATATTGGTGGCTGATGCTGCTCGATGAATCCGTACTGGTCCTGACCCAGACCCCTTCCTGTCCCTACCTGCCAGTCTGCTATCAGTCCCTGCAGAGCCCAGCCCAGCTCTGCCTCCTCCAATCTGTAGAAATTTGCACCGTTCCCTGGTGGCCACATGCATCCAGCCCCAGCTCCAGGCCTGTTAGCCTTGGTCACCTTGAAGAGTCAAAGTCCAGCATCAGGGGATGTAGCAGTGTTTTCAGAGCCTGAGGACAGAGAGTCTTCTTCCAGATCAGCTCTCTGCAACATCTCTGGGGCTGGGGCTCAGATGGGGACTGTGACAGCAGAGGGAAAATGTTTATGGGGAGGCTGTGGATCTGAGGGCAGCAGCCCAGCCAGGTTGATGGTGCTGGCCCCACCCCCCTGAAAGAGCACACTTCACACACGGCTCAAGGACAGAATGACAAACTTTATTAGAAATGTTCCTTGCTCATAGGTCACATTCACATCAGAGTGGAGGCTGTGCTGTCTGACTCTGGTGTCCCACGCTGTGACGATTTCCAGTTACGCACGAGTCCGGGTTGGGAGTTGTCTGGAACACACCAAAGGTGCTGAATGGTGGTGCTGGCAGCAACAGCAAGATTCTGTGAGAGGATGGGTCTTCGGCCCTGAAGAGGCTGTGTCACACCTACTCCTTTCCAGTCCCAAGGCCACACCACGGGCCCCAGCTGATAAATAAACAGCATGTCACACACATATTGGAAACGAGAAACAAACTGTGGAAGTCTCCTAAAGTGAAAAAATAATTTGCTCAAAGAGAGCTCTGTGACAGCCAGGTTTCACCCTGAATGATGGCGGCTAGAGCCCTGGACACTCAGGGTGTCACAGACCTGGTGTCCTGAGGCCCCCCCCCTCCTTAGCACCTTTGGGAGAAAGCCATCTTCACACACTCCTCTTTCAAAATACAAACGCTACCTAAAACGATCATACCCAAGAATAAACTCTGTCCCCAGGGCAAGTCATCATCAGACTAGTGTCCCTGAATAGAGGGATAGGGACAGCCAAAGGACCCTATCGATGGTGGAAGAGGACAGGAAGGGATGAGGAAGCCTGATCAGAGAGGAAAGCCCAGGCTCTTAGAACTGCTGTGGTCCCTGGTGACTTGTCTCTCAAAGTGGTTCTAAGTCTTACAAGGGAAGGACAATCTCCCTGCCTGGGCCAGGGGCAGGCAGGGAGGGGACCATCAAGGACTTGCTTCCATCATTCATTATTCAGAAGCTATTTTCTCTCCACTGGCCAATTTCCCTGGGCCTGTCTGCAGTGGGGAGCAAGACGCAGTCTCCTGCCAAATGTTTTATTCATTCTCTTGAGGAAGAAGTGGTCTCTACTCTCTAGCTGACTGGGAGGCCTTCTGGTCCTGGCTGATGATGGCAGCACTTGGGCCCTGACAGCCACATTGGCAACAGGCATTCCTTTTCCAAGTCAGTGACACATCCTGATGCTCTGAAGCTAGGCGCTGTGTGACCACAGGTGACAGCAGGCCTTCAGCACCGCTCACTGGTACTGCAGATAGTTTTTGAGAGACTGAGGCAGGGGTAGAGAGCCGATGTCTCGAAGGCGCTGTCTGCCCAGGGCTGAGCGGATGGATCTCCGACACAGGTCCATCAGCGGCAGGGGCTCAGCTGCAAAGACAACAAAGACAGTGCAGTGTGAGTGCCCATCCACACCTCCTCACTCCGCCCAGGTTGCCAGGCCACCTGCCCTTGACCCTGAACTAGCTCAGGGGCTCCTGTTGCTAAGGAGCCATCCCTGCTTACAGCAAGAGGCCCTTGGCTAGTTAGACTAGATTTGGAATAACCATGGTGAATAGTGCAAAGCCACAGAGAAACCCTGTCTCCAAAAAAACAGGGAAAAAATATTTAAAGTAAAGCTGGGTGGTGGTGGCACCTGCCTTTAATCCCAGTACTCAAGAGGCAGAGGCAAACCAAGCTATCACACACACACACACACACACACACACACACACACACACACACACACACACACACGATTAACAGTGATCTTAAACTTATGCTTAGCAAGGATAAGTTCTGATGTAGAGTGTGTGGTTCAAAAGTGTTTGGGAGGGATATCTTTTTAAAAACAGTAATTTGTTTCAGGAGGGTGAGGCAGGCGGACCATTTGAGCCCAGAAATTCAAGACCAGCCTGGGCAACACAGCCAGACCCTATTTCAAAACAAACAAGCAAACAGGATAAAGTCTACCAGCTTTGTAAATTCTTTCAAACCCTCACACTTTCCATATAGTGTCTACGATGGGCAGTGTGCAAAGACACATTTTCTTACAGCATTCAAGTTCTAAAAAAATCCATAAACTAAAATCCACCAGGGGCCTGGAAGGTGGCTCAGGGGAGCAAAAACACTTGCCACACAAGCCTGGTGGTGACGTGATATTGATCCCCAGAAGTCACTTAAAAAGCCGGATGCAGCGACAGACATCTGTAAGCCCAGCACTTCTACACTGAGACAGAAAACAGATGAGAGATCCCAACCCAACCTCTTCAAAGTTGCTCCCTGACCTCCATATGCACAGCATGGTGCACTTACCCAACCCCCAAGAGTTAAAAACCAAACCAAGCCATTGCAAGAACACCTCTGGATACAGGACAGCTTACTGAATTACCCATGCTCACCGAGGGTACACATACTAACACTTATCTCTTCCAGGTCCTGTGGTAACACTGGAGGTGCAGAGAAAACTAAGCCAGGACCAGAACCAGCCCTGGGATTTTCTCATGATCTGGGATTTTAAAGTAAATGAATGATTTATGTTTGTTTGTTTTTAATTTTGTGTATATGGCTGTTTTGCCTTCGAGTCTATCTGTGTACCATGTATATGCCCACAGAGGCCAGAAGAAGGTGTTGGATACCCTGGAACTGGAGTTACAGATAGTTATGAGCCACCATGTTTGGGGCTGAGAATTGAACCCTGGTCCTTTGGAAGAGCAGTCAGTGCTCTCAACCTCTGAGCTACTGCTCCAGTGAGTTGTTTTAAAAGTGTTAATATAGAAAAGAACTCCTGAGTGCATAGGGACAGAAACTAGGCAGCTGATGGAAAGCTTTGAGGATAGAAATCTGAACAGGGTTTTGAAGGATGATTAGGAGTGTTATAAACACATGAGGCTGGGCAGTATTATAGTCAAGGAGAATAGGCAAGGACCAGGGAGTCAGGGAAGCTGAGGAGGGGAACAGGGCTGGCAGCTCAAACAGACCAGTGGAGAATGAAGAGGGCAGTGGTCCCATGTCACCTCATGTGGCTGACATGAGCCCCAGATGCTTGCACTGAAGGCAAGTGTTCTTTTGGTAGTGGAATACATAGAATTTTTGAAAGCATTAGAAGTCATGGTCAAATCCTAAGTTACAAACATAAATTTGTCAGCTGTCTGAGAATGGTATCAGGAGGGATGGGGACAGTGGCAGTTGGGGTTCCAAGGGAACTTCTGTTAGAGATGCAGTTCCAATGGATCACTATCAGAATCCAGTGGGATTCACCATGAGTGTCAGAGGCTATGTTCAAGGACACATCTTGCTGTCCTTCAGTCCTGCGCTAATAGTTTTATTTCTTCCTTATCTTTTCATTCTCATACAAAATGAGGCTAGCCAGAGGACTCCGGCCATGCATCCTGACCTGACCTGTCCCTCATAGGGGCCGCACTCTATTACAACAGCACCTCCAACCCTCCCTTGTCTGTCACAGCACCAATCCACATGCCCCCCTGCCCTGTCAACCAAGCCCCTACTCTAATCCCTCTGCCTTCAATACCTGGCTGGTCACTTAGCAGGGATTGTGAGGCATCCGATATGCTTGTCGCTGTTTTCTCCTGAAGGATTATTATGTGGCTGTTATAATTTAAGAGAAGCAGTGCACAGTGCACGAGAGAAAGACACCATGAGACAGGGTTCAAGCAGAGGGTTGTTTTTTTTACTGAGGGGAAGGGATCATAAGAAGGGGAAAGGGAAAGGGGATGGGAGAGACTAGCCTCCAGGGACAGGAGCATCAGGAGAGAGGAAGGGGGGAGGAGAGAGAGGGATGGGGAACAGACAAGAGAGGGGTAGAGAAAGAGAAAGAGGGATGGGAGGTGGGCAGGCTTCTTTTAAAGGACAATATAGTAAATAGGCACAGGTGATGCTCTTCGTGGCTGCAGCTGAGGGCTTATGCTGTAAGAACCCCAAGGGCAGGGCAATACAGATGCTAACAGAGGTCATAGGCACACTAAGTTCTTGGGGGCGGGTGAAGGCTCAATTCACATGAACCCCTGGAGGCAAGAAATATTATGATTATCATCTACATTTAAGGAGGCAGAAGCTGAAACAGGAAGCACAAGCTATGTAGCTAAGGATGCACAGCTGGTAAGTAGCAAGATTAGGAATCAAACTCTCAGAATTGAAAGAGCAAGGTAAACCGGAGAGGAAGGAGTTAACTCAGAAAAAGCCACCTTGAAAGATTCCCTTCCTGGTACAAGGCTGACTCAGCTCCAGCCAAGGAGCCATAAACAGTTCCAAGGAGCACCCAAACTGTGCCCACGCCAGTCAAAGCGATCCTACTGGGTGGTCAGGCAATGACTAAGTTTGGTAAATAACATCTTCTTGCCACAGCAGTCCTTGTGGGCAACTGTTAGTAACAATTTTGAAATTCCCCTAGACCCGAGTCAGTGAATCCAAAGGTCACGTACTCTTACCCAGTCCTGAACACCCAAGGCACGGACCACCCTGCTTGTAGTTTTTTTTTGTTTGTTTGTTTGTTTTGTTTTGTTTTTCCCTTACAATTGAGGCCAGGCACCATTTTCCTGCAGCTGCTACACCAGTTTGCTGGACAGGGTCTGTGCCCAGGCTTGTAGCTTAACAATAAACCTTGTGCATTTGCATCGGTGAGTCGGCTCCTTGGTGGTCTTTTTGGGGTCTCATGAACTTGGCATAACAGAACCAGAATCTGGAACTTGCCTTCTATCATACCCACATTCACTGCGCATTGGCTTGATCTACTGCTAGGCTGAGCGTATCTCACTGTGGTCTTGAAACTGAGGCTTGGAGAGCAGAGCCTTGTCTAGAGTCGAAAAGCTTGCATAAGAGTGTCGCTTGCATAAGAGTGTCATACCGCCCCTCCCCAACACTAATAAAAAGGTGGGCTTGAGGGACAATGAAGGTGTAATCACTTGTCTTCTAGACTCTTGGCAGACTGTGCCACAGCCTCCAGGCACTTTCCAGGTCACTCTAGTCACGGAGGGGCTCCAAGAACAGGTGATAGCCGGGATGAGCCTCTCAAGTGGAATTTTAAGCGAAAGAAAAGCGTGTTGTGTGACTCCCAAAAACCCTATAGTCCAAAAGCAGCTGATGATGATGTTCAGGGCGTGGCCAGTGATGTTCGGGGTGTAGTGACGGGTGGTGGCGGGTGGCTTTTAGGCTCATGTTTGGCTCTCCTTGCCTGCTTGCCTTGATGCCAGCAGGCAGGAGCTTGAGATCCAGACACTTTCTTAAAAAAGAAGTTAGATCTGAAATAAAGGCGCTACTCACTGAATCGGACCTTAGCCCCCCCGGGGATGGGGGCAGTGATGAACACACATGCCAAGCAAGAATAAATGAAAAGGATGAAGGAGGCTAGCTTGGAAGCCCAGCTCACACTCAGCCCCGCCAGCCAGAGGTGGCTGGCTCTTCTTCTCCCAGCCACACACTTGTCATCTGTAAAATGGGGACAGTATGACAGCATCACTTCATGGACTATTTGGTGACGATGGCATGGCATAGCCTGCCCTTTGCTGAAATACACATTCAAGCCATCGTCTTAAGAGGGATCTATGAAAACATTTACACCGTTGTTTACTGTGCTTCTAAAAATGTCTCAGGATGCTACCCTGCTACCCTACTGACAGCCACCTTCTGCTCTTGATGGAGACCTCACCCAGGCCAGTGAAGGATGCCTGGCTCTGTGCTACAAACATCTCAGTCCTGGGTAAACTCCCCTCAGTTAGCCATCACTAACCCCTGTACAACCTGAGGTGAACCACAGGATTTCCGGGGACTCTGCTGTCATCCGCAAAAAGGGTAGCAAGGCTCATGGGGTTAGCTCCCAGTTTGTTGTCAGGGATGTGGACAGGTGGCAAGACTGACACAGAGAATGGTGGCTTCAGCTGTCTCCTCACCTGCCGTGGATATGCTAAGATGTGAGTTCCTGGCTACCATCATGCCCGCATTTATAGTTTAAGTCACAGGTGAATGTCAAACAATGGGAGTCAGATGGAAAAGCACTGAGTGACATCCTTGAAAGCTGAACTTAAGAAGACCTGGGTGCTGTTTGGTTTTCATAAAGGAAACAAGGAGATACACAGGTGTCTTGCCTGCATGTATATTTGGGTACCACTTGTACTCCTGGTGCCTGTGGAAGCCAGAAGGCACTGGGTCCCCTGGAACTGGAGTTACAGGACACCACTTGGGATTTGAACCCTGGTCTTCTGGAAGAGCAGTCAGTGCTCTTAATTGCTGAGTCATCTCTCCATGCATCTCTCCCATGCACTACAATTATTCGAATGTGAGGGTGCTGTAGTAAGCTCTAGGAGGCAGCCTGGGCTCAACACTGGTGCCCTTCCCAGCTAAAATGACAGAAAAGATGGTCACATGCTCTCCCTGTGTGTATGACGGACACCACACCAGGGATGGAAACTAAGAAAGGCAGTGACAGTCTAGACAGCTGGGCAGACTCCGGGAAGACAAGAGGCAGTTGTGACAGGGTGCAGGGGTGAAGCAGGGAACCTGACAGCACTATCCACAAACTCCACAGACCACACACCTTGAGACTCCGCAAAGAGCTGTAGCCCTTTGTGACGATGCTTTTCCCATCACTGCCCCCAGCACAAGCCTGAGCCTGCCGTCTGTCTCAAGGGAAGCAGCCTTTAGGGAAAGCCCTGCTCAGTGTGGGGGTCAGCTGAACGGAGCATGAGCAAATATGTCACACTGGATGGGGGAGGGGTGGCTGGAAAGGAAGGCCCTAAGCAAGGGCCTATCTCTGCCCCCAGAGTGGCAGAGCATCCTCAATTTTCTTCCCCAGCTCCAGGGTTTACTATCAGAACAGCAGGTGGCCTGGTGTGACAGCCTAGATGCCTACTCATGGCTGCAGTTTGGCAGGATGGAATTCACACTTGATTCCTGCTTGTGGGAAGCTTGACCGTACCACATCAATTTAGGTTTCAGAGGAACAAATGCACATGACTGGGAATCCCTTGGAGAGAAATGTGATGGGGGCCGGTGCAGGGGAGAGGCTTGGAGACCAGGGTTAGGGTTGCCAAGCCTCTAACAGAGAAGAGGCAGATATCCAGGGTAGGCCCCAGGGACAAGCTGGCTTGAGGTGGCACTCATCAAAGGTGAGGCTTTCTGTCTGCTGGAGAATCCTCAGAGAAGCAAGGATCTATCTATCTGCAGACCGAACCCTGTACCCCAGGCCTCCTAGCTGCAGACCCGACCCTGTACCTCAGGCCTTCTCTGCCTCCTGGTCAGGCTCTTGGGTATTTGTCCACTTCTGGCTTTGCTGCACACCCGGCCCTGTCAGAGTCAGATTCTGGGTAGCTACTGAGCCTCTACCAGCTGTAAGGAAGAATGGGCTGCCCTATGGCCTCTGGGGACTATAGCCATATCCTCTTGGCTATGATCTCAGCTCTGATGGGGCCTTTGCAATCTGTGAGCTGACGACTGTGTTTGGATTGGGGGAGAGATGGGGATGAATGAATGCCTCCTTACTTGTCTAGCCTCAGAGACCTGGGCTTGGGTGTAGAGCCCTGTTCTAGGCAAACCCGCAGCTCAGCCTGACCTGGATTCACAGCCAAAGCCAGACTTTCAACAGCAAACTTGAAATGTCACTAATAATAAAAGATGCCATATATAATCTATGAAGAGATAGAAAGATCAGTTCTTGAAATGGAAACAAAATCTAGACACATACTTTTCTTTCCACTTTTCTGTATCTAAGTTCTGATCATAATTATCAATGCAGGTATTTCTGATGCTTGAGATGTTTCTGTCCTGGGAGGAATGATGTCACATGTCCATGAAAGTTGTCAGAATCTAAGTGAAGTCACCTTTGCCAAGTCCTAACCAAAACAAACAAACAAACAAACAAATAAATAAATACAGTGAGAGGTTGGGGAGGAGGGAGCTTCATTCATGTGTGGCCAGTAACAAGACCTATACATCAAAGTCCTTGCCAGAAGTGTCACCACACTCAAAGGCCACCACAACCTTACCCAGCCCCAAATTCGTTTACAATCCTCATATCACACCAACCTGCACCAACCTCCTGAACACAACTCTTCATGTGGCTCGTCTTCCCATGGAATATCCTACTATTCCTGACTCCCACAGAATGTTCTACTATTCCTAACTCCCATAGAATGTCCCACTATTCCTGACACCCACAGAATGTCCTACTATTCCTAACTCCCATAGAATGTCTCACTATTCCTGACACCCACAGAATGTCCTACTGTTCCTAACTCCCACAGAATGTCTTACTATTCTTGACTCCCACAGAATGTCCACTATTCCTAACTCCCACAGAAATGTCCTACTATTCTTAACTCCCATGGAACGTTCTACTATTCCTAACCCAACGTCGTTATTCTTTTGTCAATCTCTAAATTGCTATTTATGTCGAAATTCCTCAACTCCACATTTGCTTAGCTCCTACTCTGATACAATTAGAGCCCTCTAATTGTTACATGGGACCTCTACCCTGGCTCTAGTTCAGGACCCTCATTAACTTTGCCAAGTGCTCTGTGGATCCAAAATGTGCATTGGCTTCACACAGGGCTCTAAATGCAGGATTCGGGGATTCGCCCAGACACACTGCATCCAGACAACACTTAAATGGGACCTGTTATTCTAACACATTGGTCTGCAGGATCAGGGCAGGCACTGCCTGGCAGAGATCACCATACTATTCCAGAAGTCAAATTCCCGTTCCCTCCTTCACACTGTATGGATCCCTGTCTTTTGGCTCCAGGACAGGGAGCCCTGCACACACCTTCAGACATACTCTGCATGAACTGGTCTTTGAATGGCGCCCACTCCTAGCCCCTTCCACCCACTTTCTAAGTACCTGGGTTCTCTCTTAGTGTATGTATTCACGCTGAGCCCTTTGGTCTCTTCCTGCCTCCACCAGGAAGCAGTGTCAGGGGTCCTGCTATGGTCTCAAACAGCTCCACCCTCCTCCCCACCCACCTCATGGCACTTCTCAGCAGAGCCAGCATCATTACGGTGACTGAACCCAAGAATTCTGAGGCAGCACACACTTGAAGTACTCTGCTCTGCTCTCAGACCTTGTCCTACGTAGGAGGTTGGGGAAGGGAAATCTGTGTTGTCTGTCCCAGGCTTCCAGCAAGCCCAGAGCTCTCAAGTCGCTATTGACTCTCCTCCCCTGGGGACTGTGGCTCCCACAGGCAAGAGTGGGTGTGATCCCTGCTTCATAATCCTTACTGGAAATGACAAGGTCAGTGGGATGGAGAAGCCCAGGTTCTGGAAGACAGAACATCTGAAGTGAGCCCTCATCTCTACAAAAGGCACTAAAACACTTCAAGGCGGGCAATGCGTACCAATAATATAAAGAAGTCCTTCCTGGGAGATGCTCAGTGGGTAAAATGCTCCACACACAAGAGTTAGGACCTGGGCCCAGATGCACAGAACCCATGTAAAAGTGGATGTGGTAGGTTGCATCTGTGATCCCAGCACTCCAGCTGGGAACTGGAAACAGAAAGATGGCCAGAAGTGCACAGACTAGTTAGAGACCCTCCTGTCTCCAACAAGATGGAAGGTGAATGAATACACACACACACACACACACACACACACACACACACACACACACACACACAGAGAGAGAGAGACAGAGACAGAGACAGAGACAGAGACAGAGGTGAAGGGAGAGAGAGGAGAGAGATGGAGAGGGAGGGGAAGAGGGAAGGGAAGGGAGGGGAAGGGGGAAAGGGAGGAGAGGGAGGGGGAGGAGGAGAAGAGGGAGGGGAATGGGGAGAGGGAGGAAAGGGAGGGGGAGAGGGAGGAGAGGGAGGGGGAGAAGGAGAAGAGGGAGGGGAAGAGAGAGGAGAGGGAGGAGGAGAAGGAGGGGGAGAGAGAGGGGAAGAGGGAGGAGGAGAGGGAGGAGGAGAGGGAGGATAAGAGCAGGCCCTTTCGTCCTCCCTAAGCTGGAGACCCTCTGGCAGAGCCTGTCCCTCTGATAAGCAGAACTGTACTGGGTTGTACCAACTCTACAAACCAGTACAGGAACGATTCTGGCTCCAATGAAACAGCTAAGATTGGGTCCTGCCCCAGGGAGCTGCAGGACAGCTGGATGTGCTGGCCTTGGGTAAGGACATCCCTAGTCACACTGGGAGCGGGGAAACTGTCCTCCTGGTTTCCTTTCTGAGACAGCTCTGCGGCTACCCGCTGCTCAGCAGATACTAAGAGAAAGATGTTCATCATGGGGAGGGAACCAGGCTGTGCTTGCAGAGCCAGCTGGTGTGGAGGAGGGCACCTCAGGAATAGGGTTCCCATTCCCAGGATGCACTTCTTGCAAAGATGAAGAGTGAGGGGTGTGGGGCAGCCAGGTCAGTCAATGCTGCAGCAATGAATCCAGGGTGGTCCTGGTTCAGGAAGAGACAAATAGGCTAACCAAGGGAAAAATCTTGTAGGGTGTATGTGAATGCTGAAAATCAGAAAGGAAAAAACGACAGGACTAGGTTGTCAATATTCTGATCATCCTGATGGGTGGTAGATTCATGCATGAGCGTGAAATCTCAAACGACAAGAAATTAAATAAATAAACAAGTTAGAACAAATGAGAGGGGCAGGGGACTGGTGATGACTGTGTTACTAGTAAGGTCACAGCTAAGAGACAGAAACAGCATTACTGCTATCAGACGTCCAGTTATAAATAGAGATGAGGAGAGCAAAATCCTACAGGAGAATTAGAGCCCCCGTCTAACTCAAACAAGAGCTTGGCCAGGAGATGAATTATAGCTAATTCTAGCTAATGAGTAATAATGAAGTCACTCTTGCCTGCGCAGAACTCAGCGCTGCCTGGGAGAGGCATCACTACAAAGCAGAAACAGCTCTGACCTGGAGTTGAAGACCTAAGTTGAGTTCTGGCTTAAAACAACAACAGAAAAAACAAACAAAAAACTGGTTGCTCTTTTTTTTTTTTTTTTTTTTTTGGTGAAGCAGGGGCATTCCCTGCTTCATGAAGAGCAGTGGAAGGATGAGGTAAGGGACAGAGTGCTTAGTGAAGGTCCTGGCCTTTGTGGCACTCAGTCAATGACAGCTACTATTAATATTTCAGAGCAGCCAGAGTCCCTGGGAACAAAGCAGAAAACAAGGCAAATGGTGCAGAAGGTAGGATATTTCTGGTGTGATACGGCTGTGCTGAGAACCACAGATGACTCAAAACACATCTGAGCAGTCCAGAGCAGTTAATGTGCGGGAGACCCAGGACTCAGCAGCCTCGTGACTGGGAGCCTCTTGCCCTATCCACCAGCCTGTTATGGGAGCCACCTTCCAGTTTTTCCACCAGATAGAGAAACATAGAGAAGCCTATGACTGTCGACATCTTCAGGTCCATTTGCTGGGCTCTTGAACTCAGCTTCTGCCAACGGTTACAGTAAGGAGAGGAGCACTAGGACTCACCCAGCACTTCCCACGATATCAAACACGCTAGTGTTTTATATTCCTCACTGTTTTTCATTCTCACAACGACCCAATGAGGCACTTGTTAATGTATGCCCACTTACAAACATGAAGAAACCGAGGCAGAGAGGGACTGTGTAACTAGCCCAAGGCCACAGCTGAGTGATGACAATCGGACTGGTGCTCAGGGTCTGATTTGGGATATACTCGTGTGTGTGTGTGTGTGTGTGTGTGTGTGTGTGTGTGTGTGTGTGTGTGTGTGTGGTGTAAATACAACCTGCCTACCAGCCCTGAGGAGTTTGCTAGAGTCTGCTAACTGGACTCAAGAGACCCGTTTGCCTTGCCTCTTCAACACTGCTTCATGTGGTGATGTCATCTGCTGTGTTGTGCATGAGAGCCTCTTGGAAGGGCTGAAGATGGACCCTGATCCAGACAAGCCCAGCCACAGGCTGGCAGGAAAGGCAGGAGTTTCCCCAGTGTCAGACAGTTAAACGGGTCCAATTTGCCAGGTTCTGCATGGGATTTGGATGTGGCGTTATTTTTCCCTGGAGACCCAGGGACCAGAAGTGCCAATTTTTGTCCTCCTCCTGGAAGCAGCCTGGGTGCTGCCGCTCACAACCACTAGGCTAGCTGGCAATGACACCTGTTTTCAAACAGCCAAGGTCAGACAAACTTCCTTCCACTTGGGAAAAGTCCCATGTTAGCCTCTCACTAATCAGCATAAACCCCAGGGGCTTAATATGAAGGCCTTCTAATGGATGTATTGTGTTTATTTGACCTTTCCAAGTGTGAACTCAGAAACGGGCCCAGAGGAGATGAAGGGGAAGCTTGTTTTCCTTAAGTTCCGCTAAAGTGATGAGTAAATTGAATTCTTGGATATGGTCTGCCCCATTCTCTCACCCTCCCTCCTTCAGCCAAAGGTTCAATTAGGCTCCGGTATTTATGGGATAGATAGTTCCAGAAGAGAAAGTGGTGTCTGCTTAGAAGTGGTCAGTGGTGAGGTATGTGCATCATACAAGCGCCACGATCCAGAACGAGAATCGCCAAATTCGGCAGCACTGACTGACTCTGTTTCCCCTTCTGACTTCAAGGCAAGTGATGTCACGTGTTACCTAAATTTTAAAGATGTATGGATGACAACAATCTCCAGTGGCACAAACATGGTAGACCGGAGGCTGCAAACGTCAACCGTCCAGGGCCAGGGACACTCCCTGAAGAGCAGGCATGGAGAGCGGCCACAAGACCAAGCAAACCAGGGAGCAGACATCAGGGGACCAGCACTTGGTTCCAAGAAAGACTGTGGACCCCCAAATGGAGGTGAGGGCCCTGCAAGCAGAGGGGTCACGTGATTTCCAGGCCCACCCAGTCTTAGGAAAAAAGCGCAGGCAGAGCTTTTGTGCTCTGGGGTCTGAACTCTACAAGACACCACTAAATGCTGAGAAAAATGAAATATCTGATATAAAATGCCTTCAACATCTGTTTTCCCACAGACCCAGACCCAAACATCTTATTTCTTATTTTACTACAGACAAGGTATGGCAGACATTACGGGTTTATGAGCCAAAAATGTATTGGCAGGAAGAAAAATTGACAGGGAAAATTAACCTCTTTGTGTGTGTGTGTGTGTGTGTGTGTGTGTGTGTGTGTGTGTGTGTGTGAGCGCGTGCTAATTAGGGAGTGGCAAAACCAGTTTCCCAAAGCGACAAAGACTGAGAATCCCAATGATCTTGGTTAGCCGTGGTCCAGACCTGCATCAGCCGCCCTTTACGAACTCTGCCAGCACGCCACCTGGCCTGACTTGGTTTACACTCTGCCTCTTGCTGGGTCCCACAGCCATCCCAGACCCAGTGGCACAGCTTGACCACTCAGAGGACTGAGGGGGACAGGATCTGGCACCCCCTACACCCATGCAGGTCACTGATAGGGTGGCTCAGGTGAGTAGACAGAGGACACCTGTTAAACCCGTGCAGACTCATTGATAGGATGCTCAGGTGAGTGGCAGGGCCGAGGACACATCTATGAGTTTAGTCGCACAGTTCAGTGATGAGAGACAAGGGTACCGGCTATCCCATAAACTCACTGAGAGGAATACACCAGCTCTGCTAATATGTCTGCTGCAGCAGGAGCCACTTTAACCTTCTAGAAATAATCTCTTAGCATCTGCCTCCACACCCAAGGAACCTCTGGGCTGTGGAGGAGTCCCTGGGGACAGTCACCCAGGTGGAGGTGTTGGCCCAGGTCCTGGTAGCCACACCCTGTGGATATTCTTGGACCATGGTTCTCCACCACTGGAAAAGCTGGTGGGTCTCTTCTTCCAAGAGAGCAAAAGCTTTTTGACAACTATAACAGTGTAGCATCTAAGGAGGAAATGGCTTTGGACAGTAGAGTCCTAGGTTCCCACCATAAGGAAGGACCTCAAGGTCTTCCAAGGAACTAGACTTTGGTTCTGCCTCGCCAGCCGTATGGTGTGAGAAGTGAATGGAGACAGAGCTGAAGACTGGCCGAGGGGAAGACCACACTCTTGGTTTGGATTGAATCAGAGTGAGAACACTGCAGTACTTACCCTTACACAGCACTGTCTTTTCCAGGGACCTTTATAAACATCCCACTTAAAAACTCACTCAAGGAATAATGAGGCCCCAAGAACGGCTCTACCCCAGGAGGGACACTCAGGAAACTGGGAGAGCTGCTGACTTGCGTTTACACTGGATTCTCACGCCGCTTTGCTTGGCTGCAGCTCCCACAGCAACCTCCTACAGTCTGTGCCCCTTCCTGACTCAGCAGCCCAGCCTGGGAGTCAAGGAGAACCATGTTTGGAGCATTCACCTTGCAATGGACACTATGTTCAGAAACTTTGACACATTTTCCTGTCTCTTCAAAGAGAATTTGTGTAAACACTGAATTGAATGCCACCAACCAAGTTCCAAAATAGTGCATGGCAATGGATGTCTGCTGACTTTCCTGGTCCAGGCCTCAGTTTTGTCCAGTCATAGGAAACAATTTAATTTGCTTTGTTTTAATGAGTGGACTGTGTTAACCCACCAAGCCCTAATGGAAGGAACTTTAAATAGTCACAAAAATGCTGAGGTTTCTTTAATATATTCAATCACACGTGTCCCTCATTCCACTCAGGCTTTCATGGGGTAGCTGGGGAGAGGTGGTGGAGGCTGGAAATAGAATTCTGGCCCTTAGACAGACAGCTTCCTGAGGCTGATTCCTGATAGACCTGTCACAGAGCAGAACAAACACTCCCAAAGGCTGCACTGCAGAGGCCAGTGAGGTTGGGGAGGTTACTGATGGCTGGGGAGCAAACAAGGAGGTGCTTTCCCTGGAGCAGGGAGATGAGGGAGTGAGGTGGGGGACACGGAGTCCCTGTGAGGACAATGTGCCACACCATGGGAGCCTGCATTAAGACCCCATTTAGCAACACCGATTAAGGAGCTATAAATAGCACCCAGCTTGTCTCCAAGGCCATAAAACACACTTCCCTGCATTGCTCCCAGCCTTCAGCCTGCTCTGCTTAATTGAAGCTCAAAATAAAATACCTGGAAGGCCACAGTCTGACAGAGCGCCCTTGTTGTCATAGTGACCAGTCATCAGGACCAAGATGAGCTAAGGCTTGATGAAGGGCTGCTGGGGGTGGGGGGCAGGGCAGCAGAGGAAGAGGAGGAGGAGGAAGGGTTGTTAAAAAAAAAAATCACCAAGGAAGCCTGAAATAGCAATTCTACACTGAAGACTGTTGAGACATCAGACTACTGCCTGCAATGCTTACAAAAAACCGGGGGCCTTACTTACCTATCATCTTTTCCAACTCGTGCTTTGACACACTGTGATCAAAGCGGCAGGAAGTGGACCTGCCAGGCCTCTGAAGGGAGAGTGAGTTCTGGCTAAGTCCTTGAATTGCCAGGTGACCTTGGGTCTGTGCCCTGCCTTCTACTGTGTAAGAGTCAACCTTCCAGTACAAACAAGAGGCTGAGTGAGGTCTCTGAGTTCTTGATGACACAGTTGAGGCTCTTAAACCGAACGCCTGCTGGTGAAAGCAAGCAGAGATGCTCTGTATGCTGAGTCATCTCCAAGGCATACATGGGGTGTACCCTGCTGCCTGTGTCATTGGGAAGTACCTCAGTGGCCTCTGGGGAGGGTGGCTGGACACAGAAGTGGGCAGACTTACCACTGTCATGCTTTGATTAAACCTTATGGATGCTTTTCAATAGGGAAAACTAAAAATTGTGTGTGTGTGGGGGGGGACCACGCACACCTGACCCGGAATTCCCAGGTTTTGATGAGTAGAGTTGGCTACATTAGCAAGCCCAGCTTCTGTGAACTCTGGAAAGACCTAGCTGAGCTCTGCCTCCCACTATGAGCCCGTGCTCAGATCTCTTGCACTCTGCAGTGTCTCTTTAAAGCCTCCCTGCCTTTGTAGCCCCTGAGCCTCTGTACCCGCTGACCCCTCCTCTGCGATGCCTTTCATGTCTTTCTCCACTGAGCAGTCTCTCCAGTGCTTACTCCAATATCCCTGCTGAGTGTCCCTCCGCAATCCCCCCTTAAACTTCTACCCCTTATTGATGCTCGCCTGACCAATCATAATTTGGTGGCTGCCCCGGTAAACTGGGGACACTTGGAGACAGGTCGTTGGTTTGAGTATTAGTGGCCTCTGAACAGAAAGCTGCTCTCTGAAATCCTCTGCACAGATAGGCCATTGTTCAGTGGCCTTTCTTGTCGATTGTCCACCAAAACCCCGGGGTTCCTGCTCTCATTTGACCTCTGGCCTCACTGGCATGCCAGGCTAGTTGATTATTAACATCTGGAGCAAAGCACAGGGAAGAAGGGAAACCCCCTCAGCAGGAAATACACCCAACAGATGCAAGCTGTAGGCTTCTCGCTGCTCTGCCACGGGGGGGGGGGGCTAGTTCACTCTGTAGAACACCCATGCAAAGGTGGGGTGTGCATCTTCACCTCAGCTGCCTCCCCGCTTGCTGCCTATGATAGCCAGGCATCCATGCAAAGCATGCCAAGCCTAGGATCCTGGTTTCTACGATTTCATCAGCTGTGCCACTTAACTAAGCCCAGAACAGCTTGCAGCTCGCATCTGTAATGCAAAGCCCTTGGTCCAGAGTCTCCAAGAGCCTCATCACCTGGATCCTGCATCTAAACTCTTTTTTTCCCCAACAGTAGGAATTGGAGCCATCACGTGCTAGGGAAGAACTCTATCACTGAACTACACACCCAGAATTCTTCTTTTTAGCTTTTAGTTTGATGGAAACTCTCACTAAGTTACGCAGGCTAGACTGTCACTCTCTGGGTAGCTCTGGCAGGCCTGTCCGTGTGATCCTCTTGCCTCAGCCTCCTGAGAAGCTAGGCTGAGGCTTGTGTTCCATCTGGAATGCTAAACACCAGTCTTAGTTGAGTAGAACAGCGAGGAAGCCACTATGAGGAAACAGAAATCTTCCCTTCACATCAAGAGACAGAAGGAGGGTGTGTGAGGATGTCCATGAGACCCAGGATGAGTTCAGACATTATGCACATTCTGGGGGAGCCCACAAGCCTGGGAGAATCCCTCCATCTAGGTCACTACGTGAAGATACCAGTGGGATGTCTTCAACCCGACTTTAACCTAATAGGAGAGCGGGAGGCAGATCACAGAGTACATCCAACCTCCTCTGTACCACTGAAAACACCTTCTTGAATGAAAAGGCCCTGCCGGGCCAGCCTAGAGCTTCACTTTGGTTTACATGAAAGAGAAATCATTGATAAATGTCTATCCTGTTAACTCTTACGTTGGTTACTAATGGGTTTCTGTGAGTTTTGCCTGCAGCTTCCTTACATCCTCTTTGGTAAAATGCCTACAGCTCTGGAACTGAGCAAACCACAGCACATTTTGCAGCAACTACAGTGATGGTTCAGTGTGGGCATGTGACTGAAGGGACCCAATCAAAGTGGACTATAGGACTTGGGCAACGCTGGTGCAAACTTCTGGTTCCTTGGGGCTCAAAGTTGTTTTGGGACTTGATCCCAACCATGCAGAACAGGTTCGAGGTGGTCTACCACCCTGTGGCAGGGGGGTCTAAAGTAATATGTAACACTGTATTTACTTGGGGAGAAAGTTTCATGTAAGTTGGGAGCATGGCAGCTTAAAGCTCAGTAAGAAGCTACAGTGAGTTGGGAGGGAGGGGAGGCCAGAACTGATCAGAGAGTCAGAAAAACAGACCCTGGCCAGGCACTGCAGTCAGATGCAGCAGCCAGAGCAAGAATTGGCCTAGCGCTAGTCAGAAAGAAAAGCACATTCATTCCCTTTCCTCTTTGTGGCACCCTGGGTCAGGCGCTCTATCCCTTACAAGAGAACAAAGCAGCCCTCTGTGCCAGGCTGCTCTAGACCCTGACCTTGGACTACAGTCACAGGTGGATGTCTGTGGAGTGATGGGGTATTCAGAGGCTTTCTGCTCCGCTCTCTGAAGGCGGTCTACTCATTGCTTTTGTGGCACTGAAGCCGGTCTGTGTTGAAACACTAGAAGCTGGAGTCTGAGGTCCAGGGGCAACAGACCCAACGGCTGGGGAAGGGTGGGGCTGTCACCTGAGGGCTGGCTTTCTCTGCTACTTTTATCGCATCCCAGCTTCCAACCTATCAGATGGTGATACCGACATTTAGGACAGGCCTTCCCCTCTCACTTGCTCTACCAAATGTCAGTCCTCTTTGGAAATGCCCTCCCGGAGGTTTGATGGATGAATTCTGGGAATCTTTCCACCTGGTCAGGTTGACTATCCAGTTTGGCCATCACAGTGGGCACGGGATGTGAGGTGACCTAAGGGGCCCCAGGTCAGAGGATAGCAGAGGACCAGCCCAAGTGCCTGTTGGAGAGGAAGTGTGACTTTTAGGAAGGGCTTAGGGACTCATGAAAACCCCCCCACTGCCTTCATCACCCGTGCCTCAAAACCCACCTAAGCATTTTTCTTCGTGTTCACTGCAACACAGTATGGAAATGCTGTGTTTGAAAGATGACTCCAGAAAGATCAGTCTATAAAGAGCTGCAGAGCTAAGGATCTGTTACCGAGGAAGCTGAAGGGGTAACCCCTCTCTGCTGCTGTGGCTGGGGAACAACACTCACTGAAACTCAGGGCTCCCACTTTCAAAGTGGAGTCTCTCCACTGGCCCAAGACCGAGGTTGAGCTGTCTTTGCTTTTATTTACAGTCCCTGTTAAGCAAAAGCAGTGCCACCAGGTGGCAATGAGGAGTTACCTCGTGTAGTGTGGAATTCTAAGTGGACATCGTGGATTTGCTTTCATGCAGACGTACTTTGACTTTGGCTCAAAAAGTGAATAGAATATGTGACTATGATCAATTTGACCATCATTTCATCAGCAAACCACTGAATTATAATTGGGACTATGCACATGGTCTCTGTATCACTCACTCTCCTCTCCTGCTTCAGAGCTGGGGGATTGAACCCAGGGTAATATGCATGCCAGGCAACTGCTATACCCTCAAGCTGTACCTCTAGTCCCTGCCCTATGTACCTCTTTCTAATCCTGCCAATGAGTGACCAGACTCTGCCAGATACTAGCTGTGTGTCCTTGGCAAGTCAGTTTTTTTCGGAGCTCAGGAGTATCTGTCATGGCAGGCTCCATGCACTAGGCACAGGACTCTCATGAATTGTACATTAAACCTCAGATGAATTAATGCAATGAGGTACCTAGTGAAATACTCAGCATAATATTTGAAGTAAACCAGTGCATGACAGTTAAAGGCAAAAGGGAACAGATCTACAGACAAAACAAAACAAAACAAAACAAAACAAAAAAGAACAAGTAGAAGAGAGACTTTGCAGGAGATGATGGACTCACAGTGCATGGGTGGCTGTCCACAGACTCACTGCAGGAGACTAATCCTTTCAATTTCAGGTTAAAACATGCCCCTCCCTGCCAGGTATTTTTGTGCCAAAGCTCTTCCAGAACGCTCTCTACCTTGTGGCTAACTTTGCAGGAGCATTCCCACTCAGCCCTCTGTGGGTCTCGTTAACAGGCCTCATCCATGATGCTGAAGTCTGAGGTTCAGCATTTGTCTTCGCCTCCAGCCTCATGGCCTCACTCTCTGTTCTCTGTCAGCTGGCTTGGACACTAGTGTCCCTCCACCTCCAGGGGTGGAACCCTGAGTCTGCCTTTACCCCTAGAGCCACGAGGCTTTGTCAGGGGCACAGAATTTTCTGTGAGGGAGCGTTGGTTTGCTTCAGACCTCCTCAACTGTAGCAGTACAAATTATGTGACGCTTTATTTTTCCCAGCTTGTAGAGGTAGAGCTAGCACCTCATAAAGTGACGGGGAAATATGTGGCTGCTTTCGTAAACCAGGCCTACAAAGGCTCACTTGTGCTGAGCTAGCCACGCAGCCTGTGCAGGCTCCAAAGATGTCTCACAGGCCTGCCCAGGTCTGGGCAGTGAGGTCCACAGACAGCATGGCCCGCCTGACACCGGCCACCTGTGTTGTGTGCAGGCCACAGGGCCTGGCAGCCCCTCTACCCTGCCATGCCGTCTGCTCTAATGGACCCGCAGAAGCTCAGCTGCCAAAATCAATAGCCACCAGGGCCGTGCAGAGGGATCCTCGGGCTCTGTGCTTGGGAGGCTTCAAAAGAGCTTCTGTAGCTGGTCAGAGGGAGCCACCCAGGAGCTGTCCACAGCACAGCCTGGCAGTGTCCAGGTCACCACCGGCTTGAGCAGGCCCCCCTCACAGAATCCACCCATGACTCCCCTCCTGCCAGACTCCTGCATTCCTTCCTCTCCTCTGAGAAGCGAAGGCTGTCTGGCTTCACAACCACTGCTCCTGCCTGGCATGCCTGGAACATCTCCACTCTGGACTATTCTTGCCTGTACCAGTCCTGCACAAGAGCTGTAACTCTGCAGCCACAGGGACTGATCTTACCCACAAGCTGACAGCCCTCACTGCCTGGACCCTGCATTCAGCAGCTAATCAGACCCTTCTGGGTGAGGCTGATTAATTAATGCCAGGATTATTTATTTCATTGACACCTCACTTACTTAAGACGGCTGGAGAAAGAGCCCTTTCAACATCGGTGAATTTTCCTCATCAGCTCTCATCTTAAAGAGAACAGTGCGTTTTTAGTTTGATGTCTCTGGGTGGGAGTTTTCTAAAATGCCCATGCCTTCACCTTAAATAACGATAGCTCTAAATAACCAGCTCCATTTTGGATGGCTCAAAATTAGAAAAGGAAAAGGTCAGCTTTGGTGCCGTGCCTTGCTCTGTGTGGCTTCTGAGGTTGGGGCGGTGTGCATCTTCTCCAGAAGGGCCTTCCATGACAGTTCTCAGAGGGTCTTTGCTGTCTGTCCCTGCCCTTCCTGGAGGCAGGTAGTCAGACTGTGCAGCAGCAGTGGCCACGCCCCCCACTAGCTTCCCTCCCATCCTCACTTGCGGCTTCTACTCTGAGTACGGGAGGGAGGCAGGTGGCCATAGGTGTCCACCTGAGCAGCTTGTCGTGAACTTCAGCGTGCTTCTGGGAAGACCTTTAACAGACCGGTGAGTAGAAGCATGCTCCTCCCAAGGCCCCAGGGAACTCTTCCAGCCATTCCTGTGTCCACACATCCTTAGTCAGGGCCCCAACGTGACCATTTGTGTCTTACCTGAATAGCTCTGGAATCTGTCCGAGTGACTTGCTTCAGGGGTGTGGCTTCCCCCAAGCCCTCCACTGTGGCAGCCTGCTTAGGATTAACTGCATTTTGGAAGGGCACACTCAACTAAGACTGGGTGGGACCCATCTGCCGGCTGCTGTCTTCAGAGGGTGCCCTTTGGCACCTGTGGGGACTCCAAAGCTTGCAGCAAAGAGTGTTGTAATCCCTCATCACAGGGAGACAGAGACACCAAAGGGACTTAGGGAACATGTAGGATAGGCAAGGCCACTGGGGGCCATTTCTGGTTTTTGCAAGTGACCACATCTGATATAGGCCAGGATGGAGTCCTCCTTCCATGTTCCAGTTGAGGGGCTGGGCCAAGAGCGGTGCCAGGGCAGTGAGCACACGGGCAGACAGGATGCAGGGGCTTTGGGCAGGAGGGCCTGGGAAACTCTGCCGTCCAGGCAAGAGTCCTGCAGGCAGGGAGATGGATGAGTTGTGCCAATCGGAGCCCTCCTGGTGATGACCTCCTTGGGCCTCTACTCTGGTGACAAGGTCCTGAGCCACGCCTGGACCTGAACGATAACGAGTGTAACGCCACTCCTATCCCAAAGTATCCTCACCAGAAAAATCTTCCAAGCGGAACGTTTTACTTTCCTGCATGCCTGCTTTGGCATTTGGGAGGCAATACCTATCTCCTCAGCCTTGCTTCCTGCCATGTCCCCTGCATGCCATCCATCACCATCACTTCCGCTCTTCTACTGTATGGGCCCTTCTCACCTCAGGGCCTTTGCCCATGCCCATCTTTCTACTGTGAACACCTGTCTTCCCCTCCTCTTACCGACTCTTACCGTTAAATCCTCTTCTGTGCCTCACAGGGTCCCTCTGCTAACCTGCTATGATCCTCAGGTAGACCAGGCTCCCCTCCTAGGCCTCTATTTCTCCCACATGCTGCCCACCATACAAGTAACGACATGATAACTTCTGCAATTAGTTAAGGGACATCTGTCCTCTGCTGAGTTTCCTCCTTGGACTGCCATCCCTCTATTCCCTGCATTGTCATCGATGACAGCGGTGACATGCATGCACTCTGCCAGCCAGTGACTATACCTTTCACTTATCTGGGCCACTTCAGCATGCTACCTGTCCTGACTCTGATCCCTCGGTCTTTCTACCTAGATGTGTGTGCCTTTTGTATTAGTTGCTTTCCTGTTAGTATGGTAAAACACCATGACCAGGCCAGCTTCCAGAAGGGGGGCAGGTTGTTTGGGGTTTACAGTTCTAGAGGGATAAGAGTCCATCACTATCACGGAGGGGTAGCATGGCACCAAGCAGGCTTGGCAACTGGAACAGCAAGCTGAGAGCTTGCATCTTGAACTGCAAGCAGGAAGCAGAGACCGGAACAAAGCAGGCGTCCAGTAACGGAATTCCTCCAACAGGGCCATACTTCCTAAGCTTCCCAAACACAGCCGCTAACTGCAGACTATGACTATGGGGGCAGCCATCTCATTCAAGCCGCAACACATTCCCTGCCCAACCCTTGCCCTTTGATGAAGGAATGCATGAACCAAATGAACACATAGAAGATTTAGAATACCAGGTAACCCATGTGAGAGCCACAGGCACCCTACCACCCAGCCGGCAAGTCCCCAAGAGGAGTATCCATGGATCCCAAGGCTCTGGGTAGGCAGGCTGCCCGCCATAGTACAGTGAGCTGACAAGCATCCTTCTAAGCGCTGGGGGAGATCCTGAAATGTCTCCAGGGAGCCCTGGCCAACGAGTGAAATCAGGGCTGACTTAAGACACACAAAGCACAATTGGCACATTGCATGTTTAGCAAGTAGCTATCTATGTCTGTTTAGATTTTAGAAAGATTAAAAAATATTCAGAGAGTGGGAAGAACCTAGGTGTCCGTTATTTGGGGAAATAGCAAGCAAGTTACAAGAGCCCTTAGCAGCGATCTCCTCCATGCGCTTGCTGGTCCTGTGCGTGCAGTTTATACCGGTTATAATTTTTGCACCACAGGAGAAGCTGGGCGGGTATGAGTTGTTTCTGCTTTAGAACTGAGCCAGGGCCTTCAAATGGCTGAGAATTTGTCTAGGGTTCTAGAACTAGCATGGGGGTGGTGGCACACACCTTTAATTTCAGCACATGGGAGGCAGAGGCAGGTAGATCTCAGTGAGTTCGAGGCTAACCTGGTCTACAAAGTGAGTTCCAGGACAGCTAGGACTACTATGCAGAAAAACCCTGTCTTTAAAAACAAAAAAATAAACAAAGCAAAACAAAAACAACAATAACAACAAAACAAAAAACTAGCATGGCTTAACTAGGCAGTTGGACCCTCAAGCCTCTGTCACAGCTGTGGAATAAGATGTCAGGCAGCTATCCTCAGGTCCGAAGGTGCACATGTTGCCATAGAAACTAGGAGGCCAGCCTCATGTGCTGCTGATCGAGGTCCTCAGAATCTTTGGTCAAACTGTCCCCAATATCCCAGACCAGGGGTCTAGAGTGCTGAAGGGAGACAAAAAAGGGTGGTTCCTTGGGCTATTTGGCCTTGGGGATTACAAAACAGCAGGGTCACCCAGGAGGGGATGTGGCCCTCACCAAGGGACAAGGGCTGGGCTATCGGGTTCACATTCCCTTATACAAAGTGGCTCTTCTGGGTGGTATTCCTCTGGGTCAGTCCCCTTGACCTATGGCAAGGCATTACAGCCACAGACTCTGGAGGAAGACACTCTTCACTCCCTGCTTGGCTATGAAGCATCTTTCCACAGAGGAGCAGCTCTTGTGTGAGCCCTGTGAGAGGGCTCAGACCATTTCCCAGTGGGCTGGGAAGGCTACACCATAGTGTTCAGGGCCAGGCTACAAGTACATGAGTACCCAGGGTCCTTTCCCCTTATCTTACAGGCCACTGGCCACACTCAGGGCTACCAGGTCCCAGAAATTGAGGGACCCAGTTCACAGACTCTCCTCCCTCCCCACTCATACCAGACCCTGGGTCTCACCTATTCCAGTCATCTTGTCCATTCATCTAACCCCTTTGCTCAGAAGGTTGAATGCCCCACATGCTGGTTTCCTGATGATGTCACAACAGTGTCACAGGCTGGTACATATGAATATTTGTGCTCTGGAGGCCCAAAGCCTAAGGTGAAGGCACAGCCAGGGGTAGCATCTTCTGAGGGCTGTGAGGGAGACCTCTACTGTGCCTGGTCCCTAGCTTCTACTGGCTTATCAACCTTGTTTAGTATAGCATGGTTGGTGTATACACATGCATTACCCATGTGTGACAAGGTCCTCTGTCTCCTAAGGACACTAGTCACAGAAATGAAAGCCCTCCCGAGTGATCTCATCTTAATTCACCACAACTACAATGACTTCATTTCTAAGTAAGGCCATTTTCTGAAATGCTGGATGTCAGGGCTTCAACACATGACATCAAGGAAGGACTTCAACTCACAGAGCCTCTGTCTAGGTGAAGCAAGAGCAGATGTGGTCTTGAGGGGAAGCACGTGGCACCTTGATGAGCTGCCTTCTGTAAATCATGAAGGAAAGAGGGAGCCGTGTGTACAGCTCAGAGGCAGCCACAGGAGCCACCCACTGCATGTGGTCAGTGCAGCTGCTACCACAGATGGTGGCTTCTTGAGCCTGGACTAGCAAACACATTGCAGGCCACAGTCTGGCTGCTGTGTAGTTCAAATCTGTCCCTGCCAGAATGGGACTCTTGGAAGGAAGGTGACCAAGGATGTATGTTTTAGAACTCAACTCAAGCAAAACCCGGGAGTCAAGCTTGACCCCAGCATCAGCCAATGCCGATGTCATGCCTCGTTCTTAACTAAATCTAAGTTCACAATAATACCCCGCTCCAACAATACTAGCAAGTATTTCTCATGAGGTATAAATTTTCCTGGAAGGAAATGTTCCCCCAGACCTGAGATTCTATAGGCGACTCCCATCCGAGGCTCTAAAGTGTACACTTTAGATTGAGAGAAATCCTTTCTGCAGGTGACGTTCAGCATCGACAATCTTAAAACATCTCATGGGCTTGGCTCATTATTTTTACTTCTAATAACTCACCACACTGATACAAATTCAATAGGATGAGTAGGAGAAAGAAAAACATGCCGTGAAATGTTATTTATAAAAAGGAAAGTTAGGAACAACCTCAGTGTACAAAATATAGGACAGTTAAGTTATAGTACAACCAAATAGTGACCTATTATGTAATCATCAAAAAACAGTATGATTCCACAAACACCACTATTACTTATCTCATTGGTCTAGATGATCCAAGCAATTAGGTAGGAAGGGGAACACAATTGTCATTAGCTGTAGACAATGCAGCAATATGCCTGAACCTCCCCAGAGATCCCTAAGAGCTTTACCAAGGAAGTAAGAATTCAGTGAGGCCGTTCATTATAGCCTGGTAAGATCTGCTTCTCTCTAAGAGAAACAACATGTTAGGAAATAAAACGGAAGATAGGATTCCTTTCATAATAAAACCACAAAGATTAACTACCTAGTGGTAAACACAACAAGAATTGCCTAAGACTCATGGGAGTAAAAATGCAAATCCACTGAAGGCCATAACAGAAAGCTTGAAAGAGGACAGTATATTTTATGCTCGGATGGGCACGGTCAATGACTGGCTACATCACCTACTCCCCAGAATAACATATAAACAGAGTATAATCTCAAAATACAGAAAGGACTTTGGAGACCTTAACAGTAACTGATTAAAGTTTATCTGGAAAAATAAACACAAAAGAAGAAACAGAAAAATGCTCTGAGAGAGGAAGTAGGAGTGGTCCTACCAGTTATCGGAACACGTAACCACAGCACTGCAGCTATTAAAGCCACTTGCTACTGAGCACTGGACAGGACTGGACAGACTAACCAATGGAACCCAGCCTTTCTATAGGAACTGGTAAATGTCTGGGCTGGTGTGGTGGTTTGAAAGAAAGTAGCCCCATAGGCTCCTGTATTTGATTGTTTGGTTCCCAGTTGACGGACTATTAGGATGTTGACCTTGATGGAGGTGTGTCACTGGAGGTGACGAAGACCCTGGCACACACAACTTGAGGAAGGAAGGTTATCTTGAGGTCTGGGGGTACAGTCCCCACAGTGGGAAGGCACGGGGCTCTAGCTGTGGTGGACAGAACGGGAGACAGTTGGTCATTTCCCCCCAGTTTCCTTTTCTTCCAGTATTGGATCCCAGCCCGTGGGATGTGTCACCCACATCTCTTCCTCAGTTACCCCTCTCTGGGAACATTCTCACAGACCAGACCAGAGTTTTGTTCTAAATCCTGTTGAGTTGGCAATTAAGATTAGCCATCACAGAACCCAATAATTTAATACCTTTACCATCTCAACTGTCCGCTGCACTGTGTTTCCAACTTTTGCAGTTTGAAGCAAAGCAGTCAACCTAGCAGGAAACTGCCTCCTTCTCTTTCACAGTTCTACAGATCCATTCATATGTCTTAGCTGCCCTGTATGTTGTTTGTGTTTCTTTCCTTATTACGTTGAGCATAGTCGTGCAAACGAAGAACTCAACACAGTCTCTTCAGCAAATCCAAAGAGCCAGAATCACTCTTCTGACATGCCAGAGCCACTGTTCAGTGAGGCAAGCTTTCCTAGAACACAGGCACTACAGTTATGTAACAGCTGATCTGATGCTTCGGAGAGACTAGCAGCAGCGTGTAGAGCATGGAGATACCAGACAAAGGGCTCACTCAGGTCCTGGGAGAGCGAGAGTGGACAGTGACAGATTGCATTACTCTACTCAGAGTGGCACGAGATTTAGAACTTATAATTTATTTCTTGAATTTTGCATTTGACACTTAGGGTACCATGGGTTGGTCATTTCTTTTTCTCAAAAAGTTATTTTAATGACCTGATATCATCATCATTTTACCACCTGATTGGAGGCTTCCTGACTTGCTCCGTGGTAGTAGGCATGTGTCAGCTCCTTGTCTGGTCCTTCCTCCCACGTGCAGACACCTGCAGATCCCAGAACCACCACCCCTCACATGTCAGGGGGAAGTCAATTTGTCTCCTGTGGGCAAGCAGCGGAACCACCATTCCTCATGTGATGAGAGAGTCAATCTGTTTCCTTTGGACAAATAGCTCAAAGTCAGAGGGGAGAAAAGACAAGAAAGCCTGAGCATATGTTGAGAAATATGCCCGCTGCAGGAACATAATTCCGTGAGTCTAGGGTGGTACAGCTCAGCCCCTTTTGCATGGTCAGTCTCAGAATCAACAGAGGCCAGGGCTAACTTCAGTGGTAGCCTATGTGAGGACAGAAAGACACTGGCTCACACAGGAGCTGAGAGCTGGGATGGAAAGGCCCCTGCAGGTAGCCTGGCTCCTGTCACCATCAGAGACATCAAGGCAGGCTGGAACCATGAGAAATGGTATTTCAGGGTTATGAATTGGGAAGCTACTTACAGAAGACAAAATGCTAAGTTAGCATGGGGGGAAGTAGACATGGAAAGATCAGTGGGCTGTGCCTTCAGCTGCCCGTCAGGGGACAATGTTGCCCACCTTTCAACTACGAGCCAGTCCAGGTACACACAAGCCCTATGTGACGCACTTCTCCAGGACCTTGAAACAAGAGAATCGATGGATGGGTTCAAAACTACAGAGAGAAATTTGCAAAGTCAAAGGGAATATACATTTAACATAATTATCTGCCCCCACAGAGCACAAGTCCACATGACCAGATCCACTGAGTTCACACCCACTGTGATCGGTTTAACATATTCTAACACAGTTACTAAGCTGTCACCAAACGTGCAAGGTGTGACAAAGTACTGCTCTCTGTCTGGCCTCTGCCTTCCCGTTCACGTGTAGTCTACATGCTTGTCCAAGTTTCCCCATCTCCTAATGACATTAGTCACTGAGATTAGGGCCCACCCAAGTGACCTCATCTTAACTCACCATACAACCACAATGACTTCATTTTTAAATAAGGTCACTTTTTGAGATTCTGGATATTAGGGCTTCAACATATGAATTCAGCACAAGTTATAACAGACAGAGAACACAAGGAACACAGACTCAGGAACCCATTGGTCTCCAACCCCTAAGAAGTCTGATCCTGGGCTTAGATAAAAGTTCTTTAGGGATTTCCGGGCCTTGACTTCAGAGGAGACTGGAGGCCAGACAAGCTTACAGCAGTCCCCTGGCTGTCAATCAAATGGACCCCAGATTTACACTAAGGTCACATGCACACCGTGGTCTCTTCCTCAGTGTGGAAGAGCGGCTCTGGCCCTCAGGGCCAGCTCCACCTGACCTATTGCAGTCCCAGCCTCCCTGCTCTGCAGATCTCCTAGGAGGACTCTTCCTTGCATCACAGGTCTAGCTGCTCTCAGCAAACTGGGGAGGCCCCGGCACTGTTCACCCACCACCACACACAGGGACAAGCAGCCTACCCGCCGGGGGTCTGGCAACAGAACCAGCAAACAGGGGAGCAGCAGAGGGTTTGCCGGGCTGTAGTCTAGTAAAGCTGGGGGCAGGGAGCAGGTGGGCAGGCGGGCCTGGGTGAGTTCACTGGAGGCCCTGGCCAGCCTCATACATTATGCATTTGTATTCACTGTAGCTATGGCATTCCAGGCAGTGGCCCAAACAATACAGAGGACACAGCTGTTGAGGAGCTTATGGCCTCACATTTTCCTCCTCAGAGCAGCCCGGAAATCCCTTCCTGAACATGCCAGTGTGAAGACTCCCTCCCAGGGGGCAGTGCAGGTCTGGTGGCATCCTCGTGACTAACATCAGACATGTGCCCTGCAGTGGCCCAGGGAGAGTCCCTGCTCTGTCCTTCAACAGGCCTTCTTTCTCATCCTGTCCCTCTCAGACCTCAGTCCTGGCCCTGGCCCAATCTGCCTGTTCATCTCCCTGTCCCCAACTTGCCTTAGCCTCTTCCCCAGCCTCAAAATCAAATAGGAGCTATTTAGTTCAGCCTCCCATGCTAGTTGGCCAGACCTCAGCTCCATACTCAGTTCCATACCCTGTGATTTAAATACTGCCCCATCTTTCCAGGCCAGGGTGAAACCTTACAAAGGCCCCAAATTTCCTGAAGAGCAATGACCCCTCATAGGAGGGCAGAAAGACAGACAAGCACATGTAGGAGCATTAGGATAGCTCTCAGGCTAACTCATGCAGTGAATGCAAGGCCTGGGCCAGAAACCATTCAGGATGATGCCCTGAGAGGTAGGAGCTGGGGTGTGGTCAACCTGACAGTGACCAAGGGCTGTTCTCAGGGATAAAGAAAAACCCTGAAAGCCCTAGGCTGAGAAGTATTTGCTGGAGCCTGGCCGCTGGGCAAGGAGAGGACCGTGAGTCAGCATCAGGGGCCCCAAGGATGAAAGAGCCTCAACCAGCCAGCATCCCAGCCTGCCAGGTAGCTAGCTTCCTCCTGGCGTACAATCAAATGTTTCTACTGAAAGTCTTTCCTTACATGTGTTTGAGGATAATTAAAATCAAAAAGGCTTTGCAACAAACACAAGCTAAAACCTGTCCTCATCAAAGCCCCTCTCAAGAACTATCTTCCAGAAGCCTCCTGTCCACCAGCCATCCTCTGAACAGGGCAGCTCTCCCTGGGAGATCGCAGGAGCCAGCACAGAGATGGATGCAGCCAAGTTCACATTCAACGATGCATTCATCCCCAGCTTCCCACATGCTCACTCTGCTTACCCAGGGATGGAGATCACAGGGACAGTTCAACAAGGCTCACAGTCAAAGCGGGGAAGTAACAGAACAGAGCAGCCCGTGGCAGTCAAGGAGGAAGAGCGGTGCCAGCCTCCAAGGGTGACATGCTGACTGCTCCCAGGTGAGGAGGCTGCAGTAGACACTGCTCTGGAAGAAGAGAACACACCAAGAGCTGCGCAGGTCAGGATGGCACTGACCACTTGCCAACTGCCTGCTAAGTACTGCCTGTACCGTTTATGGGCACTCCAAGTTAGTGGTCCTGTTCACCTCTACTGCCCAGAGAGGAAACAGGTCAGGGTCGTGACCAGAAGAGGAGCAGTCGGAGGAGATAATCATTAGTCCAGGTTCAGCAAGGTCTGGTTTGGGCTCTGGATGGCAGGGGAAGTGGATATAACTCTCTGTATCAACCGACAAGGACATGCTGGCTTCTGGTTTGTGCTTCTGCTCCTAAGGTTATGTTCAGACCTGAGGAGTATGCATGAGGGAGGGCAGCACAGCCAGCCTGGCAGCTGGCACATGGCATCCTCCAGCAAAAGAGGATGGTGACTAAGCCACTGTGGTTCTTGAGCCCAGCCATACCAAAGACGGAGTGTTCTGAAAAATCAAATTATCCCTCAGGTGAGTGAGCTGGATTTTGAAATATGGCCAACCTAGGCTTGAGATCTGACTCTGCTACTTATTAACTGGGTAACTTTGAGCAAGTAAGGTGTCTTTCCCCAGGCAGGGTGACCTTATCTGCAAAGAGTAAAAGAAAGAAATACCTACCCTTACCCTGTAGCTTTGCTAGGAGATTAACAGCAAGCAAATGTTCCCTGCAATCTCCCATGTCACTAGAGACATCATCATTGTCACCCCACCTTAGCTGGCATTTCTGGGCTTGGTTCTGGAAAGTCTTGATCCCTATAGATTCCATGAAAGGGAGATGAAGCTATTCCCATTTCACTGTGGCCACACCCTACCTTCGGCCTCTGTACCCCTCCTTGGGTGGGACTCTAACCTTAAGTAGTTTAAGCTTGGCTCTATTGCCACCCCAAGCCCATTCCTGGGGTCTATGATGCAGGTGGTGAGCAGAGCCTTGTCTGGGTAGGAGCATAGATAGAGAAGAGCCCAAGCATCAGACTGGCTTGCAAATAGCATGATGTTGGATGTCTCACTTCACCTCTCTGAGCCTCATAAAATGGGGAGAATAGCACCCCTGTGCTGTAATCAGGATAAAGAGGAGACTAAGATATACAGTGTCTGTTGGGCTGGCACTTCTGGGCTCCCGTCCCTCTCCTTACCTTGGGGCAGTGCCTAGGCCATTCATTTTGCCTCAGTTTCTCTCCCTATTCTAAAGTGCTAAGACTCAGTTTCCAATCCCAGGAGGCCAATGGAGATGCTGCACACTCCAGGGCAGGAGTCTGTGCCCTATACTGTACTGGGCATTCCTCTAGGGGCCCAGATGGTATAGCAGAGCCAGCAGCTGCCTTGGTAGAGCCTGGAGAGGGGCCTGATTGCTCAGAATCCCCCTGTCTTATCTGGGTGACCCCAGCCAAGCTGAAGCTGGTGCAAAGGTGTGTGGACCAGTAGCGAGTTCTGACCAGTCCTCCTTGACTGCTCATCTGTCACTGGTAAAGAATAATACACAGGGTGAGTGAGTTCAGCCTGATTACCTCTTTCTGTTGCTAATAATGCTAATACTGATGATATTTTCTATTTATCAGGCCCTGTCACTCACTTAACATGTGTCACTTCCAGTTCTGAGGCCACGCAAAAGAGCCCAGCGCTACCCTGGCATTTGCATATGAGGATGCCAAAATGCATAGAGATGCAGTAACTTGTACTGGCCCCCTGACCTGGAGAGAAGGGACACTGAGGTCTGACTGAACACAGTTCTATTTCAAAACTAATACCCAGTTTTCTTCCATCCCAGGCTTCACCTAACCCTATGCTGCTAGCTCCGGCTCACTCAATAGTTCCAGAGTTCACGGCCCTTAGTGCTTGATGCTCAGTGGATTGGACTAGACTGGACAGGCTGGACTGGACGGGACTGGGCAGCAGTGCAGGGTGGAGCAGTTTGCAGGTCCTGCTTTGCAAGAGGAAAATGATGCAGAAGTCACTCTGCCCTGTCACCTTCTCCATGAGTCTCAGACTGTGCCCCTTATCCATGGAGAATGGCCCTGGCTCCTGTGTATGCTAGGTATTGCCATTGGGCATAACTCTAAGCAACGCTCAACCCACCCCTTTGCTGGTGAGTGTTACCTGTTACATTATAGACTTTAGTGAAGCCATAGTCAGTGTTAACAGGGACCGGAGGGGCAGGTCCAGCACCTCCCTCTGTCTCTCTGAACCAAAGCTTCTCACTGATATGATGTGGGACACTGCTATACAGTCTTGCTGCAGCAGGTTTGAGGGTTAATAGTGTGGTAAGTGGATTTCATGGCTGGAAAGCTGAAGTAGGAGGCAGCAAGCCTTTGAAGGGGTTGAAAGCCTTGAAGCCTTTCCTATGCAGTAAACTTGAGTACCCAGTACTCCGCTCAGACGCACTGAGGAGGTGGTGATGGTGCCTGTCCCTGTTTTGCAGGAGAAGCTGAGGCTTGGGTTTTAAGCATAATCATGCCCAAGGGCTCAGTCCTGTGGCATCATTTCTTCTGCAGCTTCCCTCCTACCTGGGAAAATTCAGTAGAGCTATGAAGCATCTTACACCGACCCTGTACGTACACAGCTCCCCTTGGGATCACTGATTGCCTCTTGACTCTCATATGTGCATGCCCAGCTCCAACACCCATCCTAGCTTGCAGTTCTCCAAGGCAGCTGCATCCTGTGGGTTGCTTGGACCCAAAGTCTTGTGGTCAGTATTGATCTTTCTCTCCCCACAGCCAATCCTGTGGCCCTACTTTCACATCAGATCCAGCACCCAGCCATTGCTCAGCCTCTTGGCCAGTCACCGTGTTTCTTACTTTATGCGAATAGCCTCTGAGCCGGCCTCCTGCTTCTCCACTGATCCTGTACCATATATTTACAACACAAAGTGACCCCACCCCCCACAATTAATGTATATTGTCACTTCCCCAAAATTTGTCACCTCACATCCCTCTGAGCCACTTGATTAGCCACACTTGATTGGCCAGACTGTGTGCCCGTTCCTCTCTGGCCCTATCCCTCATCTTTCCACCTAGTACTTGTGCCAGATCCTTTGCACTTCCGGCTTCTTCTGCCGTGATAGCCTTTTCCTGAGACAACCATATGACTCACTTCCTCTCTTCTGTTTGGGTTCTTTGCTCAAATGTTACTTTCTCAGTGCAGCCTTCCTTCCTTAACTACTTACTTAAAATTGCCAGTTCCCACAGCCCCCAACTCTAGTCCTCTCCCTCCCTTTTGTTGATAATGCTTATCATTGGCTAAAGTTTCAGTCTGTCTCTCTCTATACCGGTAACACCGGAGCTTCCTGGGGACAGGCAGTTGTGGCTGGTTTGTGCCTGCTGGCTGGTGTCCTCAGGGCTTGCCCTAGTGCTTGGCACACAGAAAGTGCTCACCTAACATCGGCAGAACAACTGGGCATCAATTCTGCCTTAACTTACAGATTAATGCAAAACCTATCGAAATTGCAATGTCATGTTTCGCTGATTTTAGACACAGCAATACAAGAATTCATACTGAGCCACAGAAGATCAGAAATAGCCAAAGCAATCCCAAGGAGAAAGAACAATGCTGGAGGTATTACAGTGCCCAATGTCAAATTTTACTATGGTGGTAAAGACAGCCTGGTACCAGCATAAAAGCGGACCAATGGAATAGAATGCAGGACCCAACAATAAATAAACAAGCAAAGCTGTGCCCAGTTAACTTTTGACAAAGGAGGCAGAAATAAGTATTGGAGAAAAGAGAACATTCAACAACGGTGCTGGCAAAATTGCATTTCTACCTGACAAAGAATTAAATTTGATATACATCCTCACCTTGTAAAAAAAAAAAAAAAATGGAAAAGGTCTTAAACACTGAAACTTAGAAAACATAGGGGATACCCTCCAAGATATTGGGGCAGGCAAGATCTATTCAAAAGAGCACCAACAGCATGGGAACTAGCTGAGAGCAATCAACAATTTTCATGGACTCCATGAAAATAAAGTTTCTGCACAGCAAAGGAAACATCAGAGCCTACAGACAGCCATAGGATTCGAGAAAAATCTCTATTGGCTACACATCAGACAAGGGGTTACTATCCAGAATTTACAAAGGATTGTAGACATTAAATATCAAGGAAATAAAACTACCAATCAACAAATGGGAATAGACAGTTTTCAAAAACAAAGAAACACAAATGGCCAAAAAATGGCCAAAAATGGCTCAATATCCCTAGTCATTAGGGACATGCAAATTAAAACTATTTTCAGATACCCCAAACAGATGGTTATCATCAACAAATATGACAACAAAAGTTGGAGAGTTTGTGGAGAGAAAGGAGCCTAGTGAAAGGGTATTGTGTGTAAAAATTAATTCACCATTGTGAAAATCAGTTTGGAGATCTTTTTTAAAATTCAAAATAGAATTATCATATTTCACTCCTGGGCACATTCCCTGAGAACACTGTACCATACCATAAAGGCACTTGCACTCCTGTGTTTACTGTTGCTTCATTCGCCAAAGCAAAGAACTGAGACCTCTTGTCCACCGATGGATGGATAGATAATGATTATATATAGATGTAGATACATATACACATGGGATACTAGTCAGTGCTAGGGAAAAACAAAATTATAAAAGTTACAAAAAATGATAGATTTATAATGTGTAATAAATATTAAGAAGAGTTCCACAATCTCAGAAAGAAAAAACCCTCATGTTCTCCCTCATATGTGGAATGTAGTCAATAGTATATGTGTAGATGTAAATGAATGCACATGTGTGTGCAATATAACATGTATAAGGGAGAACAAGATAGGCTAAAGAGAAAGGCATGAGTAAGGCTGAGTGTAGGTAATGGCATCAGTTTGAAAGAGGATATAAAATGAATTGGTTTTCTAGTTCTAGTTCCGTCAATGATTTTTGGTTTGGGTGATGAGTTAAGTTATGAGAATATATTTGATAGTAAAGTTCTAAAACCCAATGTGAAGCTCTACGGCTTCAGAATGCCTATTCTAATTGTATTGAAGTTCACTGAGATGTAGAGACACCGGGGTCTGATTAATTTTGGTATGTGGTGTTTATTTTATTTAAAATTCTCTTTTTAATACACAAGGAAGTTCAGCCAGGCAGTGCACACCTTTAATTCCATCACTTGAGAAGCAGAGGCAGGCAGGTCTCTGAGAGTTCAAGGCCAGTCAAGTTTACAGAGTGAGTTCCAAGACAGAACTGACTGGTGGGAGCAGAGCTGGAGGTTTAATTCTAGGCAGAACCCCCAGCCCCTCCATGTGGGAACCAGGGCAGGGGTTAGGATGGGAATTCCTGCTCAGCTTCTTCAAATAGAAGCATCAGTGGCCAGTCCTGCTCGTCTCTGCAGGGCGCATGCTCTGTCCAGCCTGTCACTTTGCAAGCAGCAAGAAGAGTGATCCCACAGCAGGGCCTGAAGGGACTCTCCCAAGGTCACCGTGCCGATTAACAGCCGAGCTGTCAACACCCACAGATTCTGGACTGATTCCTGTGAAATCCCTGAAAATTGGTTTATCCAAGATAACAAGCTTTTGACAAATTCCCCAGAAAATAAGGTAAAGCTCAGGCCAAACGCATCCATCCCTCATCTGGTTCCTGACCCTAAGGCTGCTGGCAGCCATAGGCCAGCAGCCAAGGTATTTGCTACAGGAGTTCACCATAGGGCTGGGGTGTTGGGGAGGTGACGGCCTGGCTCAGTGGCAGATCGCCTACCTCGCACGAGAGTTCCATCTCTCCACCCTCCACCGCATTGGGAAAGGGGAGGTCATTTCACTGTGGTGGAGGAAACAGGAAAAGGAACCACCAGACCTGCTCAGACTCGCTCAGGTTCCACCCTAGACTGCCAGCCAGGGCTCTTGCCAACACTGCCTCCACTTGGCAGGTTGGACAGAGTCAGTACCTCTTCCCACTCCTGGCCTTCTGTCCTTTGGGTGCGCCCTTTCTGAGGCCTGTGGCACCTGGCATCCCTCTTTCTGCTGGGCATGTGAGTTCTTGGACCAGGACTGTGGATGTGGGGACTCTGTACAGCCACCCTCTAGCTGGGCTGGTGTCAGTCATGGCATGTGAGACTAAGGCTGTCTGTCGGCCTATGCACCAGCCTCCCAAGCTCCCACAGAGTCTCATTCAGCCACCAGGGAAGCTCGCTGCTGATGGGTGAGTGCAGCCCTATGTGTGCCCTGAATACCAAGCATGTGCACAGCCGCTGGCTGTGAAGCTCCGTGGGAAACTGCCCCACAGAACCAATCTTAGCTTGGGTGACCTTGACAAGGATCTGGGGAAAGGTAGGACCTTAGGAAGTGACACTGAGTTGGGGAGCCCAGAAAGGGAGGCGGCAAGCAAGGGGGAGTGAATGAGCTCACTCACAGTGTGCAGCAAGCCTTCCCTTATAGTCTCTCCCAGCCCTAAGGCAGAACGTCCCTCAGAGCTGCTGTACAAGGGCCTCTGTGCCCAGGGTTGGGGAATATAGTGTTAACTTCTGTAAATCCAGGCTGCACCTTGTTGGGGAGGCCATGTCTGCAGAAGATGAAGGCCACAGCAGGGCTGTAGCCGCAGGGGTGAGGGCTTGGTGTGGACACACAGAGCATGTTGAGGAATTAGACTTCTTGCCTTTATATTACTTTATAGTACACATGGATTTGGAAAACATTAAGAGCATTTAGGGGGCCTGGGAAAATGGCTTGGCTGTTATGCTCCCACATACATGTAAAGACAGATAGACAGACAGACAGACAGACACACACACACACACACACACACACACACACACACACACACGTACATGTACGTGCGTGTACACGAACAGAAAGAGAAAAGGCATGATAAAGTAGGAAAAGCCAGTTTTTATCTTGCTGTCAGAAACAACCTTGGCTAATCTGAAGTCAAGTAGACTCAAGGTTCCATGTTCTTCAGGGTTATGTCCTCTTTGTCTAAAAATACTCAGAAGTGAACCATTTATACATGTTCAATAATATTTACCATAGTGTCTTCCATATCATCACTTATTTTATTTTGGTCAACTTTTTTGTTGCTATCACTTCAGACTTCAACTGAAATCCAAGCTAGCCTGGAACTTGTGGTAATCCTACTGTCTCAGCTCCTGAGTGCTGGAACTGCAGGTGTACACCATCACACCTGGCTCAGTTGTATCAGTTCTCATGGTAACTACTGTACAAATTAAATTCTGTCATAAGCTTGTCTGTCTGGGAAAGAACAGGGGACACACAGGGCCTGGTGTGGTCTGCAGATGTCGGCAGACTTCAGAGTCTTGCGATGCACCCCCTAGATAAGGAGGTCCCCAAATGGCCTGGTGGCAGGATTTCCCATGATGTAGGCTTTCGTGGTACCTGCAACTCTAGGCTCTTTTGTGTCCCCCAGTGGCATGATGGCAATCTCCTGAAAGCCAGTGCTAACAGCAGGCAATGTAAGTGTGAGAGCCTCTCCAATTTCTAAGACAGGTCTTGGGGAGGGGTTTGGACCTGAGGGCTTGCAAGCTAGGACACCAGTGGGCCACTCCTGCCCTACAGCAGAAAGCAGAGTCAGCTCCCTTGACTCTGCTGTGGCCCAGGCTCTTCTCCGTGGACAGCTCCCCTGACTGCTGTGGCCCAGGCTCTTCCCCGTGAACACCAAAGCTTTAAACCTTGGCTCACTTCCATTTTCCTGCTCACTGAGCAGGACCTAACTTTTGCTTCCAAAGAAAAGCCTATCATTTAGGGTTGTACAAAAGTGTCACGCACCACCCATGTCACAGACAGGGCCAGAACCATCGCTCAGTTCTTCTAAGCAGGTGGCTAGAAACTACTTGCTTCCAGGCTTCTCTTACATGAAAGGAAAACAAACATTTAGTTTTGTTTAAAACTACATATTAGTGGTTTGGATCACAAGTAACCAGACTCAATATCCACGGACATCCTCTAAAACTCACAGCAGCTTCTGGGCTAGCTGATCCTGAATTCCACCAGACTGCCTCCTCAGTGCCTGTGTCCTGCACATGCCACGTCCGCTGTCTGAATCCTCCATCTCCTCCTCAGCAAACACCAACCTGTCCACCCAGACCAGCTCCTGCCTGGCACAGTGGTCACCCATTATCCCTATTCTAGGGAGGATGAGACCGGTGGATTGCTGTGAGTTCTAGCCTAGACAGCCTGCAACATAGGTTTAGAACCTGTTTCAAACAAAACAATAATAGTAACAAAAGGAGCCAGCCATCCTCAGGAAAGCTGCCCTGGATTCCAAGGCTGTGGCACATGGTCAGAGTTTCCCGGTGCTTTGGGTCTGCAGATAACTGTTCCTACAGTCTTCTGAAATGCAGCTGTCTATGGGACTCCTAGTAACAAGGACACTACCCAGCCCTCTCCAGGGCCCTGGCAGAAAATAGAAAGTAAATGTTTATAGAAAGAATGAAACGTAGATGAAGACACACCCAAAGGAACCAGGGAGGGTGCCTGACCAAGGAGGGCTTCCAGAAGGAGGAAGGCAGGCTGAACATGGGCCATGCCAGTTTAGGCAATGAGCCAGGCCACTGACGATGGCATAGACCCGAGGAGATTCTTCTGTGACTTGATGAAGCATATCCACAATACCCCGGGTAATGTAAGAGTGGTCACAGCCCCCAGCCGCTGTTGGTGATTGACAGGGCAGCTGCCTACGGGAGTCCCAAGCCCAGGGCAAGGAGGGGGGCGGCGAGCACTGTGGGTGCTGAACTCAGCTTAAAGGATTGCCATCTGGTTTGGGTCAAAGGTCTCCAGGGACCGTTTTGATTTATAGGCTGGGGCAGCCACCTAGGCGGCATAAGGGGCGTGTGGAGAGAGCCTGTGAAGGGGAGGGGGGAGGAGAAAGAAAGGACTGGGAGGGCGGCTGAGGGAGACATAAGTTCTGAGCCACTACCTGCTTCTGAGTCCGGCTTGCAGCTGTTTTCAGTACAGAACAAGGGATTGAAAGCATGGGATTGAAAAAGCCAAGAAGCACTTATTGTGTCTGCTGTCTACCTGGGCTGGTAATGGTGCTGCCACTGTAGAGAAAAAAGCAAGCCACCCGGGTGGAAACGCTTGGTCTTTTCCTCGAACGGCTCAGCCTCTCAACCACGATGGCCGTGTCTGACAGATGATACCCAAGGGCCGAGTTCTTCAGCTTGCACTGGCAGAGCTGTATGTCTGGCGCAGGCTTCCTGCCCAGCTGCAGAACTTTCCTAGACCCTGAAGGGTCTCGGGAGACCTGACACTCATCAGGGAAGGATATGAGTGATGGCCTCGTCCCACAAAGAGGGTGTCAGACCCCCCGTATCAACTGCAAACGTGTTCCGGCAGCCAGACAGTATGGACTGGGTCACAAGAGAAAACTTTTTAAGCATTCTGCTGTCATCCTCAGAGCCTCAAGGAAGGATGGGTTTTGAACAGATGGAGGAATGGGGTGATATCCAGGCAGGGAGTGGAGAAACAAGGGTGAAGGCTTGGTTGGAGGAGGAGGTCTGTGAGGCCACGCTCCTGTTATGGAGGTAGCTAGGATGTGGGCCCTGCTGAGGGAGCCACTCATAGCACCCATCTCACTGGGTCTTCTCAGAGGAAGAGGCAGAGCTTAGGCAAGGGGGCTAAGCCCCTAGTCATAGCCTTCTAGGAGCAGGAGGAGCTAAGGGTTGTAGCTTTTAGTGTGTGCCCTGCTGGACATGCCAGGAAGCATGAGAACTACCCCCAAGGTCATCTGGAGGCAACAGAGGTCTAAGTCAGCCTTCAGAGGCCAGGTACCTCTCAAACTCCCTAAATATGCAAAATAAGTTGTCCAGAGAGGTCCAGGGTGCGGGACCTAGCTCTGTCCACACAGGTCAGGTAAACCCACCCTTAAAATTAAATCCAGAAAAATCCTTGTTACCATTCTAAGACTAAAGCAGGGGTGGGTGCTGTGTTAGGAAGACACTGGCTCATGAAGACTCAAGGCCCAAAGCGGAAGGACAGACAGGCCAGAACCCAAATATCAGGTCTGATGGGAGATGAGCTAGCATCTCATGGCCCGTGTTCTTGTCCATGAGATGGCAGTTAGTACAATGAACCTCTGGTGGTCCCTGACTGGTGTCTCTGACTTACCTACACCACTGGTTTCCCAGGCAAGTGTTAAACTCCCTCTGTTTTACCTGTCTGTCGTAGTGACTCAGGAAAACCAGCTCTTCCGACCTAAGCAATAAACTCAGCTGGGGAATTGTAGTGTGGCCAGCACTTCAACAAATCAGGAAGAAATACTACTTCCCAAATAGGACTACAGACGCAAGGCTATCTCAGCTTGGGGAGGGCAACAATGTAACCTGATTCCAGGCTGCTTCCCACCAAGACATCCCATGGGAAACACTGGCAAGGCCCAGCTCTGGCCTCTGACCTCTGCCCTGGATTTGTTTATACAAGGCAGGGTTAGAGATCAGAGCTGAGATGAGCCATGGGTTTGGAAAATGACAACCAGCCCCAGCCAGATGCTCAGATGTGTCGCAGACAAGGAAAGTGTCCAGTAACTCTCAAGCATGAATCCTAGGAAGGCCACGGGGTCAAAGGGGAAAGAAAAAAGGCAGCAGCCAGCAGCGCCAACTGTTACGGTGGGACAGCATGGGCTGTGGGAGGCTTCTGGGTGTTCAGGGATGTGGGGACAAAGGAATGCACTTGTCCCCTTCTCAAAATAGTCTTTAGCCCTGCTGAACGTCTGTGACCATAGAATGAAGTATGGTGTTTGGGATGGCCTAACCATGCACAAAGGAGTCTTGGGGTCTCGTTTTACTTACACCCCAGAACCCAACCTACTTACTCTTCTCATCCCACCTACGAGGACAAGGAGCTCATTGGGCTCACAGACTTAAGGAAATTAGAGAGCTAGGTGGGCTAGTGGCAAATTCGACCTTGGTCCTGGGCAGTTGTAGCTATATTGCAGCGAGGGCCTCACTGCCCCAGGCTGCCTTGGAATTCCTGGCATACCTCCCGACAGCCTCCTCCCCACCTAGCATATTCTCTAAGGTTTCCTGTCCCAACTGAGGGTCGTCTAACTCTGACCCTCCTTGACCCGATAGTAAGCCCGGAGGGAACTCACATGCGTGTAGTGTGCCTAATGTCCACACAGTGCCTAGCAGTCTCTAGGGAAACTGTACCCTTTGCTCTGCCCATGAGCCCCCAGTCCTCCCCAGAGTCCTGAAAGCCTCAACTTCTGTGTAGTGCGAATGGCCCATATCTCCACTGTCTAATATGGCGGCTACCATCTAGGCATGTGGAGGACATCTGAATTTGAGCAGGGAACTAAAGACCTACTTTATTTAATTGTAGAAGCCACCTGTGGTCACTGGCTACCTTACCAGGTGGCATGGTCATGAAAAGAATTTATCAAACAAATCAGATGGTGCAGACAATCAACATCAGAGATGACAGAATGGCTGAGACCCATGAGGTCATCCTGCCCAAACTTCTTTCCTGTGATGGGGAAACCGAGGTACAAACTGAGATCATTTCCCCTGTCTGGAACCAGCTGACCAGTTTCCTGGCTCCCAAACCGGTATGCTTTCCAGGACCTATCCCACTCCTTCCATATCCAGCACAGACCTTGGGGATATCAAGTTAGTTCACCTCAGGAGCACATCTTAATTTTCACACATCTGTACAATGCATGTATCTTCAGCAGTCAGGGACGGCTGCCTGTATCAGCCAAAAAGGAAGTAGAAGCCCTCAACCCCCTAATTCTACCCTGGGCAGTTTGAGGTGAAAGACACCCGGGCTATCCTTGGCGTTCTCTCATCTTGGGAGTCACAAAGTATAGGTAGAGTGTACCTCAGCAGAACCTTGCATTGGCACCGCCTTCCGGTGGTCTCTCCAACAATACAAGGGCCAGAAGCACAGTAGGCAGGGTTGGCTTCTGCCTAGGCAATGGGGTAGGCTCCCTGCCCTGCATCACCTGCCCACCTGGCCAGAGAGCAGCGCTGGCTGAGGGGTCCTCACTCCACACAGGCTTCTGTGAGCTGGACGCCCAGATGGTCTGATGAGCCTAATGAACTCTGTTAAAACAGAACACAGCCCTGAGTTTGGCTGGGAGCAGTAGTGAAGCGCGAGAACAACAAGGGGTCTGGGATCTGCTCTGTGGTTCACTATGACCCTGGTGTCTCTCAGTCGTTGATTCCTTCACCAATTTGTGGGTAAAAAAGAAAATCATATGCACGTTGACCAAGGCACCCCTCAACAGCCTTATCACAGGTAAGGTGGAACCGGGGAGAGGGGAGATACTGCTCTCACATGAGATAATAAAGCCCCTTTCGATCAAACAGAGGACTAGAAGGAGCCTGAGAGGCAGTGATGACCCCTGACTCTCACGGTGCTCACCTCCCAGTGTGTCCATAGTGTGTCCATGCTGTTGGCAACAGACACATCCCCACTGAGCTACTGCCCCTGCAACCTTCACTGGCCACCCCCACCTCAGCATCCAGGTTCCTCTCAGTCTCTCTTCCCACGGAGCTCCCAGGTAATAGTCATCAGTTGCCCCCTCTCACTCTGCTCTCATAATCACGCTTCTTAATATCCAGATTGATCATAAACATGCATTTATTTATTTAAGTGATGTCCAGTGAGCTTCTTGCTGAAACTGCCATCACAATGCTCCCAGTGCTGGACACACATCAGACAATGGAGTGGTCCACCAAAGCAAACAACAAGAACAAAACCCCATCCTAATCTTGACTGCAGGCTGGACATTTGTGGAAACCAGGCCTACAAAGCTCACTGCAGCAGCCTGGATCTGGCTGGTGTCAGCATAAACACAAGCACAGATGATGAGGTGACAAGCCACTGGGCAGCAATGACTGCCCAGATCGTGTCTTTGCACCCATATGAAGTTACTAGCCACATGTGGGGCACAACTAACGTAAACTTAGAACGCTTCACTCACTGGCGAGCTCTCAAGCTTCTCTCCCCGAAGCATGGGTGAGGAGGGTGTGCACTCCTGCTTCCTGCAAGTGCTGTGGAAAGGGAGCATTTTCCCAAGACCTGGTCATGGGTGGTTCTCATAACAGGGTCCCAATTCTCAACTAAGTATCCATTCATGCAAATAGTACTTACTGAGAACCCACAAAGCATCAGAAGCTGGAACACAGGGCAACAGGAGGGCAAGGGGATGCCAACATCTGAGGGCCTGCCAATGTGCCTGCATGACCTTGAGGGCACAGAAGGGCACGCATGAGAATGGGTTGTTTCTGGGGACCTGGTTTTGGGCAGGGCTTCCATACATTGCCCATCAACCTAGAGGACTTAAGGATGTCCTGAGGAGACATGGGTGGAGTATAGACACCTTTCCAAAAACAGTGGTACCCTACACTTCACTTAGGCGATGTACCTTCTCCCTTTGGAAAGGAAAGCAGCTGAACTCTGCTGTGGTTTGAAAGAAAATGTTCCCCAAAGGGAGTGGCAATATTAGGAGGTGTGGGTTTGTATGTAGGTATGGCCTCCTTGGAGGGAGTGTATCACTGTGGAGGTGGGAATTGAGGTCCCATATATGCTCAAGCCACACCCAGTGTCTCAGTTCACTTCCTGTTGCCTTTGTATCAAGATGTAGAATTTTCTAGGACCATGTCTGCCTGCATGCTGTCCATCTGCTATGCTTCCCACCATGATGGTAATGGACTGAGCCTCCAAAACTGTAAGCTACCACCTCAATTAAATGTTTTCCTTTATGAGTTGCCATGTCATGGTGTCTTTTCCTAGGACATCTGCCAAGCATGTCTTTGGTCTCAGAGCCAATGAGAGGGCTTTAGAAGCTGGACCTTCACTTCTACCTTGGACAACATCCTCCGACTTGTTTCTAAAAACTCAGGATACCACTCCTTGCTCTGCTCTGTCCATACTCTCCCCACCTGCCCCTTATCCCAGCGGGGAATCCCAGATGTCTAGCTTCTAGCCAGTGCTGGGGTTTTGGTACAAATGGAGGAAGCCAATCAGAGGGCTGCAGATCCAGAACCAAGAACTTTAGTCACCTAGCATATATTAAAGCTCTCAATAAAAAAGGAAGGGTCAGGATGACAACCAGCCAAGTGACAACTTAAATTATGAGGAAACACAGAAAAGACACTGGCAAGTTTGGCAATGGGTACAGGGGACAGTCTAGACCAATGTGTAGCTGAGACACTACTAATAGGATGGCAGAGGCCCTTCCACTCCTGTGCCCAGCATCCCACCTCCATGCAATTCCAATGTTCACTTATACTCATGTCCTTCCTAAGGTGACCAGGCTCTTCTGTGTTCTAGATTTCCAAAGAAGCCTTTACATAAACATCCCATTTGACTCTTACTTAGCACATGGCCTAAGTTCATGACACTAGGCCTTCACTGAGGGACAGCCACCTATATAGCCCTGCTAGCAAGGCCCAAGCCTCAGGCAGAGAACTATCACCAAACTCACTAAATATCAGAAGCAAATCTATATATCCCTGTGAAATGATTTTTGAAGGGCAAGTTCTGGAACTCAGTCTGGGTCCAAATGGAGCTATTCAAAAAAGCATTCATTGGGTCCCAGAGAGATAGCTCAGAGGTTAGCAGCATTTGTAAATTTTGCAGAGGACCTAGGTTTCCAGCACCCACATGGCAGCTCACAACTATCTGTAACTCCAAATGAGCTTCTAAGGATCTCATTACCTCTTCTGAACTCTGTAGACACTAGACACGAGGGTGGTGCATGTGCATACATGCAGGCAACACGCTGAAGTTGGAACACGGTTAAGTATTAGTATATCTGTCCTCCACTGGACCACACTGGGGTTCCGAGCTTGGTAAGTAGGAGACAGGGACCACGTGCTGGCCAGGTGTGGTCTCAATGGCCTGTGGTGGGGCAGCCCTTGCTTGTCAGGGCTCCCAGCAGGCAGGTCACGAAGCAGGGTTCTCACAGCTCTATTTATAGAAGGTGGCCTCTGAACAAGACGGACCGGGAAAGCCAGCAAGGCAGTATTTTCCAAGCTCACACTGTCTTGGCTTAATTTCATCCTAGGCAAATAAATCATTAAGGAAGCCCTAAGCCCTGGAAGATCTGACGAAGAAGGCCATTACACAGCACAGCCTTCCCTTGAATTATGGAAGGCCTCCGACAGCAGCCTTATTAGTGTCTGGGCCAGACTGTAACTCACACTAACCACCCCCTAGCTGTAACCAAAGGACGAGACGGGCGAAATCAGCTGGCTCCCTGATGGAATGGGGGGGGGAATGCTGCTGCTGACAACCTTGCAGGCTGCAGCTCTCCCCACTTACTGAAACAGCCCCTGTAAATATGCTTGCTCATTCATTGCTTTCTTAGCATCTCCTACCCAGAATGGTCACCAGTGCTATGGGACGAGCTGAGAATTAGTGCAGTGGACTGGGCTATAGCAGTGCAGGTGACTAATGCCAACTTCAGCATCCGCATGACACCCATCATAGCCAAGCCCTAGCTGTCACCACAGAAAACTGGACATGACCCTCAGTGCTCTAGTGTGTGTATTACAGGTAAGTACTAGACAGCTCCATGAGCTGGCTTCTCATTGTCCTGAGCCTCCAACATCTCATGTGCAAATTGGGCTTGTGGATAGGCACAAGCAGGGCATTCAAGGAGATTCAGGGAGCCACCAAGCAGAGGGCCCCCGAGCAGCCCTGGATGTGTTGGGGAAGGATGCATTTTAATTTGTAATCCTTTTCCAGTCATCACACAGCAAAACTCTGAACATCATGTGGCTTTTCCATGTGAAAGAAAGGGAAGGGCGCACAGGATGCAAGTGCTGGATAAGGAGAGAAGAAGATGCTGAGGTCATATAGGGATAAGCTGCAAGAGCCAGGACCTGCCCTGGCATCAGCTGGAAGGAGAGATGATGGGTGCAGGCAGACTGTGCTGCACCAGGCTTCGATTTCATGGGCAAGCATGCCATTTCCCACAGACCAAACTACAGAAGTAGATGGGAGGTGGGGGTTCCTGGGGACAATAGTGGCGAGGATTCCTGCTCTATTCCACACCTTCAACATGTAGGTAGTATCGTTGACATCAGCCCAGAGTTTGTTAGAAATGCAGAATCTCGAGCCTGCACAGGCCTAGTGGATCACACATAATTGGCATTGTCAAAAGATCCCTGGGACAAATGTCATCAGTACAGTCCCTCCCCAGATGAGGGTTCTGAGGAACACAGAAAGCTGTTCCCATGCTGTCCACATAGTGAGCAGTAGGGTTCTTGTCCCAAGTATCTGGTTCCAGTGTCCAAAGAGGCTCTGGGCAGGGTCTGCTACCTGGAGGAATCCCCAGGAAGTCAGTAAGGATCTCTCTCTCTCCCCTCCCTGTGTGTGTGTGTGTGTGTGTGTGTGTGTGAGTGTGTGTGAGAGAGAGAGAGAGAGAGAGAGAGAGAGAGAGAGAGAGAGAGAGAGAGAGAAGAGCAGGATGGGAGAAATACAGGTCTAATCCCTCTCTCTGTGCCAAATGCCTCCCCACAAAAGCCTTCCTGGTCCTTCTGATCCTCACCAACCTCAGCATCCCAACCTCCCCTATCCTGCATCAGAATACCAGCTTTCCAGACCAGAGCCATGAGCCACACTGGTGATTCACTCTCTCTTTTCTTGCCAGGAACATCTTCAAAGGCTTTGGAACCTGGATTTTGACTCTGGTTCTGCTGCTAATTGGTAAGTGACCTTGGCAAGTCTTCCCAGTTCTCTGGACCATTCCACAACCACCTATACAATGTGGCTACCAATCAGCACAGCACCCCATGTTTTCTCGCCCTAATGCTGGGAGACACTTCTCCCCTTTTCCCCACAAATGTCCAACAGTGGCCAGGCCCTCCACCTAGCATCTCCTCCTGACTGCTACGCACATGGCCACAGGAGTGGCCCCGCTTGTTCTCAGGTCCTCGCTGAGTACATTGCTCACCAGGCAACATACCACTAGGAGATACAGCCTGCCGGAGAAACTCTTGAACAAGACAGAGAAAAGCTTTGAAACAGCTCAATCACTGTTGTCCACAGTGATTTTTCCAACCCATGGAACAAAGTTAGCACTTTTGTGTCTACTGTTTTGTGAATCCCTACTATGTGCCAGGAACTAGATAGGTCACTTTTGATGAAACACCCATGATTCTGGCTCTCCGCGGCAGAAACATTTCTCTTTCTCGGATGAACAAACTGAGCTCGCAGGAGACAGCTAGGTACAACTCAGACCCCAGGGTGCCAGGAGATCCTGAGGCCAGATCTCCCTCCAGACCATACTGGCCTAGAGTGACACCAATCCCACCCACACCAGATTCCAGATGCTGGCATCTACATGTCAAAGCCCTTAGTGAAGGCAGGGCTGTGTGGGACTATTCGTGACTATTAAATGTGGAAATTCCCTCAAAGCAGGGCTAGGGCAGCTGAGTAAGGCTCTTTCTCAGCTGAAAATCCGTCCCTTTTGTGAAGAATAAAAGGTAGGAGGCCAGTTTCTGAATGCCAAAGTCCTGAATGGAACTGGCTGGCCTATCACACAACCTCCAGCTGGTCCGTGTGTGGGGACAGATGCGCTCTGGGAAGCGGGGATGGGTCACACACGGGTCAGATGCAAGAGGGTGGGGTGGTGGGCAGGGTTCACAGGCAGCGCCTTCTACTCTGGCCAGTTGTGACTCAGTCCCTTCCGTGAAGGAGAAAAGAAAAGCTCTCCAGGTAGTGAGAGGCCAATACGTTCGTGTGCATATACAACGCCCCAACTATGCAGTCTGTGTATCCGTGCTACAAGAGAGGTAGCTATGGTGACAGAGATGCAGTTCCCTCTACACAGCACCTACTGTGTACTTTTTCCTGGGGGGCTACGAGGAGGGATAGACAAGGCTAAAACAGATGCATCCTCTATTTCAGAGCCATATCCCTTCAGCATTGGCACCACCACAAAACATTCATGTCATGGTCTATCCTGTGCAGGCAAGGACACCGAGCTCTTACTGTGCTGATGTACATCGTACGTTTGGGTTGGCTGAACTGGACGGCTGAAATAACCTCAGCGCAATAAGGTGTCTACGGCCTTCTTGGCATCAAAGCCGTGTAACTCTACTGTAGAGTCAACTAGAAACCAAATCATCCATAGTGCTCACTGGGTACCTGAGATGAGCTCCGTGGGATGATGGGAAATGTGAACATGTGATGACAGTTCCCATGGGCACACCTGCAGTGGGCCACCTATGTGGTAGGCCACCCTTCACTTTTACTTCACTTCTACGGCATTTGGCATAGTCCTCAAGTATCCCACTGTATAGGTGGAAAAATGGAGGCTTGAGAATGTTAAGTACCGGGAAAGGGAAACAAATGGAATTCAAATTAAGATTAAAAGTCTATTCTTACAGGAAATTGCCTGGATGTACAAAAATAGGGATCTGAATAATTAAATCAACGAGACAACCATACTACGAAAATACATGCAACTGTTAATAAGAAATGAGGCCATTCTACCATAACTGATACTTAAACAATTGCCAAGACCCATTAGGCAGGGGGAGGGAACCGTGGTGCGGAGCTCTGCTTACAGCATGATCTAAAAATTCCCTGTCGTAAATATTTCTGAAACTGCTGATGGTGGCTGGTGGCAAGGATGAGAGGGGCCCGGGGATTGGAGAATGTGATGGGGATGTTCAATGCACAACTGTGTGTACCGTTGACAGCTGTTATCCGACGCACATCTTTACCTAATAAAAGGAATGTATTAAGTTCCGACTCTTTCCACCTGTCACAAATGTCTCCCAAATGTCATTCCTGCCTGAGTGCTTTTCCATTACTTGAGCAAAGTGAGCAAACCCACTGAGTGGGGTCTGGGGATACTCACTGACCGTGCAGACACAGGGTCTCTCTGGTTGGCAGTGAGCTGGGATGACACAAACCAAGAGAGGATGGGGAGGTGAGACATGGACTTCGCTGGAGGAGCCACGTCCCGTTATCAGGAAAGTTGGGAGGACATCACTGCCCACACAAGACTCCCGAGTGCTGAACAGGAAGGCGGTGGGCTCAGCACAGAATAGGAACACACTCTGACAAGGGGAGCGTGTCCTTGCAGTCATCCTGTGGAAAACCTCTCTGGTCCCCATCAATACCAGAAGCTTTGGCTGGCTGCCAGCCTCCTCGGCGGCACTGTTGCTCCAAGAAATACTTGTTGGCAGATCGATTAAACCATCTAGGAAGGACGTCTGGAAATATAGCTTCTTCTGCTTGGCGCAAGTGGACAGGCCTTCGAGGCCAGCTAGCCCCAGGACACCTTACCTTGCTTCCACTCTTCATCCAAAAGTGCTGAGCACCTGTGGGCCCCCTGTGCAGAGCACCCCCAAAGCAGCACAAACCAAACGCCCGGGTGAAACGTTCAGCCTAGGGCACAGCCCATGGGAATGGGACAAACAGAAGAATGAGTCTCCCTGTATCAAAGCTATTGAGGTCCCAGGCTGTTGTCATCCATCCAGCGTGTGGAAAGGAGAGCCTTCAGGCTAGAGAGCAATACCAGACAAGGCCAGGCCACCCCAGAGGTGGGTGTCTGAGCATCTTCCAGATGCTGTCTGCTCAGTAATGAAGACACCTGATTCCATACTGTATCAAAGCCATCCTCTGCATTCAGCCTAGCTTTCAGTGTGCTCTGCAAGCTTCTTTGAGGGCAGAGAAGGAAGCAACAGGAGGAGAAAATGCAACAGAGACAGTATGGCAGGATCTAAGCTAAATTCACCACACAGGACTGCAAAGTCAGGTGGAACAGACTCTTCTGTGTTGTCTCCCCCTGCCTTGTCTGCTAGGGTCCCCACAAGAGTCTCACACCATATCTGCCTCAGCCTAAATCCAGGTTCCTCAGCTATGAGCTGTGTGCTTTTGAGCAACTCACTCAAGCTCACTGCAAATCAGTTCCTTCAGGGTGAATGAAAGATGATCATCTATATACTGGCTTATGGGGTATTTCAATGACTAATTTTACAAAGGGCTTAGAGAAGAGCCCAGCAGGATGATACTTCTAGCTAGTGTTATTATTGCCATTACTAGGTTGGCTCTAGACAACTAAGACAGCCTAGTCACGTGCCTGGCTCGGTGTGCATACATCTCAGCTACACACTTTTCATCTCTCTCAGTTGTACACGTTTGAGCATCCTTCAGGTCTTTGCAGTAAAGTCCCAAATGTTAAACCCTATCATTCCATGCTGTAGCAAAAAGAACAATTCTATCCATGACAGGTTCCCGGGCATCGTGCATTTGCAAGAGGAGACTGCATTGCTAGGAGCTCTTGTCCTGTCAAACATGAGCTTCAGAGTTCAATGTTGTAAGACCTTTTAAGGCTTGCTTTTGCAGTCATAAAAATCATAAATTGCAAAGGAGTTATCCATTAACAGCTTCCACTGCTTTAGAGGAAAATGCTCTACAAAGGCCACTTTGTATTCCATTCATGACCCCCAGCACCTCTTTTAGCTCAGCTGGTTAATTGCAGCAATGGACTCCAGCTACAAGGTGTCTGCTCAGAGCTGGTGTGCCTGATCACCCAAGCTGAAGAGGGGCACTGAGGCTTTGAGGAAGTAGTAGCCCCAAGGGGCACCCCTTCTATTCCCAATTATGCTTTCATTCCAACCCCCCATCCCCAGTCAGGTTACCAAGTCCACAATCAACAAAGGCTCAGAATTCTTTAAACCCACAGATCTTCACATTGGGCCACCTCCCCAACCCAGAGACTCAGAGGCCAAACTATTTCCTTCCCTGGGAATTCGTGGTAGAATCTGGCCCAGGTCACCCTGTACATATACAACATAGGTCTTTCCCAATCATCCCCAGCCCGGGTACTCCATTATAGCACACAGGCTAGCACACAGTCAGGACTTGTCCCTAGCTGAGCTGCCCTCTGCCATCATACCACCACCTAAGGTAGAGGGCACCAATCTTGTCCGGAGAACAGGCTAGCACAATGCCAGACAAACTTACCTGATCCTCAAATAGGAGACGCTACAGGATGCATCATGGCATCTTACTCCACTATCACAGCCCCTCCTGAATCCTCTTCTAGATCTGCCAAGCTGAAAACCCCCAGCCAGTGGAGAGGAAGACAAAACTACCCAAAGGACCCATGAGGTCAAAATGCATCAAACACAGCTGTCTTTCCCACCCAGACTCTAACAGCCACAAGGCAGCCATGGGGACAACATGTTAGTGCCTTAGCTTTGTTGTCGAAGACCAAGGAATAGACTGGAGTGGTCAATAGCTAAAAGGAAATACTCATTTTTTTAGGCTTTCATAGCTCCCCCTGCTGTCAATTTCAGATATTTGATCCTGGCTACCACACTGATGCCAACACCCAAACTAAGAAAGTGTTCTCATGTCCCATTTTATAGATGAGTAAAGTGGATCCTAGGAAATTAGAGTGACTCACTGGAGACAACACCACTGCACTGGGAGTGTACAGAGGTGCAGGACACACCTCCAGAGCTCTGGTGCAAGCCCAAATGAATTCCAGCAGTAAACTTCCCAGCTGGACCAGAATGCTCAATGGTGCCAGTTTCCTCAACCCTGGGGGTCACCTGACCATGTCTATCTACGGATTCCAGGCACTTACCACAAGGTGCCATGATGATCACCCTGCTCAGAGCAGACTCACCTGCTCCAGGGTTTTACAGGTACACAGAAAATGGAGCATCGTTCCACCGTTAATCTTAGTTCAACAACCACAGAAACAAATGCCAGTAAAAACGCTGCCAATTACACCAGAGCTGGGGGCTCAGCCACTTTGGTGTTGGCCTGCCACCTGTGAACCATCAGCCCACTTTTTGCTCAAGCAAACGCAAGAGTCAAACCTTGTCCGCGAGCGGCTCCTTTGCTGACATGATCCTCTTGGGCTCTCAACATGGGAAAATGGTTTCTCTGAAGACAACAGATCTGGTGGGCGGGGGGTGGGGGGGCACTGCTTATGGTTCTGAAGCTCTGTGCTTTAGGTTTCTGTTTGTTTGTCTTTTGGAAAACAGGGGGGCTCTGGAATCAGCCTCACCGGCTAGCAACTACAGCTCCCATTTTAAAAGAACTCTGGAATTGAGGCTGAAAGCACTCACTTCTTTAAGTTTTGTCAGGGGTGGGAGAAGTCTACAGATGGGTGCTGGTCTACAGATGGGCACATTGTCACTTTTCCCACTGCTGTGCCCTAATGCCTGGCAAGAAGGAATTTAAGGGCAAGCTCATCCTGCCTTAAGCTTAAGAAGGTATAGGGTCCCCATGACAAGGAAAGGGTAACAAACAGCAGAAGTAGGAGGCAGCTGGTCACATGACCTCTGCAGTCAGGAAGCAGAGGGCTGGCATAAATCGAAGCCAGGCTATAAAAACTCAAAACCCACCTCCTCCCCCATGGTCAGTTTCCTCTCACAAGGCTTCTGCTTTTGAAGGGGATGAGTGTTTCAAACATACGAGCCTATGAGGGACATTTCATGTTTAAAAAGCTGGCATGTGTGAACTGGTATGTGTGAGCAAGCCCAGCAAAGCCCTGGGATTCCAGTTGGGCCCTGCGTGTCTTTCTCAGATGCTACCCTTCCTCCAAGCGCCCTGCCTCCCGACTGCTGGGATTAAAAGCCTGCACTGCCACCACCACCTGGCATTACTGTGACTTTTAAACCGCCTCACAGGTAATGCATTTTAAATAAAGGAGGACTTCGTGTTGCTGGGGTGAAACCCAGCAGCCCACGGGAGATTTTCACTCCAACCTCATAGCCTTTAGCAGCTCCTGGGACAGTTCACAGTATCTAGATTTCAAGTTGTCTGGGAAAATGGCAAAATTCCATAGTCCAGGGCTGCATCTGTGCAGGCTATGGTCAGGCAGAGGGGGAGAGTAGTTTACCTCCTTTGACAGCCTCCAGAAGGAGCTGGGATTTGGGCGTTTGGACCTGCATACAGTAGGCAGCAATAAATGACAGTTGCTAGCACTACTTCTCGTTTAATGGCTAGACTCGCACCCAGGAACTGGGTGTGGGTGACGCTCTCTAGCTGTGGCCAGGTTGGGTCATTTCATAAATCTCTTTAGCACTCACAACCCTTATCAAGTGCATTTACTATTCTTCGTACACATGATCCTAGGTGACCCTCCTAAGTACCCTAAGTTGAAGTATAACCATGTGACCCGGGTTAGATTATGACCACCATGCCATTTGCAGATGGGAAAATTGAGTCACAGCTTCGAAGCTGCCTAGCAGTCAATGAGGTCAGAATTCAAAACCATGCCCTGGCCACTGCTGAAAACGGCAGCGTTCCCCCAGCTGCTGCTGGATCTGCTCTGCATCCCCCTCCCCCCCACAGACTCCTGGGCAGGGAGCATCTTCACCCCTTGCCATCTAGGTCAGCAAACTTACGATCAAGGCCATTGATGTAGCGCATGGTGACTTCGCAGTGACCCCACACAGCACTCACGACCGGGTACAGTTTCTTGCCCTTGAGGCCACGGAAAGCCACACCCAGGTACTGGCCATCCACGATGAAGCTGAGCGTGCCCTCGTCCATGTCCAGCACGACCAATAAGGAATCTGGCAGAGCGAAGGCCTCATCTGGCCCCAGGAAAGCGGGATACGCCACCCCAGGACGGTTCTTGCCATCGTGGTAGAGGCGGCTGCGGCCCAAGTCCCAGCCCCACGACTCAGAGTCACTGCCCACCAGTGCGGTGTAACCCACTGAGTGCAAAGGGGCACGGGCCGTGGCCACGCCCACCACAGCATGAGTGCCCCGCTGCCTAGCTGGCCAGTGGATCTGCCACGCGTGCAGGCCCCGGGCATGGCCCACCTTGCCGCGGATGCCATCTGTGCTCTGGGCCACGGGGTGGCGGTGGAAGGTGAGGCGGTCGTCATCCTTGACGAAGACATTGAGAGAGCGGTCCTCGGGGTTCCACGCATGTCTCAGCTGCACAGCAAGCCCTGCTGCAGGCATGTCCAGCAGCTGGTCTAGCCGTGCTGGCCGCCCGGGCTCTGAGCCTCGAAGCTCCCGCTTGGCAGGCCGAAGTGCTGGCTCTCGTACCTCCACGGACTTGAGGCTCCCAGAGAGCTTCTGACCCATGGCTCACTATGGGGAGGGGACCACTGCTACCTTGCGGGAGCCTCCACTCCCCGCAGCCAGGGATGGACCCCGGGGCTGGGAACCAGGCTTCCTGATGGTTGCTCTCTACAGCCTCTGTTGGGCTGTGGCAGGGGCCCAAGCTCCTGGAAGGAAGCAAAGGGCACAGGTTATGATAGAAGCATGGACTGCCAGCTACTCATCCCTTCACTTATGCCCCGGCCCTACCACATAATTTATGTGCATAATAATTAATGATACTTCATATCTAGTACCTTCCAAGTATATGAGATATGGCAGACACTGTCCTCACTGATTAAGGGTTCCCCGTTCATCTAAATCTTACAGAGGTCAGTGATTAGCCAGTCTCACAGGTAGTAAGTGACTGAGCCAACTGTCAAGCCAAGGTCCTTTGCTCTCAAAATCGCAACAGCAGAACAACCACTGGAAATCATTGTCTCAAGCAGAACCGAACCCTAAGAAGATGGGAGTGCTGTGGCATGGGGCTATACACATTTAGCATGTGACTCATGACTTTTGAGCTCCAGTTGTCTGAAGCTTAAAAAAAAAATCTTAAAACCTTCCCAAACCAGGTTTGGGAAGTAAGACACAGAGCAAGTATCCAGCAGGGTCACCCAGGGACAAGGATTCCAGAAACTATTTGAGGATGGTGTGTTGTCGCCACGGGAAAATAAATGGCAAAGAAAGAGGAAAAGAGAACTGGTAAATCCAAACTGTGGAGCCAAAGAGCACTGGTACAAATCCCTCTCTATTTAAAGCCTCTCCTTGACTTTACTTTCTTCCTCTGTGGGATGGGATAAAACACCTCCCTCCGGGTGGTATGAGATAAAATCTTAGATCTGGGACCCTGGAAGCAGGTCTCCTCTTGGCTTTGTTCTCCAGACATTCCACAGGGAATTATTTCTCTTGGATACACCGATGTTTTCCCTGGGTATAAAAATATCATGGATAACATTTATCCCAGTTAGCATCCCTTAATGAATGGTGGCAGTTTTCCAGGAGAAGGAGGAGGAAGTGACTACAGTAAGGTCATTCGGGCTCCAGGCATCTTGGGGTGCTTAGATGGCTCGAAGTATGGGAAGAGGAAGGTTGAGCTTTGTCCTACATGACTTCCACAGAGGGCAGAGGACAGGTGTGTGCCTTCTTCTTCCCTAGCCTGAAAGCCACATGGCTCAAGACAACATTCCCAAGACAATGAGAAGATAGGATGCTGCTACATTCTGTCTTGCCTATCCACGACTTCCTATCGGTGATGGTTCATCTTCACCGTCAACTTAAGAAGCACCTATGAGATTAGGAAGGCTCACCTCTAGGTATGTCTGCCAGGACATTCCCAGAAAGAGTTAAGCAAGGGTGGAATGTCCACCCTTAGGCTGGTGATTTGGATGGAGTGAAAGGGGTAAAGAGAAAGCTGCCTACTATAGGTATATTCTCTCCCTACCTTCCTGACCACCATCACCATGATGTGAGTTGCTGTACTGGGCCATGCCCTCCTTGCTAAGCTAATCAGAAACCTCTGCAATTACAAGGGAAAAAAGTCCTTTCTTCTGTCAGGTATTTTGTCATAGCACAAAAGGCTGCCAAACGCAGAAAGCTGACACTGAGATACACCACAGGTGTGGTGACTATTTCTAACCATGTGGTATAGAAGCTCATGGAACTAATTTGTTGGAAGAATTCAGAATGTTTGGAGAAGTTGGTCAGAGAAATCCTAGAATGCTGTAAGCACAGCTTCACCGGTGATTCTGAGGCCTTAGGAGACCAGGATGCCGAGAGGAATGCCAAAAGCAGTAAGACATCTCATTCAGTTCCAGGCAAAAACAATGTCTCATGGGAACTGAACCCCAGGCCATTTGAGTTACTCTCTGGCAAAGAAGCTGTGCACATTTTGTTCGGGTCCTGAGACTTCACAGAGGCTGAATTTAAAGGTGGAGAATGAATTGATTCGGAGGAGGGAGTCTCAGGGCAGCCTAGTGTTCAGACTATGGCTAAGTTTGGCTCTTTGGCCAGATTCACAGTGAGGTCTGGGAGCAAAATGCACAGTGGGAAGATTCAGACACAGGCACAAAATGGACTGGGACGGTCACTACTGACTGTCAACTTGGCAAAACTCAGAATCACCTAGGAGACCAACCTCTGGTTGTGCTGTGGGGGAGTTCTGAGATACCTCGGGGTAGGAAGCCTCACACCAAATGTGGACACCACCATTCCCTGAGCTGGGGCCCTGGCCTGAATAAAACAGAGCGGAGGAGCTGAGCCAGCATTTGAGTGTGCTCATCTCTCTCCATGGCTGCAAACCTGCCCCCCAGTCGTGCCAGCTAGCTTTCTCCACCACCACCACCACCACCACCACCACCACCACCACCACCACCACCACAAACTGTATCAAGCTGTAACAAATCCTGTCCTTAAGTTGCTTTTGTCGGGATTGCCACAGCAATGAGAAAAGTAACAAATACAGAAACCACAACAGTGTGGCCTCTAAAGAGAGAAAGAGTGTAGTGATTCTCAACCTTCCTAACACTGACAGCTCATCATGTTATGGTGATTCCCCAACCATAAAATTATTTTCATTGCTATTTCATAACTATAATGTTGCTACTGTTATAAATGGAGAAATAAATATCTGATATGTGACCCCTGTGGAAAGTCTGTTTATCCCCCAAGGGGTCTGGACCCACAGGTTGAGAAAGTCTGGATTAGAGCCATTATAGGAGGATATCAGGACAACTAGAAAGGTCTGAGAGCATCTGGGAAACTAGCTCAAGAGTGTGGAGGTTTTCATTTACCTGAAAGACTCTGCCCCCAAGAAGAAAACTCCAGGATACCCTGCCTGCACCAAGTATCTAGGAAATAGTCCTTGCTTTCAATGATCAAAACATTCAGAGGCCACTTTAGCCATGATCCAAGATGCTCTGGCTATTGCTTGAGGAGGTGGCAAATCTAGTATTATCCACCATGCTGGTTTTGCAGGCACATAGAATGCAAGAACTATTGGACCATGGAGGCTTAAACAGAAATTTCAAAGGAAGACGTAGGTAACTAGACAGTCTGTGACAGATGTGGAAGTCCTTCACCCAAGGGATTCCCAGGAAAAGCCAAGTGATTCCTCCAAGAGGATGATGCATGAAACTTTGATGGCCGGAAAGTGGGATGTCTGCTGAAGAAGGCAGCAGGCAGAGATAGCTACAGAGAAGCCGGGTGAGCTGTAAGTGACAAGGTCAGAGGACCAAGGGTGCTGCCAGAGCTGGCATCATGGCACTTCCTCTTGCTCCAGGTTTTCCCTAAAAGGGTCCAGTTTTATTTTGGTTATATCCTTCCCATTCCCTGACACCATTGAAATGGGGATGTTCAGGCATCATATCTTGGAAGCATGTGACTTGTTTTTTATTTTGAGGGGTCCATAGCTGAGGTCCAGAGGATAATTTGGACTTAAACAATGTTGCAATTGTTGAGACCCTGGGGATACACCAGAGTGACTAAATGCATTTTGAAGATATTATGAGATAGAATTGAGCCTTTTGGGAGCCTGGGGTGAAATGATGCAGCTTGCATATTAATTGATAAGAGGTGAACTTGTAATAGTTCTTTTTCTTGAGTGTATGTGTGCACACCCGTGTGTGTGTGTGTGTGTGTGTGCGCACGTGAGTGCAAGCAGGTGCATGTGTGAATACAGGTGCATATGCACATATGTGTGTCATATGCATCCAGTGGTCAACGCTGAATGTATTTTTCAGTTGCCAGCTGCCTTATTTTTTAAATACGGGTCCTTCACTTGCCTGGAACTCACTGAACAGGCTAAGCTGGTTGACCAGCACATCCCTGGGATCCATTACCTTGTCTATTTCCCCGGGGCTGGAATTACAAGTACAAACCATCTTGCTTGGCTTTTTTACATAGCTACTGAGAATTGAGCTCAGGTCCTTGTGTTTGTACAGGAAACACTTTACCACCTGAGCCATCTCCCTGACTGCATGATAGTCTCGAGTGTCAACTTCACTGGATTGACAACTGCCTGGGAGAATAGCCAGGTGCACTTCCAGGACGGCTGCAGGCATCCCTGTGTGCTTCTGGCCGCGTCAGATCCGCCCTCCTCCCGCAGACCCCCTCTGCCACGGAGAACTGAAACTCTGAGACTGTGAGCCAAAACAAAGCCTTCTCCCCTTAGGCTGTTTTCCCAGGTGTTCTGTCACTGGCAGGAAAGTCTAAGGCCGACCCTGACAGAAGCACACCCCAACCAAAAAGTGAAGAAGGGAAGGAAGGACCCCCGCTGTCACTCCACATGGGCACACATGTTTTGGATTTCCTTTTTAACCCTCCAGTTTTCGCCTCAACTCCCCCGTTCTTCCCTGTCCAGGTCTCCGTTTCAGCTGGTATCCACTCTCTTTGGAAAAGTTCTGGGTAACGTTTGATCTGAGAGAATACTCGATCACAAAAAATCCCCAAAACTCGATAGCTTAAAGGCAGCAGAATAAAACGACTCGCGTTCTTATCTGAAATTGCCCAAAATCAAAGAGAAAGAGAAACAGAAATGCAAACACCCTCTTCAGCAAAACAGGACACATTTGTAACCCAAACCACAGCTTAGGAGGGAAGGTTGCCAAACACAGCCAGAGACACCCGGAGCAGCCAAGATCAAAGCCACCGGCCCAAAACACCTCCAGAAGGTACCTTGGAAGTCAGGGCTGTGGGGAAGCCTGCAGAGCAGGCCAGCAGCTGGGATTCCTGAAGGAAGAATCCAATGGTCTACTCAGAGCATTGGGCACAGGATGTGCAGTCTGGTGTCAGGAGCTGCCTTTGGCCTCAGGGAATGCTAAGGCAGGGTAACAGAGGAAACCACAACCTGCCTTCTTCACAGGCAGCAGAGGGCAGGAGGGGAGAAGCCCACAGCTATGGCTCTGCTGACTGAAAGGAGGCAGCTACCAAAAGAAATCACCACCCCAGTCACAGAGTAATTCTGTGCTTTGTGTAATTTCCAGCACGGCTTCTGCAAATATGTCTGCAAAATCCTAATCCAAGACAGCCCGCCTAGATGAGTGAGAACCATACCTGGGTGTAGCGAAGGAGCTATTAGAAGGCGGCTCGGTCCCGTAGGGTGCTTGTTGCCAAGTCTGAAGACCTGACTTTGATCCCAAGACCCACGTGGCAGAGGGAGAGAAGCAATTCCCAAGTTGCTATCTGACCTCTGCCTGCATGCTGTGGCACACTCACACCCTTCCCCCGCCCCTCGATCACCCTTCCCCCACCCCACCAACACAAAAAAAGTAAATGTCATTTTAAAAGTTTAAGATACTATCGGAGAAGCAAAGGAGAAAAAGAAGGAAAAAGGGCAACTCAAGAGTAGCTGTCATTTAAAACAGCTGCTGTAAAGCGGCTAGAAACTGTGATCCAATCGGTAAACAGTCTTTGCAGTTACTCATTTTAGAAGGCAGACAGTCTAAACAAAAGATTAAATTCACTCTACATAGTTATTCTAAAGATAACTTCCCCAACTAACAGTAAAGCACAAACCTTCTAAACTGTCAGAAGGAGGCGGCACAAAGTAAAACAGACCGTACCCCGGAGGGCTTTGTTTTAAGAAGTTATTGAAGCAAGACGACATAAAGACGTAAGATGTGATAGTAAAACTAAGCCTGAAGTAGTAGCCATGTCAACGAACAGCCATAACAATCTACTCAAAGGCAAAGACGAAAATTAGGAACAAGACAAAACCCCCTGCCACAGACAGCACATACGAGCCATCCCAAAGCAAAGTGAGTCCAGGCCAGAAACAATGAAAGGACACCCAGCCAGATGTGTGTAAGTTCATACCTAGAGCAACCTTAACAAGAGGCAAGTAAAGTGGATTTCAGAGCCAAAGTTTTAAACGAAGCAAAGGAGAATATTTTGCAATAATAGAGGAATATGATCCACAGCTGAAGATCAAACACATCAAATGGAGTCCATAATTCAGAGCAAAAGCTGGAGGGACTACAGGGAGGTGATTTTAATTCCCATCGTCCAGCTCACGAGTGATCAGTTGATCAAATGAAATATAGACAGCGAAAGGTCGAAGCCTAAATAATTAATACGCTAGATCTAATTGGTGTGTGGGTGGTGTTCCGTGTCTCAGAAGCAAAGAATGCATGTTCTTTCACATGTTCATGGAACCATTAAAACTTTTCCTGTTGGCAGCTCATAACTGCCTCTCCTATAGCTCTAGTTTCAAGGATCTAACACAAATGCACATGAAGTAAATAAATTATTTAAAAATCTTTTCCTGAATATTAAGCCACAAATAAAACCTCAGAAAGTGAATATAATTCAATATCTGGTAACGGGGTGTGGGAGTGAGGGGCACAATCCACCAAAGGAAGCATCACAAAAATCACTGAGCAGTTTTTAGATTTTCTTGTAACAATTCAGGTTTTAAATTTTCATATACAAATGCATGTTATCTAAAAAAAATAACAAAAATCCACCTATTAAATCTGTGGGATGTCTCTGACAAAAGGAAGAGGAAGCCATAGATAATTGTTTATGCTAACAATTTTTTTTTTTAACATTTGTTCATTTATATTGGGATGACGGGCATGCACTCCAAGGTAAGAATGTGGAGATCATAAGACATCGTCTGGGAATCAGCTCTGTCCTTTCTCCACAGGCCCTGGCACTGAGCTCATGCCATCAGGCTGGCCGGCATGCATGTCTTACCCTCTGGGTGAGTCATCTCACCAGACTCCATGCTGACAGACTTCTTAAAATGAAAATACATAAACTAAGAATAATTAGGTAGAAAAGTAACAGAATTAAGAGAAAAATCCAAGAGCTGGTTCTTTTACGTGGTGAGAGGGGCTGGATATCATCACAAAACTAAAAGCAAGCCAATAACTCATCCAGCTTAATCAATGAGACTGCGTTTCCTAGTAGCTACTGTTACCTATTACACAAGCCTATCACGCTGCCCTCAATGTGCGGAACGAAGTGGCACTTTCTCTGTGGTCCCTTCTTACCCAAGCATAGAAGCACATTCTAACCATTAAGATGACTGAACAAATTCCAGTTGGCAGTGCGGGGACCCAAGATATCCAACCCGCACTTCTCCAAACTGTCAAGGTCATTAAACACAAGAAAAGGTCAAGGGACTATGACAGTGAAGAGGAACCCAAGAGGACATAAGGACCAAACACAAGATGGGTTCCCTGCTAGGATGCTAGAACCAAATAATAATAATAATAATAATAATAATAATAATAATAATAATAATAATAATATAGCAACATTGGTTCGTGGATTGGGACAAATACGTAACACCAGCGCAAGAGTTGATGTAGAGGAAGGAGTGTGTGCGGGGCCAGCAAAGCTCTCTGTGTGTTGGTTTAGTCCTCCCCTCCCTCATCTCTGTCCTTTCCTCCTGGAGATTGAACCGGCACTTCATGCAGCTAGTTAAGTGTTGACTTAGTTTTTCTATAAGTCTAAAATTATTCAAAAAGTAAAACTTTTAATTAAATCTTAAATCAGTTTCTCAATTTGAGGAATGACAAACTTTACTACTTATTGTATGAACTAATATATTTAGATGCAATTAACTGTCTTTTCTTTCTTTTTTTTTTTTCTTCCTTTCTTTTTTTCTCTTTTGTTTGTTTGTTTGTTTTTTCGAGGCAGGGTTTCTCTGTGTAGCCCTGGCCATCCTGGAACTCACTCTGTAGACCAGGCCGGCTTTGAACCTGCCACTGCCTTCTGAGTGCTGCGATTAAAGGTGTGAGCCACTACCTCCTAGCAAGAAACAACTTGTAACTTCAGAGGAAAGTCATTCTTTGGTCTGTCAGATTAGTGAAGATCCAGAAGATGGATGGCTCCTTGCAGGTGGTATCGAAAAGCTGACAGCCTTGTACGTCATAGAACCGAATGTATTCTGAGCACCTCGGTGGATGTAAATTAACTCCATCTTTCAAAATGGTAAATGTACCTGATCTAGCAATTCCACTTTCCCAGTTATTTAGCTATATTCTCAATTGTGCTCAGCAACATTTTACACACTGTGCCCACTCAACACTGTTTCAATAGTAAAATATTGAGGAGAAGTAAATAGAAGACAGACTAAAATACTGATGACCCAACCTATCTGCTGTGGTTCGAAGGTGAAATCCCATCCCTGTCCCCCCACCCCCCCACCCCACGCCCACCCCAGGCTCCTGGGTATGAACAACCGGGCCCCATGTGGTTACACTGTTTGGGAAGACTGTGGAATCTTTAGGACAGAACCTTTGGAGAAAACCGGTCTCAGGAGGTGGGTTTTGAGGTTTTACTTCCTATCCACTCTGCTTCCTGACTACAGTTGCAACGAGACCTAATGGCTTCCTGTTCCTGCCACCAGGCCTTCCCCACGGTGACAGACTGCATCCTCTTGAACTACAAGCCAAATCGAACTTTCCCTTCCTTAAGTCACTTCTTGTCAAGTGTTTGGGCCACAGCAACGACATAGAGCAACTAATACAGCACACTGGTAATGAGAAGTAAGGCCACTGTTGTAAATCTGGCCATGTGGTCCTCAGGCTTTGGGGTTTGTCTGAAGGAGAAATTTGGAAGAGTGTAGAACACTGTGTTACTTTAGAATGCTGTGCGCAGAACTTAAAGTATTCTGGTAGGAGTCTGAAAGGCCAGAATCCTGACAAACTGTGTCAGTGGAGGCCCAGCTCATAACAGCACAGAACAAGGACCCTATTGAGATTTGGGTTAGAGGCCATATGTGCGCTATTCTAGCAAAGAATATAGCTTCACCCTGCCCCTGTCCTGAGAACTTGAGTGAGACTAAATTTAAAAGGAATACACTAATGTGTTTGGCAGAGGAAAATTTGAGGAGAGGTTCAGGGTGTGGAACCATCACTTATAAAGGTCTGCAGTGAAAGTTAGCAACAATGAGACAGAAAAATAATTTTTAAATGTGCCATTTGGCTAGAAAGTGAAAGAGTATGGTAGTTTGAAGAATAACGGCTCTCATAGGCCCATATATTGGAATGCTTTGCCTCCTCCCCCATTGTTGGAACTGTCTGGGAAGGATTAGAGGCGTGGTCTTGTTGGAGGAGGTGTGTCACTGGGGGCTGGTTTTGAGGTGTTAAAAGTCCACACCATTCCCCATCTTGCCCTCTCTCTGCCTGCTGCTTATAGATCAGAGGTAAGCTCTCATCTACAGCTCCATTGTCATGTCTGCCTGTCTGCTACCATGCTCCCTGCCACACCGAACATGTATTCTAACCTTCTGAAACCATGAGTGCTGAATTAAACACTTTCTTTTTATAAGCGGCGTCAGTCATGGTGTTTGGTCACTGCAACAGAAAAGGAACTAAAACAACAAGGAAGTTTAAAGTGGCTTGCCAGGCAGAGGCAAAAGAAGAGGCTAGAATTGTTAATTAGGTTAACCCTATTAAAGAGAACTCTCCTTCTCTATACTAGGACAATAGGAAAGTCCGTGCGGACAAGACACCATTCATCAAACACCCTAACTTTAATTGAAAGGAGAGAACCTGAGCCAAGAAAGTATCTAAAGGGATTCCCTGATCCAAACAACTTCCTAAAAAAGCAGTTCCAGATCTAACAAGGTATTACAGAGGCCACTACAGCTGTGACCAAGCTGACTAGGCTCTATCTCAAATTCCCAATATTAATTTATTCATAAGGTTCTAGTTTTGCAGGCGTTAAAGATCATAGAGGCTTGCCCCATGGTTCCAGAGAGTCACTGAAACCAGGCCATGTACGGGAGGGTCAGAGTTCCCACAAAGAAGCCCCAAGAAGCCACTGCCATGAAACTCTAGAGGCAAAAATCTACGATACACTGGAGAACCCAGGATGCGAGAGATGTGGACACTATGGGACACCTACTGAGGAAAGCTACAGGTATAGAGTAGATCTGGCCTAAGGCAGGGTCTGGGTGTGTTGAAGGTGGAACCTCTTGAGGTCTGGGCTACCTAAGCTCTTCGGAGCCCAGATTATTTCATCATGAGTCCCAGGAGCTGGACATGGAGCTGTAGGATTTAGCATCTTCCCTGTTTTCTTGGTATTTTCCCATTTCTCTCTATTGTTTCTACTTCCTGGCTGCTGATGCGAAGTAACCAGCCCTTTCCACTCCTGCGGCCACTCTTCCTCACCCTGATGCACTGTGTGCCCTTGAGCATAACCTAAAATAAATCCTTCCTTGACTTTCTCCTTGTCGAGTATACTGTCGCAGCACTGGGAAAAAAAAAAAGTAGCTCCTACATATCTTACAGAACACTACAAGGAAAAGAATGTACGGGTAATGGAAGATGCAAGACACAGATGGAGTCCAACAAATAAGGAACATTATTATGGAGGGGAGAATTCAAGGAGGGAGAATGGCATAAAAGATGGGCCCCAATATAGCAAACATGGATGTCCCTGTACAAATTTAGACGACAGCTTGCTTTTGTCCCCTCACACTTCCCATTGGTTTCACCCAGCCCTCGAGCCTCAACCATGCTGTAAAAGATGCACGGGTTTTTGTGTGCAAAGTGTGGGGCCTCAATAGGGGAACACAATTGCTGGGCCCAACATGGGTCCAAGGATACACCTGTGAGTCTATGCAAGTCTATGCAAGCTGCCCAAGGGTACAGGCTGGGAGGCAAGACAGCTGCAACCTGGCACGCTTACAGTTCATTAGACAACAACTTATGCTCCTATAACAACAGTCTAGGAGACTGAAGTGGTGGGGGATGCTACCCAGTCAAAAAGACACAGCTAAAAGGTGGCAGAGCTGGTCCCATCCTGAACTCAAAACTTCATCTGCTTCCAATCTCTCCTGCTTCTCCATCACTACCCTCAAATATCAGCATCAGGATTCCAGATCCAGCCACGGTGGCATACAGCGGCCACTACAACTGTGGCCAAGACCACCAGGCTATATCTCAAGCTGTCAGCACTGCTTATGAGGTACTAGATTTGCAGGCATGAAAAGACGCAAGATTACGTGGGTCATAGAGGTTTGTTCCATGACTCCCGAGAGCTACTGAAACCAGGCAATGTGTAACAGGAGCTGAGTCCCCACAGAGTCCCTGAGAGGCCACTAAATGAAGCTATGAAGACAAAGCCTATGGATGCAGTGGGAAACCCAGGATGTTACAGATGCCAGTTGGCCTGCCAGCTTTTCCACAGATGCTTTGTGACAGACAGCATGTTCCTTCGTTCAGAAGCTGACACAGCTTCAGAGATATGGCATGACATAATGTGAACTGAGGTCACATAACTGGTTGAACAGCAGACCTAGGGTGGCTGGATAGGTAAGTCTGGGCTATCACATCTTCTTCCATACTGTTTAGAAAAGTTCCCTCCAGGGCATTGCCACCACTCTTCATGACTAACCCCCCCCCATTTAATATCCACTCACACAGCATGACAACTTTGCAGATGTCCCAGAGGATTCCCTGGGACAGCTCCTTCCCAGCTCTTGACTGTCCCATGCTGGGTTATTCTGGCAGAGTGTCCCTCCAGGTTTTTCTACCTATTAATGGCAGACAGGGTTCCTGCTGTTTGGGGTATAAGAAGGAGGGCATCTAGACTGTCTCTTTGCTGCTCCCTAGTGCAGGGTCTCCATGTGCGTTCATGTCGAGGCACTAGAGAAGACCAGCAGCCATTCTACAGGACACAAGGCAGGGGCCCTGGGTTGGCTGGATTCTGCCTGTCTGCGGGACTCTGGGCAAGGCCTTAACCTCTGAGACATGAAAGCTCTATTGAGCCCCTGCCTGCCTGCTTACCAGCAGCATCCTCATCGGGAATCCTGGGAGGGACAAGGGTCCCTTTTAGTTGTGTGTGATCCCTGCCATTGCTGTAGCATTCTGTTATGGCATGAGTGTCTGGACTGAATGTCCAGAATTCGCAGTGTAGAATTGTCTGCAGGCAGGATCCCTGCATGATCATTCCTTCCACCCCTTTCAGGAAACCTGTCCTGGTCCCCAAGTCCCTAGAGGTCTACTCCAACTTCTGTGCACCTCAGACTAGTAAGGAGGAATGCTTCTGGATCTGCTAAGGTCACCTACCCAGAAGCAAAAGCTGCCCCTACACTTCCGTGTTCCCCCAGGAAGCACCTTCTGTCTTGAGAAATGCCCTCCAGGGACTGCACACAAGGCAAGCACTCAGCTAGCTGTTGTGAGTAGGCACCCAGCTCAGAGAGGTTCTCCTCAGCGGGCTCTTTCAGAGAATGGATAAAGGGTGAGCCAGGGCATCACTGAGGACACAGCACTGTACATGCCATCCTTTCTGAGCAGCTGGTTCTTGACTGTGACCTGCTGGTCTCCTCCATAGATAATGCTCTGCCCCTCCTCTGCTACATTCATTCCTTCAACCAACACTTAGCAAATGGCTGGTGTGTGCCAGGCACTCTGTAGCTGGCAGCTAGGGACACAACAATGACTCTAGCATGCTTAGTCCCTACTGCCTCCCTCTAGCCAACCACATTTCTTCTCGTTTCTATTGCAACAGGTCAGACACACGGAACATACAATAGGCTGTAACTTCCTGATGGGAAGAGACCCAATGAGCATCAGGCACACCGAAGACCACCAAGAGTACCAACTCCACTTCCCAAACTGCCATGCAGTGGTGATGCTTAAAGACACCATCTGAAACATCCGCTTCATTCGGAGGCTTCATTCATGACCGAGCAGGAAAAACAAAAGCTGGGATCACCGATGTCCCTTCCCAGGGACCCCTAGTGGGTGTTACTGCTCAGCAGGGCAGTGAGGCAGCATGAGGCAGTCTTACTACACTGTTCCAAAAAGATTCAGTGCTTTGCATATTATATCACATTTCCTACGGTCAAATAAGTCTCAAGAGGTCTGGCTGGCTGGGCTCAAGAGGGGAGAGGTCTGTCTGCAAGGACCCTGATGACTGTAGGCATTGAGTGATGGCTGTGTGACATGCCCTCCCTTCAGTGTGGCCTCAGGGTTTAGCCTTGCTGGGGTCAGGGACCAGGGCAAGTTTCATACCTTCCTTTAACTAGCGGTAATGATGTCCCCCTAGGGATGCACAGCTATAGGAAAGTATGAAATCCAATCACTCCCCCCTAGGGAAATGTACCCTAGAGGGGTGAGAATCAGTGACAGCTGTGAATAATAACACAGACTGCAAGAGCAAGGCAGTTTGACACCACAGAACTTCCTTAGTAGATGGTAAGGTACTTTCGTAAAACCACAAACGGGACCAGACCTCGCTTTCTGCTTATACCCTAAGATTTTAAGAGGGGGTTCCAACGATAACTCTCCCAGGACATTCAACAATGCTTCCCCAGCCCACAATCCTCAGTGAACCCCTTTCTCCATTTCCCCTACTGGCTGCCACTGTTCCCCCCCCCCCATGTGCTATCTGAGCAATTGCCCTCGCTGGGCCATTAACAACTCTTGGACAAACACTCCCCAGCCTGGCTCCAGGCTTTCAGAGGCCCTGTGCTTGTCCCCACCACAGCACCTAACACAAGGAACCAGACTAGGACACCTCCAGAACAGGGGCTGAGTTTCCCAGGGCTTCATCCACAAACGGTCTGATATAGGGAAAAGGCTTGGGAACTGCAGTATGATACATGAGTAAAACATCATGCTACCTCAGACTCTTGCAGACAGCTACCTCAGGGCTAATGAGACCTGCCCGGTCTGGGAGCCTGTGGACTGTTTGTAAGCAGTCACTGCTACAAACACTAAATTGGATGGGTATTTTATTAAAAGATGATCACTCAGAATGAACCTACCATCAGTGAATAAACTAAGGAACCCCCAGGGCTTTAATCACAGATGTCCATTAGCTTTTCCCATAATACACACAGGGAACTCATCTACAACTGGCCAGGCCAGCCTTTCTCCCCCAGCACTCACAAAAGCAGCCATCTGTCCAGTCCAGGTGGGGCAGACTCCTGACTCCTGCCGGTCCCATCTTCCTAGAGCTCAATCAATGAGGCTTCCCCAGCCTCCCCTCCTCCTGGGGTTTCCATGGGAATCCTCCTCCCACACAGAGTCAGAGGCTCCTGGGATAAAAGCTCAGCTGTCAGCCAGCAGAAAGAGCAGGAGCTGGGAGGCAGGAGGCTTGCTGGGTGGTAGCGACCAGGCCAGCATTCTCTACAAGGTCATTTGAAAGAGACATAGGTCATATCCAGTGGGACCATGTGCCCCTGTACCTGTGGTTTGTTTTGTAGGACAGTTGTCCTCTGCGAGGCCCAGCATTGGTTCAAGCATGGCAAAAGAGGCTGAGGAGGGGCTGCCAGGGGACCCTCTAGGAAAAACATCTATTAAAAGAACCCAAGTCATGTGTATGTCCAACCTCTCATCTATCTCCCAAGAGGAGTGTAAACTCATTGGACACGAGTGCTTGCCTGAAAACAGGATTCCTGAAAGCAAAGCAGAACCACCCAAGCGCCAGGGTTAATCTAGGGAACTTGGGGATTCCTCTGGTAAGCTGGGGGCATCTTTTTGAGTGTGCTGCATACACCAGGCTCGAGAGGAAGACGATGTAGGTAGACAGAAGGGGGCCTGCCTATGAGAAGGGCTCCATCCCTAGGACTCCTACCATGCCCTCACTTATCACGCAGACTGTGGCTAAAAGGTGGGGATGTCTCTATGGGGGCAGCTAACTGGGCCAAGCTCACTCATTTCTGGAACAGGCAGAGTTGCAGACCACTATGAACACAGTTCACAGAATCACAACCACAACCCACGAAGGCAGTGCTGGCATTGTACTGCACTGCTCCTGCATGTAACGTATGTACTCAGAGAAGTAGAATATCCACACCATCTTTCCTGCCTGCCCTATAAATGCAACACCTCAAGGCAACATCTTAGACTCTGTCCCCTCCTCTCTGTGTGTCCTTTCTTTACGTTTGCCCTTCCATTCCTCTGCTGACTTCTCTGGCCTCCCTCACTTAGCCTCTGGCCATTATAGATGCTCCGCTGGGCGACTCTGTAGTGCATCTGTCCATTCTAAGCTTTCTACTGAGCACATGGCCACCTTCCTGACAGCACATCTGAGAATCGCATGTCCGGGACTGAGCTCGGCCTCTTCCATCTCCATAATCCAGGTTCCTCTCTCTGTTGCTGTCACTCGATGCCTTCTACTTCCCCTTGGTTTCCATGTTAGTGGAATTACTTACTGGGGCAGTCTCCTAGGGAGGACCCATGACTTTCGCCTCGGAACTCTAACCAATCCTCCTTGCGGCCAAGAGGCTAAATCCAAGCAAGCTGGCCATGGCTTGCTCATTCAAACATGCACCCCTTGAGGTGACACAGTCAACTTCCCCTGACAGCCTTTCTCCAACCAGTGATGCCAGACTCTCAGTCAGCTCACCCCAAGCTTCTGGGACTTGCTCACCTTCACTGCCTACTCACCTTTTCTCAGTCCTCTGTGCCCTCCCCTCCATCTCTCTGCCCCATGGTGTCACCCTAACAATCTAGCCCCACTGATGTCTCCTGCATCACACGTTACTTCTAGAAGGTTAACCAGTGCCCAGCTAATTGCCACCTGTCTTCTAGACTGGTCCTGTGCACACTACCTATCTGCATTAAGAAGTACCTGTCAGAGTCGTGTGTGATGGCTCACACCAGGACCGGTCTGGAAGGTTGAGAGTTGGGAGCCAGCCTGAGCTACACTGTGAGTTCCAGTCCAGCATGGGCTGTAAGGTGGGAGAAAAAAAAAAAAACTCGAAGAAATGCTTTCTGGACTGAGTGAGTGACTTGTGTTTTTACCAACAAGAATTTTTTTTTTTTTTCACAACTGAAGTATACATTTGAAAATGTGAATTCAAGTTCCACATTCAACCTGAGAAGCAAGAATCCCATGCAATCAACACTCCACAAAGTTTATGACAGCTCATTTGGGGCCTTTCCCAAAGGATGGGCCAGACAGCTGCTTCCTGAAGCCTCAGAACAGACGCCTGTAACCGAGCAGCAGCAGGAAAGCCAGTCAGCTCATGTAGGGACCATGTTTTATTTAAATGTGCTGCTAGATTTTTAATTTTTTATTATTGATCTTTTTGCCAAGTATGAACGATCATGCTCACACAAGTTAAGTGCATACATCAAGTGCCTTTTCTTTTTACTTTTTTTTTTTTTTATGATTACCGGGAAAGACTTCTGATGACTTGCAGCTAAGTCCTTCTACCCTCCTGATTTTCCACATCCAGTTTCTGATTCTATCTAGGGAGCTCCTGGAGACCTTTTGTTACCGTGCCAACAGAGGAGGGCCCTTTCAGGAGCACCGATGTGTGGCGCCGAGCCAAACAGCTCAGAAAAAAATTAACAAACTGGAGCATGCTGAGTTGCACTGGGCCTGTTCCTCAAGGGGCAAAGACCTTGCCTCGGGCCTGAGCCTTAGCCATAGCCATATCCTGGCACATGAATGAAGTCTCCAGGACAGGCTTCCATGAAAGATGACAAGGTTCTGGTCCCGTGACCGACTGGGGTGGGGTGGGGTGGGAGTCAGGAGAGGAATAAGCCCTGGGAGTGTTGGAGCAAAATCGAGATCTTAGGTCAGGGTCTCAGGGGTGGGGGAGAGACAAAAAGGAGGTGGTTCCAGTGGTAGCCAGGCCTAGAGGGCAAACTCAGCCTTTACTCCTGGCAGCCTTGAGGAAGTTCTAACTAGGGAGGAATTTGGTCTGTTTACATTTTTAAGGATAAGGGCTTCCTACTGCTGAATGGTTATGACTATTTGCTGATCCGATGTCTGAACAATTGACTCTTACGGCTTTTGCACACATTTTTCTTATTGAGTGAGGCAAAGCATATAGGTTTTCGTGTTGTATCTGTGTGCGTGAATTGCCTGTAGTCTTTGCCCTTTGGGGCGCTTGCTTGTCTTGAAGATTCTTTGCACATTTTCGGCTGAGGCTATAGCTCAGGGGTGGAGCACTTGTCTAGCATGCACAAAGCCCTGGGTTCCATTGCCAGAACACTGTTACAAATCTGTTGCCCAAATCTGTTACAAATTGGAAGCTATGAAGCCATTGCAGTAAGTAGCAATTCTGTCCCCAGTTTGTCATGTCTTTTGACTGCTTCTGGCAAGTGCTTTTCCGTGTGCAGATTTTATGTCTATGTCACGGAATGTATCAGTCTCTAAAATCAAAGAGAAATACAAACTGAAGAGATATTTCGGTGGCATGACTGGTGAATCTAATTTTGTTTACAGCTTGCAAAGGCTTAAATTCTTGTTACCGCCCTTCTATGGAAGTTTAAACATGGAGTCGGGGTGTGTGTCTCATGAACTGCCGCCTCCTGTAAAGTAAGTTCATATCACACTTTTGACATTTTGGTTTTCTACAAAGTGGGTTCATCTGCAGCCCTAAATCAATACTGAATGCTTTGGGGGAGGGACTGGTGGGAAGAGATTGAAGGATCCTCCATCAGCCAGAGTAACATAAACAAACTGTGGGCTTTGGTTGAAAGACAGAGGTGCCAAAGTGAGGAAACAGACCGGAAGACTCAGGGGTGAGTGAGAGCACGGATCGCTTCCCACAGGGCAAGGTGGGAAGAGTGAACTTTTCCCTGGTCAATTCATCTCTTCCAGATCTAAATAGGCTCAACAACTGTTGGGGGCAGATGAGAGGGGAGGTAAAATCCTGGAGTGGGGCGGGGAGTGGGGACAGAAGGCACATTAGAGCTGGGGACCTTAGAGAACCCGCTCAAGGTCACACCCACGGGCTGGTGCTGGAAGCAGAATTCGAATCCAAGCCCGGGATTGCAGCGCCGAGAGTTCTAGAGACACACAAACGTGCCCTCTTCTCTCTTCTTGGCTCAGCAGCCCGCACTTGGCCACCAGGTGGTGGGAGCCACTTCTTGGACCTCACCAGCCAGAGGTCTCTAACCTCTGTTTTTCCTGTCTCTAACAGGGTGGACAGACACATTTGCTACACTCGGGGCTTTGGCTTCCTCCCTGCTTCCCGTAGCCCCTCGCCCATGGCTCTCTGAGCTCCCTATTCTTTCCAAGTTTGTCTCCCAGCCAGGCTGGGAACCAGCCGCGAACCGCTTGCGTCGGGCGAGCACTCAGTCATCACTGCCCAAGCATCAAAGATAGACCATAAAAATCACCACCAGTGCTCGGTGAGTGAGAGGCGCTTTACTTCCGCAGCGACGAGCAGACCCGGAGAAATTACTGTCACACAGACGAGGCAGCTGCTGCGGCTCCGGGAAGTTGGATGATGTGCTGGGGCTCATAAGGCTAATACTAAGGCTAATGTCTGACTGAGAGCTTGCTGAGTGCCAGGCGCAGGTCTCCGCACCACCCTGCAGTTCCTTCCAACACACTAGTGAAAGGGGCACAGTTATCACCCCCATCTTCCCGATGAGGAGACCGAGGTTGTGGTGCTTGGCCCAAGGTCACCCCAGAGAGTGAAGGATGTGGACCGAAACATAGTCGGGTGACTCCAGGAGCTATTTTCTATGTTGTCTCCACTACACGGAGAAACAGCGGGTTTCAAACCCGCAGTACCAGAGGCTGGCCTCAATGCTCCTCTCAAACCAACCAGCTTGGATTGCCACAATTCGCTGAGGCACTCCCGCGGACCGCGACCAGAGGGACCCCAAGAGCACCGGGTGTGACCGGTGCCGGCTGGCGATCACCCTTTAGCAGGAGCTGAAGAGCACTTACCATAAAAGAGAGGGCGAGCGCCTGCCCGGGAAGAGTCCCCAGCGCTGGCAGGTCCGGAACTCCCGGGAGAGAGGTCTGCTGCCGCTGCTGCCCACTCAGGGGCGCCCGAGCGACCCCGCGGATGCTGGCTTCTCCGCCAGCGGCGCGTCCTCTCGCCTTGTGCCCGGCAGCAGCGCCCTCTCTCCCCGCAGGGTGCCCTGGAGTTAGGGACGTTCTTGGCTAAGTTGGGGCTCTCAGCAAGAGGACTCTGAGGTCCGGTCCCGGGTGGGAAAGCGCCCGACTGTGCGGATCTCGGGGGGGGGGGGGCGCGGAAGCCCGCACCCTGGCTGCCCCGAAGCTTGGCGCCTGACCTGGAGGGCGGCAAGTCCCGCGCTTAGGGCGCACGGGCCGCACCTCGGCCGCCTGTGCCCGGAGTGCCCTGTTTCTTTCCCAGCGCCCCGGGCGCACGCCGCGATGGCTGCAGCGGTGGCCGGGGCCCGGGCTGCGGTGCACTCATCGCCTTCCCCAGGGGCTGGGCGCCTTTGTGCACGGGGCGCGCCGACTGCCAGGGCCAGCTCTGGATGCTGCAGCCGCCGCCTCCCCCTCCTCCTCCACGGCCGCTCGCTCCCCGCCTTCCCGGCCGGCCGGGAGGCTGCAGCTGAAAGCTGATCCGGCTGAGCTCATCCCTGAAGGCCACTAATCCAATAGCCGCGGAAGGCGCGGCCGCCGGGAACGCCCCTTCCCCCACCATCCCGCGCCCGGGCCGTCCCAGCTCGGGCCGCTGCCGGCTCTGCCACCTTCTGGAGGCCACCAGCTGGCGGGAGTGGGAAGTGGAACCCGCGCCCTTGGGGCGAAGTGGCGCGGACGCCATTCACTCATCTACGGACTGGCTGGCCTGGACACTCGTTCACACACGCGTTCATTCATGCGCATGGGTCCTCCCCCATTCATTCAAGCGTGCCTGGAGAGCCGGGGTGGGTGCCCCAGGGGCGGGGGATGAAGAGAGGATACACCACTGTCACCAGATAGCTTTAGTGCCTTACTCAAGGCGTGTGAGAAACAGCGATGGGGGAAAGAGAATGCTTCAATATAATTTAGGGGTTTATTGCCCACACTATTTATGAAGCCAGAATCCACCTCATCTTTCAAAGCCAATTTCATGCCGCACTTGCTCCATGGTGCCTTTCCCCACTCACAGAGAAGGATCATTGCTTAGAGGGCTACCGACGCGGATGGTGAGATGCTCTCTACTAGACTGAGTGAGCTCAGAGATAAGGAAGAGGGCGTGACCAAAGCGAGGGACCCTCTGTACTTCCCTCATTTGTTTCCTTAAGGAAAGGCAAGATTCCTGGCCAGGGCAACCTGCTTTCAATCCCAGGTCCTGGCAGGTCCAACCTGCTTGGGTCAGGTCCATTCCACAGTCCTAACTGACCTCACACCTCCCTGGTGGGCCTCGCGCAAAGATTCAAAGATTTCCAGATCAGAGAGTGTCCTTTTTTTTTTTTTTTTTTTTTTTTTTCATGGACACTGAAGACAAGCAATCCAATCCTGTGAGGGAAATGTGTTGAACTAGAGCTCCTTTCCCAGACTGGAGAGGACAATTTGAGAATGTTTCTTTGTGGAAGTGGCTGCACGGATTAGCTACGCAGAAGGCATCATAGCCTCATGAAGGTACCTGTAGCAGCCTGTGGTAAGACTGGAGCCAAAACAGGAGGTAAGATGAAACAAGCAGGGTACTTAGGGTCTTGGAGACCATCCAAAGGGCCTGTCTTTTTGCCAAGATCAGTTAGGCAGGCCTTTTGACCTTGGCAGATTTGCTGTCCAGAAAGATAGTCCAGTGGCAGAGTGAATAGATGGGTGGATAGCACAGACCAGTTTGGAAGCTGCTACAGAAGTGTGAGCAATGAAAATGCTTTGCCAATCAGGACAGCTCAGTGGTGAGACAAGGGGGTAGCCCAAGCCAAGTGTCTATGGTGCTTATGATTTTGCTTACACTGCTTCACTTATGTTTACAGGTCTGTCTGTCTGGACCCGTGTGTCTCTGGATGCCCTCGTGACTGCACAGAAGAGCTGCTGAACAATCATGACCCGTGCATGCACTGGCTTGTTGTCTCCTCCCTCAGGATGTTTCTGGACCATCTGCTCTGTCAGCTGCTGGGGTACTAGCAGAACTGGACAGCACCCGATGAGAACTGAGGAAAACTCAGAAGCAAAGGGAAGGTAAACAAGTCATTCCAAGGACTGGAGAGATGACTCCGATGGTTAAAAGTACTGTTGCTCTTGAATAGGACCAGGGTTCGGTTCCCAGCACCCACGTTGTGGTTCACAGCCATTCAGAATTTCAGTTCCAGCAGGTCTGATGCCTTCTTCTGATTTCCACGGGCTCCAGGCACATACATGGTTCACATATATTCATGCAGGAAAAACATTCATGTACTTAAACCTGAAAACAACAACAAAATAACCAAGACTTTCCTGCTGATGGTTCCTCTACCTAGAAACAGCCAACATTCATTTCTTCCTCCAGCAAGGAGGACTTCACAACAGCTTAAGAACAAGGTGGGGAGGGGTCAGTAGCCACAGTTTGAAAAACTACCCCCTCAAACACACACCCATGTGCCAGGTAGGTTCATTACCCACGTGTTTACAAATGTGACCGTGCCTCAGGCATCAAGAAATGGGCACAACAGCATCCCCAGGTATCACTGAAGTTTCCCAAATCCTCTACCCCCTGAGTGGGTGTGGTTTGTCCCCAGTTTTGAAATGTGAACAAATGTCTATTCATTCCAGATAGGGTATCCATTACAGACCAGAGAAATAATTCTATCCAAGTCTAGTTTGGGGAACCAGTAAATTTATTGGGGCTACTAATAGGAGCATGGAAGACACAACACTATCACTAAAAAGCCCACTGGCCAATGGACAACTTAGGGAAGCTGTATTGCTGGGGCTCCCTGCACAGCTTGCTGTCAGAAGAGTTCCTGTGTCCCAGCCTTTACAAGCTTGAGAAGGGGCCTTGTGAATCTTGTAACTTTCATGAGCTTTCTGAGCCTTCTAAGTTTTATGAGCTTCTGGAGTCTTATTGAACCTCTCTCCTCCCTCCTGGAGAGAATGTTTCTCTTCAGAGGAAACAGCCACACAGGAAGAGGAAAGAATTCAGCATTTTGGGAAATAGTCTGAATAACCTGATCAAATGCTCTTTAAACTGAAGTCTGCAGCCTATAAACAGCCCTCTTGCAATCCCTGGCCCTGGATAGCCACATTCCCCCCACCCCTTCCTCTGAAGTGTAGGCTGGATTTGCCATCTTGCTTTTCACAAACAGAACACAGTAAGACAGACAGGATGTCCCTTCTGGGATTAGGTAATGAAAAGACCAGCTGCACTGGGCACCCATTGTCTGTCTTGCTCTTTTGTCATTGCTCCCTGAAGGAAGCTTGGTGTTGTGCTGTGAGGAAACCTGGTGAGGGACTGAGCTCAGCCTGCCACCATGGGAGCCTTCCCATCAGGCTGCAGTCCTTTTGATGTCTTGACTACAACCTCAAAGATACCCAAATCAGAGGCACAAGCTAAGCTACACTGATTCTTGACTGGTGGAAATGTTGAGAAAATGTCTGGTTTTAAGCTTATGAATTGGGGATTGTTTGTTAATTGGCATCCGATAACTAATATAAGATAATCCTGATTGCCAGGATTGCCCATCTAAAATAAATCCTTGATGAACTTGGCATAGTCTTGTTCCAAAGAATACACAATATTTCATGGACATGTAGCCAAGCAGCCATGGGCTTAAATCTCAGCTTAGAGATGTTTGCTTTTAGCCTTCTCAATTGAAAAAAGGGACAGAAGAATTTTTTGTGAGTGTAGTTTTATGTTGTAGCATATAACAAAGTAGGTGTTCAGTAAATCTTTTCCTTATGCTTCATACCAGGAAACTAAAATCTGCAACATTCTTAGAATTTTTGAATACGGACGAGCCGTGCGTGGGGCAGAAGGTCTATGAGGTGGTGTCCAGAACATCCTTTTTAGATTTTTCAGTCACACAGATTTATGTAGCACAATGTCATACTTGGATACATGAAAACGATGAACTGGCCTTCTCCTGCTTCTGCTTCTCCAGGTCGTGGTTTGCTGTCTACTTCCCAGGTGTCAGCTGTCAAATGTGAGACTCTTGGTCTTGCAGAGGCAGGCACCGCGGTTTTATGGCAGCTGAGAAAAGGTTATGAGTTCTGTGACATTTTGGAGTGCAGAGCTTGCTGGAACGAAGTTTGAGGCAGGGCAGGAGAAAGGGAGTCTAGGTTTGTCTGTCTTTGGCAGACATAGGCTTGATCTATAGCATGGTATTCTGGGAGGTGGGGTGGGGTTCAACACTTAGATCCTGTTCTCTTCAGCTCGGGTGCCATCATCTCTACTAGATGTCTGGGCTGTCTTCTTAAAGGAAATACCCTGACACATCCTTCAAGGCCACTCCTACAACCCACTGGATGGTCTTTATACGTCTTAGGGGGTCCTGGGTTTGCCCACTCATCTAATTTACCCATCTGGCCCTGGGACAGGACAGAATGAACCACAGAACTCCTGAAGTGTATCTCCCGCCTTGTCCCCAACACTGGCCTTGGCACACGCCGACCCTTTCCCCTTATAAAGACTTACCCAGGTAGCTCTAACTTGCCATTCAGCCTGAACGCATCATATCTCCTCCCGGGAACTTTCTGTACCAGGTGACAGATGTCCTTCAGTGTGTCCTCTGTCTCTCCGCCCTCACTGCTTCTGTAGCCTGCTTTCTTTCTTCCTTTCTTTTCTTCCTTCCTTTCTTTCTTTTTCCTTTGAACTATCATCTTTTTATTATTTGTTTTCATTTCACATGCCAACCCCAGTTCCCCTCCCTCCCCCCTCTGACCCCTCACCTCTCCCCTTCGCATGCCCCCATCCACTCCTCAGAGGGGAGTCAACAAGAGTCTGGCATACCAAGTTGAGTTGTCTCTTCTCTTGTCCCCACTCTAAGACAGGAGCACTTGAAGGGCAAAGTTGTCTTTTTCATCTTTATACCTTTTGTAAGAAGCCTACATTTTTTCTTATTAATTTCTCAAGGTAAAATACTCCATGGTTTTCCTTAGTAGCCCTGGCTGAGTGAGGGGCCTCTTCTTTGAAAACCACATGGCACTTGGTTCTGACATCTTGTAAACCCTCTGGGATTTTTCAAATCACATTCTTACACCTGGCAGTGACCATTTTCTTTAAAAAGCAAAACAAAAAGAGATTAGATGAAATGATATTTGTAAATATTTATGGCCCACAGTGTGATAATTCAGGTCTGATTCGTCCCAGTGCCTCTGGAATTCTGCTTAAGGCCTGGCACAAAGCAGAGAGCCAAGAAGGTTTTAAGGATGAGTGCTTAAAGACAAAGCAAAGGGAAATAGACAGTGAATAGAAGAAGGGAGAGAAGTTGCCTTGGTCAGCTTCTCTTTCTCCCTATTTCTTTTGTATTTAAGACTGGATAACCAGAATTGGATTAACCATAGTCCTTAGTTCCTGGCACACTGCCATCATCAGCTTAAACGTGCCCTTCGTGTTAGGTACTTCTCCATGGCCATGACAAGACCCCATGCCTGAGGCAACTTACCGAAAAGTTCATGGGGGCTTGCTTACAGATTCAGAGGGGGAGCCCATCGCCATCATGGTGGGGAACAAGGCAGTCAGGCATGGCAATGGAGAGCTTACATAAGATCCATAAGCATAAGGGTGTGTGTGTGTGTGTGTGTGGTTTGAGAGAGAGAGAGACAGAGAGACAGAGAGACAGAGAGAATGAGAATCTGGGAATAGTGTGGGCTTTTAAGTGTTTTCTTTCTTTTCTTTTTTTTTTTTTCAGGACAGGGTCTCTCTGTAGCTTTGGAGCCTGTCCTGGAACTCACTCTGTAGACTAGGCTGGCTTCAAACTCAGAAAAATTCACCTACTTCTGCCTCCTAAATGCTGGGACTAGAGTCATGCACCACCACTGGCAGGATCAGTGTGGGCTTTTAAAAGCACACCCAGTGACACGCCTCCTCCAACAAGGCCACGCCTCCTAATCCTTTCCAAGCATTCTAATATGTGAACCTAGGTGGGCTGTCCTCATTCTGACCACCACAACCCTTACTTACTTAAAACTTAATGAACATTCATGAAACCAACACCCAGAACAAGACCTGGGGCATTTCCATCATGGTGTGTTCTTTTTTTCACCTACATTTTTGTGATTTTGATGGTTACTACTGATTGTCAATTAAAGGACTCTCAATTCAGCTAGAAGACAAATCTGCGGTCATACCGGTGACTGAGTCTCTAGAGTGGATTGATTGAAGCGAACAGACCACTGAAAATACGGGAAGCACCACTGCCTATGCTGCCTGCTGGCTCTCCTTTCTCCAGTCCATTTCTCTACCGGAAGTTTGCAATCCACAGCACACGGCCAGAATTCACTGCAAAGAAAACAACAAAAACCACACACAGACATATGAAGCATGCATGAGTACACATGCGCGCGCCGCACACACACACACACACACACACACACACACACACACACACACACACGAGCAAAGGAAGGAGATCTAGAGCTAAAGCACCACCTGTTGTCTCCCCCACCCCCACTACCACCACCACACATCACTTTAAGTAATAGCGGAAACCAGCCTGGATGAGACAAGAGAGGTGACTCTTGGAATTACCATGGAGAAAAACCCACTGAGGGAGTTGGTCCTGGGGTGGGGAGAATAATCCTTCCAAAGGAGGTTTTCTTTTTAATTGGAGTTTAGCCTGATCCAATCCAGGACCAGTTTCCCTAGCTGTCTACCTACTTAAGAATTAACTATCTTCCATCTTCTCTGACATTGACTACGGTCTTGAACTGAATGAAAAGGAGAAATCAAGCTGAGCTGATTATTGACTTCATCACAAATGCTGGTTTTCACTCTTCTCTACTCCCTGAAGGCAGGTACCCTATTTTTCCACTGCCGTGCCTTCCCATGGTGATGGAGCGAACCCTCAGCTGCTGGCTGAAGCAAACCCTCCCTTCCTTCAGTTGCTGTTATCTAATGTTACCACAAGCCAGAAGAGTTAACTCAGGAAGAGAGCTGCTGCTAAGAAGTAGGGTTGTGATAGAACCGATCATGTTTCTTAGGCCTTGGGAACTTGCTTTTAAAAGAGGAATGTGAAAGTGTTTGGAATTTTGCGTTACAAAACCAAGAATTAGGCGATGGTGATGCACACCTTGGATCCCAGCACTCGGGAGGCAGGAGGAGGAAGATCTCTGTGAGTTTGAGGCTAGTCTGATCTACAGAGTGAGTTCCAGGACACCCAGGGCTACACAGAGGAACCTTGTCTTGAAACAAAACAAAAAAATACCAAAAGCCCAAACAACAACAACAAAGAATGCTTCCTGTAGGACAACCCCTCCCAGCCCCAGGGTGAGATGAAATGCACACATCTACTCACCCCAGACAGGAATCCCACAACACACCAAAGTACCGTACAGATACCACCAAAGTCCAACTAGTTGAACCAATGAGTTTTATTAGGGTTGCTTACAGGGATATGGGTGATAAGTTGTTTATAGGCGTATAAATGACTCAAAGACAGCTTCATTACCAAGGCCTACCCAAGCACAGGTGACAGTTAACAAAAGTTGAAAGCCTGGAGTACACTGCACCACCTTGCTGGCAACTCACCAGGTTGGAGAATGTCCTTTCCAAGCAATTCAGTCTAAGCCTCCCCCATCCATCTTGGCGGTTTTCTGCAGCTTCGGGGAAGCAGGTCTGCTCTTAGAGTCTTTGCTGGTTTTGCTCTTCTGAGACTCTTCTTTGCAGTTTGGCTTCAATTGCCTGAGCAACTCTCAGATTTTATTGCTTACTCTGGTGGTGGTGGTGGGGGGGGGCTTAGTGAATCTGTTCAGTTTCAGGGACTTCCTGAAGCTATTTGGAGTTGTTTATCTTCCGATTTAAAGAGCTTCCTGCCGGATCGGAGGAAACTGTTGCACAAAAATGCTGCAAACAGAATTTATCTGGTCATTCTGATGGGAGTCTGGAAGACCAGAATGAGGACAGAAATTTTGAAGAGTCAAGGGCCAGATCATGAGGTTTCAGAGGTCTCCATCAGGAACTGGTCTAGAAACCATTTAAGATATATTAAATGTATTAACTATAGAAATTTATTTCTCATTGTTTCAGAAGCTACAAATTCCAAAATCAGGTGCCAGATTTCTGTGTCTGGTGAGGGTGTTCTTTGCATGGTGATGTGGGCAGTGCTATGTCCTTTGGTGGGAGGCAGAGGGTGGAGAAGGCTCTAAGATAATTCTTTGAAGCCCCTTATGGCTGTAGAAGAGCTCCAACCTAATGACTTAGCTCCCCAAAGCACCCCTCCCCACACTCCTCCAGTTAGCACCACAGTGGAAAATTAAGTTTTAACACATAACTTTGGGAGGACATTCATACAGTAGCTGTTTGCATACATTAATTTATATTCTGAAAAAACTGGTTTCATTCCTGCCAATGTCCTGAGATGTGATTGAGAGGGAATCTAAAAGTGAGGGCTTTCAGTGTTTAGCAGAGGAAATGTCAAGGCACAATGGCGGGCTCTCAGACTGGCCAGTGATCACTGCTAGTATTTTTTGAGTTTGTAGTGAAAGAGCAGGAAATTGAAAACTGTGAACTTCCTATCTTAGGGACAACAGGAAAGGTACGTTGAGGGTAAAACCCCACCCACCAAAGGCTCAGACTGTGAAAATGCTGTCATTTGAGAGGAGAAAGCAGAAACTGAGAATACCTTTGAAGGATTCCTTACTACAAAGCAGGCCCCTTGGGAAGTGTCAGTCCATCAGTGTCGCCCCCAGGCTCAGCACACAGGCTGCCACACCTGTGGTCCACATCTCAAGCTAGATGAAGCACTTGGCAATGTTGATCCTGTGGTACTGGTTTTACAGAGATGGAAGATGTGACAGTCAGTGGGTCATACTTGCATCAAAGTTCCCAGAAGCTGATCAGGCCAGGCAGTGTGTGGCAGGATCGGAGCCCTTGTGATGAGGCACCAAGAGACCATATGTAAGCCTAGGAAGGAAAAACCTAAATTACAGTAGATACCCTAAGATGCTGATGTCAGGACTGTGAAATCATCCCCAAGGAACCCACCCAAGATGGAGGCCATGAGTACTGCAGGTAGCCAGAGCTGGAAGGGTGGAGATAGTCAAGCCTAGTGAAACCTGTGTCATTGCTTCAGCAGCCCTAGATACTGGACTGCAAGAATTGGCGTTTCCCCGTTTGGTTTCGGTCTTCTCCTTGGATCTTCCTTTGCTATGGCCCCATTTCTCAAGGCTGCAATGGGATTCTGGCCCATTGCATTATGAAATCTCACATTTAAGAGATTGTCTTGAGTCTCCAAAGGGGTCTCAGCATCTAAGAAGGACTTTGGGAACACCTGAGCTGGTCTCTTGTAAGACAGGTGAGGTTCCATGAACACTGAACTTGATGTGGGATGTTGATACCCAAATCTACATTTATATTAGAGCATACATACATAGAGGCCTGGGGACACTGAGATGTGGCATGAGAGTGTGGTCTGACCAGAGAGGGTGGCACAGGATAGTCAGCTTTGATTTTCTTTCACCTTCGTTTTTCTCTTACGTAAAATGGAGGTGATGATACCCGCTGCATGGAGGGTTAAAGGTGATGTATATAATGGCTTGCTTAGTGTTTCTTCTTCTAGCAGTGATCTTGAGTGCTATCAAATGTCCAGGAAGATCAAATTGCAGCCCATAAAACAACTCATAGATGTTCCTTCTCTGTGACATTTGTCACTTTTGCACATAAGCAGGTGAACTAGCTTCCTAGACTTAGAGGATTCCCTGCTGCTACCACACGGTTCAGCCTTCCTGCCAGAACTTCCCTCTTGGGTCTTTGAGGCTGGAACCAGCTGTTATATAAACCCAGGATGTGAATGAATCCATTCTGATGGAGACAGGGTTGACAATGGCCCCTCCCACTAGCAGTGACCAGGGACCAGGGCTAGCAATGGCAGTGCTGCCCTCAACACTTGACAGGTTGTCTTGAGATATGTAGGCAGTTGTAGTCCTGTGCTCTGAATTGCTGTTCCTGTCTCCCCCTCCCCCATCTGTCTCTCCAGCCTTCTCAAACGGTCCATGATTTCCCCAATTTCCTTTCCTTTCGAGTCTGCTCACGGAGTGAATCGCACTGATTGAGTTTTGAATGTGGAAGTCGTTTTCGATTCCTGCTGTAAATCCCACTTAGGATGCATTCATCCATTTTTTTTTTTTTTAACTAGAATTTTTTTTTTTTTTGAGAATTTTCATGCAGGAATTCTATCCTTGCCACATTTCCATCCTTCTTTCTCATCCCACTTCAGTGTCTCCTCTGCCCCGTACCTCCCTCTCAGACTCATGACCTCCCCCTCTGTATTATTACCATTACACATATATACACACAACTCATGAGATCCATTTGCTGTGTCATTGGAGTCTATTTGCGTGTGTGTGAGGTTTTTGGTTTTGGATTTTTTGAGACAGGGTTTCTCTGTAGCTTTGGAGCCTGCCCTGGAACTCACTTTGTAGACCAGGCTGGCCTCAAACTCAGAGATCTGCCTACCTGTGCCTCCCAAGTACTGGGAGTTAAAAGCTGCACCACAGCTGCCTGGCTGTGTGTTTTTCTGGTAACACCTTGCTCAGAGGCAGCACCAACCCATTCTGACTTTAAAGAATGAATATTCCCCTTTTTCCTGTTTTCTGGAAAAGTTTGTGTAAAATAAATGGTATTTGTTCCTAAGTGTTTCATAGTTTGGGCACGGTGATGCATACCTTTAACTATAGCACTCAAGAGGCAGAGGCCAGCAGAAAGCCAGCCTGGTCTCTGTATCTGGTTCTAGGCCATTATGGCTACATAGCAAGACCTTGTCCAAAAAGGAAGTTTAATAGAATTTACCAGTGAAGTAATTTAACCTTGAAGTCTTCTTTATGGGCTTTCTTCCTTTTAAAACAGAAGGTAATTATTTTTAAAAGCTATATTGTAGCTATTCTGGTCATCCGTTTGTTTGGGGGCAAACTGTGGTAATTTATATTTTTCAAGAAATTGTTCCATTTCATGGAATTATAAAAAATATTAACATTAAGCCAGGCTTATGATTTCCTTATTATCTTTTTAAAAACAGGCAGAATTGGCAGCAATGTAATTTCTCTCATTGCTGATTTTGGTAACTCCTCATCCTCTTCCTCCCTAGCCCCTCCTCCTCCTCTTCCTCCCTCCAGTCTCATTAAAAACTCATCAGTTTTATTGACCTTTTCAAAGAATCAGTTTCTGCTACAATGTGTTTTCCGTTTTCCTGGTTTCTAATTCATTAACTTTGAAGCAGAGATCACCGATTTGAGACGATTTTTCTTGTCTAATATAGGCACTTAGTTAAACAGAGTGCCTTCTAAGTGTGATGTTAGCCTCATCCCACAAATTTTATTCTGTGTTTCATTTTCTTTACGTCAAGAATATTCTGGTTTAAAAAAAATGTTCTCTGGCTCCCAGTTGTATAGAGTTGTTTTGTTTTATTTCAAATCATTTGGAGATTTTTTTTCTTGAGCAGTGAAGCATCTTTTCTAATTTAACTCTGTTACCGTCAGAGAACATTCTTTGCATGACCAGAATTGTCCTGAATTTACTCTTTGGTACTTACACTTTTGGCTTGTTTTGTGCCTTTACAATACAATCTACCTGGTTTAATACTAATATATCTATTCTAGGTTATTTTTAAAATTAGATTAACATGGTATATCTTTTCCAGTATGTTGCCTGTGGGTTTAAATGAGTGCTTATATTTAAAAATAATAATAGCTTATAGCTGCGACGTGTTTTCACTGTTTGTGTAATACCTATTTTGTCGAGGATATTTAGAAGATTACATTTAATGGGATTATCGATTACTGGGATAAAATAATTGCTATCTGCTTAGTGTGTATGCATTAGTTCTTCGTCATTTCCCCTCCTTCCTGGCTTGCTTTATTTTGGCAGTCTCGTGTAGTCTAGGATGGCCTTAAACTTGCTAGTTAGCTGAGGACGGCCTTACAACTTCCATCTCCTCCTAAGTGGTTCTCAGCCTCCCAATGCTGCGACCCTTTAATACAGTGCCTCATGTTGTGGTGCCCCCTGGCCATAACATTATGTGCATTGCTACTTCATAACTGTAATTTCATTACTGCTATGAATCATAATGTAAACATCTGTGTTTTTTGGTGGTCATAGTAGACCCCCAAGAAAGGCTCTTTCAACCTCCAAGGGGTCTCGACCCACAAGCATGATACTTAATTTTTTAAAACATCCTATTTATCTTTATGAGTGCTTTTGCCTGAATGTGTGTCTGTGTACCATGTGGAGTTCACAAGAGGGCATCGAATCTCCTGGGACTGGAGTTTACAGGCAGTTGTGAGCTGCCTTGTGGGTGCTGGGAATTGAACCCACGCCCTCTTTCAGAGCAACAAATGCTCTTAACTGCAGAACTGCCCCATTTCCTTCACCATTAGTTCTACCCTCAGTGATTTTGGTGTGTCTCATGTAGTTGTATGTGTTTCTTATCTGGGGGTTTCATTGAGCATTTTGGCTTTCTGAGGAAATAGTTTCCATTTCAATTGGAATTTTTCTCTTCTTCCCCCTACCCTACTGTATCTCTGGCTGTCCTGGAATGCACTATGTAGACCAGGCTGGCCTCAAACTCACAGAGCTATGCCTGCCTCTTCCTCTATTGATATTAAAGGCGTATGCCACCATGCCCGGCTTCTTTGGGAAATTTTGTGGAAGACATTAATTTTTCTGCTCACTCTATTAACTTGAAGGGACTGTGGTTACCCTCATAGGCTGCCTGAAGTTGTCCACAGCTGTCAATCTGAACATTTTCATCTCTTTCTGTGTTTCATTTTTAACTGTTTCTGTGTTTGTGTCTTCAAGTTCACTTCTTGCTTCTGCAAATCCAATCTTTATCAATCCCATCCTCTGTACTTTTCGTCTCATGCCCTTGGCTCAGTTCAACTTAGGTCTTCATTACACCTATCATGTCCTTGCTTAACACATACATGTTCTCTAGCTTCTGGAATGTCTGGTACATAGTCACATTACTGTTGTTTTATTTCATCATCTGCTAATTCTACTCTCCATGTCATTTGGGAAGGTCCAGAGGCTGGGTTTTTCTCTTCCTTTGGGGCTGTATATGCCTGCTTCTTTTCCCGCTGAGATTTCTTGGCTATTCATTTCACCTAAGGTCCAGTGTCCCAGGTGACAGAGAGCTTTCCGGTCTTTGGATCTATTTGCGCTCCAGGTTGGCCCTCTGAGCTTTTTGGTCACTGCTCTCCAGGCCTTTGGTACTGCTGACCTATACTTATCAGCTGAATCCCCTGGAGACCCCTTGTAAATCCCCATGCTCCCAGAGCTTTTTCCTTCCTGGTGTTCTCCATCGCAAATGAAGCCACCTTGTCCTCCTTGCTCTGTGATCCGTATTCCCAGCTCAAGGACATAGCTGAGTTTGGTCTTCCCCTACAACTTGAGATGCTCTCTGCACAGCAGGTAGTGTCAGTGTAGAAGTCGTCATGGTTGCTTTGGATCTCAGAGACCTGTCTCACTGCCTGTTGTCTAACAGCTCAAGGACCATGGCTTTATGTATTTTATTGGCTTCCCCTTTTTTTTTTTTTTTTTTTTTTGTCACATGGAAAGGCACATTTAGATCCCACTATTCTATCTTGGTTGGAGGCCGAAACTGGTTTTTTTGGACAGCCTGAGGGGCTTTCTAATGATTACCACAGAGAAGCTTGGTTAAAATGCAGTTTACATGACTAAAGTGAAGAAGAAATGACGGACATACACAGTGGGTTTGGGAGGGTCCCAACCTGGGCAAATGTTTAATGGATGTTGATGATGTATTAGTCTGCTTTTTGCTGTGGCAACAGACGACCTCCACTTCTCAGTGCTTACAAAAACAAGCATTCCTAGTTGCTGCATCTGCCAGCCTGTTGTTCTGCTGAACTCTGCAAAGCTCTACATAGTTTGCCCCGAGTACCAGCATTTCTCATTCTGAGATTCAGGCCCATAGTAGCATCATCTAAGATGCACCATTCCTGTGGTATGAGACAGGACACAGAGCCAGAGAAACCATGAAAATTCACTTAATATTTTTGCCTGATGTGGTATTTGGTGTGTCCTTTTATATGTCACTGCCTAAAGTAGGCTACCTGCAGTCATGAAAATCGATGGGAGTCTGCTGTACTCCACCCAGAAGGAGTCCTGGCAGGAGAATGATGTACATACAAAGGAGATGAGAGCTGGGAGCAAGAGTACCATCTACACAGCTGATGATCATTGCTAGTAATGGGAGTTTCCGCAAGTAAATTTCCCTGTACATTCTTGTAAATAGCTGTCCTTCATCGTGAGTACCAGAGCAAACACATCTTTGTCCTCTGGGCTTTCCTTTGTCCCAGGCATGCAGCAATCAGCCCTGTACCTGGTCTGTTATCGCCTTAGGGCCTCTGTGAAGCTATGCCACAGTGGGAAGATAATGCACCTATAATGGGCTGAAAGGCTACCCCAGAAGGTGGGTGGTGGGGATGAAGCTTGAGGAAGACAGCATCTGTAGTCTGAGCATGGTGAGAAGACAGGGCAACGTCATGTATTTTTTATTGTGACACTTTGATCCTGTGTCACAGGATCAAACTTTCACTCTTTAGCATGGGTGTAGAGAAAGGGCTCGGAGCCAAGGCTCCTGTATTGCACCCAAGAAAAGCAGCCCATCCCAGGATAACACCAGGTACTTCCTTTGTCGTCAAGTAATCCCTCTACCTCCTCCAGTGCGCAAATGGCTCTGCCCTACACTCAATTCTTAGAGCCTTGTTTTGGATGGCATTTCACTTGGCGGTGAATTACAGGCTGTCTTGTAACAGGTCTCCTGTTATATTATTTAACTGCTGTGTGGCTTGATGATGAAGGAACTCAGATTTTCCAAGTGCTTGCTCTGTGCCAGGTCTCTAACATGAGTAGCAATTTAAAGCTCCTGATGGCAGGGGTACCAGTGCCCCTATTTCTACATAGCCTTGGAGAGAGGGGCCAAGTGGTTGTTTAAGGCCACAGGATAGCAAATGGCACAGCCGGGATTTAACACAGTTCTGTTGGCTTGGCATTGTGATCCAGGGCATTTTTAGTTCTTGGAAAGCAGGAATCTAAGATTCTTACCCTTTTTTACTTTTTTATATCACTAACAGAATTTAATTAGTAGATTGGGAACTGGGTGGGTATCTTAAAATGTGTGTTAATTTTTTTTTTTTTTTTTTATGGAGAGAGAAGCAGGTGTCTCAATGTTCCCTGCGTCCTGAAAAATATGCTGAGCATGAGTCTGGGAAAAAGTATAGTTCTTCTTGGCTCTTGATCTCTGCTGATCTAATCCTCAGCTGGCTGATGGAATCTTAGACTGAAGTCGCCACGGGGTGAAGAAATACATGGGCAGACAGGGTTTGGTTGGGAAATCCATGAAGTCACAAGGGGAGAAGGGAAGCTACACTAATGACACCTGTGAGCTTGGCTTCCATCACCCACCGTCCCCTCGAAGGCATGTCTTGTCTTTGGGAATCAGAGTGCCTTACATTTAACAGCATCATGAAGAATTAGGACCTGAGTTTGGATTTCAAGACACACACACACACACACACACACACACACACACACACACACACACACACGACTCTAAAGTCTTGAGGGCAGCTGATACATCCTGGATAGCACTGCCTTGATGAGAGGAAGTTAGGTCATGTCCTCAATGAGTAAGGCTTGAGTTGAGAAATGAGGAATTAATAAGAGAATGTATTCCACCCATATACCAAAAGGCATCCACCCTACACTCTCTAATCTATTGCTGTCTGAGACCTCTTTTTGCCAGCTATTACCTGTGAGGCAGTCAAATATTTTGTCTATTTCATTCAATTATCTTTTATGTCCTTGACATTATCATTCATTCTCTCAAAAAAAATAAAAAATAAAAAAACAAAGTGGTCTAAGGTGAAAACTGCATTACAATGCCATATGTGAATATGTGAATGTCTAATTGTCAATTAAAGGGATGTGTGCTATATTGGCCAAAACCACTGATTAGAGATAAATTTGAAATAATCATTTGAAATAATTCATGTGCTTTCTCCTGGAACCATAGTGACCCCTGAGAGGCTCAGAGAGGTAAACAGTCTGTTCAAGGCCTCCCATCTAGTACTCTCCAACTATTGAAGGATGAATATTTAAAATGTGTTATCCATGGAGTTGGGATGGGTGAGTTTACAAGGGTATGGGAGGATTTAGCCGGTTTCATGTCGCTAGTCAACTCTCCTGGGCCAGATATTTCCCCGGCAGCTTGGAAGGCTCTTCCTCCTCTCTTCTCCCTGTCTTCTCCCTCCTTCCTTCAGTGTTCCCCAAACAGTATCCAGTGTGACATGGCAAGCACTCCTGGCTAGCCACTGAAAAGCCTCCCCCAGCTCTTCTATTAATGGAATAATAATAGCTTTACATTTCATCTGATAGCAAGCCACTGAACCTCAGGGGACAAACCTTGAGAGGTCTCAGCCATCCCTGCCTACACTCCCTTTTCCTAGTGATTGATCAAGGAGCAGGCAAATGGCTAGTGAAATTGATCAATGAAATTGAAGAGGAAGTCTCCTGGGGCCTCCCGAGGAAGATTTTTTTTTCCTCATGATAGAAGGGAGAGAGGAAAATGCCCGTTATTCATGCCCTTGCCTTCCAGTGTGAGATTTTTACCTTGAAACAAATATGATGACTGGAGCCGTAGACCTTTCTCAACTATGAAGACAAGGCTGGAAGACTTGGAGGCGCCAATTCACTATTGAGCCAAAGTCAACCATGGCTATGTTTCCTCCACAGGTGCCCATCAACCTCTCCTTGACTAAGGATACGTCAAGGGACATCAGTGACTTTCAACTTTATAGGGAGAGTTAGACAATCAGCTTTACATACAGGGAAAAACATGAGAGGATGACAAACATCACACGGACAGAGAAGAGTGAGGGAGATTACAAATACTGGGGCATCTTAGAGAAGGTGACACTGAAGCAAAATCCTAAAGGAGGCCAGTGAGTGAGTCCCTGGGTAGCTGGGGCGTGGGGTGGTGTCCCAGGGGACAATGAGGAGACCAGCATGGCCTTGAACTGAAACCCGAATCACACAGCAAGGCAGAAACAAAGCCATGCTGCTCCTACAGTTGGATTCCTGTTCCTATGAGCTCTTATAACACAAGAAGCAAATCCACAGCTTTTCGGCCTCCGCCATTCACAGGCCCCTGGTCTGCGGCTTGATGTCAACAGATTCCCAATCTTTGCCACGATCTTGCTGATGCACGATCCTGTCATGTAGCTGTCTTGCAGAAAATCAAAAACAAATTCTTCGGCTGGCTTCCCACCAAATGAAATGCAAGCTTCCTGACTCGACATAAAGATCCCCCATGAATAAGTGAATTCCCAGCCCCTGACTTCTCTCTGTTCTCTTGAATCCTAAGTAGAGAGACTGTCCTGCCCGTATACTAACAGCATTTGGCTTTAAGGAAAGCTTGGCATGTTTATTTTAAATAAGACTCTGAGGTCAAGGGTCATTGCCATCACTCTCATACATTGCTGGCAGGAATACAACTAGTAAGACGCAATGGAAGAGAAATGCAGATCATCTAACAAAACTTCATAAGCAGCCACCCCTCAAAACAAATCATTCGTTTTTTAAAAAAAGAATTTACCCCAGAGGTAAAAAACTTTACCTCAAATGATGTGAAGACAACTGTGGCCTTCTTTATTACTGCCAATTTTGAGAAACTACCAAAATTGGACTTGGGTAGAACAAACAAACATATCCACACAATAGAGCATGATACAGCTGCAAAAGAACTCAGGAGAGCTTTGTAAACTCATAAGGGACAACGCATTATCAGGAGGAAAAGATGACAAGAGTGTGCCACCTTTAAGCAAGGTAAAGGGGCGAGAGGAGACTATCCGTGCTGGGCAGTGGTGGCACAGGCCTTTAATCCCAGCACTTGGGAGTTCGAGGCCAGCCTGGTCCACAGTGTGAGTTCCAGGGCAGCAGAGTTGTTACACAGAGAAACCCTGTCTTGAAAAGAAAATGAGAGTGAGTGAGTGAGTGAGTGAGTGAGTGGGGGGAGGGAGGAGGGAGGGGAAAAAGAGAGAGAGACTGAGAGAATACTCATGTATCCACTCCTCTCTCTCTCTCTCTCTCTCTCTCTCTCTCTCTCTCTCTCTCTCTCTCTGTCTCTCTCTCTCTCTCATAGAAAGGGGCTGGAGAGATGGCTCCATGACTAAGAGGGCATACTTCCCATCACTTACACAGGATGCGTCCTACTGCCTGCAACTCCAGCTCCAGAGGACCCTGATGTCTTCTTCTGGTCTCCACAGGCACCTGCATTCGCACGCACACACCTCCCCTCTCCATGGTTGTAATTGAAACAGAACAGAAAACCGATATTTTTTAAAAAGCAACATAGCAAAATTAAGTAGGAATAGCTGATGCTGGTTACTTACCCGGGTCAGTGGGCATGAATAGAAAAGGATAGAATAGGGGGTGGCCCTTCACTTGAGTTTAACATTTTATATAGTTTTAGAAGTGGTCTAGCATTAATATTTTTAAGTTGACACTAAATATTAGGGACAGTATAATGGAATTTAAAAAAAACAATTGTACTTCAAAAGAACAAACACAGTGAAGAAGAAAAAGATCTAATTTCAGTTAAAAACAATTATAAAGTTTTTAGGTTTTAATGAGCTTGTAAAAAAAGTTCTATTAAAACTTGATTTTAAAATAAAAACAGTATCCCCAGTCATATATATTTATAGCAACAGTATGCAAGCAATATACATAATACATGTTTAATTGTGAGATGTTAAATAACCTTATGTGACAAATATGCTTTTTTTTTTTTGATACAGGGTCTTATTGTATAGTCATAGATGGTCTGGAGCTCACTGTGTAGCCCAGGCTGGCCTCAGACTGTGGTGATTCTTGTACTCCAGTCTCCCCAGTGCTGACATTACAGTGGTGCCCTACAACAGCCATCTTCACAGTCTCGAGTTAACACAGAATCCTAAGGAGGTCTAACTACCACTCAGCTTTTCTTAGGCCTTCACTGTAGATGCCCACGTACAGGGAATTGAGCAGAGCCTTTGGTACACTAGAATACTGGAACCTTTGGCTGCCTCCATATCTGCTGGCTTATAGACAAGAACCCAAACATTTAAAGAATGTTTTACATGAACAATTTGCAAACTCCAGGGAGGAAAAGAAACTGAAAGAAGGCACACTCATGAGTGCTCACAACCACCACAAGTGTGGCTAAAGACTGGCCCTCCACTCCTTTGAAACGAGATGCCAAGTCAGTATGAACCCGCTTAACTAAAAAAGCCACGGCATGGGCATAGTTTCTCGATAATTTGTGTCTGTGTATCAGCCGCTTAGCTAACTTTACTAGTTGGCAAAATAGAATTTCCTGTAATAGAAAAGGTGCTGCATCCCACTCTCTTCGTGTTCACAATTAGCAGCTATGACTCCGGTACGGCATTACCAGGGCTTCCCCGAGTGGCTGGGACTAAAAGGAAGATCTCACACCAGCCAAATGCTGTCTGCACCCACTGGCACTTGCATATGTGAACTAAAATCTCCTGATTTGGACAGACACAAATCCTCAGCTCTGCTTCTTAAGTTTCTCTGCTCACGCCTGGAAAGTCATGCTGTTCTTGGTTTGGTCACTTTGCTTGCCTGTGGGTATCTATTCCTGCTGACCTTGTACACCAGAAGAGGCTGTCCATAGTCTTTTCTGCTTTTACACTGTCTGTCTAACTGAAAGTGTGATCATATTAATATCCAAGGTCCTTGTTAAGAGTGAGGAACGGCTGCCTCACATACATGAATAAATAGCATTGTACAACATAGAGACCTCTACGGGAAAACTCTTCTGCAAAACTTCAACAGTAGCAGAAATATTTCCACTGCTGCTTCCTTGGTGTGTTGTTTTCATCACATCCTTACCATGTCCTTATCAAGGCAAGCTGCTTCTGATAACACACACCAAAGCCCATCCTAATGATTCCATGTCATCCTAGCCACTCTGCTCAGTACCAGGCTGTGCACTGATGCTTGAGTTCCCAGCCGTGACAGTGAGGTATTTATCTTCTCTGTACCATGCACCTTGTCTCATCTTGTCATCAATGTACTCTTTAGCCAAACCAAAGTCAATAAGGAATAATTTACTACAGAGATTTCCAATTCTATCAGGTTTACTGTCTCTGGGCATCAAATCCTTTGTATCCACATATTCCCTTCTACCGATCATTTGGCCAGCTAACCTAATTCTAGTTTCCATTATAAATTTTCTGAACAAAAATTGAAGTGTGGTTCCTAGAAGATCCATGACTAACTCATTACAATCTTTTAGCCGGGCAGTGGTGGTACACACCTTTAACCCCAGAACTCAAGAGGCAGTGGCAGGTGGATTTCTGTGAGTTCAAGCCTAACCCAGTCTACAGAGTGAATTCCAGGATGGACAGAGCTATTATACAGAGAAAACCTGTCCCCCTGCCCCCACAAAAATCTTTTTTTTTCTATCCAATTCATGGTCCAGCCTTACCACCTTAAGAATCATGCATGAATGGTAAGCAGTTATCATCGTAGATGAAATGAAGTGCAACTGTGAATGAACAAGGCAAATAAACCCGACAGTGTAGCGTGAAGTATGGGCACCAGTGTTTCTGGTTCTGTCCAGGGGGAGGGCCCCAAACAACTGATGCCCCAGAGGCAATGACACACACCAGCACACAATCTTGGTTTCCAAAAACCATTCTTCTCTGTTCTGAGGAACTGGGGATTCTGGAAGAAACAACTGATTCAAGGATGGAGATGAGGCAGATGTAAGGAAAGGTAAGGAAAGGTAAGCACTGGACATCATGTTGTAATGAATATTAGCAGCATGCATGTCATATGCCGAAGGGGACCCCTGAAGGCACTGGGCACCCAAATACAAGAAATGACGGATCTAAGTCAACTGAGCTCATTAATTCATATCTAGGGCCTGGAGACATGGCTTAGTGGTTAAGCGAGTGTACCGCTCTTACAGAGGAGCCAAGTTTGGTTCCCAGCACCCACATCTGGTAGCTCACAACTGCCTGTAATTTCTGCTCCATGTGATCCAACGTCTCTGGCCTCTGCGGGCACTGCACGCGTGTGCACATACCCCTCCCCCCATATGTATAATTTGAAAGTAATAAATCTTTAAAAGGGATTTGTATCTACACAAATACATACACAGAGGCCAGCTCTTCCTTACTGTAGAACACCAGTTAATAAGTGCACTGAATTAATAAACCAACACTTTTTTTTCATCCTAGTTGCAGATTCAGACAAATACTGCCCAGGGAACCAGCTATATTGATGCTCTCCCACAATCTAATCTTGCATCCTGAGATTTGGTCCCCATCAGGCCATACCACCTCCATGCTGGACCATCCACAACTTCTGTTTTGCTCCTAGACTTCATTTAGGATGCCATGAAGGAAGTCTTAAAGTTGGAAAAGGTGTGTAAAACTCTGTAAGGCTGAAAACAAATAAATTAGAGGGGAATATTTATAACTCCACATGATAAGGACTGTTCTCTTTATCACATAAAGAGACCTCATAAGTCAATAACAAAATGAACTGGATGGTGGTGGTACATACCTTTTATCCCAGCACTCAGGAGGCAGAGGCAGTTGGATCTTTGTGAGTTCAAGGGCAGCCTGGTCTACAGAGTGAGTTCCAGGATATCCAGGATTGTTACATAGAGTAACTATCTCAAAAAATTAAAAAAGAGGAGGAAGAGGAAGAGGAAGAAGAAGGACAATCAACATCCAGCAACAAATTCTAACATAATGGAAGTACTCAGTTGTCCTCATAATTAAATGTGAAACTAAAAAAACAAGCAAAACATTTGCCTGCAATATAGGTATAGGTCTCTAGATGAGGACCTAGAGATTCCAGCAATTGATACAGTCCAGGCCTAAGACCCTTGTGAGTCTCAGGTTCTCTTTCGGAAATGAGCTCCTATATGATATAAAATACATACCCACTCACATTAAGTATAATTTTCAGTAATATTGAAATATTGAAAGAGTTTTTCCAGTTTCACTTTTAGAAGTGACTATCAGTAATCCTCATGATAGGCTATTTAATTTATTATAAGCTATGTAATTTATAATAGACTACTTGATTTATGATGGGCTTTTGCTGAGCAGTCATATATACTTGTGAATTCTTAACAAAATATAACCTACAAATTGTTTTCTAATATGATAAATTTTCTATGAATAATAATGTTAGAAGTAATACTTTGTAGAGACACTTAATTAAATGTTTATTGATCTCAAATGCTCAGTTTCCGTTGGAGTGGAAAGCTAATGCACTCTGTTGAGTGACTGAGCACGTGCACACCTCGTGACGACAATCCGCGCCTGTGGAGTGAGAAGGTCATGGGTAAGCATGTCTTGGAGGACTTTAGACAATGTCTGTCACATTTTCACCAGGAAATTCTACTGAAATAAATTTATCTTATGTATGCGCTCACACATGTATACAAACATGTCTGTACAAGAGAGTTCATCTTCACAGCGTGGTTTGTGACAACTAACTAACTAACTAGATAAATAAATAAATAAATAAATAAATAAATAAATAAATAAATAAAAGAAACTTTAGTTACCCATCAGTAGGAAACCAGGTAAGGAAATCATGGCACATCTCTGTATTTGAGTGCCTGTGTCTTCTGGGAAACATGGTGCCTGGCCACCCATTGTAATGTAAAAGTCCATGCATGCATAGCATCAAGTGAGAGAAACGAGACAAGACACTGTTCATGGAATCCCACACATGGCAGCTTTTTTTTCTGTCTTAAGAAGCAGCTACATACTTTTTAAATGTGCTTGTGTTTGTGAAATAGTTCTACAGCTACATACAAGAAACCTCAACGGTATGAAACAGTGAATAGGGAGGAGAAGTCAGTGTGTTCTCTTTGAATTAAATCTATGGGTTATTTCCACAATGATTCAGCCAAGAATGAGGAGGCAGAGAAAGATGAAGTAGTAGAAGAGGCTGGAGGAGAAGGCTTGGTGGTTAAGAGAGCATTTGCTGTTCTTGCACAGGACCCAGGTTTGGTTCCCAGAACCCACATCAGCTGTCTCATGGCCACCTGGGACTCCAGCCCCAAGGGATCTGACATCCTCTTCTGGCTTTCAAGGACAAGTCCCCCACATATACATAAATACAAATGAAAAAGACCTTTTAAAATATAGCAGGCAAATGACCACTGTCATAAGACCAGTGTCCATATTAATGACAGTAAAAAATAATAATAATAATAGACTTCAAGATAGAAGCACTACTGAGATTAAAAGGGGTCATTTAATAATTATGAAGAAGATATTAACTAGGCATACCAATAATAAATATACATGTGCTTAACATCTTGGCTTTAAAATGTATGGAGCAAAAGTATTAATGAAGAGGAAATATCAACAGTTTTAAGGTCACAATCCAAGGTTTTAGCACCACCTCTTAATAGTGTTTTATGAAAGAGTTACTCATTGCACATGGACCTGGGGGAGCAAGACCTGGGGGATTGGTGATCTGTGTCAGAACGAGGGCAGTTATAAAATGGTTGGAACAAAAATGACTTCATCAAACCTCGAATTTAACTTCTGAGGGGGAAAAAGATCTAATCAACACTATTAGCAATTACTGATCTGGGAATAGCTATAGAAGGCCTGCAGAATACATGTTTCTTCTTTTACACTTTGTAACATGTATTTATTGCATGCCTTTGAATACACATGTACACCTATGGGCCCCAGGGATTTGAGTTAGGTCACAGGGCTTGGCAGCAGGTACCTTTACCTGCTGAGCAGTGTCATCCATCCAATGCATGCTTTTACAAGTCAACAGAGCATGTTCATCAAGACAGAATATAAAGGCCTTCCAATCAACTTAAATACATTGAAATCACACAGGTAAACCAGTTGACATTTAATTTTACCTTCAAAGAGCAGAGTATACACTCTAAGTGGCCCTAGAAAATGAAAGTAGGCCATACACTGAGTCATGAGACTAATCCAATCATGTTTAAGAGAAGCTACATGATGCAAAGTCAGGTCACGTGAGTGACAAAATTAAACCAGAAACCACTAACTGAAGGGGTGCCTGGAGCATGTACTGTTTGGAAATTAAGCAACAAACCTCTTCATAACTCACAAATTAAAGAGACAGTCATAAGGAAAATTAAATTAATTTTCAGTTGAATGATCAGAAAAATCACATAGGGGATAGAGAGAAAGCTCAGTAGGGAATTAATAAACTCAAGTGCAAGCCAAAAGAAAAAATAAGCACGGTAATAATATAAATTAGTGTACATGAAATAAAAAAATAAATATTTAAATCAATGAAATACCACATTTTTTTTTAAAAAAAAAAGAGAAATAAAATTGATAAAAATTTGGCCAAACTAATTAAGAAAAATCATTACTCTCAGGAGTGAAAGAAGAGATTCTGTGCTAATTAATAAGACTTACAAACATAAGGATAATAATGGAAAATTTTTATACCACTATTACTTATGTTCTGAATATGAAATGTTCCCTTGTATGGTTGTTTTCCTTCATGAACAGAAGGCTATTAACCCAATAAGGCATCAACAACAGACATAGGAAACAGTGGCAACATTGAGTTTATGGGGAATCCTTGCAGAACTATAGTGAGCGTTAGCTATAGGGATATGAGGTTAACAGTAACTGGAAAGCCCACCCAGTATGGGTGATGACTCATATCCCTGGAACTCCCTGAAACCGAACCCAGCGTCTTTTTGCCGAAATGTCTGTAACATGTGGAGCTTGTAACTTTCTTTAGCTCCGTGTGCTTGTAAGTTTTGTTTCCTTCCTGAACCTCCTGAGTTTCTGGGAGAGAATGTTTAATTTTGAGAAGACAGTCTATAACACCCTATAGACTCATATTGAAAGCGTGGTCGCCACTTGTGGAGCTATTAAGGAAGGTGCTAGAAATTTTGGGAGGTGGAGGCTGGCTAGAGGAAACAGCTTTGGAGCCACTTCTCGAGGGCCATATCTTGCTTGCACTGGGCTGTGTCTGTCTGCCTGTCTGTTTGTGCTTAGCTGCCACGAGGCCCTGCTTCACCTTAGCCTTCTGCTGTGACTAAGGTCCCCCACAGGCCCAAAGCAATGGAGAGTGAAAGCTTTGAAACAAACTGTGAACCAATTTAGGTCTTCCCTCCTTTGAAACGTTCCTCTCAGGTAATTGTCCCAGTGGTGAAAGCTAACATAATGGCCCTAGGAAGGGACACAGCTTTGTGCATTTGATGACAAAAAAGAAATGTGGAAATGCCTCGAAAGACACTAGTGAGTCCAACTCCATCAGTAGGAAGCATATATTTGAATTCTGAGTTCAAAATATTTCCAAACACAGAAAAGATTTCCAGTTCCAGATGGTTACAGTTGTGTTTTCTACTAAATCTTCAAGGAGGAAATAATGCCAGCTCTACGTAGACTCTTCCAGAAAACAGAAAAGACCTCCCAATTCACGCTGAAAGCCGAAGACACAGTAAGAAGAGAAAAACACAGACTGTTGTGAACACAGATGCAAATATCCTTTAAAAATTAGCATGTGCAAACATCATTAAAATTAGCATAGTAGGGATTCAGCTGTGACTCACAACTGTCTTTAATTCCAGTTCCAGGGGATCTAATGCCCTCTTCTGGCCTCCGTAGGCACCAGGCACTCACATGGTGTACAGACATACGTGCAGACAAAGCATTCAGTTATATAAAATAAAAATCATTTTTATTTAGCAAATTTAATCCTACAGTGTATTTTAAAAGATGGCAATACAAAATGACCAAGTAAGATTTAAGCCAGAAATGCAAGATCGAGTCAACATTCAGAAATCAACAAATGTAATTCAGCATACCGATATAGGAGAAAAGAACGCTGATTATCTCATAACTGCAAAGAAAGACATTTAAGAAAATCCATTTTAAAAAATCCCGCTTATGATTTTTGAAAACTAAGAATAAAAGCAACCAAAAGCAAAATTCTCCACCTGATAAATGACACCCACTAGGACACTATAACTATATGTCCTATAACTATAAGCATTAGTGAAAGACTGAAGGCTCCCTTCACAGACTGGGAAGTGCAAGTAGAGATACTTGTAAGTAAAATCAGACAGTGTGTATGTGTGTGCATGTATGTTTGTATATGTATGTATGTATATATGTGTGCATGTATGTATATGCATTGTGTATATGTGCATGTGCATTATGTTTGTGTGTGTATGTGTTCATGTGTGTGTGTGCATGTTTGTATAAGTACATGTGTGTATGTGTGTGGTGCAGCCACTTTACTGGGAAGAAGACTGAAGCCATGGGAGCCTGCCGTACTGAGCCACACAGCCCATCCAGAGCAAGCACCCAGGACACCTGCATCCACCCCATCATGCTGTGCTTTAGCAGGGGACCGGTGCCTCCTGAGGTGAGCAGAGGCTTCTGAGCCAGACAAACCTGGGCCTGAGTCAGCATCCGCCATCACGAGCCTGTGAGACTGTGGGCCTTTCTTTTGCCTTCGCTGAGTTTCCATTTCCCGTTCTTAGCTGTGGAAGAAGCTGTTTGTCTCATAGGACTGTCAGTGACAATCACACGTACAAGGTCTGCAACAATCTTCTACAAAGCGCTCATTTGATTTCTTTCTCAGTGAAGGTAAATTTGCTTAATGATTGTTTTGTGTCTCGTGTGAACTTGAAACATTAACGACTGAGTGTTCAAAGTCTTATATATGCACATGAATACACATGTTTAAAACCATTCTTTCCCCTCATTCGTGTCTTCTTCCCTTCCCCCCTCATCTTCCTTGTGCCCTGTACATACACACTCCATCCCACAAGTGCTCCCGTACAGAACCTTATCCTGTTACTGCAAGGGTTAAGAGACTCCTTAATGAATAGCCCTAATCACAGCGTGCAGCTGATGCTTGACGAGGATGACGCAAGCAAGATGCTTGGAAGGAGACAGAATGAACTGTACGTTACTGTGGCTCCCATACATAGGACTGTCTGGTCAGTCCCCACCCTGTAAGCAAACCTGAGCATAACAGCGAGGATCAAGGGAGGGAGTCCGGGCCACCATGGCAAACCCTGTCCTCTGTCTCCCACATCCCTCTCCAGGAGGGTCTGTCTGGGCTTGGCTCTGAGGCGGAGAGGCCCACAGGCATGCAAAGCCCAGGAACCCGGGACATCGTTTTGAGGGAGGCCCTGCACAGCCCCCAGGCTGGCAGTGGTGGGGCAGGCTAAGCTCATGTGGCAGCTGGCCTTGCTCGCTGGACAGATGGTGAACAAAAGGTACACACAAAGGAGGTAAGTCATATAGCTATGTCCCCACAGGGAGTCCTGCCCTGCTGTCCTCAGAGGCACGGTATGCCCCAGAAACAATGGCACACAGAAGGGAGGGGAAGTAGCCATTTGTGGGAAAATCCAATTTCTCCCTTTAATTGCCACAGCCAAATTTTAACCCTCCCCCCTTTTATAGATGTGGAAACTGGGAAATGCTAAGCACACTCAGGATTTAAAGCAGGAGGCCTGCTTCCCAAACCCTACATGTTTGGTCTACTTCACCAGATTGTTTTTAGATGGCAAATGTTAGGCTCATGGTTTCTTTATACAATTTAGAGCCAAAGAAAAGTAAAAAGCCCCAAGTTCCTTACCCTGTGAAATCCAAAGGGGGGCAAGTGAAGCAGCTGCCACCCTACTTGACTAGCCCCAGTCCCATCATAATAAACATTTTGTTGTTGTTTTGTTTTGTTTATGCTTTTTCGAGACAGGATTACTCTGTGTAGCCCTGGCTGTCCTCAAACTCATTCTGTAGACCAGGCTGACCTCAAAGAGTTCTGCCTGCCTCTGCCTCCCAAGTGCTGGGATTAAAGGCATGCATGACCCTAGCCGGCTTGGAAATATGTTAAAAAGAATTTTAATCAAGCATACTTGAAGTACAGCCAATCTGCCAGGTGCACTGGATGAATTCTGCAAACACCTTATGGTGGCCAACTCAAGTATTGTTATAATTATTATTGCAAATTCTAGGGTGCCCTGACACTGGTGGCAGAGAAGATGGTAACCTATCATGGCTGTTACAATACACACATGTGCTTGCTTCAGGGAACCCTGAAGCCTATGGCTTCTGTCCACAAAACGGAATGGGCGCGAGCCCACAGAAGCAGTGAAGGAGAACAGCTCCTGTCCCCACAGGCTTGACTGACAGGAGCTTGATAGATGCTTCCTGTGACCTCTGGTAAGCAGCAGCATCTTCACCTACAGCTGAGGAAGTGAGACAGGTGGTGAAGACAGGAGGGGCGTCTTGTGTCTTCTTCAAGGGTCAGGTCCCATCCCCCCACCCCGCCCCTGTCTGGTAGTGATACCAGGGAAAGCTGCTGAGCTCCTGAGATGGATGGCTAATCAAGCTACCCCCTCACATGAACTCAACCCCTGGATCACAGGGATAGGCTCAGAGAGTCCGGGTTGACCCAAGCCAGGCAAGAAAGGGAGTTTCTGGGGCAGCTGCTGGCACACTGGCAAAGGAGAGCCCTCTCTCTGGAACAGAAAAATGACAGAGGGGTAGTGGGCCTCCAGAGGTTCAGCTTCCTGACGAAAACCTCACAAAGTAGGGGTGAGAGATCAGTGTGCCCACTTGGGGGCTTTTCAGCGATCCCATTTTGGGTAAGCCCGCCAGCTTTCTTTACCCACTGTTTCCCCTCCATTTCCCCAGGCAGCTGCTGTAGCCTCCAGTAAGGTGGGAGGGCTCATGAGATTCCTCAATCACCGCCCTTGATCATCAGGCCCAGGAAGGCCTTGGAGGGGCTGAGCACAGGTACACAGGCTGCTTCCCTCCCACATCCCCAGCAGTGCCCCTGACTTCTGAATCCTCTTTTATCTTTCCTCCATTCTCTCCCCTTTTGTTTTGTTCTGGGCATTTTAAAGTGAACCCAGATATCACATCATTTCACCTTCAACAAAGACTTAAAAAAAAAAAATGTGATGTTGGATTAATAACAACACCAGTTGACACGCCATTGTGGACAGGGGAAATTCCATAGGGCCTGCCTCTAGGTAGAGAGCTACCTACAGGTACTCAGTGTCCTGCTGAGAGACAGAAGAGAAGCTTCCTCCAGGGGTAGTGCCCACATAGGTGCTGTCCAGTCCCAAGTGATCAGTCCTGGATACATGTGCATATGAACACCACTAACTGGACACAGTCGGCTGTATATTCATATAATAGTCATAGAGAAGATAACATGAATTTGGAATTTGAAGGGGGCACACAAAGGATTTTGGGGGTTTGGGGTGGTGTTGATGCATCGCTTGTGCGAAGGTCTCAATACAATAATAGAACTTGGTGGCACATGCTTTTAAGTTCAAGGCCAGCCTGATCTACAGAGTTAGTTCCAGGACAGGCTCCAAAGCAATACAGAAACCCTATCTTGAAGAATCAAATAATAATAATAATAATAGAACTTGGATAAATTTATATTTAAAAATTAAGGAAGATATTAGAAAATATCATTATTGTACTCCAAAGTATGGTGATTTATTAAAGTCATCTCCTGTCCATTCCACATTCGTGTTTCTCCCTTTGACTTGATGTCTTGACTGTCTTTCTGCTGTTGGTTCTCCCAAATCAGAATCTAATTATTCTCCTTCTCTTGCATACGGCTTAGATGTCCTCAGTGTCTCCCACAATTATCTTAATCTCCACTCCATCAATAAACTGAAGGAACAGACCCATTTCACCTTCAGGCTCTCGCCCCAGGACCTGAAGGACTGTGCCCCCACACTGTTTCTCAGTACGTGTTTTCATCCCTGTGGAGGGATGACTGGGGGCTTGATCTCCATCAGGTTAAAATACTTTTGGAGGACCGTTCTTCCCTGCGGTGTTGCACATTTCCTCTGGCCACTCACCTAGAAGCATGTGACACCAGGACAGTGTACTTTTGTCAAGGTTAACAAAGCTTTCAGCTTTGGATCAATCCATCATTGGATGCCCCGACTTTTCACCCCATTGCTTCAGAACATGAATGCCTGTGGCTTTCCGTGATGCCAATAGGGCTTGCAAAACGTGGGAGCCAGAGAGTTTTGATTCATCCAATTATCAGCTATGATTATTCTATGAAGATAAAATAAGCATCAAATTATTTGATTACTTTGATATATAGTCTTCCCAACAAAGACGGAATAAATAGTTCTATTTGATTCTTTCCTTTGCCTTTTCTCAGGATGATGACCTTTCAACCTGAAACAAGAAAACTACAGTGAGTGTTCACTGCCATCTAAAACTTACTAAAACTGGCCTGAGGAGACAGCTCAGCCAGTAAAGCACTTGCTGAGCAAGCATGAGGACTTGAGTTCAAATCTTCAGTACCCATGGAAAAAGTCATATTTATCCAAGGACACCTGCAATCTCATTGTGAGGGAGGCAGACGGGGGCTCCCTGGGCTCATGGCCAGCCAATCAGGCTGAATGGGAGAGCTCCAGGTTCACTGAAAGACCCCCACCTCAAAATCTAAGGAAGGAAGCAATGAAGACACCCGATGCTGAACTTTGATCTCCATATTCATGTGTATGCACACATGCACATACATGCATATATATCCATGACTCATACATACACTGCACACAAAGCAAGCTAAAAATGAAAATATATTAAAACTATGTTTCCATATATTTGATCATTATTGTTTTTGATGCACAAGTCATCTTATCTTCAGCCATCAGAAGTGTTGGCCTTCCTGCAGGGTTCTATGTCCCTTCTACTAGGTCTGGTTTTCTGGTAGCTTCCATGCCCTGTGGATGTGAGCTACCCCAGGCTTATCTTGTATAGATCCTGTCCTGGGCCCTGTTTCCAAGGAGCACCAGTTCCTCTGGTGGCAAACCGTGCGTGAGGGAGAGAACTCCCTTCGAAAGCATGTGCCTGGGTGAGAAGGGGACGAGAAGCCCACACAATCGCCAGTCAGAGCCTTGCTTGTGTAGGGAGGAGGATATATGCTCAAGAGTTTGGCCTCTGGCTGGCTCTGCCGGAAAGGATCGTGGAGAAGAGCCCAGAAAAACCAAACCCAGCTGTCTCTGAATCCTCCCACAGAGTCGGGGGCCAAGAGCTGACAGGTGTGAGGCGGGTGTTTTCCTAGACACCGGTTTCCTCTGCTCACAGAGCCGGGTGTGGGACAGTGCACGGGGCTTCCTCCTTAGAGGGACCAGTGCCGCTATTGTTCAGCGTGTAACTGGCAGGAGGAGGTGAGTGGCTACTCAGGGCCTTGGCAGGGCCTTTGTGAACATTTTTTTGATTTTTTTTTTTAAAGTTCATGGTGACTCTAGAAAGTAGGTTCTATTTCTGTCCTCTGTGTGCAGATAAGGAAAAGGTTGGATGCTGTCATTTGTCTCAAGTTGTCACACAATTCGGTAGAGAGGCCACAAATAGACGTGTCTTTTGAACGGCACGGCCTTTGTTCTTTGGAAGGCCATCAGCTCTCCACATCTGGGGAGGGAGGTATTTCTACATTATCTACACTCTGAGCAAGTCACTGAGATCACCAAATGCCACACTAATGTCTTCCCCCCCCTTTCTTATTCATTCCTGATTTCATCCATAGAACAATGCACGTCAGCTGAAAGATGGTGTTTCCCAGCCTCCCCGACAGGAGATGGGGCAAAGGGATGAACAACAGCTGTTGGATTGGGCTTCTGGGTAAGCTCCATAGGAGAGGACAGACAGCTGCAAGGTACCCCATTGCCCTCCTGCCTTTCCTAGCTTCCTGCACAGCCTGTGATTGTGATGACCAGCACTCCAGTGTCGTTTTGGACCCAGCCTTGAACATGAAAGCCTGACATTAAAGATAAGGGAACAGAGGCATAGGAGGAGGCTGGGTCCCTGGCGACTGCCGGAATTGCCAGCTGCAATCACTTTGCTTTGGGTTTCATTTATGAGAAAGAGAAACAGACCTCTGTCTCATTCAAGCCATTTATTAGGGCACTTTGCTGCAGGGTTAGAGATAAGCATCAGAAGCAGAAGCAGGGCTAGAGCCACTTCTCCCAGACCCAGGCCAGCAGATGGGGTGCTTGCTAGCTTGCACAAAGCTCTGGTTTGATGCCCAGCACCACAGAAAGCAGAGCTTTGGAGGCAGAAGGAGAAGTTCAGAAGCTGAAGGTCATCCTGCACTATGTAGAGTTTGAGGCCAGCCTGGGACACATCAAGTCTTGTCTGGGGCAAGGGGAAGAGAAAATGAAAAAGCAGGAGCAGGAGAGACCCTTAGCTTATAGGCCTTGCTCCCTGGTAACCTCTCCTCCCGCTTCCATGCAAAATATTTTGTGGGGTCCTCTTAATCATTTTGAAAAAAAAAATTACAACACACCCAAATACACATGCAGATGATCAACTTAAAATGGAGTTACACCTTGGTAAATCTATCATACACACAAAATTCCTATAGATGGAAAATGCATTTAACATGCCCAGTGTAATGGACGTCACGGCACCTAGCACACTTTGGAACAGTTTACTCTTGGGATGGGTAGCTAGCTGTGGGCTTCAGTTCCCTGATGCTTCCAGAATAGGAGATTATCAAACCACTTACTGCCTAGCCACAGAAAGAACCGAGGTGCAAAATTTGCAGTGTTGTTTCTATTGAATAGGTGTTGCTTTCCAATCACTGTCAAAAACCCCAAGTCTTGTCAGGCCTGGCAGTGCATGCCCTAGCACCCAGGAGACTGAGGCAAGAAGATCACAGTTTGAGGACATCATGGACTGCAGAGTGAATTTGAGGCCAGTCAGGGCTACAGAGTAAGTTTGAGGCCAACCTGAAGCATGTACAAAGTTCCAGGCCAAACCGTGTTACTCTGTAAGACTTTTCTCAAAACTAACAACAAAAACATAGGTCATGATATTGTTAAGCTCCTCCAATGCAGGGGTGTGTTGTTGATTGTTAATTTACTCTGACTCTTTAACTCTTTTTGGGGGCCACCTGCCCCCAGCTTCCACATAAATCACACACAGATTCATATTCTTTCTTATGAATGCCTGGCCTTAGCTTGGCTTGCTTCCAGCCAGCTTTTCTTAAACTATTCCATCTACCTTTTCTTTCCTTCTTATTCAGTGTCTGGCTGGCTGTGTGGCTAGGTGGCTGACCCCTTCTTTTCTTGCTCCTAGATCTTCCCCTCCCAGATTTCTCCTCCTCTTTTATTCTCTCTGCCTGCCAGCCCTACCTCTCTTTTCTCCTGCCTTGCTATTGGTGGTTCAGCTCTTTATTACCAATCAGGTGTGTTAGACAGGCAAAGTAACACAGCTTCACAGAGTTAAACAAATGCAAAAGCATGTAACGCATCTTCGCATCATTAAGCAAATGTTCCAAAGCGTACACAAATGTAACACATCTTAAAATAATATTCCACAACAGGGGTGAGATATTTTTCAATCAGGCACAGAACTGGTATTGCCACAGGTTTTGTGACTTTCCGAGATGGCGGATGTCCTTTAGTAAACGTTGGGTCTAATAAGACAGTGCATTTCTAGAAAACTCACAGAAATATCTTGTGTTTATACAGAGATCAGAGAGTGGCAGGTTCAGGTGCTCCATCCAGGTGGATTTCTTTCTAGACACTGAGAACTCAAGCTGGGCACAAGGTTACACAGCACTGCTGCGGTGTCCTTGATGAATGCCGCCCATGCGAGGCAGCTCTCTGAAGTCACACATGTCTGTAGCCTGCAGAACGAGCTCACAAGGGTGTACCTTCCCCTTCTGATGCCTTTTGACCAGGATCCCAGCAGTGGCTCAAGGCCCTTCGTCTCATCATCCCCAATTGTCAGATGAGAAAGAAGGTGACACTGGGAAAATGCTGATGCCTAAACAGCTGTGTTTTGAGATGCTTAACAACTCCAATCCCAGATCTCCAAAAGATCTAGCACAGACTAAGTAAGGCCAAAGTCATTAAAACGATATCTGTTATATTCTGAAACACATAGCCAGTGTTAGCCACTGCTAACCAATGCACATTTTTCTCATAAGATTCATCAATTAGATAATGTCAAATCACAATCTAATGAGGTTTTGCTGAGAGAAAATGCCTGACTTTGAGGCATAGGTACACCAGCAATTGCTCAGCCTGAGACACGGCGTGGAGGAGCAGTCACACTGCCACCTCTTATTTCAGGGCCCCAGTAGCGCAGGATTGAGAGGGAGCAGCAAGCCTGACAACCGCACTGTTTCTATCAAAGCTCTTACAGCCAGCTCTTTTCTTTTTTAAAATAGGTTTCTCTGTGTAGCCCTGGCTGTCCTGGAACTCACTCCGTAATCAAGGCTGGCCTCAAAATCAAGAGATCCTCCTGTCTCTGCCTCCTGAGTGCTGGGATTAAAGGTGCACATCGCCATATCCAGCTCATCCTTGTCCTCCAACATAGCCTTGGCCATGCAGAACTTTTGGCAGGCAAACTTATCATACACTGTGGTTTTGCTCCCCTTGTCCATAGATACCAAATAAATACTCACTTAACTGTCTTAAATAGTTTCTCATTGTTTTCATATATATTTTTATTTTCCAATCAAGAAAAATGCTTTCCTTACCCAATTCGTTGCTTTCCAAAGGCAGTTTTGTCTTGTTTCTCAAAACAACAAGGGCTGAGGCCAGAAGGTTCTCTAGCATGTGAAGATGGTTTGGGGTTTGGAGGGAGCAGAATCGAGCTCTTTCCTCTATGCAGGACCATGAAGGGAACAGGACATGCAGCCTTTGCTCTGTGCATCAGACCTTTGCACAAGTGCTTACCAAGGTTTATGCTCTGAACAGCCCTGTGGTGTTCCACCATCTAGCTTTAGAGTCCGGAAGACAGAAAACAACTCACTCAGGTTTCCAGAGTAGGTGACAGACTCTGCTTTTGAAGGCCTTTCGGTTGTTCGAATGACTTTGTCTCCCTTTCTCATTTCACACGGGGCAGAGTTCACTGCCTCATCGAGTATAGAAGTTTGTGAGGTGCCATGGGCCAGACTTCCTGTCCTTAGTACCTGTCACATTTCCCAAATACTGAATGACTCTTCCTCAAGGCCTTTCTAGACTAGTGCGCTGGCCAGAGCCCGCTCTTTCCAGGGTTCAGGGCAAGCTCCATTTAGTGATCTTTCACCATATGCACGGCAGAGTTGTGGAAGGAAGTTCCAAATGCCAGCTAGCTCTTCCAGGATGTGCCTAATTCAGCAGACACTTGCTGAATATAAAGGAATAAACTAGAAAGCTGAGGACCGCATTCCATACTTCCACAGGCTGTGGAAAGTCTCAAGGAGTGATAGGTAAAGGAGGGGCTGGAATGGCTACTGAAGGCCTGGTTCTTCTCCTTTGTCCCACCTGCTTTAAACTGAAACCCCCAGGGAACGGAGAGGAAATTGCACCAATAAACACAATATTACTTTAAATCCTTGTTTCCTGAGGGACATGGCACAGTACTGTGCGAATGCTGCTCAACTCAGTGTAAAACCTTATTCCAGGTTAGAGAAAGGGGCTTAGAGGGAGATGAAGAGGGGACTTGTCTGAGTTGCAATTAGATAAGAATTAAATTGCTTTTATAGATACAGTGTCAATATTTTGTAGACCCCTTTTTCTGGGAGATGGGAAATCTGGGAATACTTGGCTGCTTTTTCCAACACTACCATCTTATTCCAGCTAAATTACAACATTCAATCATAAACTAATTAGTATGCCACACAACTTTGGATATATTCAACAGTACTAATGGTGTGGGGTTTTGCTCACTGGCTTGCTTTGTGACTCAGGGTCTCTCATTGAAGCATAGGCCAACTTGAAACTCACGATGTCCCCCAGGCTGCCCTCAGACTTCTGGCAATCCCTCACAAGTGCTGGGGTTACAGGCATGGGCCACCACACCTAGTCTAAATACAATGTTACTACTGAATAAATGCCTAATGGTAAATATATTTATTCAAACTACATTTAATTGGCCTTTACTGCATAATGCTAAAAAATTTTCTTATTTCCTTTGTGTTTCAATAAGTACACTTATCAGACTCCTGGCATCTGGAGTGTTTTCTAAACTCCTCTGTTCCTGCTGCTGTCCCCAGCTTCTGCAGGCTCCTGGTGCCTGCCTGCTCCTCAGAGCAGATGGTGGCCTACTCAGTTCTGTTCTGAAGGTCCTTTTGGTAGGAACTGGTGAGATGTTGGGCTGGATGGCTTTCTCTAAAACATTCTTCACTCAAGTCAGAAACTGAGATGCACTAGTAACTATTTTCTAATTGCTTCAGGAATTACCAGCTCTTTAAATACCTGACAGTAGGGCCATTGAGATGGCTCAGAGCACACAGCCCTTGCCCTGCAAGCCTGACAACCTGAGTTTGATTCTTGGGACCCATAGTGGAAAGTTGTCATCTGACCTTCACAGATGCATGCTGTGGAACGCATGTTCACACACACACGCATGTGCATGCAGGGACACACATGACAATAATAAATACAATTTAAAATACAATTTTCCCTGTGGTATCCCCTCCCTCCCATATGATGCCAACGTAAGCAAGCATAAGACAGACTGTAAGTGTGGGTCATCCTACACAAGACGTAGCCTGTGTTCTCAGAAGCATCAGCATCTCAGAAAGACGTGACAACCTCGCAAGACTGTGAACTGGACAGGCACATTTGAATATGTGCTGGACATGGATAGCAGCTGCACTGCCTGCCTGGTACCAGTTTTCCTGAAGTGGACCACTGCATTGGGATTACATGAAATAGCGTGCTGACCCCTGTTAAATGACCAAAGGCGAAACAACAAGAAACGTAGAAGGGGAAAATCTGAGTGAAAATACGTACATGACCTGCGCACTGTGTAGCTACTTGGATAAACACTGTAGTTTGGTCCTAGCAGCTTTTCTGCTGCTGTAATAAACCGCTTAGTTTATGGTGTATAAACGTTCATCAAGGGAAGTCAGAGCAGGAACTGGAGCAGAGAGCATGGAGGAACTGAATGACAGAGAGAAACAAAAGGAAAAGAAGGGACACGACTGCTCCTGGGTATGGTGGAGAGGGTTATTTTAATTAAGTGGGAGAGAGCTAGAGGCTGGGACGTCTGGGAAAGTCTAGAATGGACGAGTCCCGACTGAGCCGTGTGTCAGGTGAGGAGAGTGGGGGAGGGAAGAGGGGGAAGGGGGGAGCCAGGCCCAGCAGCCAAGAGGCCCAAAGAGCAATTGAAAAGGCCAGGTAACCGAAATACACAGGGAAGAGCGGTAGGGGGATGGGCAGCGCAGCCCCTGAGCTGGAGAAGTTTAGGGCAGGGAGCACAGCGCGCATGCCAGCCAGGAGGGCCTGGTAAGAGGTAGGGGTTGATTGATGCTGGGAAACCCTGGTAGCCAGCGGCTGCTTTGATATGTTAAATAAGCACTGTTTCTATCAAAGCTCTTACAGCCAGCTCTTTTCTTTTTTAAAATAGGTTTGAAACCTAACTCACTGTTTACTGGCTCAGATCCCCTGGCTTAATTTGTTCACATAATTCAGGACTACCTGCTCAGGGGTGTGCTGTGTTTTCTTCAAACTTTTCCTCTTTTGGGGGCCCGCCACCCAGTTCCCAAATAAATCGCACATGGAGGCTTACTAGTACTTATAAATGCCCAGCCTTAGCTTGACTTATTTCTGGCTAGATTTTCCTAAATTATCCCGGTCTATTTTTTGCCTCTGGGCTTTTACCTTTCTCTGTTTCTGCATATCTTTTTTTTCCTTCTTATTCTGTGTGTGGCTGTGTGGCTGTGTGGCTGTGTGGCTGTGTGGCTGTGTGGCTGTGTGGCTGTGTGGCTGGGTGGCTGGATTCTAGCAGCCTCCTCTCCTTTCCTCATTCCTCGAGCTCTTTTCTCTCCTATTTATTCTCTCTGCCTGCCAGCCCCGCCTATCCTTTCTCCTGCCTTGCTATTGGCCGTTCATCTCTTTATTAGACCAATCAGGTGTTTTAGACAGGCAAAGTAGCACAGCTTCACAGAGTCAAACAAAGGCAACACATTTTCGCATCATTAAAACAAATGTTCCATGGCATAAACAAATGTAATAAATTCCACAACAGGGGTGATACTGTCCACCATGACCTGAGTCCCCCCTCCATCAATTAGCAATTAAGAAAATGCTCCCACAGACATGCCTACAGGCCGATCTAATGGAGACAATTTCCCAGGTGTGTCAAGACAACAACCAAGATTAGCTATCACAGGATGTGTCCTTGGAGGGGATGCTGAGATCCTGGGCGCTCTTGTGATTTCAGTTGCTATGAATTGAGCAGCTTTCTTAGCCATGTACACTTGCCCAGATATTTTGTCTTGCCATTGGCACAAAAGCCATGAAACCAACAGACCACTGAAGCCTCCAAAGCCAGGGGCCAAAATAAACCCTGCTCCATATGAAGTGGTTCTCTCAGGTACTATGTCACTCACTGCAAAAGACAGCCGACTAACATAACAAACTACCGCCAAACTGTGTCTTTAAGGAACCAAGACTTACTGTCTCAGTCATGAAAGCTAGAGGTCTGAGACGGGACCCACTAGGCTGCATTCCTTTTTGGAAACTCCAGCAGAAAAATCTGGGTTTTTCTTTTCTTTTTGCCTTTTTCAGCTTCCAGAATTTGCCTGAATTCCTTGGCTTTTGGCTCCCCTCATCTTAAAAACCAGCAAGAGCTGGCTGGATATTTCTCATCCTCTCTTTCCCCTCTTCTTTCCAATTACAGCGACACTTGTGTGAGTGAACTGGGCTTGCCTTAACAGCCCAGGATAGCCTCTCAGTTTAAGGTCTGCTGATTAGGAGTCTTTTTGTTTGTTTGTTTTTATATTTTTAGAGACAGTGTTTCTCTGTATTGTTTTGGAGCCTGTAATGGAACTCACTCTGTAGACCAGGCTGGCCTCGAACTCACAGAGATCTGCCTGCCTCTGCCTCCTGAGTGCTGGGACTAAAGGTGTGTGCCACCAATGCCTGGCTTCCTTGATATATATATATATATATATATATATATATATATATGTATGTATGTATGTATGTATGTATGTATATATATATATATATATATATATATATAATTACACACACACACACACACATCATGTCTTGAGATTAGGACATCTTCATGGACTCTATTGCCTAACACACAAGTGTGTGCTGTGTGTGCACACACACAGAATAAATGTATCAAGATGTTAACAAATGAGTTAATAAATGAAGGATATATATTAAGCAACTTTTGTAGGTTTAAATTTTTTCAAGATGAAAAGTCTCATTTGGAAAAAAAAATGTCTCCCAATAATGATAGTATTTTAAGCAACCACAAGTATACAACCCATTATCTGAAATCCAAAAGCTCCATCACCATTCTTTATAACCCAACCCCATTGAGAACTTTACAGCCCTTTACTCTTTTTCCATGGCAACCATGTTTCACCACAGAAACGCCTGCATCCCTTTGCTTGGTCCACAGTTTTACCTGCTCACGTGCTGGGTCCTGGGTAAGGTGGCCGGATATAAACGGGAAAAGCCCTGTCTGCTAGGAGCTCAGTGAGCCAACCTGTCCAGGAGATGGGAAAGGCGTGGCCAGTGGGTGGGAAAGGAGGCGGTGCTGGAGAGGACATATCTGGCTCCGAGAAGTGCCATGTCAGATTGTTCCTTCTATGTGTACTACGTTTAAGTGTTTAGAGGTTTAGAGTTTTCCTGAGCTCATTAGTCAAGGACAAACTCCTATGGATCCAGAACCTTCAGTCTAGCTATGGCGATGAGGCCTGGCAGTTAACACAGGAGAGTGTGGAAGCAGATTCTTCCTCAACTGCCTCCTCCAACTCCAATGCAGAGCTTAGGAGAGCCCCTGAGATGGAGGACCCAGACTCCTGGGTCCCTAGAAACTAAGTGAGAGTAAGCGAATTGCTTATTATCTAATATCTAAGTGAAGTCTGGGGTAGTTTGGTATGTGGTGACAAAAAAAAAAAAAAAAAAAAAAAAAAAAAGTTTCTCCTGTCCAAGATGACTATCATCAAGAATTTGTTTATCATTCTCTTGGCTTTCTGTACCATGACAAGGACCTTGCTTGCCTAAATACATTGCTGCATTTTTGCAAGTTTGATCTTCCAGCTGCGGGCTACTTTTCTGTTTACCGTTAGGATTTACTTTTCTTATTCAAAATCAGGTCCCTGGACTGAGTCAGCCTGGTCTTGGAGTTCATTCATTTTTCCTCATGTGAATTTCTCCATTCTCCTATTCTTGGACGCAGAGAGTGTTTTCACTGTTTTTGCTATGGCAACCAGGCTGCTATGAACATTCTTGTGTGACTCCTGGAACATCTGAGCTATGTTTTCTCTGAGGTCTGTGTCTAGGAGCAGACCGGCCAGCTTATATGCTATTAGCATCAACTGTACAACACATATTTTTTCCAGTGTTGATACAGTCTCACTTTAGGCAATTGCAGCACCTAAGACTTTCTTTGTCTCACATCCACTTGACACTGATTTACTAATCTGTACATTTCTGAAAGATTTAAAATCACATTTCATTGCAATTTAACTTGCTGTTTCGTAATTGCCACCAAGATGAACTCCCCCCCCCCCGTTTTTATGATTTTATTCTCCTGTAAAATGCCTACTTAGGACTTTTGTCCAGATTTTTGTTGGCTCGCCTTTAACTGACTGATTCATAGAAGTTTTTATGTATTCTGATTCTATCCCTTGACAGTTATATGTATTGCAAATATTCCCAGGCTTTGCATTCGATTTCCCTTTTTGTGAAGTACTTTGAGGAAAAGAAGTTCCAGAGTTTAATGGAGACTAATTTACCAGTCATTTCCTGTCTGGTGTGCACTTAAATGTTGCGCTCAGAAACACTGTTTCTCCCGCTAGTCTACAAAGGCTTTTCTCCTAGGATTTCTTACAGTTGTAAAACGTTAGGCTGCCACATGCAGGTCTAACCCACCTGGGAAGGATTCTAGGGCGCAAGGTGTGTGCCAACTGGAGATGAATATCCATTTTGCTATCATTTCACATGGAATTGAGTCGATAGCATTTTGTTGGATGGTCTGTGCAGTTTTTATTTGTCTTGCTATTTATGACCCAAATGAGTTTTTTCTTTTCTTCTCCTTTGAAGTGTTCTGTTATGTAGTCCAGGCTGGCTTCAATCTCTCAATCTCCTACCCAAGCCTTCCAAGCGCTGGGACTACAGGCATTCACCACCACACCCATATTCCAGTCAAGATTCTGCTGTGTCTGTTCCTGGCTCTGGCTTCAGCCCTACTGTTTTCTCTATAACCGTGTTTAAGCCATACAGTCTTTAATTATCCTGAACTTTGTAATTGCAATGTCACTTGCCTCTCTTCACTTGACAAGCGCCCAGGCTATTTAGGCCTTCTGTTCTGCCGGTTATTTTGGATTTTTATGTGTCCATGGGTGTGTACACTCATATGTCTGAGTGCAAGTAGAGGTCAGAGGTCAACCTCAAGTGTTCTTCTTCAAGGAACACCTTGTATTTTGAGACAGGGTCTCTCACTGGTTCCTGGTGATTAGGCTAGGCTGTTTAGTCAGTGATGCTAAGAGATCCATCTCCCTAATGATGGGAAAATGTTTTTACATCAAGGAAAATTGTGGCCTTCTCTTTCTAGTTTGCTGAGTAATTGTGAGCCAACACCGGGTTTCACTAAATGCTTTTTCATGAGGGTCAAATGCTTTTTCTTCACTAAATTTCACACGTGCCCCTACCCCCCAAGAAAGGGTTTCTCTGTGTAGCCTTGGCTGTATTGGAACTCACTCTGTAGACCAAGCTGGTCTTGAATTCAGAGATCAGCTTGCCTCTGCCTCCTGAGTGCTTGGATAAAAGGTGGGCGCCACCAATGCCTGGCCTGATGTGGTAAATTTAACATTAACAATTAGTAACCTGGAATTCTTGGGATTAACCCAGTCTTGGTCACGACTATCCTTTTACAAAATGCCATGAACAGACTGGCAAGGTGGCTCAGTACTCAAGTTGCTGTTGCTCTGTGCAAAGGTCCAGAATTTGGTTCTCAGCACCCAAGTCAGATAGTTCACAACCACCTGCAACTCAAGCTCCAGGGGACCCAACACCCTCCTCTGACTTCTGCAGGTATACACACTCAGACACACATGGTTTTTACTGTAATAAATGCCAGGCACTGTATCAGCCTTATAATCCCACCATTGAGGAGACAGAGGCAGGTGGCTTTAAGTTTGAAACCAGCCTGAACTACACAGTTTCAGGCCAGACTGAGTTACAGAGATCCTGTTTCCAAAGAAACCAAAAGAGGTTTTAAAAAGGCAGGAATAACTTCAGTTTGCTCCAAGTCCATGAGTGAGGTCTGCCTGCAACTTTTCTTATCACTTTCTTATCAAGATAGTAGCCCAAATAATGAGCTTTGTTTCCTGCCCACTGGCGAAATGCATGTATTTGGAATGGTCTGGTCCTTAAGTGACTAGTAAAACATGATTAACCTTCAAGGATGATTGAATGTGCAGGTGTTGACAGTTTTGGTGATCCTTATAATTTGCAATCTTATTAACCTTTTCGTGATCATACAATTAAGATGAGAGGGCTGGAGAGAGAGCTCGGCGGCTAGGCACTGCGGCTCTTCCAAAGGTCCCAAGTTGAATTCCCAGCAAACCATAGTGGCTTACAAATGCGATCTGATGCCCTCTTCTGGCCTGCAGCACACATACAGGCAAAGCAGAACACTGTAATAAATAAATAAATTTTAAAACCCATGATTAAAGAAACCAATTAAGATGAGCTGCATTTTTCTCCCCCCATTTTTTTTTTTTTTTTTTTGGTTTAAGAGAAACCCAAAATCTAGTGACTTAGGAGGTTTTATTTTTCTTGAATATGAGAGATGGGTTGTCCAGAGTGTTGAGGTAGCTCTGCTCAGTTCTACAGTGTGTGCTTATGACTGCCCTGTCACTGGCTGGTTGGCTTCAGGCATGATGGTCCCATTCCAGGCAAAATGAAATAAAGAAGGGACAAGACACGAGCAGTGTTGAGATAGGCACTTTTTTTTTTTTTTTTAAATTCATCGTCAAAACTTGGGAGACAAGCATACCAAATGGTAGCTACACAGAGTAACATGGATTTGGACAGTTGCTACTAAGCTCTCCCTTTGCTCTAGACAAGGCTGCAGTGATTAACACGTAGCTGAAAACCAACAATGAAAACGAGAAAGTAGTAGCAACATGAAAAGAATTGGCTTCAAAGACTAAATGCTTAACCAAGGTAGACCTGGTATGTCCAGGCTGCGCTGTGGTTAGGAAGAAACACGATTCCCTATCAGCTCATCTAGGAGTGAGGCCTCTGGAAAACTTTCCCTAGTACCTAGTACTCAGTGCTAGGTACCACAGTAATCAACCCCTTTGAGATGGAAGGATCCCTGGGTTCAACACTATGGGCCTGTCAGGTCTGATTGCTGCCACCTAGTGGCCATCTTCCTTTAATGGTGACTGAAGCTAAATGCCAAGCATGTTACCATTTCTTGAGACCAGGAAACCAGGAAGTGAGATGTTGGTTATGTATACAGCATCTTGCATTTGAGAAGATTCAGGAACGTGTTCTAACAGAATCAGACTTGGATTTCATGTGTTTGGTTTTTCTTCTTGCCTCCCCAGCACCACCATCTGAGACTGGTCTGCACGTCAAAACTTTTCAGGGAAGGAAGTGATCACAGAACTCTTTTGTCATGCCACATACCACCTAAGCTGACCTTACTCATCATTATAATGATCTAATGAAGGGTACACTGAAGCTCTGGCCCACAAGTAACACACACACACCAAAGATGAAAGGTTATGTGGTTCTGCATTCCCGGGGGGCAGTAACACATGGTCTACAGGGCTGAGTCTGTGATCACTCTCAGGGTCTGGCAACAGGAGGGTGAGACAGATGCTACCTACAGCCCAGAGCATCCAGTGCTGGGGCTGGGATTCACCCTAGTAGCTCTCCTCCTAATTTCTCTGCAGGAAGAGCCACACACTGGCTGGAACTGCTCTTGAAATATAGAGGAAGCAGCAGCAGGTGTGAACACAGCCCCTGATGGGCAGGAAGATGTACTGCGCTGACCCATTTCAGGGACCTGGAATTTCCCCCAATCAGTTACAGCTCTTGTTCATGGCCATCTATTTCTGGTCACACTAATTGAGCCCCCCGCCTTTCCCCCCCTCTATGTAGTCCTGGCTGGCCTGGAACTCACCTGCCTCTGCCTACATGCTGCAAGCTGGACATTCTTTTATCAGTTTCGCTGTTGATGTTAAAGTCTGTTTTCCACTTTCTATTTAACTGATCGCTTATCACCTTTATTCCCTTTTACTTAGAAAATAATTTCATCTTTTTCTAGATTAAGGAAGCAGCTTACATCATCGATACTGTGTCTCTCCCTTAGTATAACAGGTTTTTTTTGTTTTTTTTTTTTTTAAAAGTTGTTCTCTACCCTTTGGGGCATATTCTTTTCTGAAAATCAAGACTTTTACTATTGTTTACTTCAATGCTGTTTTCTAACAGAGCTCATGATTTCTTCTTTGATGTATGTGTTATAAGTATGCTGTTTAATTTCAAGTACTGGGGAGGCTATTCCAGGTATCTTTATATCCCTTTCTAAAGTAATTATTTACTGACTTTTTCATTGTAGCAATTAAGATGGTGTTGATATAGTCAACCTTTTGATTTTATTCCTTTTGGATGTTTTGTTATGTCTGCTTGCATGTATGTGTACTACAAAGGTGTCTGTTGTCTGTGGAGGCAAGAAGGGGGAGCTGGAAGCTCTAGAACTGGGGTCAGCCTGTTGTAAGACACCATGCAGGTGTTAGGAATTAAGAGTATATTTACATCTTGTACCCACTATATAAGGTCCCGCCCATCTGAATGACCTAGGCTGAGTTCTATGCCCCCCACAGAACAGCACATACCTGGTCAAAAGGGGAGTTTGGAGCCTATGGGACAAGGCTCTACCTTGGCCTGAAAAATCAGCGTCAGTCACCTGAACTGCAGAAGTCTGCACAGGTGCCACTCTGGAAAACTACTAACTAGTGCAAAAGCAAACAAATGAGTGCAGTAGGAATGACCTTATTGTCCTGTGGTTTTTACTTATTCTCTCTCCTCCGTCTCTTTGGTGGTTGTGTGTAGTCATAAAAAAAATGTAATTTTTTAAAAAGAGAGAAACCATTGGGCATGTACAAACTTACGGCAAGTAAATACCACGACTTGGATGATGAATGAATAACTGAAACCCAAAAGGAAATTAAAAAGAAAATTCCTAGAAAAAATGAGTATGAAAACATAACATTCCCAAACCCATCAAAAATAATGAAGGTGGTTCTAAGAGGGCAGTTTATAGCTGTTGGTTCTTACAGCAAGAAATTAGAGACGTCTCAAATGAATTAATGATACAATGTAGGGCCTTGATAAACAAACTAAGCCAAACCCCAAATGAAAAAAAAAAAAACAATGGCATCAGGGAAGGCAGAAAAGGAAGAAACATTACCAAACTGTAAGATGCTACTATTAAAATGATACCAAACACAAAGATGTGACAACAAAAAAAAATTTCAGGACAATTTCCCTGATGAACACAGATGCAAACATTCTCAACCAACTATTTGCAAACAGAATTTAAGTATACATTTAAAAGAGATCACTCGCAATTATCAAGCTGGGTTTATTTAGCCCAGATATGCAGCGATGGCTCAATATACATATATCAATACATATTATCCCCTTCATGTTAAAAGTCCTAAAGACACTCAGAATAGAAATATATCTCACTATCATCAAGGCTATACAACAAACCTGTATTCTGTTAATTCCAAAGGAGTCCGTTTTCTGTTCCAATATTCAATTGCACTAGAAGTCTTATATTAAAGCCACATAAACAGAACAAATAAAAGACAGACAGGAAAGAAAGAGGTCCAAATGCAAGCACCTCCACTTGTGCATGGTATGATTCCACACAAGAGACTAAGACATCACCAGAAAACTCAGAACTGATGGACACTCCCAGGAGAATGGCTGGATACAAAATTAAGACCCAGCAACCTTCCTACACACCAGTACCTTGAAAAGAAATTTAACCAAGGAGAGAAAAAATATTCATAATGAAAATGCCATGAGTTTAAGTTGTACAAACGTGACACCAAGGCCGAGAAAGCATAAATCCAAATTCCTTTCCTTGTCACACCTCTTGACATTTAGTAAGACACACACCTACACTCCCACCCTTAACGGGAGACACCAACTAAACCACATAATTTCAACTGCTATTTTGTCAGTCTACCTTCAGTGTGACTGCTCAACTTTATACCAACCACAAGCCATAAAACCATAGAACAGGACCAATATGACCAACTCAGTTAAACAAGTATTATTTAGGTGTGTGTGTGTGTGTGTGTGTGTGTGTGTGTGTGTGTGTGTGTGTGTTTTGTTTGCTTCTCATCATGTGAATCTCAAGGACCTAACTCAGGAGGTCCTGGTTAGCCATCTTGTCTGCCCGTCACCATCTATCTACTTTGTCCACATCACCAAATAGATACAAATTCACCTGGTCAATCTATAAGCTCTTTGGTTTGAAAAATGCTAATTTTCCTGAAATCTACAACTAGAACAAAAAAGTTAATGTAAAAAATGTTTTATCCTAGCCAGAGTGCATCAATTTAATACATAATCAGATAACATATAATTGTTTGATGTTCTATAAACTGGATTTGTTTTGATATATGAAAAGCACTAGACTCAAAGATCAACAGACTTTAAGACCACACAAGAACAATTATTTACCAAGCCATGAAGGAGTTACATTACCTGCTGACCTTTTGATACCCAGATATTATCAGATCTAACACATAGAGTTCACTGAGTGAATCTAATGCCTAACTCAGAAGAGCAATGTAGTCTGTTCTACATACAGTACAATGATTATATCTTCACCATAACAAAATGTTGATATATACTTTAAAAACCACATTTTCAAAAGCATTTTAATTTTTGATCTTTAATTCAAGTACAAGTCAGCTAGTTAACATAAATACAGAATAAATGCACACAATCTGCAGCCATGTACAAAAATGCAATAGCAACTCATGAATGGGCAAAACTCATCAGCTCTTTTAAAGCTGACTAAACTATGAGTGATTGGTATAATTTAGTTCACATCCACTGGGGTACATTCAGAAAGTTTAACATAACTGAGCATAACTAGACTTTTTAGTTTATAAAATGGGTAGCATAAAAACCAAGGTACAATTGAGGAGAAACAAAAAGAAGATATGTGAGGGGGCAGAAAGCACACCTTATTTGATATGGTAAAACTCTGTCCTATTTAAATCAGACATAGCTATCTTCTTCGGAATGTTGTCATGATCAATGAGGAGAAATGAGCTATGAATAAGCACTACAGGGTCCCTATAACACTAGCAGTTTGGACAGAAGAGCATGTAAACAGAGAGATATGAAGAACGTCCTTAAAAGAAATGGGGTTGGGGGGATTGATTTCTACCACTTAAGTCCTTCAAGTTGAAATCACTATTTTGTTGTGATTTTAAAAATCCACTTAGTAAATGAACAGTTATTCTTTTGACCCCCCCACCCCAAAACTGTGCTCATCTAACAAGGCTAACACACAGCAGACATCCCGGTTTAGGAGACAATTGCTGGGCTATGTGACGTAACATTGCTGTCATAGCTTCAGAATTCTAAACCAGCTTGAGCCCCCTCTAGTGAGTCAGGTTGGTTCTACACAGTTGCATAATGAGAGTTGGGACAGGGTGAACACAAGAAGGGGCCGGGGTAGGGAGGTGTCTGTCTGTAATGCCAGCACTTAGAAGACAGAAGCAGGAGAATCCGGAGTTCACAACATCTTGAGCAACAAGAGACCCTAACCATAACACAAAACAAAACACAAAGACAGAAAATTTGGTGGTAGATATTCCCTGGAAATTTAAAGCACTGTATGGTATCCCATTACAGCTCGGTAATTCACCAACGGGAATATCCCAATTTCAAGCTCTGAGCAACAGCAGCAGAGTCCTGGTGTATGAGGTTTTGCTTCCAGAAGCTACTGCTTCAGCCTGACGTTTGAACAAGTTCAATTTTCTCAGAAGACAACAACAAAAGCATACAACGAGGTCCACACAACTCCCAAGACACTTACTTAAAAAGATTATCTGATTGAAAACAGTTTTTAAAAACCCAATGCTCCAAGTATGTACAGGTTTTAAAATATTACAATTAAGATAATCTTCAAAGAAATACTTTAGAGACAAACTATATATATAACACACATATGGTTTTCTTTTCTGGGATTATCTGTCGTAAAGTAAAATATGGCAGACAGTACTTGGGAAAAACAAAACAGACCTCATTGCTCCTTTCCACCCCTGCTTTCAAAGTCACTATTAAGACTTTAAAACCCCCTTTCCTGCAGAACACATATGCATACTTTAAAAGTAGAGCACAAAGCACTAGAGGTTTATGTTAAGTTTTACTTGCAAAATACAGAATAATACATGTTCATCCTTGAAGGACACTTATTATACGTTTGCTACAACTATACAAACTGTTCCTTAGATGCTGGTTTTCTTGTCATTCTTCATCATTTGAGATCTGTGTAACACAGGAGAACATGTCCTACATTCAACACAACTAAGTTATGGATCTTCACAGAGCAAGGGGCACTGTATTAGGCAGTATCAATGGCACCCGAAGAGGCAAACACTATAGCCTGAGACCTTCTCTACAGATTTATGCTAAACCCTTAGGTGAGGATTTGTTTTTGGTATGTTCCATGCAATAAATGTCAAAGCTGCAATTCCAAAGGTAACAATCTGAACTTGCCTTTGGTCTCCAAATACATTGGAATAATTTTAATTCCATTAAGCACCTCAAGAATATCCAGTTATTGATTACAAGGAAGGTGAGACATTTAAGAGGGCATTAAGCTTCACTGGTGACAACAGAGAAAGCTTCCAATGGCATGCAGCTTTTCCATAATACTGTGATGTCACACAGTACACAGCACACTTAAAATACCATTAAGATATCCAAAACATCGAAAAATATTATGAACAGTTTCTGCCTAGTACATAACAATGTTTAAAAAAAAATAAACAAACATGAATTCTCAATTCTTACCCCCTTAAAAGGCCACAAAGTGCATTCATATAGTCATTCTGAAGAGAAAGCCCATTGCACAAAATGTAAGGTTATGGTACACTGATGAGTACCACAGTGGAGTTTAATTGTAGAAGTCTGATGTACCAGTATAGCAACATCCATTGGAAAATCTATAGTAGTACAGCAAACACCTTTATTATGGCCATATATAATGCAACTAAAGTATTAAAAGGTGTTACTGACTCAACAGCACTATTTAAACACTATATCCTGTTAATACACTGAACTAAAATTAGCCTGACTTTATGATAAAGCATTCAGGATCTAGGACAGAATAAAATTTGTCCAATGCAGCACACTCATTGACAGACTCTTTGCCAACTAAGAACTGCTGTATCGCACAGCTGAGGACCTCTTTTTGTAACGTTTATATTGTCCTAAATATTAGTATCACTTCAAGAAACCTATTAAGGGCAAGAGTAAAAAATTACAATTTTCTCTACCAACCAAGGATAATCTATACTGACATGGAAATAATTTAAAGGTTAAATTTCTTAATGTGAAAATAAGTAGAACAGATTCAAATGTTGTTAACTTTTCTACTTTTAAAGTAAACAGTATGTGGGTATGAAAATGTGATAATCACATTATAGATATATCCATACATTATGTAACTGGAGAATGCATGGGATGTATTCTGAGTCAGTATCCATTAGCTCATTTTATAATCCCAAAATTAACCATGTGCATTTAATATCAATTTAAAGTCCACATTATAATAAATATGTTAGCTGTAACCACATTTTAATACTAAAGTACATATAGTATTTAGGTACTATATCACTGGTTGTCAAAATACAGTGACTAACTATTGATGCCAAATAACTTAAAACATTGCATCAGGCAGAGTCCTCTCAGGGAAATGGTATTAAGGACCTACCTACCATTATTTTACAGTATTACAGAAGATGTCAAGTTAGACATTTGTAATGGTCACTAAATTTGGATAATTACTTAGAGATGACTTTTTAAGACTGGAAGAATGCTCATTTAATTAACACTATATTCTGAATGTCATAAATCAACAACAACAAAAAAACCCCCAAGAAAAACAAAAAACCATACATAGCTTGTGAACAATGATACAGAAAACAACAATTTTGAGGAAGCAATACTTCAAAGCATTCTCTTTGGTGGCCCAGGGTCTCTTCATTGAAGACTAGAGTAGTGTGGTGCTTTACTTCCTACAACCAAACTTCCACTCAGGCACAGCGCAGGTTATGTTTCCAAACTACTACCTTCTGTCCCCATGCTGGCTTCAGGGTTCCATGGTCCACCATGATCTTTTGGTCTTCCTGCACTTTAGCAAGACAGCCCATGCTGCTATCCATTGAGTAGGTAGACCACCAATTCATAGGTGGCCATCATAATGGCTGTGTTTGGAATCTGTCTCACCAGATGAGTTGTTAGACCACGGTAAAGAGACCCATAACCTTCTTCTTTAACAATCAAAGATAGTGTCTGAAAAAAAGATCTGTATTTTGTTCCTTCTTCGCGTAGTCTTGTTCTTACAACTTCTGTTTAGGAAAAAAGAAAAACCACGTAATTGAAACATTACTCTTATCTTTCCCTTCTCCTCACAATGAACACACACCTGATTTGTTACTCAGAAAATTGCAGGACAGAGGTTCAATGTATAACGTACTGAACTAGACAAACTACATACACACCAAACTAATACAGCCTAGACCACAGAAGTATCTGTTGCACAAACACATAAAAGGGTGCATATACAGTATGATGAATAAATAATATTTAAAAATAGTAAAGATGAACACAGGGAATTTTTTTGGTGGGCATGCTTAATGTGCCAATGTAAAATAAAACTGCTTGGATCCTTGTGATTTGAAGTCTTAAGATTCATTTCTGATGTACCCTTGGGTAATTAATTTTTACATTTCTTTTTGTTTCTGATTTGAAAATGATGGCACATGTAACACTATTAAGGACAGTGTTTTGTTATATGGCATTCAAGTCAAATTTTGCACAAACTTTTATCACCCCAGCTGCTCTCTTACCGTGTGGATATGCTATGGTTGTGGCACAAGTTTTTGAGGTGGCAGCAGCTAGCATCATTCTCAAAAAATCTGATGCTTCTTTCACAGACTCTTCATCACTTTCCATCATAGAAGCAGTCTTACATTCCAGTAGTTTTTGCTTTATACTTTCATAAATAACAAAATGGATAACTGTCTCTGATATACCGGCATAGGAGGCAGACATGCCTCTATAAAATCCTCTCAGTCCATCTGTCTGATATACTCTACGAATACATTCAAAAGCACCCATTCGCTTTTCCCCACGTCTCCTGAAAGGAAAACAGGGAAAAATGTTACTGTCATTATGTACTGTATGTATGTATGTACATATGTATGTATGGCACTCTACTAAACAATAGCCTTTTATCAACTCATCAGGAATTTCAATATATGTATTTATTAGGTTTCTCATCTGGATATCCATACTACATGAACTCTTCAGCCTCTTGTACTCCTCAATGGGATTCAGGAGGGAGAACACCATGCAAGTGTTGATTCAAGGAAGACTCAAAAGTATTAAAACCCAAACCCTTATACTATAATCATTCCAATTCTAGTTATGCTCAATTTTCTTTGCATTTAGTAACACAAAAACAATGAGGGCTGGGCATGGTGGTATACATCTTTAATTCCAACACTGAGAAGGCAGAGGCTGGTGGATCTTTGAGTTCCAGGCCAGCAAAATCTATATACAGAGACCCTGTCTCATAAAACAAAACAAAAAAACCCCACAGTCATGAATAAAAACGGTGAGAGGTATGAATTATGACCCTGCATCATAAAGCAAACTTGAGTTTCTTTCAATTTCATCCAGATCTACCTGAAAAGTTAGTTACTAGATTAAATGTAGTGTACTCACTCATACGTGGATACCAGACATAAAACAATAGATAACCCAGCCTATAATCCTCAACCCCAGAGAAGCTAGAATCCTCTTCCAGAAAGAGCTAGAAGCAGAAATCCACAACTAACCACTGGGCAGAGCTCCTGGAGTACAATCGAAGTGAGGGAGGAGTGATGGTATGAACAAAGGAGTCAAGACCATGATGGAGAAAAAGACAGAATCAGCTGACCTGAGTTAGTGAGAGCGATCACTGGATTTAGTCTGACAAATGGGGAATCTGCATAAGACTGAACTAGACTGCCTTAATATAGGTGTCAACGGTATGACTGGGACAGGATATGAGGCCTCCGGCAGTGGATCCAAGATCTAACACAAATGCACAAACTGACTTAGTGAAGTGCATTCTATATGGAGAGATAGCTACCTTAACCTTGCTAAGCCTAGACACAGGGGTGTAGGGGTGGAGAGATGCCTTGGTTCTGCCTCAATGATGGGACAGACTTCCTAGGGGAGGCCTTACTTCCCCGAGGTGGGGTGGGAGGGAAGTGGGGAGAGAAGTAAAAGGGGAAACAGAAATTGGAATGTAAAAAATAAATTAAAAATATATATTGAAAAAAGTTTCAACCAGATTTTATAGAAATATGGACTCTGTGTGCAACAATACTGATGATTGGCCAGGCAAGATGAACCAACTGGTGCAATATTTGCAAGTCTGTTTCAGGGGATATCCATCTGTTTTCTGATTGGATGTGAGGCTTGCTCCATAGGAAAGATTCATATTTCGTTCTAAAAACTGGTGAAAAACCAATTGCTAAGTGGGAAAACTATAGGTGGTTTGCTAAATGGACATAATACGCTTGTCAAATTGCCTTCTAAATAAGTATATTCAATTTCTTTTTGTAAGGTGAGCAGGGATTACACATTGGTCAAAGTATCAGGAATAAATGGCTGTTGAATTGAATGCTCAACTATAAATGGGACATAACCCCCTTCAAGGCTCAGCAAACACTGCTGGAAGAAGGGGTAGGCAGAATGTAAGAGCAAGAGGAAAGAGAAAGGTGGGGATTGCCAGTCATGATACACTGCATATGGCAGTTGTGATGACCTGCACAGGATCTCCACTATACTGGGCTGGTCAACACTGTTGGGGAAGGCAAGGGGGTTCATAGGATGCCACTTCTTCCTGAAGTCTGAGCTGTAGTTAAAGGCTGATTGGGGAAGGATTTCTTCAGTAGCATGCTATTTTAAGGAACCCACCCTTTTGTAAATAAACTCTTACCCATGGCTCCTGAAAGTAATCCTAAAGAAACTTAGTCGCATACACAAAAAAGACAAAAGCAGAAGACGGGGGCTAGTTGAGAAGAAGGGGCAGTACAGTGATAAGGGTGACTATGATAGAAATGAGCCTCGTGCATGGGTGGAAATCCCATTTTAGTATATACACAGGATAGAATGAGGCAAGGTAACCTGGCATTACTGATACAAAATTATACTTAAAAACCTGGCTAAATGTTGGCTTCTTTTCAAGAATATGCCTTAAGCTTTGGTGACTCACCTGTGAGCATAATACTTGAGAGGCTGAGGCAAGAAGATTGCCACACATTTGAGGGTAGCCTCTGTTCTTCCTGGGCTACACTAAGACTCTGTCTCCAAACCAAACCAAACAAACAAACAAAAAATAAAAACACATACCTTGCATCAAGCTGTAACCGGGTCTTTATAAGCCAAATGGGGTTTGTTGCAGTGATTGCAGTAAAACCTAAAATATATTTAACATGAATGTCAGGAGAAAGGAACCACATTATTCACACTAAGGATCTTTACATTGTATGAGTCTATAGCAATGAAACTATTAACTGAAGTAAGCTTTACACTTTGAACATCTCTTCATCTACAAATATTCTCCATTCTGGCCTCCCTACAAGAGTCTTTCAGGAGCAGAGTCTTATCTCAAGTGTTGTCCTAACTTACATGAAGCAGGATGCTCTCTACTCTGTAAACCGAGTTAGCAAGATCTAAAAAGCATGCATTCTAAAGTAGCTGTCTGGCGGTGAGTCACATCACCTGTCATACTACATTCAAATGGAATCCTACATAAATGGCACTACTTACTAATATTGAGGTCTGTGGACCAGAAAAGATTGTAAAGTAAGTATTAGCACAGAGGTAAGGTATCTGTTGGGGTTAATAGGTGGGATTTACTTGTTATCCAATTAAACATATAAAAACTCTAAAGTCCAAGAAGCTACACATTGGAATTTCCCTCTCGCTATTACAAATAGTGAAGAAAGTCAGTAGGGTGGAAGGCAGCTAGCTCTCCTTTACTAAAGTTCAGGTATCATCTAGTAATTGCTACTGCAAAGCAGCAGTTTCCAAAGTGGCTCAGTTTCAGAGAGTAAATTAGGATATCTGGAGCAGTGTGTTTCTGGGACCATGCATGATCTTTTACTTGGTGTCTTCTTACTTTTAGAAAAACGACATAGAAACTGCAATCTTAATGACAGGCATTTATGAAGATGTTTCATCTATACAAAACAGGGCATTTATTTTGCTTTTACATTTAAGGTCAATAATACAAACTTTACAGAATTACATTTACTCAACTGGCCTTTAAATTCACTGAAAATTCACACAGAGGAAATAAGGAATTTTAATACCTCCTATTAAATACTATCAAGTCAAGCAGTTTGTCTTTAAAAAGACATACTATACTTATCACATTTAATATGGTCAAAAATGGTGTGATGTGTTTAATATGACTTTAAAAGCTATCAGAATCAAGCATAAACTTTCCTTGGCTTTTAGAGCTGCAACATAAGTTAAATAACTTTACCCAACTGTTTACAAAGCCAAATGCTCTTTTTCTTTTGTGATATCACTCAAAGTTTGTTTTATTCCCTGTCTTTTAACACTGTAGAAATATCCACATGTCACATAAAGGGGTGTCCCAATTAACCCTATTTAGTAAGATAAATGAAGTCTGGTTTATTAACTTTTTAATAACTGTGACTAGTATATAGTTTCTGCTTTTCTCAAGCACTTTTAATACTATATGCATGAAGAGGAATGAGACTAATAACTATGGCAGCATTAACTGGTCATAATAAAATTTAAAATGTGGAGCAGACTGTCAAGGAACACCTTGAAGAAGGGTTCTTCTCATGATTATATTCTTGGTGAAAGAAGAAAGATGGCTATTAAGCTCATTTAAATTTCTTACACACTAAGTCTGAGAATGAACTTACACTGTTATTTTCTTCCTTTGAACCCCATTTTTCTAAATGAGAAAGTTACAATTATATATTATCAGACATCAACACAGGTCTAAACACCAACTAAGTAACCCCTTGTTGCTGGGGACTGAAATCAGGGTCTCACAGCTGCTAGGCAAGTGATCTATCTACAAAGCCACATCCCTAAACCTGATCCATATTAAAAAGAATTGTATCCTAAATATTTATAGTAAGTAAGCTAGGTGTCTCACAGCAAGATTGAGTTTCTAAGTGAAATAATGGGGAACAGCATAAACCCACACTCACAATAATTTATTTCTGGGAAAAATAACTTGCCTTCTTATGAAACTTAATGTAGGAGATGTAAGGTAAAAATCCTTAAGCTACAAATAAAGTATCCGATTAACAATATTCATTCAACTTTTCTGAAATGATTACCATCAATTTTAAGTTTAAAATAAAATGTTTAGTTCATTTCTGTTCTTAACTCTTTCCAAGTCACAAAAATCTCTTACTTTAAGATAGAAAACAGTGCATAAAAAATATTTTAAAATTTTACACAGAATACAAAATTTTTAAGACTCAAATGGTAACTTTCTAACTTCTCTGTAAACAATGTCAGAAAGCAAACAACAGCTATTTCTCACTTAACTAAAATTCATTTCCAGATACAATATGTACCAGGCCAACATTAAGATTTAGGTAAGTGAGAGAGAGAAAATGTTATCGTGTACTTGATATTGCTGGAAGCTATACTTCCTGTGGATGTTCTGGCTGAACTCTCCTAGGAATTGGTACCAGTGTTCGGTACAGACAACCAGCCAATCAACAAACTACTACAGGCTTGGATAAACAATCTAGGCATTAGCTACAGCTTCTTAGCTGTTGGTCCTTAAAATGAAAACTGCTAACTGGTTCTTGACTTTTACAGTAGCATTTTCTCTTAAACCAGAATTAATTTAACTAGTGAAGAGACATTATTAGACTAATTAAATCTGAAAAAATATAATCTATTAACACCAAAAATGAAACAAATGGAATAAAACAAAATTATGAGATAAGGCAATTTGTGGTTAGCCACAACTAAACATATCTTCTTCCTACATTTATGACAAGCACATATAGATATTGGGTATGGTTGAGCAAGGAGTTTAGCAATTGCCTATCACTTCTTGGCATTTTAGTTTTGTTTCATTTTGATAAAAGGCTAATCACTGTATTCAGAACACCCAATTAAACATGAAAACCAACTGAAGAGTATAATAAAGAATCCACTTATAGACTAAGAAATCTGTATTGTTCCCAAATCTGTATTATTCCAGAATTAATTAAGGCAAAGTGCCAATACAGGCATTTAGTTAATAGTGTCAGTGTTTTATAAATGCAAATTTAAGTCATGCATCAAATAAACTCCACTTGATAGTGCCAATTAAAACATAAACAAATCCCACCTATAGAAATTCGCTGAAAATGTTTAAGTGAGGTGTCTGTAGTACTTATTTCAATCTAATTCTGAAAGTACAAAACATATACAACCTAAGAGAAAAGATTCAAAACTATTTTAAAATTAAAACTGTACTAAAATAGCTAAGACTTTATTCATTATATAGCCTGCACTTCTTAGAAAATAGAGACACCAGCCTTTTCAGAAAGGGGCAGTAATCAAGTAATTCAAGTATCAAGACTGGAGTGGAAAGCATTAGCTAAGCAAAGGCAAGACAACTATTACTATGTAACAGTTGTAGGACAGTATATTATCAACTACAGCTCTCTCTAACATTAATATATACTGTTGTCATTCTGTGGAGGGCAAGGCTTCTATGGCCAAGCTGAAGCCTCTAGGCTTACATGGTAACTAAAAAGTACCCTATGCTTGTTCTAGAAGGATAACAAAGGGACCAAAGTTAAATCTTTATTAAATACTCAACAATGTACACAAATCCATGTCCCACCTTCTATTCATTCCACAGCTATTATAAAATCCCAGGGTGTGTTTCTTATACTAGAGGCTGCAAGAGATGCTCAGATCAGTACTCACGAGGTTTAAGTTAGTCCATATTTCTACAGGAAGTGACCTGCGGATGGGGAGCATGAGATGACACGATCTCACTCTTTTCTCGAGAGAAATGTACAGTAAATGCCTAAAATAGACACAGGCTTTTCTGTATCATAACAACAAGCAGTGACCTCATCAGACACATGTGTACAAACTGAATCCCACTGGATGGATTTAAGAAATATTTACTGTGAGATCTTTTTTTTTTTTTTTTTTTTTAAAAGTTAGAAGAAAATCAGAATGGGCCTTGTGTTTTATTATAAAAGCGTATAGAGTACTGACAATCCCACCATCTTCAGCAGATTCAGAATCCAAATACTTACCTAAAAAGATGATCAACTTTGTCTTAGAGAAAAAAATGCTAACCTTGTCAAATCTAATAAGCTTAGAAAGGGTTTTATATTCCATTTTCTACCACTGTTATCTACCATGAAAAGAGCTGCAAATACTCTTATCTGTTCTTTAATAAAAAGATTATCTAGTGATTTAAAAAACCAACCACACAAACAGAAATAAGAGCCCCAAGAGAATATTAAAGTCTGGAACTTTGCATAACTAATAAAGAACACAGTGCTAACAATAGTACCTGTCACCTTTGACTCTAGCAGTAATATTGCACATCCATACTTATGGAATATTTTGGATTATTTTGTATTAATTCTTGTGTTCTACAAAACAGAAAACAGGAAAAATGTTCACAAATAAGCATACAAAGCAGCTGTCCAACCATGTACTTGGGCTGAATACTGTAAACTTTATAGTTAAGGAGGAAAAAACACCTAACCTCACATTTAAATAATGAAATAAAAAGTATACTTTGAAAAATGTGTTCTTGAAAACAAAAAACCAAAAAATTGTATTCTGTAAGTATATATTACTTACTAGATATACTGACAACACTAAATGTTATATTTATGGAGGACACATTAGAAATTTCACACTAACCATGGATATACAGAATAAAAACAGAAACTCACTTCCTTTATAATTATGTCACAAATATTTATCAGGCAACTTTTAAAAATTGGTTAGAACTGTAAAGAAAGAAGAAACTTAAAAGATTTTGGCATACCAACAGGTGTCATGGTATCTCAGAAGTCTACTCAAGGTTACCTCAATGAAACACACAAAATACCCTCAATAGCAACAGTAAATAGTGTCAAAAGTCATGTGTAAAGGGAAAAAAGGATAGGCAAAACATAAAACCAATCATGATTACTTGTATTAAATAGCTTTGTAACCAGAAAATGTTTTAGTAAACAAAAACATACAATACATTTTAGGTGTGGCCACTTAAAACACTATAAAAACTGACTCTCTTTATCTGCATTTTAACTAAGTTTAATGTTTAAATTACACGTTTTGGTAGATTTGGATAACATGCAAAATGAAACTGAAGAGAAGCTGTGTGTGCTGACTGGTGTGGTAAAATCCCCAGGCAATATATGGCTAGCTTCTTCTTTTAATATATTTTTGCTAGTAAGGTGACAAGGTTAGCATTTTTTTAAGTCAATTAAAATTTTTTTCCACAAGAGTTATCTTTAAGTACTTTGAACCTCTCAATCATTCTTTGATGTTCAAAAATACAACCTTGAAGAAAACCCAGAATAATCTGGTGTAGATTATTTTAATAATAAATGGGTCAAAAAGCTACCTTAATCAATCTGTACTGGACCATTCTGTTTCACCAGCCATGTAGCTACACACAAAAACCTGCAAAGCTAGATGTTAATGCTAACACACAGTACAAGGACATACTGAAGGCATAATTTTCAGGACAGTGTAACTGCAAACAAATGAAAAAATATTTTCAAATTACACAGTAAGTGCACAGTGTAATAAAGTCTGAATATGCATGCTTACCAATTTACCAAAACTGAAGAAATTCAAAGTTTGGAAATAGCATTAACGAAGATGTTATACATTTGAAAAAAGAATTTTAAAGAAGTTTTTTACTGACTTACTTTGCAATGTGATACAAAAACAACAAATTTTCTGAGCTGTCCCAATAACATAAGATGTTCTGGTAAGAATTTAGATACTTTGAACCTCTAAAAAAATGTGCAATATATCTAATTTCTTTCTTTGAGACAAGGTTTCTCTGCAGCTTTCTGGCTGTCTTGGAACTCAGAGATCTGCTACCTCTGCCTCCAAAGTGCTAGGATTAAAGGTACATGCCACCACAGCCCAGCTTACCTAGTTTCTCGAATTTTTTAAAAGTAACATTAACATTTCCTTTCAATGCTCTGGACAAAGAAGTCCCCACCACCAAAAGTCGACAAATGCTGATAATCTTGAAATATATTACTAACCTAATGCAATGGTTACTGCGCTTATATAACTAATTGACCCAACTTTCATCTATACCCAGTTAAATCTGTAAGAGGAAAACATCCATAAATAGCACAATTAAAAAAATTCTAGTTTGTAACTAGCTAAATACTATTATACTAAGAAATTATTCTCAAAACCCAATCTACCCAGATCAATACAGTTATTCAAAGGATAAGGTCACAAAAACTTCCAGGAACCAAGATTTCCAGACTGGCAAATCAGTGTATATTCTACCTTGACTTTAAACACTGTCCTTTCCAGCTTCAACATGTCATCAGTCATAAATTGAAAATATAAAAAAAGTCTTGAAAAAGTAAGCCATATGCTAGAGTTACTATGTAGCAAAGGTTATGATTCATTCACTAATCAGTATTTCACACTTATACTTGGTTAAATATACGGCTTAAATTAAACTGCTCTAAACAGAAAATGGCTACCAATTTAAGGCACTTATTAAGCACACACTGGGAAGTCAATTTATAGATCAACAGCTGACTGATAAAAGCAGCTACAGTTTTCTTTACAAAGTTACAGAATATGGAAATAAGTAGACTAAATAATTCTCAGAAAATTGAAAGAGCTAAAATTCAAGGCTTTGTCTAACATGCATGGCAGCAAACGATTCCAGAACCACAATGGCAAACCAATCTCTACCGCTTACTCTTAGAAGGTAGTGCAAAACCCTGTGAGGGTTGTGATTCCGAATCATACTTGTCATGACTTTAAGTTCATGGAAACATTTCTACACAAGCATGTACACGTAAGCCAGTATCTAAAGTTCAGGTCTAGTATGTAGTCTAGATTATTCTAAGTTATAGTCACTGGATCATAACAAACGCCACAAAAGCTATAGCATCTGAATGGACACATGAATATTTTATCAGGTACAGACAGAAGCCAAAACATGCAGCAGGAAGGCACTACCGGAAATTGAGGGGAGCAAGTAGCAGCTTTGACTCCAGTGGGATTATGGCTGGACTCTTACAGCATGAATGCATTAAATATTAGGTAGTATACAGCAAAATAAACATACCATCTACAGTCTGCCACTTATACTCTTAATTATAAAGATGTAGCTGATAACAGATTTTACATAGACCAAATGTTTTATTTGAACGAATAAAAAAAACTCTGTAGATTTTTAATTATTAAAAAGCACACTAACCATCTTAATTTCATAAAGTCATCCTAAAATATTAGCAATTCCAAGTTTTGAAAGCTTTACTATTAAATATTCATACCTGCCATTGCAGCTGAAATCATGTGGACTTGGGTAGAATCAGGATCAAAAACACCATTCAACTTTTCCTTGCAGTTTGAATAAGCAGCAAAGTATATTGCTCTAAAAATAAAATAAATTAATAAAGCATACATCTTCATAATTTTAGAACAGAGAAATCTAATAAGGTTTCAGTCATATATTCAATGTAAAATTAGATATACCCATTTTCTCCACAAAGTGTGTTTTGTACTTTAGAAAAGCCAAACTCCAACGTATAGTTCCTGGCAACCATTCTCACAGTTCCCAAGCTGAGCTCAATACTGACAATGTGCATAGTAACATCCTGGTAATAGGAGACTCTTGAGTGCTGAACTCAAGTAATCAGACTTACATGCAAGTTCTTTTCTCTATGCACTGAGCCATCTCACTACTACCCATGTAGCTAAGCCCTGGTTCTGAATGCAAGATAATATTGCTCAGTCTCCCAATTATAGGTGTAGGATCAGCTCTGAATAATTTCTTAAAATGAAAGAAGTGAAATCCAGTAAATCATAAGATGTGAATGGGGTATGTGGTTTAAAGTGCAGAACTAGGTGTCCATGCACATTCTAAATATGAACTTTTTTGTACCATGGTAGAATCCAGTTCTTCTGACTAGGTACACATGGTGTACATACCTGCATGCAGCAGGAAGAACATTTATACATAATGAACATTTTTTAAAAAAATACTTATGTATATCCAGGTGGACCTCTATAATTATAGCACTAGGGTGTCTTAGGCAGGAGGTTGGTAAATGAGGTTAGCCAGGGCTACACAGTGAGACTATCTCAAAACAAAACCAAATAACACCCCTACCCTGCCCCACACAAACACATCAATCCTTTATTTTCTTTAAAGACTTTTTAAGAACTTTAAGTTACCATAGTTAAATTAAAAATATAACTTCCACAATTTATCATAAAACATTGGTTTAGCCTACATTCTGAGGGGTAGAGGCAGGTGGATCTCTGTGATTGCAAGGCCAACCTGATTCATATAGACCAAGTCTAGGCAAACCAGGGCTACATTCTGAAACCTTGTCTCAAAACAGACAAACAAAAAATTAAAAACAACCCATTTCCACAGTTTATAGCTTTTGCCCTGGGTAAATATTCAGTCCTTCCCATAAGTATAAAATTCCTCTAATTCCTATGGTCAAGAGAATTTTCTCAGAAGCATTTTCTCAGAAGGTAGCACAATAGGCAAGTCATTAGTTATGAGAAAATTCAGATTTATTTTGAAAACATTACTAGTTTAATAAGCCTTATTCAATCCAACTCAAAGATGCTATTTTAATGTATACTTTTGAATAAAGTTTTCTCCCCTCAAGTCTCAGATTCATTCCTAGCAATTTAAACTTAGAGCTATTTTATTCCACACTTCATTTTCCAAGTGTGAGCACTAACAGTTTAAAGCAGACATTACACCTTCTCACAACACGAAACACTCCTTAGTACAATGAACTTGTTAGTCCCAGAATCAAGCTTTTCTGTGTAGGTTCCTTCTAATTAGCACAAGACAAACAATCTTCCCATACTCAAAGTTGCATAAAGACTGCCATACATAATATTTTTACCTGGAGGGGGCCACCCCCACTAAATTGGGGCCTAATCCTCTAAACAATGAGCGAGGACCCTCTTTTTTCAGGATAACTCTGAAAAGAGAAAAATAAATTATTAGAAAGAAATATTCTCCAATCGTTCTTTACTAATATTGTAGGGCAAGGCCAATTTGTCTTCTGTTTATAATGTATCTTTCTGGTCCATTTTCATTACTCATAAAAACATTGTGGGGAGTGGAGGGACTCACAGGAAAAAGTACTCAAGAATTGAAGTAATTTACTAGGGATAATAAAACTGTACATATTCTTTTCCAAAATGGTTGGCAAGATGGCTTGGCAGGTAAAGGCATGCACCATTCAGCCTAAGGATCTGAGTTGGATCCCTGGAACTCACCTAATTATGGAAGGAAAGCTGATCCATAAAGTTGGCTTTTCCCCTCTACATGTATATTGTGCCAAGAATGTACCCATATATACATGCACAAAGTTTTTACAAAGTAGTTTTATAGAAATATGCAGACTAACGCTTGTAACCCCAACCAAGGCTGCGTTAAGAGGATCATCCTAAATTTGAATGAGTTTCAAGTCAGACTGGGCTTTATGTGTCCCTATCTCACAGTAACTGAAAATATTAAGAAATACATAGATTGTGACACTGACTTGCTTTCTCTCTCTCTTTTTCATTTGTATCAGCAAACTCAATCCCATAAGCATAAGTGTAGCTTCTTCCTGCTTCAGAATTTTGTCTGGTACTGGGGATCAGATTCATGCACAGAGGGGCAAACCCTCTACCACTGAGTGCAGCCCAGTCCTTGAAATCTTTACACAATCCTGGAAAATACACCAAGTGCTGATGTATGATGTCAATCAACAGTTCCAGTGAGATGCTATGGCAAAATCTATGACCCTAACACCCTCTAGGTTAACAGAATGCTTGGTGAGTTTCCAATCAGTTAACAATTACTACATTAAGAACTTTAAGAGCTTATGACTAGATAAAAAAGAAAAAAATATAGTCTCTCACACTGAAAATTTTCCTGAGATTTCTGTGAGTTCAGCCTGATTTACACAGGGAGTTCCAGGACACCCAGGGCTACACAGAGATACCCTATCTTGAAAAGGCCAAAGAAGAAAACTTGTCTAAATAGTCCCCCCCCCCGAAAAAAAAGCGTATTACGGCAAATAATAGGTTATAATAAGCAAATATTGTTCAGGATATTATCCCCAAAAGTAAATGTACAGAGAATATAGAATACAAAAGGCATCTGAGATTGCAGAGGTGAGAAGGGACAGGAATATTTAAAATGTAGAAGTTAGATGTGTGGCAGACATCTCTAATTCCACATTTGGGAGGTTGAGGCTGAAGTAGTTCAGGCCAGTCTAAATAAAACTGATTTGAACAAACAAAAGCAAAAGAAACTTTAAGAACAGGTAAATCAAGTGTAGATGAATGTAATAGTTGAATGTATGAGCTGAAGGTGGACAAAACAACTATGAAGAAAGTAACCACCCATTTCAGTTGCACGATAAGAAAACAAAACAGTATTCATTTATTGGGTGCTTTAGTAATTAAATTAATGTATATAAAGACATGAAAATCGAGGAAATGGTGGTAGTAGTGGTACATGTCTTTAATCCCATTATTGAGGAGGCAAAAGCTGGTGAGTCTCTTAAGTTTGAGGCCAATACAGTCCACATAAAATCCAATGTCGCCCAGAATTGCATAATGATGCTTTGTCTCAAACCTCTGAACATTTTTTAAAAATTTGAAAGTTCTTAGAGAGAATTTTAAGAAAATATGATCACTGGTGATGTGGCATTATGGTGTCAAGATTCATTTTCTGGGGCTGGAGAAATGTATCAGGGGTTATGAGCACAGACTGCATTTCCAGAGATCCTGGAAATCCTAAGCTCAATTCCCAACACCCAAAAGGCAGCTCACAACTACCTACAATTGTAGTCCCATGGAATATGATGTCCTCTTCTAGTATGCACATATGTAAACAAAACACCCATATACATAAAATATATAAACAAATAAATCTTTTCAAAAAGATACATTTTCCAGATCAATCAGTACTTTTCTGTAATTCTGACATTTTAATTTAAAGTTGCTGACAGTACTTTCATGTACTTAAGTACATGTTGAAAAAGGTATGATGCAATATTTTTGTAGCAAATGTAAATACACTGGATGAGTTCATTTGCTACTACAAAATAAATACTACTGAACTAAGTTCAAACAGATTTCAAGTGAGCTGATAAGGCAGACACACAGGCATTGAGCTCTAACACAAATCTAAACACATAGAAAGTGATCTGAATAAGTTTTGTTCTATTTTTCGAGACAGGGTTTCTCTAGGTAGCCCTGGCTGTCCAGGACTTGTTCTGAAAACCAGGCTAGCCACAAACTCAAGAGAGATGATTGCTTCTGCTTCCCAAGTGCTCGGATTAAAGGTGTATGCCACTATAGCCAGCCTTAAATAAGTTTGAAAGCAACTTAATTAAGCTTAGTTAATAATATAAACATGCCATCTTTTTTTTCTAATCACCAGAAAATGTCAACACACAGAATTTTAAAACTGGGATAACTGTTTCAAGCCAAAGCTGTTTTTGTTTCAGATTATATGTTACATATTTTGTAAAAGAAAACAGACTGTCAACAACTAGATGCAGGTACCTGTGCACATGTGAACATTAAACACAAAATAGTAGCACCAACACTACCTTCATTTTAAAACTAAATAGAATAGCCATCTGGTATGGTGGCACAAAGGTAGGCCTGCTCTGGAGACTGAATTCCAGGCCATTTAGAGCTACACAATGAGACCTTGCCTGGAAACAAATGAAACCAAAATTAATCAATTCAAAACAAAATACCTATAATATCTTTACAAAAGAAACCCAATGGATAAATTTAGAAAAAAATTTAACGCTGGGCATTGGTGGCGCACGCCTTCAGTCCCAGCACTCTTGAGGCGGAGGCAGGCTGATCTACAGAATGAGTGCCAGGACAGGCTCCAAAACAAAACAGAGAAATCCTGATTCGAAAAAGCAACAGCAACAAGGACAAAACCAAAAACCAAAACAAACAAAAACAAAACAACAACAACAAAAAAAACCAAATCAAAAAAACATAATCTTTATAATTGTTCTACTCCATTGTGGTCTGTTACCACTACTAAGTTTGATTCATAATAACCTCTGTCCTTAGCTTTTCTAAAGAACATTTTAAAATGTGGAAGAAAAACCTTAAGCATGTGGGAATCACTAAGCATCAGCAGCATCCACAAATGTCTTGCTCACCTCAGGCAATGCAGAGGTCCAGACATTACTCGGTTGACACTGGGTCCAGCCATAGTGTTCAGTTGAACTTCAGAGACATAAAGTGTCACAGAAGATGACTGTAAACGCGTTTTGACAACTTCCAGTGGGCATGTCAGAATAGCTCCCACTGTACCACCACATCTACAAAACAAAAAACCAAAACCATGATTTAGGCATCTAATCAATGAAAACATACATGTTCTTACCCAGTGCAACCTGACTAAAATTTAAAATCTGAGATCAATTTAAACTTTTGACTGCAAGTGAACACTTTCAGTCATAAAAGGAACTGAGGAAACTATGGAAAACACCCAGACATGTCGTAACTGGTAGACCTGTCCTCACATCATATCAGAGTCAAATGTTAAACAAAAATTAAAACTGAGTTTATTAATTTATACACAATTGGGTAAAGGAAGATAGCTGGTACTAACATGATTGACAAATTGACTGGTGGCTTTAAGACCTATTAGCACTCCTTGCCCAGGTGACTTGTAGCACTGTTAGACTTCAGACCAGTGTTTGAAACATATCTCACTTTTCACATTTCTAACCCTTTAAGAGCTCAGAAATAATTTTGAGCAGTAGGTAGGGCAGAGACAAATTACCTATGAATAATCATACTTATTTCTAATTTTAAGTACTCCCAACACTCAGAAGGACTTTACTATAAAAACATAGTTTTAGTCACTATCTCTTACTTCCAAATGTGCAGGACATGACAAGTAGAATTAGTGAAAAATATATTAGTAACAAAATAAAAACTTAACAAGATATATTTTTTAAGCTGCTTAGAAAGAATTTAACCAAACCAATATTCTCTTTAAATACAAGAGCAGGAAGGTCATAGTATATATCTCTAATCCTAGCTCTCAAGAGGGAAGGCTAGGTAGGTAGATAGCAATAGCAATGGATGGATAGATGGATGGATGGATGGGAGAATCTAATTCCCAGAGGAGGTGAACAATCAGAGTTCAAGTTTAACAAATCTCACTGGATGCAGATACATTATTGCAATCTTTTCAACTGTAGACAAGAAAGACCTCCATGCCCAGATAACACAGAAAGAAGAAAACAACACAAAGACTTCTCAATAACCACAAATTGACCTCTAAAATCCTAAACAAATCAAAACTATCATACTGACAAAGGATACTGATGCATGAGAATGGCCTACACTTTATTTTTCTCTAGGATTAACTATAATGAAGCATTGCAGCTATAAAGGAAAACCAAAACAAACCACAACCACCCCCTCCAAAAAAAAAAAAAAAAAGTTCAAGCTAATCCTCAGCTACACAGTGAGTTCAAGCAACATGAAGCCCTACCTTTAAAAAAAATACCATGTAATATTACTTTAGTTTTATTGTACTTTCAGTTTCATACCAATAAATATTAAATTTTCATAAGACGATAACCAAACTTTTCAGAAACACCAATTTTCATAACCAACATTATCATGTTTTAAAAATCAGCAAGTGGAGAACAGAATCACAAGGTCAAGGCCTGTGCAGGCCACTCCTTAACAAGACAAGGCCAGCTCAGTTTGAGAGCCTGTCAAGATAAAAAGAAGGCTGCAGCACAATAGCTAGAGAATATAGAAAAGACTAGAAATATCTCAAAACTAGCTGAAAAGCCTATGCCCATGCAGGAACTTCTAGAAGTAAACAAATCATCAGGAAGGTAAAAAAGGATTCAAGGGACACTCAACTATCAGAAAAACACAAGTAAAAGTAAACAAAAACAAACACCAGCCAGATGTGAGGGTGCATACTTTAGTCCCAGGGCCTGGGAAACAGAGACAGGGGGATTTCTGAGGCAGCCTAATCTACATAGCAAATTCCAGGCCAGCCATGGGTACATAGCAGATTTTGTCTTAAAAAGCAAACACAGAAAAGACACAAAATAACAAATGAGAAAGAAAAATCAATTACCTTCAAATTTCCCTGGCTGCATACACAGGCCTCTTAGCACTCACTCCTAGGGCATTAAAGTAGGCCCTTAGGATTTCCTGATCTGGTGACTTGGCTGTGGCCATAAGTTAGAGCAACTGTAGTGCGGCAGCCAATTAATTGGCAAATGTGATTATTTTACTGTTTAAAAGATACAATTTAAAGATATTTCTGTGAGACAATCACTCATTTGCTGTTTTCTTCACTGGCGATTCCAGGCAAAGAACAGCCATGTTTGAGATCAAGGAGCATTAAAGATTCATTATAGCATCAAAAATCTCTAGACTATGAATTTTACATCCTTGGTTTATCCAAAGTAACCTCATTTGTTTTTTTCTTCTTGGTTAAACTGCCTGAACCTTCAATGGCTTAGAGGTTATGAGCACTGGTTGCTCTTTCAGAGAACAGGAGTTCAGTACCCAGCATCCACACTGAGGTTCACAATAGTATGTAACAGCTGTGGTGGTATCTTGTTTGTACTCTTAACAAAGCTGAACAGATATCTGGAGGTCTGTACTGAAAGGAAGTGTGAGATGGCTGGGCAGGGCGAGGAATATAGGAAGAAGACAAGAGCTTGCATCTCTTTTCAGTCTGAGAATTTCTTAGAGGTAAGAGCTGTAGTGCCTAGCTGCTCTGCTTCTCTGCTCTTTCAGCTTTCAACCCCTAATATCTGACTCCATGCTTTCATTATTAATACCAATTAGAACTTATGCCAGCTCTAGAGGATCTGATATCCTCCAAGGGTACCCACCATGCACAGAGTGTACAGGCATACAGACAGGCAAAACACTATACACATAATAATAAAGTTTAGAGGCAGTTATGGGGAGTAATGCATACCTATAATCTGGCACTCTTGAGGCTAAGATAAGGGGACCAAGAGCTGTAGACATTCAATAACAAAACACTGTCACTCAGAAAGAAGAAGGGAGAGAGGGAAGGAGGGGAGAAAGAGAGGAGAAAAGAAAGGACCAGGAAGGAAAAAGGAATTAAAGGTCTAAACAACAAGGATTGATCTATAGGATATTCACTGTTAAATTCAACAACTTTATATAACAATTAAAACTCTTCTATTTGTGTTTATGTAGTAAGTTTACCCAACTTCGAGGAGTTGCTTCTATATGCTTATGAACATAAGAGAAAAATTCAGGCATGCCATGCCAGTGGTCAAAAGTAAGTCAAGCACAATGTAACCAAGAGACTGTTTAAAGCACAGAATATCAAAAACTATGTAAACAGTTCTTGTAAGAAAGCAATGTGCCCACTGAGGGATTCAAAGTGTTCTCCCACAAAAGTTCACCACAAGGCACGAGGACTGTAAGTTGAAGAGGGAGGTCAGGAGGAAGACAAAGGAGAAGTTTTCATCAAATAGCAGTGAAGTACCAAGCAGATCCATTCCAACCATGCTGCTAAGACTCATGAGCCTGCAAGGTATGCAGATACAATACAGTCTATAACGGCTGCACCCCAGAACCAGTTCTGCTGTCCACAAAGAGCTTTTACTAGCCAAATTGGGGACAGGTAGGGACATAGGACATAGAACAGATTCCACGACTGAGACTGTCAAGACATAGGTTGTCACCCGTTTCAGGTTCTGAGCATGCCTGGGGCAGTACACTTGTTGGACAGGCAAGGAAATTCTTAAATGTGCAAAGTATTTCCTAAGTAGGTCCACAAATCTTGGTTGTGTGCACATTTTAAAAGGTGCTTGGGAATTCAACTTTCTTATCTTTACACAAACAAACCTATTTCTTCAGACAAATGGGCTTCATCTTTATAAAAGCAGAATGAGGCCAGGCATTGGTGGCACACCCCTTTGATCCTAGCACTCTGGATCTTTGTGAGTTCAAGGCCAGCCTGGTCTACAGAGCAAGTACCAGGACAGGCTCCAAAGCAATACAGAGAAACCCTGTCTGGGGAGTGGGACACGGACTAACAACAACAACAACAAAAATTAATAGATTATTCTTATTTTGAATGTTGGAGCAAAATAAAGGCTAACAATACCCAAATCAGAAAAATGCTGGCCAATTGGTTAGATAAACAGAAGTGTGGAAGGACACTAACACACAAATCAAGGTATAGTTGTATAGTACCAGACTAAGGACTAAAAACTTATCATGGAAAGATATGCAGAAGGAATGTGATTATTTTGAAAAAGTAAATTTCCCTCATAAAGTACAATTTAAATCTATTTGCTTCCCTTTGCTTCAAATTTCATTTAAAGTTGTCCATTTGTTTCTATCTCTTTACTGTTCTAATCACATTTTAACTCCCTGCCCTGTAAACACCCAATCAAAATCACTAAAGGTCTCCAATCAGATCAGATCCAGTGGCTAAGAGTTGTAAACATAATTTATGACAGTAACCCTACAAAGTTCACCTTTGCTTCCTTGCTGCAGCTTACTTGCTTCATTCCATTTCAGAACATTTTCTGGTTCTTGTAGTGCCTTTTCTTTTCTGAGACAGGATCTCATTACATAGACTAACAACCTCAAATGCAGACCTGCCTGCTGGGACCAAGGCATGTGCTAGCTACACTCATCTGGCTCCTCTATTGATAATCCCTCCTGTTCTTCCTTATCTTTTATTGGAGACTTGAACTTACTTAAGTCCTTATACTTGGGCAGCAGGCCCTCCCTAGCCCCTTTCCTGAGCATTTTTTTCCCCCCAAACGAAACTGGCAAAAACCTAAAAAACCCTGATCCTAGATGAATGGACTACCTTTACACAGCTTTGCCTTTAAACTACTAGCACAAAATGTCAATACATTTGTGAAAGGCAAACAATGTCATACCATTTTTGTGAATATGACTTTGAATCTCATCACCAGAAGGGTTCTTGGGAATTCAAAGAAGTTGCTATCGCCCCCAACCCCTCTTCCCCTAGGGCTGTGCTACAATAAACCACAACAGGGAAACAGTTTAACAAAATGCTGTCAGAATAAGTAACTTCCCTTTCTAATCCATTAGAATGAAATTCTCACAGGGGAGTATCTCAATGTTTAAGACACCTCCCCCCTTTCCATTCATAGGTTCAAATCCTACCCCCATAAGAGGTGGCAACACTGAGAAGGGCTCTGGGACTTGGGGAAGTGACTGATACTGAGAAAGAGCTTTATGTCATAAAGAGTGTTGCTAGCTAGCCCCTTCTACCATTTGAGAACAGAATGAGAATGCAGTCTGAGGAAAAACACCCTCACCAGGCAGGCATGCAATTTGCTATCACCTCACCTGAACTTTCAAGGTTCTATACCTGGAGCAAATAAATGTTAACTTTGTAGATGCCACCTGATTTATGGTATTTTGTTATAACAGCCCAAAGGGTCTAAGTTAGACACAGGATGTAACTGCTGACATGGCTCAGTGGTTAAAATCACTTAGTGCCCTTGCGAGGACCTGGGTTCAATTTCAGCACCTACATGGTGGCTCACAACCATGTGTTCCTCCAAATCCAGAATATCCGATGCCTTCTTTTGATTGGTCTACATGTACATGTGGTGCATATACATATGCCCAAATATGCTTACATACATTTAATTTTAAGGTTTATTTTATTTCATGTGTATTAATATTCCATACCATGTGTGCTGTGCCTGTTAGATCCTCTGGAACTGGGTTTTGGATGGTTGTGAACCACCATATGGGTGCTGAGAGTCAAACTGAACTTGGATTCTCTTTAAGAATAACAAGTGTTTGTAACCACTGAATATCTTTCAAGGCACTTGAAAATAAATCTCACACACACACACACACACACACACACACACACACACACACACACACACACCCCAACAACCTAAAAACAAAAACCCCACAAGAAAAATAGGAAAGAGAAAGGAAATGGGAATAGTAAAAAATTATGGACAGAGTATAATAAAAATAAACTTCATTAAGTATTCTACTTCTGGCCAGATCTTACAAGGAGCCAAGTGAGATAATTTCACAACAACAACAACACAACATTCCTCATTAAAGAATGTAATAAATTATAAAACTTGATAAAATTGTCTTTATCTACTTTATGTCTATAAACAGACACACAGCAGTGAAGTACAGTGAAAACTAAACCTTACTAAACATTCTCTCTCTCTCTCTCTCTCTTTTTTTTTTTTTTTCAGGTTGCCATGTCTCTGTAACTCAATTAACCCAACAAATGACCTTACAAATCCTGAATATTAACTTTGGCAAAAGCATAATGAGATCAAAGGGTGACTTAAAGAAAGCACGAGTCATGCACGTGAGTATGCCATTCAGAACCAAGGTTCAGTGCTAGCCTGTTTCAAATGTTCCTATTTAACAATACAGCCCCCTAGTAAAAATCTTCTGGGTTCCTGATGTGCACTCTTGAGTATACAGCATTTTAGTTATCAGGAAAGAAACTCAAAGGCTCCCGTGTTAAGAAAACCCTTGCCTAAGAATCAATGTCACTCTGAAAGGTTATTCCTGTTTTTTTTAAGGTATGTTGAGTGTGATGCAAAGAATACACAAAGACACACCTCTTTTGTGTAGTAAAATAAATTTTATAACTCCTAGTGTAATACAATCCTAATTTAGTGTGTTCTCCGTTAAGTTTGTTTATCCTAGCACTTATGGAGAACACACTAAATTATTGCCAAAATAAGAAATTTTGATATATAGACATTTCCAACATAACCTGCCTTGAAATGCTACATGTTTATTACATACAACACTGTCAGAATATGATACTGAACAGAATTTATGTATTGTAGAATCATCAAGACTTTCACAATTACTTATTCCTCATTTTACATGTATGAGAATGTTTGACCTTAGGGAAGAGAATGTTTTTGACATCTGAATTTTTTCTATATTTTGATCAAAATAACCTTTGCTATCACCCATCACTCTGACATTTCTGTGAAGAGTGTATGTTGAATCACTTTGGCAACCACTATATACAAACATGTAATTGTGATGAAATACAAAAGAAGGGAATTTACAAGCTAAAACACTGTATCTGGTCACATTTAATGTTTTTCTGTGCACATTCTAGACTTCTTTGGGAAGGAGGGAATAAACTGGTAATTTTGGATCCCATAAAAATCCTCCATTCCAGCTCTCAACAACAAACAAAAAACTAAGCAGAATGTCTTAAATTTCTAAGTATTAATTAATAAACACCAAGTAAGCTGGGTGTTGGTGGCACATGGCTTTAATTCAAGCACTTGGGAGGCAGAGGCAGGAAAATCTCTGTGAGTAGACCAGGCCAGCCTAGTCTACAGAGCTAGTTCCAGGATGGGCTCCAAAACAAAACTGAGACACCCTGTCTGGAAAAACCAAAAAACCCCACACAGTGATGATCCTCCTACAAACTGGAAAATCAAAGTGTTTGTGCTAACATTTATTCCATATACAAGTGCACTTTAGCTTTAACAAAAAAAAATTGCAAAACACGAAACCAGAATACAGAATAACAAATGTTAGGAGCTACAGAAGGGGCTGCCTTAAAAAAAAAAAAAAAAAAAAAAGTCCTCAACTTTGTTTTACAGGTGAAGTGATTAAAATTAAAGAGTTTTGTCTATTAAAATATCTATGGTCGTCTAACTGCAGGTGTAGCTAGAAGATCTAATTACAAGTAGAAATCCAGTAACTCCAGGACAATACAGCTTTACTTTTCGTTACTCCCCACCCCCAAACAGTTTAACAAAAAGTTTTGTTTTTTTTTTTTTAAAGGCCTGGGGATGGAGCCCTGTCATGGAGAACTAGCTTGGCATGTGCAAAGTTCAGGTACAGCAGAGATTTAATTAGCCCTTTTCTGACAGTAAACATTTCAGAAACATGAAAAAGCAAACTGGCTCTCACAAAATTAGCAGTTGTTTTAATGCCAGAGTAGTGGGCGGTTCAAAACTGGTGAATAAGTATTGAGTTAGATTTGTACGAACTAAGGAAAGTATTGTAATTATTAACAATAAAATACCCATATATTAACTCAAAGCAAACAACCGCGAAAAGAATGTAATTCCTTTAATAGTCTTAAAGTGATGATCCAACTCAAACCCTTGGGGTTTGAAATACTACTTTATTCTGCTACAAAGACTAGAACGTTAATTCACTGTCTTGTTTTTATGACAATGTTATATAACCTTACAGATAAGTCCTTTTTTTTTTTTCTTTTTGAAACAGGGTTTCTCCGTGGCTTTGGAGCCTGTCCAGGAACTAGCTCTGTAGATCAGGCTGGCCTCGAACTCAGAGATCCACCTGCCTCTGCCTCCCGAGTGCTGGGACTAAAGGCGTGCGCCACCAACGCCCGGCTCAGATAAGTCTTAACGTTGTTCTGTTCATCTAAATAATTGGGAAGGAACATACCGAATGGAGAACAAAGTTGGCTCAGCAAAATGGCTGTGACATCAGCAAACCAGACTTCAGGCTCCATCCTAATCCTGTGCACATATATAGTTAAATATTCACCTAAGTACATGACTTCTCTTAACCCACCCCTTCTCTAAAGCGGCGAGTGCACAGAGGGGCTGGTTTTCCTCAAAAAAAGAAGTAACAAGAGAAAAGACTTCAAAGTCATTACAGCTTTGCACCACCACCTCCCGCAACCGAGGCCAACTAGGGAAAAGAAGAATTTTCCAGGGCTGGACTATAATAACCTCCAGGTACCAAGGTTGAGAGAGCACAACAACGCCGCCCCGACGGCTGCAACAACAGCCGCCAGCAGCAACCGCGCAGCGGCCGCCGGAAACAAGGTCGCCCGCGAACGTGGGCGACGTGAGGCCCAGGCGCGCGGGGCGAGGAGGCCGAGGCGGCTCCCATTTTGTCACCAGGCCGAGCCTCCTACGCGAGGCCGGGGTCCGTACGCCTCCGCTGCCGCGCAGGGCCGACAAGCTAGGCCGCGGCTCACGCCCGGCCCCCGCCCAGGCCCGGCGTGGCCTCCCTCCGCGGGCCCGCGGGTCTCCGCGCAGCCTCCACCCCGCGCGCCCCACGGACTCACCCCCCGGCAAACAGATGCACCAGCGTGTCCCTCTGGCTCATTCTCTCTTCTGCATGTCCTCCGGGCGCAGAGGCGGGACGCGGAGCCAGCAGCCCGCCACAGACGGAGGCGTGGGTCAAGGAGCGACGCCGGGGCAGCGGGCGGAGCCGCAGCTGCAGAAGGGAAAGCGCCGAACGCTCCCGGCGGCGTTCCTGATTCAGCGACCTCCGCCAGACTGCGCAGCTCGAGTCCAGAGCAGCCGGACGGCCCTACATAAACAGAAGCTCCGATTGGCCGAGACCGCGTGACGTCACGAGCCCCGCACGCCCCTTTCACGTGATCGCACCGGGGGCTCCTCAATGAAGAGCCGCGGGGCAGGACGGGAGCGCGTGCGGGAAGGTAGTAGGGCGACCTCGCCCTCGCACCTGATCCGCTAATCCGGAAGGCTGGCCAGACGTCGCCTCTTACCTGTGCAGACCTGCTGGGACAGCCTGGAATAAGAGCCCAGCCGGCCAAGGCCACAGCTGAGCCACTCTGCAAATTTGTGGATTTAGGACTGAGCCGTTCTGCTTCCTGTGTTTGCCTTGGAGATCTCTGCATGCTTGGAAAGGCTTGTGCACGGATACTCGTGTGCAGTCTCACAGACTGCACAGTACTAAACCCGGTCATTAAACATTAGTGTTAAACTGGGATTTGTAGGGGAGTGGGGAAATAAATCACTGAAACTTTTTGCCAGGAGAGGAGTATAAGGCCTCTGTGAAACTAAGCCTGGAAGGTCTGGGGCTCGTTGTAAATTTCATGCTGGCCTCCAACTCACGCCTTAGTCTCCGAAGTGGTGGGATTAAAGGCATTCCAGGCTCTGCGGAACATTCCTGTGTTTTGGAATGCTGACAGAATTCTTAACAGAAATAAGGTAGTCATGTGAAGGAAAAAAAAATCTTCAAAGTGTAAAGGGCAAGTAGATTAATATGAAGGTTTACTGCAGAAATAAACTATTTTATTGATAAGCACGTTTCATTTTTTTCTTTTTAAAAAGATGTATGTATTACGTATACAGTATTCTGCCTGCATGTATGCCTGCAGGCCAGAAGAGAGCACCAGATCTCATTGCAGATGGTTGTGAGCCACCATGTGGTTGCTGGCTACAAAGCATACAGACTGCAAGTGTTCACGGCACAGTAGAGGACTGGGTGGGTAAAAATATTTAAAGAACTTTAACAGTGCTGACTAAGTGCAGTGATATTGTGTTCCTTATTATTATTGGGGGAGGGGCATGTGCAGTCAAAGTGCTTTGCCCCGGGGTTACCCAGTTCGGATTTGAATCCAGGAAGAGTCTGACTTCAGAGCTTTAGTTATTAAAAGAATAGCTGTTTACTAGAGCTGGAAAAAAAAAAAAAAAAAAAAAAGGAAAGGACAGAACTAGAATAGAAGAACAGACTCAAAGAGCAACAACCCTGGACAAATGCCAACAATTCTGGCAGGACATCCAATGTGTATTTCTTTCTATTGTAAGGCAATTTTGTTGAGACACAATTCCCATTCAATTCCCATAAGAATGGTTGTTAAGATGTGTGGTTTGATTAGGGTTAGTGTATTTTCCTGGTTGTGCACCCCTCACCTACCTAATTCAGGAATGCTTCCTCACCCCAGTGCAACCACATACTTGTTATTAGTCACTCCCATTCTCCTCTCCTCCTACACCCTTCAAACCACTGATGTATTTTATACCCCTCTGGTTTTGCCCATGCTGCACATTACATATAAATAAATTATACAATGTGTGGCCTTGTTCAGTTATAGCATACTGCATGAAGGGTGCTTCATTCCCTTTCATGGCTGATATTCCTTGCTTGACTCTATCACAATATGACTTAGATTCAGTGGATGGCCACTTCGTTCGTTTCCATGCCGAGGCCATTCCCTATGCTGCAGCTGTGGACAAGCTCTACCTTGGACACGTTTCTGTACAATAACAGTTATTCCGAGATCAGTGACAAGTCCGGTGTTGCCATTTCCTTTTCTGTCTCTCTTAGAGGCCACTGTGGAAGCAGACTCTGGCCCTGCACGTTCTGGCTAAATCTGGGCACCGCCCACTGGGGCGAGGCTGCTGAAGTCCACAGGGACCCAGGCTTGAACTGCTGGCCAAGACTGCCAGCAAGCCATAACACTGTAATAACCTTCCTTATCTCTCCGGACTAGAACACCTCTTCAACAAATTCTTTTCACAGCCTCTTTTGCTCTTTCTACAAGCGTCTTTGGGCTTTCTTGAAATTTGGTATTAGGACCAGGTGAATGGAAACAAAACTATGCTTCCCAATAGTTTACCACCTAACCAGTTCCCTTCCCCAGGCCAATGCCATCCCAGCTCATCCCCAGCCCTGCTGCTACTGGGCCCCCACTCCCAATCCCAGCAGACTTCTGCCACTAAGGCACAGACCACAGCAGCCAGAACTGGCCCAGGCTACACAAGTCAGAACAGAACTCCAGCAGACTCCATAGGCCCACATACAATCCACAATGTCTAAAGAATGTTTCCAGAAGCTCTCCTGGAGGCCAAGCTGGTCCTGGGTATCCCAGAAGACGACTCAGGCTTTATTGAGACCAGGCTGGATCTAGAGACCCAAGAAGACTTTGGTTTTACCAAAGGCCAAACTGGAACAAGGGACCCAAGACCTCCAAAACCCCAGAGGAGATATCCTACTGGACCTGAAGATGCATCAGTCACTGGAATCCTTGGCCACTTAGGCCAGACGGCTGGAGAAGAAACAGAAACCAAGAAACAAAACACTCATCCAACAAAGACAAATATAGTAATCGACACCTAGTCCTATAATCGTGCCAAATCCAGATGCCTAAATGCCAGTGTGAGGACACAATAACAGGAAAGGCATTACCAGAGCCCAGATATCCTGTAGCAGCAAGACCGGAACAGTCCAGCAGTACTGAAACACAAGAAAATGGCCTTAAAAATGACTTTATGAAGATCAGAGAGGTCTTTAAAGAGGAATGAGAAAAAAAAAATCTCTTAAAGAAATGGAGGAAAAGACAAAAAAAAAAAAAGGAAATCAATAAATCTCTTAAATGCCAAGAAATCTCTCCCCCCAAAACAAACAAACAAACAAACAACCCTCCCCCCAAACAGCTGGCAGAAATAAATACAGTTCAGATCAAACACAAGGAAAAAAATTGAACAGCATTTATCAAAAAAAAAAGAGACTTAAAAACAAATGGTCTAAAGCTTATGAAAATACATTTAATGTCATTAGTAACCAAGGCTAAAATATCAAAATCAAAATGATACCATCTCTACCCATAGGATGGCTGAACAAACTGGCAAGACCCCCCAAATAACAAGGGTTGGCCAGGAGTGGAGAAGTTGGAACTCCTGCTTACTGCTAGGAGGGATGCCAAATGCTGTGAGGGACTTGGTGGTGTCTCCTCAGAATGTCAAGCAGAATTTCCATAGCCCCCAGAAATTCCACTCCTGTGCATATGCCTCAAGATGTGAAAACAGGCATTCAAAGAGATGACTGGATGCTCATAAAAGCACCATCCAGTGTAGCTGAAGGGGTTCCCCCCAGCACAAGTACACTAAATGGACGAGCCTCACATGACATGCACATGCAGAAGAACGTTACTCTTCTTTAAAGGAAGAAAACTGTGACATGAGCTGCAGCATGGAGAAACTTTAAGTGAAATGAACCTGACATAAGAAGGCAGATGTTTTATGTTTTCACTAATATGAAGTACCTACTATATAGTCAAGTCACGGAAAATGAACGTAGGAAAGTGATCACCAAGGGTAGAGGAAGAGAGGGGACAGAGTGTGGAGCTATTGCTTGATGGGTACAGAATTTCAGTAGGATAGAAAAGTTCCAGGCACAGATAATCATAATGATTGTGATAGCCATATAATGTGAATGTACATGATCTCTCTCTCTCTCTCTCTCTCTCTCTCTCACACACACACACACAGAGAGAGAGAGAGAGAGAGAGAGAGAGAGAGAGAGAGAGAGAGAGAGGGAGGGAGGGAGGGAGGGAGGGAGGGAGGGAGGGAGAGAGAGAGAGAGAGAGAGAGAGAGAGAGAGAGAGAGAGAGAGAGAGAGAGAGAGAGAGAGATTGATTGCTGGGCATTAAACCATGGTCTTTGCGTAGACTAGCCAAGCTCTGTACCATGGAATTATATGCTGAGCTCTTGAATTTTTCAGACAGAGTCTTACTAAGTATTTTAGGCTCATCTTGAACTTGCTAGAAGCATCGTAGGCTGGCCTGAAAATTAAAATCCCCCTTTCTTACCTGTTTGAGTGCTGATATTTCAGGTATGCACCAGCATATCTAGCTCATGTATGTGCTTAACACCAGTAAATTTTATGGTCTGTAGTGGTTGATGTGTAAAATTTTGTGTTATAGATGTTTAGCCACAATAAAAGTATGTAGGCAGTGGACATGCTCATAAATATATACTACTAGGAAAGTTACAAGGGAAATATTAGGTCCCCAAGCCCTCCTAGCTCCTCCTCATTTTTGTCTCTATGAGTAGCTACTTATTAGGCTTTGCTTCTTTGAGTTCCATATTTATTCCTCTTTTTCTTAAAAAGAGAGAGAAAGGCAAATTCATGGAGACAGAAACAGAACAGAAGCTCCTGGGAGAGAGGGGTTGTAGGAAGCTTAGTCTTTAATGAGGACAAAGCTGAGTTAGGGATAAAGGGAAAATCTGGAAATGGTCGTGGTTTTGATACTAGTCTATATGTCTATATGAAAGGGTCGAGGTAGAAGCCAGGCTTGGTCGTGGGCCTGGAGTCTCAGCTGCTCAGTGGTTTAAATAATAGGTATTCAGGTTTGGTAGATAGATGTGCTTAGACAGACTTCAGGTGATTGGGTCCTTCTTAAGATCAACGATTCACAACAGGGGAACCTGGAATAGGAGATGCAACAACACATGCAGAACAAAGGCAGTGTCTCATATTTATAGATGTTAGAGGGTAGAGATCCGCCTGCCTCCGCCTCGAGAGTGCTGGGACTAAAGGCATGTGCCACCAACGCCCGGCTTCCTTTCAGTTTTGTTGACTGCAATATGCTTCTTTCTCTTTGGGCTGGTTTCCTGTTAGTAGCTCTCCTCAGCAGGTATCTCTAATATCTTGGGGTCTCAAAAAAAAAAAAAAAAAAAAAAAAAAAAAAAACAAAAAACAAAAACAAAAAAAAAAAACAAAAAACAAAAAAACCCCACAGGCTTCGAATTCACAGCTTCATACAATACTCTCTAGGCCTCCATTCAGGGACACCCTAGCACATGCCTGGCTGTTTTCATTAGTTGTGGAAGCAAATTCTATAGCCCCCTTTTTCTGTTCTTAATTCCAGAGCTGTGTGGTTGAAGCTGCCAAGTTCTGCTGCTTGCTGGGGCTTGAACATGCCCCCTTGTTCAATTACATCTTCATCAACTTTCTGTTTTTCATGATTTCCTTCACCGCCTAAGCTTGGCTTTTCTGGAATTTGCTCTGTAAACCAGACTGGCCTCAAACTCATTCTCTGCCTTCTGAGTGCTGGAATTAAAGCTGTGTACCAGCACCCCTGGCTCTAAACTTGTAATTTCTTTTCACAAGTTGGAAATTTAGCTGGGTAGGATCTTACCCTGAGGTCACCACTCCCTTTATTAAATTTCTTAATCTGTTTATCCCCTTGAACAGAGAATTTAGCTACATTCCTTTTCCTAGTGCCTTTCTCCTTAAATTTTACATTTTGAAAAATGTACTACCCTGTTCAGCGTGCTCCTTTTCATTATAAATCTTCATTAGAGTTACCACTAATAACATACAACAAGCTGGGCGGTGATGGTGCACACCTTTAGTCCCAGCACTTGGGAGACAGAGGCAGGTGGATCTCTGTGAGTTTGAGACCAGCCTGGTCTACAAGAGCTAGGGCCAGGACAGCCTCTAAAAACCACAGAGAAACCCTGTCTTGAAAAACCAAAAACCAAAACCAAACCAAACAAAAACAAAAACAAAAACAAAAACCTACACAACAAAGTCTATACTAGGCTGTTTTGACATTTCCTTTATCAAGGAAGTGAATAAAAAAACTCTTCACTTTATTTAGCCTCAGGCAGACTTTTCAGACAATGGCAAAAAGCAGCCACATTCTTCAACAACCTTTTTCTCAAGGTTTTAAGATAACATTTATCTTAAATTTGTTTTAAGATAACATTTTTTTTCCCTCTCCCTTTAGTCACACCATATGATTCTCTCTGGGTTGGGTCTAGACAGGTGCTGAGATGGTGGATTTCAGGTATTGATATCAGCCAATCACAGCAGGGGATGCTGGGATAGGAGATCTGACAGTAAGTTTATAGTATGTTATTGATTTATTATTTTTAATTTTTAATGTGTGTGTGTGTGTGTGTGTGTGTGTGTGTGTGTGTGTGAATGTCCTCAGAGGCCAGAAGAGGACATCAAGGCCCCTAGAGCTGGAGTTACAAGTTGTTGTGAGCTGCCTGATGTGGATACTGGAAACCCAACTCTAATCCTCCAGAAGAGCAGCAAATATTAACCATTGAGCCATCTCTCCACTCCACCCAATCCTACCCTATTTTCTGGTCCCATTTATTTATTTATTTATTTATTTATTTATTTATTTATTTATTTATTTATTTATTTATTTATTTATTTAATGTATATGAATATTTTGTTTGTATGTCTGTGTACCATGTGTGTGCCTAGTGCCCCCAGAGGCCAGAAGAAGGTGACTGGACTAATGGATGTTTGTGAACCATCATGTAGATTCTGGGAATTGAATTTGGATCCTCTAGAAGAGCAGGAAGTGCTCTTAAAACGTGAAGCTCGTTTTGAAACTATTTAAGGTGTTTTTTTATTTTGTATTTTTAGAAAAGGTATTGTTGTGTCTATTGGCAATCTTTCAGGTGTTTTTGTTTACTTGGTTTTCCTTCAGTAGAGAAGTGATTCTTGTGTCTTAGTCAATGAGAAATGCAAACCAGATTCTTATTGGAGCAGCTTCTTTTCCTCCCTATATCCCTTTCACTCCCCCCCCCCCCGCATTCTACTTTATCTACTCCTAGTCCAATCTCCTTGTCTGGTTCTCTGTCTTACATTTTCAACAACCTTTAAGAAAGAACTTTATCTTTATCCTGCATTTTGGAGAGTTCCCTGACAAGCTACCATGATGCTGGTGGGTTCTCTTTACTCTCTGTGGCTGGGTCCCCAGTGGACTTTCCCAGTGAGAGAGTAGAACTCTGGAAGTGCCCTTAGACTGTCTTCAGTGGTTTCTTACCAGCTTACCTTTCAGCTCCCAAAACCAAACTTACGTTTACTGTTTTCTTTCTCTTACAATACCTGGCACAATGTCATCCCTGAGTCAGCTGCCTCCGTCAAGGGTTATTACTTAGAACCTTGGCTTCTGATTTGGCAGCCGTGCTATGAGCAGCAGTATGGACAAGTTCTTGATAAACAATGCTTGGCAGAGAGTGTGATGGCAGCTGCATTTTTCAGGAGGTTGCTTCCCTCTAGGGCTGGATTTTGGAAAAAACGGTTCAGCAGCTTTCCATCTTCTTCAGCCGCCCTCCCCCCCCCCGGCCACTACCTCTTAGCAGGTTTAATAGTTTGGCAAATAGGTAGGTGATGGAGAATTATATTGTACTTGGGGTTAAGATAAAAGATTAATGCCTTTTCACTGTAGGTAAGATGGAAAATGTCACAAATCAGGCAAAATAGGGTAGAGTTCACAATAAATTATTTCATCACTAACAACCGTGCGGCACAGTTAATACTAGGCTGTTTTGACATCTCATCTGTTAATAGCATTTATCTAAAGCTCTTCAAATTAGCCTCAGGCAGATTTTTGGACAAGGGCATAAAGCAGTCATATTCTTTGACAAAATATCACACAAATGATCTCTAGACCCTTTACTAATATTCTCCTCTGAAACCTCTTGAGCTGGGCCATCATAATTTACATTGTTCTCAGTACCACTGTCTTCCCTGCTCCTACTAGTACGGCTTATTAAGCCCCACTTTTTTCTTTATCCAACTGTTTTCTTTGTCCAAAGTCTGAAAGTTCTTGTTTTGTCGAGAAGTATAGTCAGGCCTGTCACAGCAATACCCCACTCAAGGTACCAGGTTTTTTTGTTTTGTTTTGTTTTGTTTTGTTTTGTTTTTTGAGATAGGGAAGGTGCCAGTTTTTGTACTCAGTGTCCTATTGCTGTAAAGAGACACCACGGTCATGGCAAACTCTTATAAAGGAAACAATTTAATTGGGGCTTGCTTACAATTCAGAGATTTAGTCCATTATCACCAAGATGGGGAACATGGCGGCATGTAGGCAGACATGGTTCTAGAGGGTGGCTAAGAGTTCTTCATCTGGATCAACAGGAGGCAGTAAGAGAGACACTGGGTCTGGCTTGAGCATTTGAAGACTCAAAGCCCACTCTCAGTGATGCACTTCATGTACCAAGGCCGTACCTCCTAATAGTGCTACTCTCTATGTGTCTATGGGGGCAATTTTCATTCAACCCTCCACACATGCCATATTAGCAGTAGTTAAAGCTGTCCTGATAGTTTAAATGAAATGAAATAGACTTCATAGAAAAGAATATCAGCAAGATACTCTTGAAAGTCATTTCATTGTGGTTTAGTCCAGTTAGTGGGGGAAGGAGGGAGAAATAAAAAGGTTGGGCTGTATAGGAGAAATAGGCAAATTTAAAATTATAGTCAGATAATTAGCACTCTTATTTGAATAATTGATAGACCAAATAGGCAGAAATTGGTAAGCATATATGAGCTTTGAATAACACTATTTACCAATCACTTGTCCTGACATTTATAGTACTTTTTTTACTTTGTTGTGTTTATTTTCATTTATTTGATTTGTGTGTAGGGCAGGGGGAGTAAATTAACAGGCCACAGCATGTGTATAGGGGTCAGTGGACAACGTGTAGGGATAATTTCTTTCTTTTCATCATGTGAGTTCTGGGAATTGAACCCTTATTTGCTAACTCTCTTTCATTTTGAAGGTAGGTCTCTTGTAAACTAGGCTGGTTTTGAACTTACTTTGTAGCTGAGGTCAGCCTTGAACTCCTTCTACCTCTACCTCCAAAGTGCTAAGATTACAGGTGTTTTCCTACATATCCAGAAGAACTCATATTCTTTGCACATGGAACAATAAAGAAATTCAAACTAGAAATTAGTCTTTCTAGCTGAACTATAGGATTGTTTCTGGTTTGAGTGAATCTACATCTGATATAATTTGTTTCCTATAAATTGTCTGCACAACTCTATGTTGAGGTGTGCAAACAGGTCACGGCAAAGACATGGAGTTACCAGGTATGTACATGTAAGGGTTGGGTAGCTGAAGAATCTCTAGCTAATCTGTGAATGTGGCTGAGAAACTGCAGAATCTACTCAGGTCAAAGTCTGAAACAAAACTTGTGTACACAGGTATGCAACTAATTCATTTAGTTAATTTTTATCAGCAAGCTATGAGTTGTACTCCCCCCCATGAACTTATAAGACAGAAGAATGAGTGGGAAGAGAGTGAAGAAAGTTCAAGTTACTGATGCTGGCACTCAGCCTTTTACAATGAAGTGCCCACATGCCTCTCCCTCTTACCCTCCCACCCTTGCTGTAAATACAGGTTACTCCAGGTCAATGGAACTACTGGGCAGTGTCCACTATCACACAGTCATTTCATTCCTCTGGAACAACTACTCCCCACTCTGTGCTTGCTCAGTCCCCCTCTGACCTCTCCAGACCACACTCCATGTATATATGGAGCACCCTTTGAGTGCCAGGATCCCTGGCACATAGCAGGCAGCACGCTTCTCCAGGCTGGCAGCATCTTATATTTGTAGCCTCTTGTGTACTTGCCAATGTGGACGTTAAATGCATGTTTTCCAGTTGTCCTTCCTGTGCTAGGCACCGCCCTAGGTAAGGTGGCGGAGTAAGACAGCCATCTCTTATCAAGGTTGGATTCTAGTGGAAAACCAACAATGAGAAGGTCACCAGACAAGACACATACCACAAAGAAAGCAAACAAATGGAAGAGGGGTGTCATTTAAAATGCATGTCCTCTATGAGAACATTGCCATTTGTGCTGAAAATGGAGAACGAAAGGGAAGCAACCATGTGAAGATGTGGGCTGAGGTGGTAGATTGTTAGGGCTGCCCAGATGAAGTGCCACAGGCTAGTGGCTTCAACATAGAGCTTCAGTCAAAATGCCAACAGGGTTAGTTTTCTCCTGAGGCTTCTCCTTGGCTTGCAGATAGGTGCCTTCTAACTGTGACCTCACATCGTTTTTTTTTTTTTTTTTTTTTTTTGAGTACGTCTGTCTCAAGATCTCTCCTCTGATAAATTATTTTGCATTAGATGCCACATGAATAATTTAATTTTTACCTTAACTACCTCTGTAAAGGCCCTATTTACAAAAGAAGTCACATTCCTTACATTCCTACAGGCAGGAGTTGGAAGTTAATACTTCAACATGAGAATTTTTTTTTTTTTTTTTAATGGAGGGTATGATTCACAATGAGAGGTCAAGTTCACCGGATGGTGGTGGCAGACACCTTTAATCCCAGCACTCAGGAGGCAGAGGCAGATGGATCCTTGTGAGCTTGAGACCAGTCTGGTCTACAGAGTTCTAGGACAGCCAAGGCTACACAGAGAAACCTGTCTTGAAAAACCAAACCTAAATCAATAAGAGAGAGGTCAAGTGGGTGATCCAAGCATAGATGCCATGAGCAGGTTTAATGAACAGAGGCAGACAATGGGACAATGGGGCCAAAGCAGAGGAAGCAGGAAGGGCAAGGCCAGTTCATGCTGTAGGTCACTGCAAGGACTTTAAGTGACACGGGAAACTACTGGAGGCTTTGTGTCAGGTATATAAGGGCCTAGCTCTCACATTCTAAAAATCATTCTGCTAGCATGGAAGTTGGGTCCAGGGAGGGCAGGAAAAGGGGAAGGAGCTCTGTCAGAAGACAGCAGTCAGTGGCAGCTTAGACAGGGATCTCAGGGAGAAGGACATTTTCTGTTGGGTGATGGGGGTGAGAGTGAGTACATAGAATAAGGAAGAAAATACACAGCACCTTTTATAAAAATATGGTTTAACCCAAATGAATTCATCACCAAAGAGATGCTAGCCTATGAAACTTCATGACCAGGACAAAGGCAGCACTTTAGTCCACCTTTGTGACTTGACTAGAATTGACTTCCATTAATCAAATCTCTACAATTATAGGAATGTGCCACATGCAAACTGTAGGTAAGATACTTTGCATCATCATGACAGTCTCAGAAGAGAACTGAGTGATGCCACCATCACTATAAAGAAGAGGAGCTATAGCCGCCTGTTACCCCAGCCCATGACAGCTCAGTGCTCTGTGCTCTCTCTTGCCTTAGGCATTATCACTTTAGGCTGCAGGCCTAAAAAGAGAACCATTTATTTGTACAGTATATTAATTTGTTCTCTGTGATAGATTAATCATGAATTCTTGCAGACATCAAGACTGGTAAGTAACGTTAATATGTGTCATTTTTATGGCTCATTGCTAGATGTGTCATCCATTGCACCACTGGCCTGGTTAATTTATTTCATTATTGAGAGTTCCTAACTCTTGTTCTCCATTTTGGATTCTACATCATGAACCACTTTTTCTGTTCCAACAGAATGTCCCAACATCCCTAGGACTCTGCTTAGTTCTGTCCTTTGCCCTTCTGACTAAAGCTGCAAACTACTACTATTATTATTACTATTATTATTTTGTGAGAAGGAAAACAAGATGATGAAAAAGAAAGAAAGGAAGAAAGAAAGGAAGAGAGAGAAAGAAGAAAAGGGCAGTTGGTAAAGGTGGAAAAAGCAAGGTCGTCCCCCCAAAATGAGGACTGATGTCGGCACAATCAAGCTGAAGGTACACTTTCACCACCCAGACTCAGCAGGAACATTATAGGAGGCATCTTTAAACTCCCGAGATGGTTGGCTGTGGGGTGAGGCTCTTCTATTCCTGAATGTTTTTCTGCGGGCCAGGAGGAATGTAAGCACTGGACCAGACGTAAGGGGTCATTATTTCTCTTGGCTCATGGTACACACTGTCACAGGGGGCCACAGTACCAGAAACAGTTTTAACAGGGAGAGAGAGGGCCAATAGAGGGGAGGGAGTGGCCAGTATTCCAGGCAGGTAGCCAGTGATTTGTGAAAGTGGTGCAGACCTTTCTAGAGGATCGCCAACTTCACAGGAGCCCTTTTGACTGATGAGAAAGGCCATCTGTTTCTGAGATGTGATAGTATTCCTGCCCTTAGGGGATGCTCAGTTTGAGAAGGAAGAGAAGTGCCCAGAGCTTCCAAATTAATGGTCTCTGCTCTCTGGGATGCTCCAGCTACCCTTGGAAAATCCTGCCCAATGTGGTTCCACAACAGTTTAATATACACTCCAGGATATAATGAGCTCATGCATGGACATAATTTGGGTACCTCACCATGGCTGAAGATTCTCAGGCACCATTTATTTCAAGCTACTACCAGGTAATGACTTCAACCCAAATGTACATGAGGATTTAGCTTTTAAAAACACTTTAGATCAGCAGGGGAAAAATGAATTTCTTTTTTTAAACATGTTTTTTTTATTAAATTTATTTATTTGTTTAATTTTATGTATGTGAGTGTTTTGGATGTATGGATATTCACCTTGTGCATGCCAATGGATACTTGTGAACTACTACATGGGTGCTGGGAATCAAACCCAGGTCTGTTAGGATGATGAAAAAATTTAGCCTAATTCTCCAGTGAACCCAGGAAGCTGGGAGTCTTAAATCCCAATCTGACGGTCACCTACTTTAATGTTTATGGCAGCCTGTGAGTGAATGAACACCCAGAAGCCTGTGCAAAAGCAGACTTCCTGGGCTAAGGGCAGGGTTGTATACTTTAAATTAATTGGTCTGCACTGGATGCTATGAGGTGATTGGTTCACGATGCACGGGCTTTGTTGTAACCCTATAAAAGCTGTCTCAATTCTGTACCAGGGGTCACTCAGCCCTCTACCCTGCATGGCGTATGGCTGACGGCCCCAGTATACTGGAATATAAAGGACCTTATGCATTTGCATCAAGACCGCTTCTCGTGAGTGATTTGGGGGGGCGCCTTTCCTGAGTGGGAGCGCGAGGGAACACACTCTTGCGGATCTTACAGATCATCTGCAAGAACAGCATTTTTTTTAAACTGCTGAAGTAAATTCTCCAGACCAAAGTAAATTAGATATCTCACCTTCAAAACTTATAGTATATTCATTTATCATTTAATGTTGTAGATGCATTTTGAGAAATTTGTCTTTAGGTAATTTGGTGGTTGTACAAACTTCATAGAGTTTACTTAAACAAAATAAAATGGCTATTGTGCCACTGGTAGATACAGTGTTAGGGGCTCATAATCATCATCATCATCATCATCATCATCATCAACAACAACAACAATTGGGTGAAATGCTATTACATGATGAATAATTTTACTTGGTTTCCCTATCTCACTCCTACGGATCTAAATGGATGGATCATAACTTTAAATATCGAAGTCAAGTCAAGAGAATTGGAAGGCAAGTCATAGAATACAAGAAAATAACTGCAAAACATTATCATGTAAGAACTGTGTTGTGGCTGTGGCTTGGATATAAAATGTGCCCTCTCCCCAATAGGCTTATGTATTTGAACTCTTGGTCCCAGCTGGTGACACTGTTTGAGGTCATGGAGCATCTAGGAGGTGGAATCTTTTTTTTTTTTTAATAGCAGGTAAACATGATTCTGGGAAAACGAATAGTCTGATGGATGTTTATTCATGGAGAAATCACAACAGAAACAGATGACCACCAGCAGGTTCCTGTCCCAAGGATGCCTCCAGATGTTATCTGTCTCTAACTAGGAAGCAAGAGAGGGCCCTCTGGGGTCCCTAGCCCCAGACCTAGTTCTCTCAGGTCGTGTCTGCACCTGTCCCCACCCCCTGGCATGGTTAGTGCAACAGGTGTGGGTGGGGTGGATATCTCCAATTCCTTTTTTAGTCTAAAGAAAAGATTTAGGCTTGATACAAAACTATATACAAAACAGTAAATATCACGTATGCTTTAAGAAAAGGAAAATTAAGAACATACAAACTTAAGACCTACATATCCAATCCTAGGGTGCAGGCATAACAGAGATTACTATAGAGTTGTCCTAAGCTGGAAAGCTTAAGTCTAGTACCTAATATTTCTATCTAGGAAAAGAGAACAATAATTGTGACAGTCTAATCTTCAACTTCATCAAAGACCTGAGAAGAAAGATAACAATACTAGGGTAGGCAGGAAGTTCAGACAGGCAGCTTCTAAACGGTGCATCGAACACATAAACAGCAGGCTACCTGGACAGTCACCTAAAGTCTCACAGCAACATTGGTGCAACCAGTTTTGGCTAAGGCCTAGACCACTACAGAAGCAGGGAGGTAGAAAGGCTGTCTTACCATGACTTGGCACGGTTCAGCAGTCTTCTATGATTGTCTCCTGCAAGCACAGTAGAACAGCATGTCCAAGGTCAATGGTCAAGGTGGGGGCAGTTCTTTGCTCAAGAGGCCTTTAGCTGAAGAGAGGATGGACTCCAGAAGGAGTGACATCTGTGCCCAACATATTTTCCAGAAATGCTTGGTGCTGTTAGGAGCAATAGTGTCTCATGTCAATGTAGTACTAATATTAAGACATTTAAATGCCATGTTCTGCGGGTCTGTGAAGTGTTTGAAGATCACACATCTATGTTTGACTAATCTCATTGGTACCAGAGACATGGGTGAAGATAATCTGTAATTAATCAGGCACATAGCTATACAAATGATTGAAACTTCCCTAAGTAATAGCAGGGACAATTATTTTAGCAATATAAATGCACACACACACACACACACACACACACACACACACACACACACACCTGTAAAACAGGGGTAGAATTGAAATGTCTTGACCAGAGGTAGAATTGTATAGTGCAGCATGATAAAAATATTCTAAGTTATATTGATATACAAAATATGATAAGGATATTGTGCACAGAACATTGTAAACAGAGATTTTATACAATATGACAAAATATAATATACAAATCATCTAAGAAGGGAATACAAACTTAATTTTACATAGGTTATAACATATAAGACTCTATAGTGATGTAAGTTGTATATAACTAATAATTACTAAGATAATTCCCAAGAAGATAAATTAATCTACCTATATCCCATAATCTTCCCAACCATACCCTATACCTATCTAGGAGAGAAAACTGAATCTGAACATCACCTTCCATACCCAACCCTAAGTAACTAAAACCAACCCTATGCAGGTGAATTTTATCCCTAAAAGACAACAGTAGGGAAAGGAGGCATTGTTATCTTAAGATTACTTCCTGCTGAAATGGGACAATGATGACTCCATGGGATCCTGTAGGAAGAAAATTTTCAGCAACAAAATTTCTCAGGGGGACTAGCTGTAACATTTGTAGTTAGTCTCTGTGTGGCAGGAAATGCTTGACTGAGTTCTATCTGAAACTCTGGCCAGGGTGTAATAAGAAGGTGCACCATTTCAGCTAGCTAGTCTGGAGTTGTCTCGAGCATTTCACTCCCAAACTGGTTTTAGGGTGATGTTTGTAGTCCAGATCCATCAGATTGAATCAAGTGGAAACGATGAAATGGGGCCCCATCTTCTTTCTGGAGAGTTCAAAGATTGCTATTAGGAATTTTTATTGTTCCTTGTGGAAAACTTAAACATCAATAGCAACATAAAAATTTCCACCTTTATAGGTATGCATATTGGGAAAGGCAACATTAAGCATGAAAATGTGTGTGATAAAAATTAGGATTTCATAGAGAAAACCTAGTATAGGCAAACAACAGTACCCAGATTTTGTTTCCTTCTGCCTTACACCAATTGGCTTCTTGTTAAAAGGCAGAAACTGTGAATTTAATCTTAACAACATGTTGAATTTAGAAGATGAAAGCCAAATCCAGTTCCAAAGCCAGCATTGGTTTACATGAACTGGGACTAAAGGAGTACTAGAAGTAAAGAGAAATAGATTCCTGCATAGAAATAGTTCACTAGAATTAAGTATTGGTACCATATACCAGATATTGTGGATAAATATGAATCTGGGATAATGAATAGGCTGATGGATGTTTATTCAGGGAGAAATCACTTACAGCAGAAACAGATGACCACCAGCAGGTTCACCCGTCCCAAAGATGCCTCCAGATGCTGTTTCCGACTAGGAAGCAGGAGAGGGCCTCTGGGGTCCCCGACCCCAGACCTAGTTCTCCTAGGTCACATCTGCATCTGCCCCACCCTCAATGGGCATGGTCAGTGCAACAGGTGTGGGCAGGGTGGATATATCACTACAGTCTTTTTTAAAAATGTAGTTCTTTCTATGACAGGGTCCAACTATGTATCCCTGGTGGTCTTAGAGCTCACTATATAACTTAGGCTGGTCTCAAACTCAGTATTCTTTTGCTTCAGAGTCCCCACTGCTAGGATTACAGGTATGTACCATCATACTTGGCTTGGATCCACTTGACACTTTATTGAATTGTGAGGTCTCTAACCTAATCAGTGCATGAGTCCACTGATGGACTCATAATTTGATAGCACTATCTGAAGGTAGTGTAACAAGTAGGTAGGGAGGGCTGGAAAAAGTATGTTACTGGAGATGAGTCTCTGAGGGCTGTGTCCTACCCTGGCCCTTCATCTCTCCCCACCCTTCCTATTTCCCCTTCTCCTTTTTTCTTTCCTCCTCTCCATCCCCAAACTCCCTTCTTCCCTCTCCTCCTCTCCCTTCCTTCTCTCTCTCTCTCTCTCTCTCTCTCTCTCTCTCTCTCTCTCTCTCTCTCTCTCTCCCTCTCCCTCTCCCTCTCCTTCTCCCTCTCCCTCTCCCTCTCCCTCTCCCTCTCGGCTTCCTGACTACCGTAAGGTGTGTAGCCTTTCCCACCACGTGCTCCTAATCTTACAATAGTTTGCCAACATAATGCCTAAAGCCATAGTTCCAGCTGACCTTGGACTGAAACCTCTGAAATGAAAATGTATAATAAATTCTTCATCATTTATCTTGTTTCTTTCTGGGTATTCATCACAGCCATGAAATGCTAACACAAAAGTATATGAAGAACTCTAAAAACTCAACAACAAAAAAATCTATTCAACTTACTTTATAAAGTGAGTATAAGACATGACACCCCAACCAAAGAAGATGTGTAGATGGAAGCTAAGACCATAAACAGATATTCTAGAAAACAAAACAAAACAAAACTAGGCCCAGCCAGCAAAAAGATCAGTTACCAGTAGTCAGGGTTTATAAAAGTATAAATAAGCAGAACACAGGATTTGTGCCCACTTTATATGACACTATAATGAAGGATAAGTGACAGTAAACATCATCCAAATCCATTCAATATACAATAGCATGAGTGAACCTAAGTGTGAACTTTGAATGTTGGTCCACGATACTATGTTGGTTTGTTTTTAATGAATGTGCTTCTGTGGTGTAGGAAGTTGATAGTGGGCTAGGCTGAACGTATGTGGGATAGGTGGTATACGTGAACTTTGTGCTTTTTATTGTTCTGACTTAAAAACAGCTATTAAAAATTAACCTAAGAGAAAAAACTGTAAAGCCAAGAAGAATTATTAATAAAAAACAAAACAAAAGGAAAAAAAAACCCTGGGAAATGTCCCCTTGTGGGTAGATAAATAAATTCTGGTTTCCAAAGAGTGAAATTTTATTCAACAATTAAAGAAGGAGGAGGAGGAGGAGAGGAAGAAAACCTGGGCATGGTAGCACATTTGATCCTAGCTACTCTGGAGGCCGAGGCAGGAAGATGGACATTTCAAGGCCTGTCTGGGTTAGAGTGAGTTCAGCACCAGCTGAAGGAACTTGGTGAGACCCTATCTCAAATTGAAAAGGGGGAGCCGGGCGGTGGTGGCACACACCTTTAATCCCAGCACTTGGAAGCAGAGGCATTGAAATTTCTGTGAGTTTGAGGCCAGTCTGGTCTACAGAGAGAGTTCCAGGACATCCAGGGCTACACAGAGAAACCCTGTTTCAGAAAAAAAATAGTGGGAAAGGGAAAGGCTGGTGATGGCTAAAGCTTAGTGGCAGAGCACTTGCCTGACATGTGCAAACCCCTGGGTTCAATGTCCAGCACCATGAAAAATAATAAAAAAGAAAGAAGACATTTACAGCACAAATAAATCCCACAGACATTAGGTTCAGCGAGAGAATAAGATACAAGAACACACCATGCCATTTCTATACCATTCTTCTTCTGAGAGAGGAAGGAGGTCAATGCTTGGCTGTGGAGGTGGGAAGGGGATTGTCTATAAAGGGTTACAGATTCAGTGGGTGGTGGAAACGCTAACTGTGGTGTTGAATACTTAATTGTATGCATTTTCTCAAGATTCATTGAGGGGTATCCTTGAAATGGCTATATTTTATTATATATAATTTTCATAAAATTTGATTAAAATTAGATAATGAAAGTTTACAATAAAGCTTGAAAGACTTAAAAATAGATACATAATAGTGTGATATGGAATCTCACCTGCACATAGCCTAAAGTCATAAAATAAAAAAGAAAGATGAATTCAATTATAGAAATGAGGGCTATCTCTTGTGGGAAAAAGATTTGCAAGTAGAAAAGCAAACAAGCTGGAAAAAGGATTGTCAGCTTGGTTTCTTTGTCTCTTAAACAATCTACCAGAAACAAGACATTAGAAGGAAGCTTGGCCCAAATGGAGCCTGGGCGGGCAATAAGGGCCCTTGAGTTCTGGGAACCGTGATGGGAGCTGGGGCTGGGCTAATGATGGCCAATGTGGCTTCCTGGAGAAATAGTTTGGCAAGTGCTTTATTTGTATCATCCTTTACCAGGGACTGAATGATACTACCATATTAAACTCTGGTTTCTTCCTCTTTGATGGGATCTTGTCTTGAAGTGTACACTGGCCCCTAATACACAATCCTCTTTCCTTAGCATCCTCAGTGTCTGGCTCTCTCATTGCTGCTACTGTTGCTGCTATTTCTGCTAATGAGCAAACACTCCTGCATTTAGGGTGTGTGTGTGTGTGCAGATCAAGACTGAAGAGGGAAACCCTGGAATGCTAGGGGGTTTTGTTTCTTCTCCTTCTGGGTCATGATCAAGATGAAGGAAAGCATCACTTGAGCTTGGTTTCCCAAATCAAATCACAGAAGGGAAAGAAGTGGAAAGCTCCACCGTGCTAGCGCCCTCTTCCCATGCCTTAGCCTGGAGCCTTCTAGAAACCCAGTTTCTGATTAACCCAGAGCCTGGTCCCAGATTAGACCTGACTCGACAGATCACACGCCTAGCCTGGGCTCTTTTCCTCATGGCAGCTCTTCCTGCTTTCTAAATAAAGCTTCTAGATCAAGGTCGATTGGTTGGAATAACATCAAGGCCTGGGTGGATGCTGGGTTCTGTCCAGAGCTGGCTTCCTAGTCTCAGGCGCAGCCTGTGGACCTCAGTTCTCTTGGAATTGTGTTTCAGCTCTGAGTGCAGATAGCCTGGTGGCCTGGATTCTGGTTTCTCTTGGCGGGGAGTCCTTTGTCCTTGTAACCCAAAGGTTCTCCTCTAGCTCTTGGGGCCAGGCAGCTTCTTTGCACCTGCTTTCTTTCTCCAGAACTAGCAATGGCTCTGAGTTCCTGGAGTCCTTGAAACTCCTTTTTAACTTTCTGGGTAGCTGTGATGTGACAAACACTTAGCTAAGTGCTGGAGTGAGCCCTGCCCTGTTCTGTGCAGTGGACAGACAAGTAGGCAGGTCTAAGGGGTCATGGCTGTGAAAAAGGAGGCAAATGGGGGTGGGCATTTTAGGACAAAGCCTAGGGCCACCTGTCTTAAATATGCCAAATACAGAGACAAGTAATAGCAGCAAAAGGAGAGCAAACAAGGCTGTCCAGCCACTCCAAGTCCACTTTCAGGCTTGTGATCTGAGATTTAGGTTCAAATGGAGGGCAAGAGGCATGCGTAGCTAAGTTGTCCTGGTCGAGGTGTGGTCTCAGCTATCACAGACCCACCATTGTTGAGGCTCCAGTCTCTATTCCAAGGTTGTAGCAAGATGTCAGAAGTGTCTGAAGTCTCTTTCTGGGAAGCAAGCACGAAGGCTCTGGATTCCTGAGGAAGTTCTGAATCCATGTGGTTAATTGTTTCAAGAGCATGATAGTCAAAGGGCGAGGCGTGCATCTCTCATTAGAATAACCTTTGATCCCGGTAGGAGGTTATAGAGGACCAAGGAGATATCCAGTGGAGGAGATGAGGGAAGGCTCCCGAAGGAGGAGACAGGCAGTCAGTGGAAGATGATGCTACAGGTGGAAGCAGGAAGCAGAGTGAGTTTGGCACCCACAGTCAGGAGAATCCCAAGGCTCCTCTTTGCTTCTGCATCTGTCAGGAGTACCTCTTCCTCCTGATTGGCAAGCTGCCACACACACCTATACTGGCCTTTAAGGTCTAATGCAAAAAGGAGCAGTCAACACAGCTTAGAAATCTCAGTAGGTACCCTTTTGGACTCTGACTTGCACCTATAAAAATGAGTCTGTTATAATATGGTAGCTAACTTCTATTGGAGTGAGATAAGCACACACACATATACACAAGAAGGGGGCAGGGAGCACCGTGTTGGTGCAATAGAGCAGGAGATTACACAAATGTGAATCTTGGGGACTGGGTACCACATAGTCTATGGTAGACTGGATCCCATCACCCACGATGCTAGGTGTAATAGCACATAGAAGAGGCACACCCATGCCTCTTCTCTATCTGGAGTCCATTAGCATTGGATCAATCTCTCAGAAAGCTGGTCATCATTTTTGGGGTCAGAGGGCTGGTTGAGGAGGTATAGCACTTTCTGCCCACTATGAAAAACTGAGTTCATTCCCTGGAACCCATATGATGGAAGGAGAGGACAGACTCTCACAAGTTGCCCTCCAACGTCTCCATGTGTGCAGTGGTGTTACGTGTACATATGTGTAGTGAGACATCTATCCCACCAGCACCTGTTGCATGGACCATGCCCATTGGGGCGTGGGAACAGGTGCTGACGTGACTGGTGAGGGCTAGATCTGGGGTCCTGGGCCCCAGCTCGTTCTCTTACTTCCTGGTTGTAGAAGAGAGCGTCCGGGGGCATCCTTGGAGTGGGAACCTGCAGCGGTCATCTGTTTCTGGTGTAAGTGATTTTTCCCTGAATAAATATCAATCAGCCTATATTGTGTCCCAGAGTCTTATTTCCCACACAATATATATGCGCACGCACAAGCACAAACACAATAAAGGAGTGTAAGAAAATAACAAAAATATTTTTAAAGTTAGTCATTCACCTCTCTCCTTCCCAGTGAGTGGGGTCTTTTGTTTTGGTCTCTCCTCTTTGGTTTCTGGTTTATAGAAGTACCTACTTCTCATTTTTCTCCTTGGGGGATTTGGGACCTGTTCAGAACAAAGGAATGACCATCTAGTCTCCAACTCAGTTGGCAAGTCATGGCTACCTTTCTGTTGGAGGCCTAGGTTGAGCCAGGGGCTCTTGAATCACACTACTTGAGTTTTACATCTTCATAACATCAAGATAGTTTGCATCAAGAGACAACAAAGACTGCTCTTATCTACCACTGGGGAAGGGGCACATCTGCCATGCCAGGAAGGATGCCTGCTTAGACTGCTGATAAACCTGATTCCATTACTGGCCAAGGTCCTTTGCCTCTCTGAGCTTTGGTTTCCTTATCTGTGAAATGAGTTGTTCTGGATTAAACAAGACAATCAATGCAAAGTCTGGTGTTTTTCTCCTAATTGTGTTGGCTTTAGTACTATCAATATTATCTTAGTCAAGTTTCAACTTAATAGTCTACTTCAAATCTCTTTCTTTGTGTGTATGAATGTGTGCGGGTTGGTGTATGTGCGTGCCCATTCTTGTGTGTGTGTGTGTGTGTGTGTGTGTGTGTGTGTGTGTAGGTCAGTGGTAATGTTGGGTACTCTATCTCTCTCCACTTTACTTTGTGAAACAGGGTCTCTTATTGAACCTGAAGCTCACTTGGTTCAGCTAGATGGCTAGCCAGTGAATTCCAGGGATCCACCTGTTTCCACTGGGATGGCAGATACTCAATATAGTGTCTCACTTTTTAAGTAGGTGCTGGAGATCCAAGTTCAAGTCCCATGCCATCTTTCTACCCCCTCTCTACTTTTTTATTTAATATTTTTCTTATTTTACATGTGGATTTCAGTTCTTTCTCCCTTCCATCTTCCCATACCCTCCACAAACCTCCCCATCCCATTATCCATCCACTTCCCAGGGAGGATGAGGCCTTCCATGAGGAATCATCAAAGTCTGTCAAATCTACAGATTCAATGCAATCCCCATCAAAACCCCAGCACAATTCTTCACAGACCTTGAAAGAACAATACTCAATTTTATATGGAAAAACAAAAGACCTGTGCAATAAAGGCACTTCTGGAGACATCAACTTCCCTGACTTCAAGCTCTACTATAGAGCTATAGTCTTGAAAACAGCTTGGTACTGGCACAAAAATAGACAGGTAGACCAATGCAATCAAATTGAAAACCCTGATATTAACTCAAAACCTATGAACACTGGACTTTTGACAGAGCAGCTGCAATTATACAATGAAAAAAGGAAGCATCTTCGACAAATGATGCAGGCACAAATGGATGCTGGTGTGTAGAAGACTGTAGATAGATTCATATCTATTGTCATGCACAAAACGTAAGTACAAATGGATCAAAGACCTCAACATAAATCTAGCCACACTGAATCCCTCCTCTCTATTTGAAATCTACTCTATCCTCTAAAGAAATAACCTGTTGAGTCAACACTACATAATTTAGTATTTATTGGCTATTGCCTTGCATTTCTATTTATTTCATGTGTGTCATGTCTCTCTTCACAATCAGATTTTCAATTCATCATTATTTACTAAAATGTCTCCAATAAAGGCCAACATGGTCTGGGGATACAGGAGTCAATAATTGACTAGCATTTTTTCCATGATGGTAGGCATTCTTGGGATGCTAGCTAGGAATAGATTCCTTGTTCTGAGCGCAAAAAACTATTGGGCAAGTCAGGAAAGGTAAGAGAAGGGTGAAATGGCTAACTTCAGCCAATCATACATTTATCTGCATCCAGTTTTACATGTTATTTTCCTTGCTTTGATTTTGTTGGGATTTCTAACTAACTGCTAAGACCCTCACTGTAGCTAGCAAACAACACAAAACCAGATTGGATGTATTTCTTTTCATTTATTTATTTATTTATTTTGGCTTTTCAAGATAGAATTACTCTGTGTAGCCTTGTAGACCAGGCTGGCCTGGAACTCACAGAGATCTGCCTGCCTCTGCCTCCCAAATGTTGGGACTAAAGGCGTGTGCCACCACCGTCTATCTTGGATGTATTTCTTTAAGACCATTTGAATTAATCTTATTTCTGTGGAAGAAAATAAGTTGTCACCCTTCAAAAATTCTGCTTAAAATATACCAGTCTAATATTAATCTGAAAGTATGAACAGTTCTTCCTACAAGACAGCAATGTTATTATTTTTTAAAAGCCAACCAAAGAAACCCTCAAACTTAAGTGTTCATTGCTCTGCCACAGTTGACAACATGTTTATCAACAAATATAGAGAGAATGGTTTCATTGAAACATCAGCATTGTGGAATCCAGTGGCTGGCCTCAAGTGCTATTTTTAGGGACTTTGTGACAAGTATAAATGTGTTGACAGCTCTAGTGTCTAGTTACCAAATGTGAATAAAACTAGTTCTCATTTAAAAATTGAACTCATTATAAAGTTGACTTCCAAGGCTGGGCTGTTTGAGTTCCTTATATAGCACCAGCCAGTGAAAGCTGGAAAGGTCTCCATTCCATTTCACTAAGTATGCTGTCGAAAGCTCTGTTGTAGGATATTGCAAAAACCATCCTGGGATTGATCTTAGCAGTGGGTCACTTTGTGGGTAATTGATGAGGCCTAAGAAAGGGCTGTCTTCTAGAACAATTCGTACTCATGAATAAAAATGTGCAAGGGATCTGTTGACTACTTCCAAGAGTCAGTAGATCCCAGGGAAAGAACTTTACATGGGCTCAAGTTGATCCAAGAAGTTGGCATCTCAGGAAGAGACTAGGGCTGGCCACTCATTGGGGTATTGAAGCTGGGGAATTAGTGATGGCCAGGAAGCTTTGGTTCCTGACCTAGCATGGAGTGCTAAGGGAACAGGATGGATGGCTACAGAAAGACACAGAACTGATGTTTCCAAGAGCAGGACAGAGTCAGATATTCAATCACACTGTGTACCTGAAAGTAACCATAGAGTCGGAGGGAGTCTGGAAGACGGATAGAGAGACACAGGAAGTAGTAGGGAGGGACTTTGAGTGTGGTGGCCTCTTTTGGTTTGGCGGGGTGGAAGGACTCTCTCTCTGTCTCTGTCTCTCTCTCTCTCTCTTCCTCTCTCTCTTCTCTCTCTCTCTCTCTCTCTCTCTCTCTCTCTCTCTCTCTCTCTCTCTCTCTCTCTCTCTCTCTGAGATTCTGCTAAGAAGGATTGCTTTCACCCCAGCCTCCGACTCCTGAGTCTTTATAGAACAATAGAAATTTGGTGGCATTGGCAGGAGGCCAACCAGGCCTAAAAGCCCTGCTGGGCTGCTGCTTGAAAAGTGGACCAGTAACTGCTGTGCTGCAGTCACTGGCTGAAACAGCCGTAGATTCAGGCGCAGCACCGTGTGGATGGAAAAATAAGTTGGTGGCTTTGAGGAGTAACGTTATTCAAATCTTATACATGATCTCTTTAGTTTGTCTTCATGCTGCCCATAGCTGAGCACAGTGGCCATAGAAATATACAAAAGGAGAGGAGCACCCGCCAACGCCCAAATTATGCCTTTTTCTTTCTTTCTTTCTTTTTTTGAAGGAAAAGACTCCAAACAGTCAGAAGGCAATCATACTGTTCGTTTCTGGGTCTGTAGGACTCTTGGAATGGCCGTGCTCAAAAGTGTTCTGTCCTCATTAGAACCCCACTGGCAAACCTCCTTTGCTTTTTAGCAAGCCCCCCCCCCACCCCCTGCCAGAAACACAGGACTATGGGAGCTGTCAGCTGGGGAGAAGTGAGTGGCACAATGTTTGCAGACAACTTTTAAAAAGCAATAAAGTTAAAGGTCTATCTGCCCTCTATCATTGTTAGGACAGTTGATTCTAAAGTGTCACAGATAAGGGCTCCTTTCTGTTGGCTGGATGCTCCTGTCCTTGATAGGTTGTCATCTCCGTCTTCTTGTATGGTTCACCTCTAGTTTGGAAAATGACTTCCTTGGTAGATCCTTCTTTAGGTGTGCTTCAGCCAGGTGCGGACCCTGTGCTCATCTGAAGTGCTTGAACAGAAATGAGACACAACACGGTCACTTGGAAAATGAAAGGAAGGGCTTTTAAGATAGGGAGAGAGTGCCTCTCAAACCAGTCATATACCTGAATATTCAGGTTTCCCCCAAATCTTCAGTTAGAGGAGCAGTACATTCCATTTTGTGTGTAAACTGATTTGGATTTTCTGTGGCTGGCAACAGAAAGCTTCAGCTACATAAATACCTTTCAATGGCCCCAGTACAGTGACCTCCAAAAACATTTGGCAGCGTATGAGGTGTGTGCTGATTTTCACCCAATGACTGGGTTGGAGGCTGTGATTTCTAAGGTTTTTGGACTTTGGTGACCTCTGTCATCACTCAGCAAATATGCACTTGCAGGTCACAGAGACACCTTCTCTATGCAACAGGACTCAGTCAAAAGCTGCTTGGACCCCCTCCAAGGCAAGTGTTTGCAGAAGTTACCCAAAGCACATAAATACAGAGCTGGAGGTCAGGGACCTGCATGGGGAGGGCAGCTTTTGAGTGAGAGTCTAGAACAGGAGACAATGAAGTGCCTGAACCAACTGCATCTGTGTTTAGGGAGAAAACAAGTCTCTTCTGCATAAGCTTAGAAAAGTGGTTCTCAACCTTCCTAATGCTGCGACCCTTTAATGAAGTTCCTGTTGTTGTGGTGACTCTCAACCATAAAATTATTTTTGTTGCTGCTTCATAACTGTAGTTGTGCTACTATTGTGAACTGAACTGTAAATATCTTTGTTTTCTGGTGGTCTTAGGAGACCACTGTGAAAGGGTTGTTCTACCCACAAAGGGGTTGTAAACCACAAAGGAGTCAAGAAGCACTGGCTTAGAGGGAGGAGACCCAGGTCAACCGCATTTCACTAGGCAACACTTTGGAAATAAAGCTTTAGAAAACAGTAGTTGTTTTGTGATGGGGTATCTAGCAACAAAGACTGCTCTCACATGGGTTTAAGGCGATAGCAAATCTTTATTAGCTAGCTGGTAACTACACTGGGTGTTTGGGGTCCCACTGTAGCCCTGAGCCTTTCTCAGGGTGAATCCACTTCTGGGTTGACAAGAACAGTTAGCCAGAAGCAGAACTACAGAAGCTAAAAAAACAACGTTAGTACATTTACAGACTGTCCCAGAGCTATGGACTTTGATGGATTAGGCCTCTGTTTTAGTAGTACTGTCTATGTGCTGAGTTTTACAGCCTGAATGGCACTTCCAAAAAGGAGGCAGTTATGCTAAGGTCTTGGGGCCTCCTAAGGTCTTGGGCTTTGTTACATGTTTTAGTTTTTATTTTGTCCTATGTCAACTTTAAGTAGTTGACACGTTGGCTAAAAATTGGCACTCCATTCCTAACAGGTATCAACTTCCTAGTGGATAATGGATTCTTAAGACTCATGATTTTATTTTTGTAATTATTTTATTTATTTATTTATTTTTGTTGAGACAAAGTTTCTATATGTACCCCGACTGTCCTGAAATTTGCTCTGCAAACCAGGCTGGACTTGAACTCACAGAGAATTGCCTGCCTCTGCCTCCTGAGTATGGGATTAAAGACATGTTGCCACTGGCCTGCTTAATTGCATTTTTTTTATTTAACTTTTCATTACATTTATTCTTTCTTTCTCTTTCTGTGTGTACATGCCACGTTACATATGGAAGGACAGCTTACTGAAGTTGGTTCTCTCCTTCCATAGTGGATCCAGGAGATTGAACTCCAGTCATCAGGCTTGGCGATAAATGTCCTTTCCCACTGAGCCAACTTGCCAAGGCTGATTTCTTAATGTGAAAGATGATGTTATCTCTCAGAGTCACTGTGGTCTGTTGGGATCATATACTTAGCCCTGAACCAGCCAATAGTCTGGAAGACAGGGATTGACTTGTTTGGGCCACTGGTCTACTTTGTTGAGTTTCAAAACTTGAATTTTCTCTCACATAGCTGCTCCTTCATTTCTGGTCATGGTGTTTAAAGACTTTCTCCCTTTTCTTTTACTACAGATCCTACACCGGTTATGGCATATGGTATCATTCACAGCCTCTTGAACCATGGATTGTGAGCTTATTGGGATCTTGTAACCAAGTGTAGAGGTCATGTAAAGTTCACCAACCGTGTGAAGTTTCTGAATGTGCAATGACCAAAAGCTAACTCAAACAAGTAATGAATCTGAAGAAACTTCACCACTACATTGGTTTTGAACACATAAAACCAATGTAGTGCATTTTGCCCTGTGAATGCCAGCACATCACTGGCCAGTGAATGGACAAGCACTCTCTGACATCCCTTTGCTCAGATTTGAGACTGTTGTATGAATTGCAGTGTTTTTACTGTATATAAAAATTTATCTGCCCTTATAGAAACAATAATGGCTTAATTACAGAAAACAAGGACTTTTAAATAATTTCCCACTATCATTTCTTAGCTTGTAAGTATCAATTATGTATCTTTGGATTGTATTATGTTAGAATGTTTGGTTTTAAAAACTGTTCTTTGCATTGCCCACCTAGGTTTAAGATTAGGATGGAATTTCCAACAATTTCTAAAATGGAGCTTAATGTACTTCTGCCACTTTTTACTTATGCAAAGAATATTTCAGCATTTGTGATCATAGAATCAAAATATACTGAATTGAGTATGTAGTAAGATATTTATTTTTGGAAAATTCATGCATGGTTTTAAGGGTTTATTGGGCAAACCCAAAACCTACAGGGCATACTCCAGGAAAAATACCTTCTGGGGATGGAATGTAATGCTGTTCATAGTTGGAATTTCATCTTTTTTAGGGGAATGTCAGTTATGCTTGTGAAGTATTGGAATGGATTGAACCAGGCCCACCCAGAATATGTAGGAGAATCCCCCTTGCTTAAGGTCAACTGGTTGTGAACTTCAGTCACATTTACAAAATATATTAACAGCATTATCTAGATTAATGGGGACACTAAGGTAGACAAGATGGCCCATTGAAATCCTGCATTGCCACCCCAACTCTAGCCTTCCCCCTAGCATAGCCATTAGTGCCTTGGTCTGGCCATTCTCTAAACTTCTGATACCCTCTGCTCCCATTCTATCTCCTCTAACTTCTGTACCACTGACTCCAATAAAACACCTTCACCTGTAAGCAAGTAATCTCTTGATGGTCCTGTTCCCACCATCTCTATTGTCTCCCTTCAGCCAAGGCTCTCTTGCCTCTAGTCTGGATACTTACTTGACTCACTTAACCAGTCTTATATTCCTTCCTGGGCCTCTCTCTCTTTCTAGTCCCACCATTGGACCCTTTAAAAAATATAAACCAGATTTTCCTGATTCCTATTTTCTTAAGCTCATCAGTAACTTTCCATTGCTCTTAGGTTAAAATGTGAACTTTTTGCTTGGGTAAAGATTTTTCAAGAAGTGGTCACAGGTTTTCCAAGCTTTTGTTTGTGCGCCTCTTTTCAGTGTGACTTCTTTCTCTTGACTTTCTCCATGTCTTGTGGCAGTTTTGCTGGTCCTGGTCTTGTATGGTGTCCTTTGTACAGGTACTTTTTCTGCCAAGAATCTCCCATTGCCTTTGTAATGTCGTGCTCATTTTCAAAGCTAGGCTTAGGCCACTCATGCCTCTTGAAACTCCATGTTCTCCCACTTTTCCTTCTCAATCCCTCTACTAAACTCCCTGTCTCACTATTTGCTGACAGCTTGCTTTACCAAGACAGAAGTTCCCAATCCATGCCCAGTGCAAGAGGAGACTTAAAAAAGGTAATATTACAGTTTGAATAGGAAGTGCCCTCCACGGGTTATTATGATTTTTGTTTTGTTGGTGGCACTGGGGTGGTTGTGGAAACTTCAGGAGGCATTGCTGGGATCAAGGAAGTAGTCATGGGAGCATGCGTTTGATGGTTTATCTTGGCTGTAGGCTTCACTCCACCCTTAGCTTCCTGGCTGCAACAATTACTCTATCATGATTGACAGATTCCTCTGAAATTCTGAGCCAAAATAAATTCTCCTACAAGCTGTTCTCTTAGGTATTTCGTTAGAGCAACATGAGAGTAGCTACCACAGGTGTGACTTCTGGGTAGGAGGGAGATAGAGTGGTCATGGCAGCAGGTTGTCACATCCTGTGCATGCTGTCACTGTTCCCCTCTGATGCAGATGATGTGAATCAAATGCTCCCAGGACTTTTCTGCAGCACCGGGATGAGGTCCTGTGATCTTCCTCAACCCAGACCAGGAGGTGGCTGCTCACAGAAGAGAGTTTGCACTAAACATAAGCCCCTAGGCTTTCTCAGGGTCAGGAATGCTATCAGTGAGGAAGGCAGAAGGACACAGTGTGGTGACTGGGACAGCCGCCTACCAACCTGGCTGTTCTTTTTATCGATCTCACTTGAGTCTGGGAGTTGGTGTTTGTGAATCCTCTAAGTCTTAGGGCTAGCCTGGATTAAGAAGGGATTTTTGAGAAGTTAATGACGGTGGTTAGTGACTTTGTTCACAAACAGAAAATAGAATATAATTAAAACAGATTTCCCTTCTCTTGAGCTTTTTACACCCAGAGCTTTAGGATCTCTGGTTTAAAAAAAAAAATTATCTCACCTCAAAGCTGGGGACAGAGACTATAAAAAGAGAAAGAGCCTTAGAAATACTGTTTTATCATTCACTTAGGCAAAACCACCACCACCACCACCAGCACCACCAGCACCACCACCACTAGCACCAGCAGAAGCACCACCGCCAGCAGCACCATTGCCATCATCACCATCACCACCGCCATCACCACCATCACCACCGCCATCACCATCATCACCACCACCACCATCACCACCACCAGCAGCACCATCACCACCACCACCACCAGGAGCACCACTACCACCACCACCACCACCACCAGCACCAGCACCAGCACCACCACCACCACCATTATCACCACCATCACCACCACCACCACCAGGAGCACCACTACCACCACCACCACCATCACCACCACCAGCAGCACCATCACCACCACCACCACCACCACCATTATCACCACCAGCAGCACCACCACCAGCTGTAGCAGCACTATCAATAATAATGACGACTGCCTTATAGTACTATGCTCCAAGCAAATTATCACTATCTTCGGAAGTTCTGCTGGATCTGCTCACAAAAGATCCTCATGACCTTGTCTATTGACTATTTTGCCTTTTTCCCCAGAAGGAGGTGACAGGCTGGGTCATGGGGCCCTCACCTGAGTATCCCTACACTCCTCCTAACCAGGTGTATGCAACTCTGCTATAATTGCATGTGACCTTGCGGGAGAGGCTAGAGGATATTGGCCTTCCAGTGTGGCTACTTTAAGGTCACCCTTGTACCTGTCCATAATCCCTCATCCACTGCTCTGTGCCCAAGCCTAATAAACTCATTGCTTCTCCTGGGTGAACTTGGTGGAATTGTGACTTGACATTGGGACTTCAGGAGGAGGGGTAGATACTGTTTATGTTTTCCCCAGAAAAGGAATTTAGCAACAGTGACACAACCATCAAATTCTAAGGACGAACAGCCATGCACTATTCAGGAGAGGCCTCCTAGAAATGTCTAGAAGAGGCTGGAAATGGCAGAGGTAAAAAATGGGAAGCCTTCTCTCACATGTGAATCTCAGCACATTTTAACAGTAGAAAAGGGGACCTCGGGGCATCAGGGCATGATGGCTTATTTTCTAAATAGAATTGAGAGGATTGTAGTTTCTTTTAAGACTCTGAGCAAAGTGTTAAGTATTCTGGCTTTCAAGACTCAATTCAGAGAAGCTACAGTGCAGAAAACATTTGAATGAGAATGAGAGCCTCTCCTCACCCAGCTGGTGGAAAGTGATAAGCAGGGGAAGGCTTGGGAGGGCTTCTGGTCATTTTCATTCTTTACATCTTAGATTCATTCTCTTCCATGTTTGTTTCTGGGACCAGACGTCCATTGGCTTCTCCTCCCTGGATCCCTTGTCCTCTAGGATCAGGTTAGGTCCGGCCAATGGGAAAAACAAATTGGGAGGGATTGATAGAAGAAAAGGGAAAGTTGTCCAGGGCTGTCCTCCTCCACTGTGGTTTTCAGAGTATGGCCTCTCTGCATCACCCATGTGCTTGCTAGAAATGCAAATTTGGGCTGGAGGGATGGCTCCGTGGTGAAGGGCATACGCTGCTCTTGCAGAGGACCTCAGATGGTTTACAGTTGCCTGTAACTCAAGCCCTAGCTCTCGGTGGATCTTATACTTTGGCATCTGCCAGCATTTGTACTTATACGTACATATACATATACAATACAGCCCCACATTCACAATACACACACATATATAATTAAAACACATATTAAAAATAAAAATGCAAAATTTTGGCTGACTCTTTGTCTGCTAAAGAGCAAATGACATACACCTACACATGCTCACACAGGTTCAACCACGTACATTTCTCTTGAGGCAGGGTCACACTGTAGCCCAGCCTGGCCTTTGAGCTCTTGACACTCCTCTTGCTTCAGGCTCCTGAGTGCAGGAATGGCGAGCATGCTGTGCTGGCTAACTTCATGTCAACCTGACACAAGGTAAACTCATCTGAGAGGAAGGAACCTCAGTTAGGGAAATGCTTCCATAAGGTGGGGCTGCAGATAAGCATAATTGGGCATTTTTTTAGTGTTTGATAGGGGAGAGTCCAGCCCACTGTGGGTGGTGCCATCTCTGGGCTTGTGGGCCTGGGTTCTATAAGAAAGCAGTTTGAGCAAGCCATGAGGAGAAAGCCGGTAAGCAGCCCCCCTTCTGTGGCCTGTGTATCAGCTCCTGCCTTCAGGTTCCTGGCATGTTTGAGTTCCTTGACTTCCTTCAATGATGAAAAACAGTACTGTGCATGGATGTATAAGCCTAACAAACCCTTTCTTCCCCAAGTTGCTTTGGTCATGTTGTTTTAGCAACAGTGACCCTAGCTAAGACACACCAACCGTCTGCATCAAAATACCCGTTCACATGCCTTCCAGATGTGTTGATGCACTCTGCATGGTGAAACCCATTTCTGGAAGACAAGTCTTTCCCTACCAGAAAAGCTTCCACTGGCAACTGTTTCCACCCTTTGCCCTTTCTTTCATGTCTACAGGTAGAAAAGCTTCAGAGAGCCTTGCCAGAAAGTGGGCAGCTCATAAGCCCTTGCTAGTCGCCTTGTTCCTGTTCGCTGAGGCCTGCCTCCTGCTAGCAGCCTATCTGCTGCACAGAGGGCCCAGTGTGGGCCATTCCTGGAAACTAAAACATGCAGGACAATGGTGGCTTCATCAGAAAGGAGAGGGAAATGGAAAACATAGACAGCGAGTCCCCACTCCGCCTTCCCTGGTGGGCACCTCAGTCTCTGGCTGCAGTCTGCCTTTGTCGTAGGTAGACTGATGCTTCCTTCTTGGTCAAGGAGACTTTTTGTAAATCCTGCTCCTGCTATCACCTCTCAGGTGACCATCCCCTTCATGCCATGGTGAAAAGGCAGCTTGGAGGAAGCCCCAGTTGTGGGGGAACTGTGATGCCCCTTATCAGCTGTGTGAAATGGGTAAAGATGCATGGCCTTTCCAAGCCTTAGAGTTCTTTTCCGTACACGTGGACACTGTCACTTTGGGAGGCTTATACAAGAACAGACATGTGGTGTATCCAGAAGCATCTTGTCCATAGAGCTGGGATACTCTGCCTTTAAAATGAGCTGTCGTTGTATGGGCTTAAGGGCATAGTTCAGTTGGCAGAATACTTGCCTGGCACTCGGAAACTCTGGGTTCAATAGCACTGTATAATACAAGTATGATGGCATGTACCTATAATCCCAGCACTGGGAAGACACAGGCTGGAGGATAGGAAGTTCAAGGTTATTGTTGGCTACATAATATGTTTGAAGCTAGCCTGGAGTACATGCGACCCTGCCTCAAAAAAAAAAAAAAAAAAAAAAAAAAAAAGTTGTAGGAGCATTATATCCCCAAGGGTTCAGGGGTCAAACCTGGCTGTTGTACATACAGCTTGCTTATCTTTTAAAGGATGTTATAAGAGATAGGGATATTGTTTGGTGGTTGAGTGCTTGCACAACATTGAAACTAATAACACTAAATTACACTTCATGACTTGGTCCCAGGTTGTGTCCGAGTGCTCTCCTGTCTCCCCATTGTCCCGGGAACCAGAGGAAAGTGAGGTCTGAGACTCATCTGGAGGAGAAGTGAGCTGCCCCATGCTAATGCCTGGCTCCTTCTGCATGGAACAGTCTCTGTCTTGACGCAGGCTGGCTCCTCTCTGACACTGACTGGTTTGCTCTTTGGCCTTAATGGTCAGGCAGAATTCCTTCCTCTTCTGTGCCACCGGTACCCCATACAACCCTCTAGGTCACACAGTCAATGCACATATGGGGTCTGTTTCTTTTGGATGAGCACATGGCAAGGCTTGAGACCACCAGGGAAGAGTAGTGACTTCAGGAGAAGTTTTGACGGACAACCCGCCTGGTGTGATGGTGGACAGTGGTACCTCCCTCCCTCCAGGTTGCTGGAGAGACCAAAAGGGGGTCAGGTTAGCTGACATTCTCCTGAGGCTGAAGTGATTGGGGGAACGGGAGCTGCTGGCCAAGTCAGGACAAGGTCAGAGATGCTGAACATCCTACAAGTCCCCGGACTGCCTGGCTCAATGAGGAATTGTCTTCCATGCCCTGTCTGACATTCAAGTAGGAGAAACGCCTATTTATAAGTGCCTGGACCTAAAACCCAATTCTATTTGGTGTGTAAACACAGAAGTATTTTCTGCCTGATTTTAGTAAACATGGGCTTTTCCAGCAGTGCAATTATTGTGCCAATCAAGGAAGAATGTGTTTTATTGGCGTTGGAACGTTGCCATGTCACCAAATGGAACACTTTGTCAGGTCTGGACACCCAGCTCCTCTTTCCTTCATCTGTCTGCATACACAGCAGCGCTATTCACGCTTATGTAACCTTCATTCAAAATGTCAGACGTGAGAACAAAGAACCCGTGGTTGGTATGATTTAGAGTAAACACAACAGAGAGCTCAGTAAGATCAAGGGGACAGTGATGGGCTGTCCCATGAGTGATGGGCCGAGGACACTGAGAACAGTGGCCCTTTCGGAAAGCTTTCTGGGAGGTGGAGGAGAAAGGTGAGAGCTGCAAACTGACAGAGCCCAGCCAATGCTGCAATACATGGGGTGCTCCCGGAAACATCAGAACAGGGCTGTAACTGGAGTATAAGTGTGTGAGTGCCTGGGGGACTGGGGATGGAAGTTAGGGGCCTAGGAAAAGCCTTGAGGCCACAGAAGGATGTTAGTTCCTTCCCATGTGGGATGTCACTGAGGAGCAGTACTTGTTTCTATAGGAGCACTTGTTCATTGATTCCCATCGGTTGAGGTGATTTTTAAAAAGAAGTGAAGCTCTGTGCTTCACGGTGAAGGTTATTACTACCAAGTTGAGACCTTGATTTCCGAGACCTACATGGTAGAAGGGGAGAACCAGCTCCTGAAATTGTCCTCTGACTTCTACATACATGCGCTGTAGAACATGCACCCTGCCACTCAATCAGCAAACACGTGTAACAAAAATAGGTGACATGCAGGGTGAAGTACTCCAGAGGGAGGACGGGATCAGCGTGAGATTTATTATGGGGCTAGAAAGCAAAAGGATCAAAAATGGAATTGAAAAGACGCAGTGTCCAACCCGAAAGAACTCTCAGTGACCAACTGTGGGATAATTTGAGCAACAGTAGCATCAGCAGCAACAAACACAGGAAGAAGTAGCAGCAGCAGAAGAAGAAGAAGAGGAGGAGGAGGGAGAGGAAGATGAAGGAGGAGGAGGAAAAGGAAGAGGAGGTGTGTAGGGAGGTCATGCCTATGGAAATTCCCTGATGAGTACACATTCTTCTCTGGTCTCTTAAAGGCCTTCCCTCTACATGTACTTCCCCATACATTCCAGTTTTTAAAAAGTCCAGTGATTTCCCAAGTGATGGAACCATTAAAGGCAATAAGAATCTGTTTTCTTATTAATGCCCCTTTCAACCACCTTGAGTATGTTAATGAAGTGACTTTTGCAAAGTCCCTGCATATGGTTTGCTTATCCAATTAGCCTTGCCATCTTGGGATTGTTACTTTCAGCCCCATCCTCTCTATCTGAGGAGGCAAAGAAGCCAAAATCGGAGTGGATTACCAAAGACAAGGATTTGACTGGCCAAAGAAAGCATGAGAGCTCTGTGTTACCTGTTGTCCCCATGTTCTTTTGTCTTTGCCCAGGCTTTCTGAATTATTCCTTATAATACACAGAAGTGTTAGTAAAGCATTTCCTTGGGTTTAGTGAGACATTACAGCAAATTATCAAGCTTGAGGAGAGGGGCTCATAGCCTTGGCTGGCCAGTTGGACTTAAGGGAAGCCTGGGCTTTTGATTGACATCTAAGGTTGGACTGAATCCTTTAATGGATGAGGTTCTAACACAAACTCCAAGAGAAAGAAGTGTGTTGCAGTCAACAAAGCTGGAAGGAGTTGGAGATCTGTAGAGCATCTTGACATCAGACAGGGAGACACAGTTTGGAGTTTGCCCAGTTGGTTTTCAGTCTTGCTTTGGTCCAGTATTTCCTCGCTATCCCCCACTTCCCTCCATCCAACCTGTGTCATTATATGCTGGAAATATGTGATCTGTTTTTTTTTTTTTGTTTTGTTTTGATTTTATAGGGGATTGCAGTTAAGATAGTGCATGAATCTCAGAAGAGACATTGAACTTTGGACTTTTAAACATTGTTGAGACTGTGGTAGGCTATGGAGACCTTTGAAGTTGGACTGAATGCATTTTGCATTATGTTATGGCTATAAGCCTCTGGGGGCCAGAGTGTGGTGGTTTGATGAGAAATGGCTCTCATAAACTCATGTGTTTGAATGCTGCACTGTGAGGAGGTGTGGCCTTGTTGGAGGAAGTGTGTCACTGCGGGGGCGGGCTTTAAGGTGTTATATGCTATATGCTCAAGCTATGAAGCTATGCCCAGTGGCTTTAAGGTGTTATATGCTCAAGCTATGAAGCTATGCCCAGTGGCTTTAAGGTGTTATATGCCCAAGCTATGAAGCTATGCCCAGTGTGGTACACAGTCTTCTCCTGCTGCCCTGCCCGTGGATCAAGATGTAGAGCCCCCAGCTCCTTCTCCAGCACCATGTCTGCCTGCGTGTTTCCACATTTCTCGCCATGCTAATAATCCGAACTGTAAACTAGCCCCAATTAAATGTTTTCCTTTATAAGAGTTGTCATGGTCATGGTGTCTCGTCACATAAAACCATGACTAAGACAGTAATTTACCATGGTTATGCTTGAAATGATAATATTTTGGTTACATTTAATTTCATTAACAAATGCATCAATTTCTCTCTGTCTGCATCAGTCTGTCTGTCTCTGTCTACTAGAAAGTTTTAAGTAATGTCTCTGACTCTCATTATTGTTCCACTAGATAGAGCTGTTCTAGTTGTTTCTTGATGAGCCACCAAGGACATTTCAGCAAAGAAACTTTAGCAACTCCTACAACTGAGATTTAGGCTTCCAGTTATGTGGAGGCAATGTATGAGATTAATGGGGAGAAGATAGGCAAAGCTATGCAGCAAGCTGACCAAGTGTTAAAGGGTCCTGTAGTGATATATTACTTATGATTTATTAAAGGTTGACTGAGGGCTGGAGAGATGGCTCAGTGGTTAAGAGCACTGACTGCTCTTTCAGAGGACCTGGGTTCAATTCCCGGCACCCACATGGCAACTCACAACTGTCTAATTCCAGTTCCAGGGGACCTGACACCTACAGCAAAGTGCCAATGCAAATTAAAGATTTTCTGAATGCCAGAAAAGCAAGGCTCTTGGCCATTATCTTCTTACCTCTATCCCAGACTGAAAGGGCTGATCCTGTCTTCAAAAGCTCTCTCCTAGCCTTAGACTGTAATCTCTCCTCAGTGTGGCTGGAGAATGAATGCCTCCCTGAAACCTTGCTTCTGTTTTATGTACTTCCCTGATGCTGGGGTTAAAGGTGTGAGCTATAATTCTCTTTTAGACTGATTCACTCTTGTGTAGATCTTGGTGGTCTTGGACTCACAGAGATCCATCTATCTCTTAATACTGAGTCCTAGGATTAAAGGTATGTGCCACCCCCTAGCTTCTGGCTGTTGGAATCAAAGGTGTATGCCACCACTGTCTGGTCTCTATAGCTTGAGGCTGATCTTGCTTTTCTGAATCCTCAGGCAAGTTTTAAATCATAAATAATATATCACCACAGGGTTCCAAGCCCATTTCTCTTTCCCTAAGTATGATTGTAACAGTACTTTCTTGTCGGGACTGCTAGTTCACAAATAACAACATGGAGGCTTATTAGTTATGAAAGCTCGGCCTTATCTTGGGCTTATTTTCCACTAGCTTTTATAACTTAAATCAACCCATTTCTATTACTCTATGTTCTGCCCTTGTTGCTACTTCATCTCTGCACTGCCCATTCTGCTTCCTCTGAGTTTGGCTGGCAACTTTGCCTTTCTTCTTCCCAGAGTTCTCTCTCTGTCTGCAACTTCTGCCTATACCTTCTGCCTAGGTATTGGTTGTTCAGCTTTTTATTACACCAATAATAGCAATACATCTTCACCAAGTATATAAATATTCCACAATGTATGACCCCTGATGGATTCCTAGTGTCTTCATGTAGCTTCCCTTTTCTGGGAACACAAAATTCTGGTGGAAGCTTCTGGTCTCCCACTCTCCTTGTCTCCCTTCTGCTCCAGGGTTTACCCCTTTTGTGCTTTACATAATATAATTATATAGTGAAATTAAATGTAACCGAAGGGGTGGGAAAGCTTTTCTGTAGAGGGTCAGAGAGTAAATGTTTAGGTTTATGAACCACGGAGTCTCCATCCAAGGTGCCTGATTCTTCCTTTTCTGAAGATGTCCGTAAACAGTATGTAAACAGATGCATTCCACTACAATCTCAAGTATGGACCCTGACATTAAAGTTTTGTATAATTTTTCTCTTGCAAACAAGTCTTATACTTTCAACACCCCCCCCATCCCCAATGTTTTCAAAATGTAAAAGCTAGTTGAGGTCCTGGCTCGTACACATGTCTCAGATGCAGTGGAAATATGGGACAGAGGGATCTAATCATCCATTCAGGGGATTTGGAATACACAGGGCCACAAGGGCATACTTGGAGGCTAAATCTTTACCTTATAGGCACAGGTGCACAGGGTCCTGGAATTTCCTCTCCAAGTGACACTCAGCCCATTTTTAGATTGGTATGGCCTCTCTCACACATAGATCACATGGTCAACACGCTCACATCTGGACCCAAGAGATGGCCAGGAGTGTCCCTAGATGCACTGGGGTTTGTAGAGAGAAAGGCAGTGATTTAGGATGGAAGCTCCAAGATAGTGTCACCCACGCGGCTGTGTTAGGTGTATTCAAAATTTAACTTTGGCATCAAGATAAGACAATTGATCCATTTGCTTGCTTGATTTGTAAGGTAACTGTTGAGGTGCACAATGTGTGGACCTCCGTTTGTACCCCCCTCACACGAAACTCTTCCGCAGTGAGGGCTTTGAACTGGAAGTAGGAGAGTCCGTGTTAAAGTGAGCTTGTTCCTGCTGGGGAGCTCTTATGGCATGCGCCTCTCAGAGAATCCTGTGTTCACTGACATCGTGCTGGGACCAATGAAGTTGGCCAATGGAGAAATACGCACACCACAGAATTGGTGGGCATCGTACATGAGAGCTTTGCTTCTTGGAGTTCAAGTTGCTAACACTAGCACACTGTATATGGTGCTCTTGTCTACTGTGACATTTCATTTTGTCTGCTGTGTCCTATACTCAGCCTTTCTTCCAAAAATTAAGTTTGTTGCCTGAAGAGTTCAGAGCTGGACAGATTCTCTTTAGGCGACCCTTTTGACAGAAGGGCAACTATGACAAATCATATTGAGTGGCTCACACTTATTTCAAAGCATTCCTGAAATAAGCAGGTGCCCGGTTGTCCTGAGTTGCACTGCTGAGCAACTATTATTGGGTCTTTGGAATAAAATCCTTAGGGGGTCTCATGTAGCTCATGACCTCTAGTAGAGCACACACATTTCCGCCCCCACCCCCACCTTACATTGTAGAAGTCTAAAAGATTCAGACACACACAGGACCGTTGTAATGGTTAATACTTTTCATTGTAGAAGGGTTAGTTAATACCTGGGTTCCTTTTATTAAAAGTACCAGCAACTTCAAACAACAAACAGGCAAAACAAACAAGCAAACAAACAAACAAAACAAAACACCCTCCCCCAAACCAAAACCCAAACCAAAAACTATGATTTTTAAATTTTGTTTTACAGACCTGCCCTCTGGTGGTCAATTTTGAGAAACACAGGTAGAGTCCTACTCATCTTGCTCTGGAAGGGAAAACATCACACACAGCCATCTGCTGGGTCCAGGCAGGAAATGTAGAAAAAGGAAGATGGCGATATGTAAGAAGAATGGGGGATTGTGGGGATTGTCTGGAGATCTCATGCCCTAGCCAACAGGGAATCACTTGACATAGAGTCAAGACCTCCTCTGGATTGTGCATCAAGAACAGAGGTCACTGTTGGTTGGGCCATAGATGGATAGATACCTTCTATTTCACCTTCACAGCATCCACCCAGTATTTCAAAAGAGTTATTGACAGTGGATATCTGGAGGTAGTAGAATCTTTGCACGGCTAGTCCTGGGTTCAGTCCTCAGTTGTGTGTGTGTGTGTGTGTATCTGGAGGTAGTAGAATCTTTGCACGGCTAGTGCAAGGTCCTGGGTTCAGTCCTCAGCGCACACACACACACACACACACACACACACACACACACACACACTGAAGTTAATTGCATGTATGGAGATTATTTGCAGCTTTTCTTGTAAACAACTGAGTATTTGGCAGCCTCAGCTTCACACTAGTGTTGGCAGCAATCTGGTGATACCCATGGCTGTTTATAGAACTCTTGAAAATGGCAAATGAACAAATTTGCAATTTAAGAACAAATTAGTTTGATTTTCCCAGGAAAAACAAGAGTTATCTCTATGAAGTTCCTTACAGACACAGCTGGGCTTTGTGCTTTAGTGACAATGCCCCAGCACCTTCAAACCAGCTCAAAGAAACAGTAACGATGAGCAGTGCAAGGCATGGCTGAGTGCTCCTGGACTCCCAGCTACTTGGGAGGCTCAGGCAGGAAGAACGCTCGAGTCCAGTCCGGCAGAGGTGGCATTAGTCAGCAAGTGTATGAGTGTGGGGAGGACTACTGTCCCCCAGCACAACCCTGGCCAGCATAGTCCGTACCTGCCCCTGGTGCCCAGTTCAGGGGCCATGGCTGATGTGATGAGTTCTAAAGGCCCCACCTGGGTTTGGTTTTCCTCGCTCATGCAGAGGCCTGACCACAGTGGTTCGGGCTCCTGGGATACCCCACTGGCTCTAGGCAACCCTAGGGCACAAGTCTTTAGACATCATGCATGGTCTGTGGAGGTGGCTTCTATCTGAGTAGGCTGAACCTCAGTAGGTGGGCAACCAGAGCTGTGACTTGACTCGACTCACCCAGTCTTAAAAGACAAGGAAAAGAGAAATTCCAGAACTGAGGAATCTTATTTGCTTTAAATGCTTTATGATGCAATACTATTTGTGTGCCCGTGTGAGTGGGCGTGAGTGGGTGTGTGCATGTGTGTATGTGGAGGTGGGCTTGCCCATGCATATGCACGTGGAAGCCAGAAGACAAACTTGGCTGTCTTCACCTACTACTCTCCACCTTATTTCTTTCATTCTTTTTCTCTTGTCTTCTTTCTCTCCCTCTTCTTTCAGGCAGGGGCTTACCATGTAACACAGATAGACCTGGAAGTCACAGGCATTGGCCTGCTTCTGCCTTAAAGGGGTGCATCACTGCACCCCATCACATACTCTTTTTGAGACAGGAGCTCTCACTGAACCTAGATCTCACCACTGTGACTAGACTGGCTGGATAATGTGCTCCAGGGACTCATGTCTCTGTCCATCCCTCCTAGAACTGGGATTTCAGACATATTTCATATTACAGACACGGCTGGCTTTTACATGTGTGCTGGAGATCTGATCTCAGGCCTTCATGCTTATGCAGTGTAGCAATCACCTTGCCTACTGAGCCCTCACCCAGCCCTTATTATGTATTTAAAAATATATGCACATCTCAAGTGCTATGGAATAGCAAGCAGTCCTCCCCATTACTCACATTCTACCCCAGCTGAGCACCCTCCTCCCTATGGAAAGCAAGCAGCATCTGGTTGTTGCCTTTATAATTCTCTGGCTAATTCATTGATTCTAATGACTTGTTTAGTGACTTTATCTGGGGAAATCAACTTCTTCTTTTCTAATCCTTATATGTGTTTTCTTGAGTTTATGCACCAGGACCCCTGAATTAACTTTCCTGAGAAGTGGTAAGATGAGGGCATCTTTGTTTTCATCCTGATTGAAAAAAAAATGCTCAGTTTCATTAGAAACCATAATGGTTCCTGTAGATCTTGATCGGCATATTTTATCAGGTTAAACAAATTCCCTTCCATGTCTAGTTTGCTGAGCATAGCAATTACAACTAAATTATGAATGAATGTTGAGTCAAATGATTCTTCTGTGTCTATTAAGATGATCATATATTTATCTTTCACTTTTTATTATAGTGAGTTTCAAATATACATGAAAGTAGAGGCTCATTAATTTCCCACTGTTTTTCTATTGTCTCTTTTTTTCCATGTTTTTAAAAATAATTTGTTGTTGGAGGATTGAAAGAAATCTATACATCTTATCAGGTTTTTCTTTTCTTTTCTTTTTTTTAAAGACAGGGTTTCTCCATGCAGTCCTGGCTGTCCTGTAACTTGCTGTAGATCAGGTTGGCCTTGAACTCAGACCCTCCTAACTCTGCTTCCCAGTGCTGGATTAAAGGCATGCACTGTCACACTCAGCTTCTATGGCTTCATAGAAAGAACAGCAGGGTGTATTCTTAACAGATGAGGGTTTCTAAAGAGGCAGAATCACACTGCCCATGTTCACACTGTGTCATCCTCATGATGATGTAATAACTGTAATATCTTGATCACCTTGTATCTGTGTTCATATTTTTCTACACTATAGTATTTATGGTATAGATATGAACACTTTGCTTTGGAATGGATTTTCTTTTATTGATACAATTTAAGGTCAATTTTGTGATATGTATATTTCTCCTTTTGTTTAGGTATTGTGTTTATATAGCTCATTGGAAAATGTAATGTATAAATTAATACAGATTATAGAGAGTTACCTATGATAGTTAAAACTTAGAGTTAATTGAGTTAGGATTTCTAGATATACAGAGATGTATTTGAGATGGATAGGCATTCTTCAAACCTTTCAAAGACCTACAGAATATGGCATTTAAAATGGTTTAGGGTTTTTCTTGACAATGAGGCACAACTGCTCCTGGTAACACCACCTGCATCAAAAAGGAAGATGGACATTGAAGAAACTCGTTATGAAGTTTGCTTCTAATATGGCAAGACTAGCCATTTGAGCAAGGTACTTCTCTTGTCTAGACTGTTTGACTTTATGTTATAGAAACTGGACATGCAGGACCCACAAAAAGGTGACTGCTGATGCAAGATGGACATTGCTACAGGATTCCTGCTTCATGGAAGAGGCTGCCAGACAGCCAGACAGTCTACAGGACACAGAGAAAAATGACTGACAAACTGCCATTACAGGTGGACAGTTTAAAGTTTCCTGCTTTGTTGAGGAGTCTGGAGACACACTATGGCCTATGGGCTGAAGATGGGACATTACAGAAGAACTTCGGATGACTGACCAGGCAATGAATTGTCTCTGTCATTTCTAAAGTTTATATATTATCCTTCTGTGGTCTTTGATGGAGTTGAAGACAGATAGTTATGGTTATAGTTCTCCTTAGTTAGTATTAAAGATAAGTTACATATAGGACTTTAGACTCACAAAGATAGGATAGATGATATTTTCTTTAAGTCTTACAAAATGTTAATGGACTAAATATTGTTAACTGTAATTGTTATTTGATAACTGTTGTGTGATATATTTTGCTATGTTAAGGTTTAAACCCTTCTTTTTATTTTAGACAGAAAAGAGGAGATGATGGGAGATGTTATTCTGTATATATGTTTCTCATACTGGTTAATAAAGACCTGTTGGCCAATAGAAAACTAGATAGGCGGGGCTAGGAGACTAGGAGAAGGAAAGAGGAAGTGAGAAGGAGGAGTCAAGATGTAGAACATGGAGGAAGGAAGATGCCTGCCGCGGCTCCCTGATAAGATGACCACGTGGAAATACTTAGATAAGTAGAAATGGGTTAATAATTAAGACAGAGCTAGCCCATAAACAATAATGGTAACTGGCAACAGGATTGTATCAAATACAGAGTCTCTGAGTGTTATTTGGGGTTCACGTGGCGGGGGGACATTGGCAGCAGGACCGGCAGCAGCTGGCGGGGGGGGGGGGACCTGCCGTAACATAGTATTTTCATTAGTTTATTTGAATCAGGATGTATATTGGTTGTTTGCTTAATTGCTGAGGCAAAATACCCTTAGAATAGCAACTTTAAGATAAGAGTTATATTTCCTCACAGTCTCGGGATACAGTCCGTCATGGGGGAGGTACTGGCAGGACCTCCAGGCTGCTGATCGTCTTCATGTGCAGTAAGGTCAAAGACCAATAAGTGCTGGTACTTAGCTTGCCTTCTGCTTTTACTCAGCCAGGAGCCCATATCATACGGTGGAGCCACCCACAGTTAAGTTGCAACTTCCCATCTCAACCTAATCTAGTTAACCCTTCACAGGCATGCCCAGGGGCTTGTCTCCTAGGTGACTCCAGATCTTGCCACTTCCACAAAATTGGTCTTCAGGATGGGAGCAAAATTAACATGACTTTTACATTATTAAAAGTTCCTCTTCTATTTGCAAATGCAACTTATTTGATAAAGAAACCAAGTTATTGTTCTATAGAATGTTTTCTTTTATATTTGTTCAACTCAGTTTATCTCATTTTTTTTTTCTACTTGATTTAACCTCTGGACAATTATTTTATACATTATTCTATCCTCTGAATTCCTTACATTGAATAACCAGAACCAGAGATTTAACCTTTCTTTTTAATGGACGTAAAAATATCTATTTGAAAGCTGGGCATTGGTGGTGCACACCTTTAATCCCAGCACTCAGGAGGCAGAGACGGGGGAATCTCTGTGATTTTGAGGCCAGCCTGGTCTACGAGTGAGTTCCAGAGCACAACCAGGGCTGTTACACAGAGAAACCCTGTCTCAAAAAATCAAAAACCAAACCAAACCAAACCAAACCAAACCAAACCAACCAACCAACCAACCAACCAACCAAACAAACAAACAAAAAACTGTATTTGGAAAAATTCCCTTGAGGGCTGTCCTTCCTGTCAGCTCACTGGGAGACTGTCATCTGCAATGACCTTGATGTGGTCACTGATCAGGTGGTCCAGTCTTGTCCCTTTACTGGACATGCTCCTATGCCGCTTTCACTGGTGATTTTAGAAGCTGTTGCTGATGACTGCCAACATCTGTGGTTTTATTAGAGGTGGAAAAGTTTTCCTTCGTTTACTAGATGTTTTACTGTTCTACAAAGAAGAAACTTGAGCAAGCATTTGGTTAAACTGAAATATAATCTGAAGAGGAGAGGCAGAATAAATTCTTGATTTCTTCCCTTTTGTGGGGTTTTATGGAATGGGCTGATGTCCCACCAACCCCCAAAACACACTGGATGGTGGCTGTATAAACTACGCGAATGGACTTTGCGTATTTGTTAATTAAAAATATCATCCACCCACCCATCCATCCATCCACCCATTTACCTCTCCCTCACTCCTTTCTTCCTTCTTTTGTCTTGTCTTAATTTTTTCTTTTTGGGACAAGGCCTTATGTAGCCCAGGTTAGCCTCTCACTTCCATTTCCCATTTTCTGTGATTTTGGGTGTGTATCACCATACTTGCCCCATAATGGGTATACAAAAAGTTTGTATGTGCCTGTGTTCATTCATGCATGCATGCACGTGTATGTGTGTGTGTGTGTGTGTGTGTGTGTGTGTGTGTGTGTGTGTGTAGTACCATGTTTTGATCTATTTAAAATCAGTATCATTTCTGATGCTTCAAATCCTCCTCTCTTTTGGAAAGGAACACAGAGACCATTTTTAGCTCACACTAATACATGCTGACTTGTAATTATAAGTCTCTCTTCTCAGCTCCATTTTTCCTGTGTTAGCTGTTGTAGAGTCCATAGGTGTAAGAAGATGATAGGAAAGAGAGAACTAGAGCTAGAATTAGAGATAGAAAGATAGATATAGCTTATATATATATATATACATATTTCTCTTTCATATTTCTAACTCTCTCATATATATACATGTAACATACATATATATCTCATATATATATATCTCACATATATGTATATATATGAGCGGGAGATACGGAGAGGAGAGAGAATAAAGTAGGGAATAAATCACCTGCTTATACCTAAGCCTGATTTTTGACACTTTGTGATCATGCCTGTCTGAGAAGTGTCCTGTGTGTGCTGTGACATGGCTTCTCCTAGGGTACGGTAGCTGTTTGACCTGCTAAAAGTTCTGTGCTATAGGCAGCAGGGCCTTGTTCCAGAACCTTAGAGGTCTGGGCTGCAATTCTCCTGTAAATGCTTGGCAGGGACTTTACAGAGTGCCCTTAACTACCACAGATGTCTCTAATATCTTTGGGTCTGCCAACCCACGTGGCCAAGCAATAGGGCTCAGATTCTGTAGTGTCATAGGGCTCTAATATGTTGGGAGTCTCCCTCAAAGTTAGCAGCCTTCCATGTCATTGGGAATTGGGGAGGGGAAGCATCCATTCCACACAGTACATGTCACCTCTGATGCCCAAAGAAAGTGATCTTCATGAATAGATGTGATGCTGCCAGTATGATAGATTGACCTTGGGATGTCAAGATGGCTGAATCCTTCGAGTGACATTGTGACAAAGCAGAAGAATTAGCAAACCCAAGTGTAAGCCTGCAATAGTGTTGCTCAACCCACTTGCAGTGTGTGGTCATCTTTAATGGATCCAAACTGTTGGCTGCTCTAGGGGCTGTGCTTGTCTGTTCCAATACAGGCACTGATGCAGTTGGCATGATAGCTGCAGTGACCGCACCATTGTTATGGTCTCCATCTGATTTTGATTGGTTTTGCCAATCAAATTGATAGGAAGAAACCTATGTATCTTTGATGTGTCATCTCCAGTGACCTACACATCCCTTTGCCTATGTGTTATGAGGTAATCTTTGTTATGAGTAGGTTTTCTGACAGCCTGGTCCCAGAGCCACGCCAGCCCCAATTAACACACAGAGATGCTGTATTAGATATAAAGCTGTTGGCCTGTTACTAGCATTACTTATTGGCCAGCTCTGTCTTAAATATTAACCCATTTCTATTAATCTAAGTGTTTCCACGTGGTCTTATCTTACCAGAGAGAGGACCCAGCATTATGCTCTCTTGGTCCTACATGTTGAATCTCCTCCCTACTCTTCTCAAATCCTCCTTGTCTCCTAGTCCTGCCTATTTTGATTTCTTATTGGCCAACAGTGCTTTATTTATTAACCAATAAGAGAAACATATTTACAGGATGACATCTTCCGTCAAATCTTTTCTTACACTGGGAAGCTATGTCTCTACAAAGGCACCTTCTGATTGGTTTAATAAAAGCCAAACAGCCAATAGCTAGGCAGGAGAGGATAGGCGGGACTTCCAGGCTTAGATAGGAACTCTGGGAAGGAATCAGAAGGGTGGGTATACACCAGTGAGCTTTGGAGGAAGTGGGACTTACAGTTATTTTAAGTTATAAGAGCTAGTTGGTAACGAATCTAAGCTAAGTCTAAGCTTTCATACTTAATAAAAAGTCTCCATGCCATTATTTGGGAGCTGGCAGTCCAGGAAAGTCTGGTTATACCTATGTATACAGCTATTCTGGCAAATGGCTGGCAATCCCCCTTCAGTGGGTATAGGGATAAATTGTTATCTTTAGTATTTGTGGCACTCTTCATCATTGGGACCTCTCTACCCTTGCAAATGGGCTTTGGTTGGGGGCTTGAGGACTGATTTGTTTTTTATGGCAATGGTAGACTTCAGCATGTTGCACACACTGGTCCATGGTCATTTTTGAGTGTATATTCCTGTTATTGCTGGTGCTTTGTTCATCTTGTCTCTTAATACAGTGTAAGTTAGACAATATGTCATCTTTCCTGTGTTAACTTGTTCAAACACTGACCACTTTCATCCAACTTATATATACTTTTGTCTTTTATTCCAAATATTTTTTTGTGCTCTTCAACATTAGATGTTGTTATTAATCTTTCATGCCATCAGTGCTGGTTTGGATTTACTCACTGTGTTAGTTGGGGTTTCTATTGCCCTGGAAAGGCACCATAACCACGGCAACCTCTTACAAAGGGAACATTGAATTGGGGAGGCCTGCGTACAGTGTCAGAGGTTCAGTTCATTACCATCATGATGTTGAGCATGGTGGCATGCAGGTAGACATTGTACAGGGTAGTGGCTAGGAGTCCTACATCTTGTAGGCAACAAAAAGTCAACCATGACACTGAGCAAAGCTTAAACAAAGGAGACTTCAAAACCCATCTCCACAATGACACAGTTCTTCCAACAAGGCCACACCTATTCCAACAAAGCCACGCCTCCCAGTAGCACCACTCTCTTTGGGGACCATTTTCCTTCAATCTACCACACCCACAGTTTTGATTCCTTTCCTCACCATTCCTTCAGACGGTACCATCCTTTCCTTCTTGGATTTCTTTTTTCTTCCTATACGCATGCTTTGCTTTTGTGAGGAATTAGTTGCCAATGCTTTCATTTATCTAACATCTTCACCATCACACGTTGCATAAACTTTCATATTGACTGGCAACTCACCTGCAGCAAAGTACACACCATTGAGTGTTCTGCACAGCGAATTTTTGCTGAGTGAGCACTCCTGGTGGCCTTGAAGCAGCTCCTCCACAACTCTCTTCTGCCATCAGCCACTCTCATCTATGTATGTATGTATGTTGTGTGATGAATGTATGTATGTATGTATGTATGTATGTATTTATCTATATTTATCTTTTCTACAAATTACTATTTTTCAACTCATTACCTTGTGTTTGAAGGCTTGAGGGTAGGTCTTTACACTTACCTGTGCTAAATCTACTTGTCTTAGGGTTTCTGTTGCTGTGAAGAGACACTGTGACCTTGGCAACTCTTACAAAGGAAAACATTTCATTGAGATGGTGGCTTACGGTTCGGAGGATCAGTCCATGATCTTTATGGCAGGGAGCGTGGGGACATGCATGCAGGCTGACATGGTGCTGGAGAATTCTACATCTTGATCCAAAGGGAACAGGAAGTAAAACAACACACAGAGAAAAGCTTGAGCAAAGAAGACCTCAAAGCCCGCCCCCACAGTGACATACTTCCTCCAACAAGGCCACACCGTCTTGAACAAAGCCACACCTCCTGATAGTGCCACCTTCTTAGTGGGCCATTTTCTTTCAAACCACTACACCACTGTTTTCTTTTGGACTTCCCTTTTGCAACCTTGATTTGAGTTTCAGCTTGGGAAGTAAGAGGACCCAGGCAAGCCATGGAGTCAAACAGCCAGACTTTCAGTTCCAGCATTGTGGCAGTGAATTATGTGCCTTTAAGGAGAGCCTTAGCGCCTTTATCGTAAAAAGTCCACTAGTGCAGAATGTTATTTTAACTGGGAAAAGATGCGTTGCATTTGTTTCTTCTGCGGAATATCACTTTAACTGTGTGAAGGCGCTGCATTAGTTTCTCCTGCCTTTGTTAATGATGTGAAGATGTGTTATATTTGTGTTAAATAAAATTAACCCGGGCTCAGAGGGTCAAGGTTAGAAGCTGGTTGCCAGGAAGTAGCAGGGAGGAGCTTAGTGTGGTTTCATTTACTTCTTTATTTATTTGATTGGTGGTATGGAAGGGAATGGTTTCCGGGTTTGCCAGCAAAGAGAGAAAGTTAGAAGTCGCTATTCTAAGTCTATGAGCTTACAGGGTTTCTCTCACCCTAGCTTTTGAATCTTGAGTGTTAGCCCCACAGAGATTTAGTTAGAACTACTGTATCATGAAAAATAAAAAGATGGAGTCTGATATTGAGGTTCAAGCTTCAAGCTGGGGATGAGAGAAGCAAAGCAGCCAAGCCACTAGCTCTCAGCTCCTACCTCAGGCTGAAAGGGCTGATCCTGGCTCCACGAGCTCTTCACCAAAGCCTCAGACAGCTGCGTCTCCTCAGCATGGCTGGAGACTAAGTCTCAGAATGCAGCCTGAGACACTGGGCTTCTGTCTTTTATATACCTCTCTAGGGCTGGATTAATCTTTTTAGACTAATTCACTCTCCTGTAGCCCTGTGTGGACTTGAACTCACAGAGATCCATCCTGAGTCCTGGGGTTAAAGGTGCGTGCCACCACTGCCCAGCTTCTATAGTTAACTAGTGTGGCTGGCTTTGCATTCTGATGCTTCAGGCAATCTTTATTAAATCACCACAAACTACCGTTAGTGGCAGCAACAGAGCCATTGTCTAGGGGAACATACATCTCCTCAGGCCATGGCATTAGCTAAGGGCCATTAGTAGTTCACTGTATCGAAGGTAAAGCAGTGTCCACTCTGAAGGGTTGTCCTTTTTAGTTAAATATCAGTGCCTGGAAACACACCTGCCATATAGTAGGCGCTCCACATACATTTATTGACCACATGAATGAATGAAGATGGCAGTGCCTCCTTGGGGACAGTTGTAAAGTTTAGATAAAATATATGCTGGGTGCTCGATGCAGACAAGACACTGGGGGTGTGAAACCCAAGGCAGAAATTATCAAACCACTATGGCCTGAGGCAGAGTGCTCTGCAACTTTCTATATTTTCCAGGCTGAGCAAGAAGTATAAACCAATAGTCCTGGGTGTGGGTGTGCATTAGGATTAATCCATATGAACTTTCTCTTGGCCCTCACTCCCTACGGGGTTCCCGTCTGCCCAGGCTGCATCTGGACTTCTTGGCACCATACTCTCCAAAATGGCAGCTACTCGCTGTGCGAGCTTACTTCCACCTAATTAAATTAGTTAAAAATGAGTGCCACTCAAAATCTAGTTGCTTAGTGCCAGCAGCCAGCCCCAAGGTGCCCAGTAGCCATACACAGCTAGCATATTCCATAGGACAGATCTATGACATTTCCACAAGTACAGAGAGCTCTACTGGAAAGGGTTGTCTCCCAGCAAAGCAGCAGAAAGCAAATGGCGTGAGGAGGGACCACTAACGGAGAGGCTTAATTATAACTGAGCTAGCAGGTTCCTGAGTTTCACAGGGTAGGGGGAAGGGCAGATGGTCAGGTTGAAAGAATGGGCACAATTTTGTGGCAGAATGAGACACAGCACTTGCGGTCTGGAACACCACGATTTACCAAGCATGGTCACAGCCATGTGACCTCTCCAAGCTGTCTCCCATTTGTAACGGGGGAGGAATAATAGCATTTATCCCGTAAGGTGGTCTTCAATAGGAGGGCTGATTAAGTAGAATGTGCTTAGCAGTGAGTAGATGCAATAAGGTGTGCTAGGTGCTGGCTGTCCTATTATTAAGATTTGATTTGGGGATTGATGGATTGTGTGTGAAGTGTGTATTCTCTGAATACTTCAATATAAAGGAGAGCGAACAGCTTTATAGCCAAGGCAGTTGGGGAGTGGGCAAGGGTGTGGAAGGAAGATATAGTTTTCAGGAGTCAGAGGACAACTTTAGTCGGTTCTTTTCTACCGTGTGGGTCCTGGAGATCAAACTTAGGTTGCCAGGCTTGGCATTAGCTGTCTTGCCAGACATAGACCTAGGTTCTTTTCACATGATATATATTTGCCTAAAAACAGTGAGTTGGTGTGTGTGAGCCATCATCCCATTTTATGGATGTTAAAACCAACCAACAGGTCAGAGAAGTGAATTTTCCATACCATAAACCACGGCGCTGGCATTTCAACCCAGGACACGCAATGCTCCCCTTGATTTTTTTGACGGAAACTCTAATACCCTTTCTGTAACACACAGCACTTTAATCCTGCCTTTTGTAACTACAAGAAGTTCCGGGTGGTTATTACTATGTTAAAGTTCTCTAAAATATTTCTTTCTCAACAGCGGCTTGAACAAGATGCATTTACAAAGTCTTGCCAGCAGGTGGCAAAACAACACCATCAACTCAGGGCGCAGAGCCCTTGAGGAAAAGCTACTCACACCAGTGTGCTGGGCAGGTTGGGTGTCAGGTTTAGTTTTGTGATTTCTGGATTACCAAGTCCTCTAGCATCTTCCACTTGGCTCGCTAAGGTTCTTCGGATAAAGTCCTTACATCCAAGTGCTTGTCTTTTTAGGTGCCCCATGCCCTTCTCAACCACATTTGTCCCCGTTGGCCCCTCTGCCTGGGTGACCTCTGCCATCTCCAGTCTGGTTAATTTCATCTTATCTTTGGGCACCCGAGAGTTACCTGCAGGGAGCCCACTTCTGCCCAGAGTGGGTGGGATCCCTTCTCTGTGTATCTCCCTTCCGCAGCACAGGTGGCTCTGGGTCCTACTCTCCTTTGCTTGGTGGCCTTCCTGCCAGGCAGTCAATTCCCTCAGGGCGAGAGCTGTGTCTTGGCTACTTTTTGTCCACCCAGTGACAGTTCAAAGCTAAAAAGCAAGGCAGCACGAAGGAATGCACAGGTAAGTGCTTACAAAGAAATGGCCTGACCGCAGGACCTGGGTCCAGTAGCTTTTGTGAAGCCCCAGGGTGCAGTCTTTTGTAAACACAGGCAGGAAGGTGGCTGTCCCTGCTCTCTAGGGTAGGGAGTTTGTGTTTTCTGTCCAATCATTTCTCCCGTTCTTACTGCAGCCTCTTGGTAGCTTCTTAAATACCCCTAAGGAAGGATGCATGTTTCTCAAGACATTTAAAAAAAAAAAAAAAAAAAAAGTAATTTAAATAAGTGGAAAGAAAAAGGCATTTTAATTACATTCTTATACTAATTTATGTCTCCTGTCCGCCTTGAAAAAAGTGCTTTTTTTCACAGTGTGGAAGAGCATTAGGGTTGGGAGTTGAGACTAATTGCTTCAGATGGCTGCTGAGAGACAATTGAGCTTTGCTTTCACTGTTCTCTAAGCAAGCGGGTTCCCAAGGCCAGGGCTTTTCGTGAGGCCCCAGACCACAGCCGCAGCAGCTGCACTGGGGAGGGGCTGGCACACAGTAGGTGCTCAGGCGGGCTGGCACACGGTAGGTGCTCAGGTAGGGCTCTTTTAGTGGACACAAATGAACGAGCAAGGGCTGGCTAGATGTGGGTCTGTGGAGGTCTGAAGGTGGGGGCTCACTTCCTCATACAGTCCTATGAGGGCTGGCGGTAGGGAGAGCAGGAAATGAACAATTCTGGTAGGCTCCTCCATGTAGCCTGGGTGGGGCAGCCCGGACGTACAGTGTTTTGCTCAGTCTTCAGAAGCACCCTGTGAGGTAAGCTGGGTGTACAGATCCATGCATGGAGCCGCAGAGGCTCTGAGTAGTTGGCCCAAAGCTTCCGTGTCTGAGAAGGGTCACTTCAGTGTGAAATCCGGGCGTACCTAAAACCAGCTTCCCCCTTCCTGTTGAGTCAGGCCCTGTTATGGTAGCTCCCATGGATGGCTATGAAAGTGGACATCTGCCGTCTTAGGGGGTTTGTGCTGCCATAACAACATGCTATAGCCTTATGTATGTGTGGCATATAAATAATAAACATGTATGCTTAAACAGTTCTGGGGGCAGAAAGGTCTGAAGACTTCTCTGAGAAGCAACCAAGACATTGGCTAAGTTGGCATTGGGTGAGGGCTTGCTTTCTGGTACATTCTCACTGCATCCTTCCCCGCATTAAAGAAGGGACAAGAGGCTCTGTTGGGTCTGTATAATAAGGGAACTTACTAACCCCACTCCCGAGAGCTCTATCCTCATGACATAATCATTTCCAAAGGCCCCACTTGCTAACACCATTACACTGGTGGCCGGGTCTCTCATCTATGAGCTGAGGTAGAGGGCACAGACATTAATCCACAGCACTGACATCATGCAGCCACTAACCTGGGGCCTATTCTATACGACCCCAGTATCTGGAACTCAGTGCTGTCAGGTAAACAGTAAGAGTAAGTATTATTGTTCATAAGAATCCTCATGACTTAAGTGGTTCCCAGTCTTTAAGTACTTGCATAGGGCTTTAGATACTTGTAAACCATAGCAGCATCTGGTGCAGCTGGTGCCGCTGGTGGTATCCATTCCCCACTAGAATGATGACTGAGATGGGAAAGGCAGGTGACAGCCAGCATTGGAAAGGGTAGGGAGAAATCTGAGCCCTCACTCATTGTTAGGGCGATGTAAAGAGTTTATTCTTTTCAGAAAGCAGTTGGCAATTTGTTCAAAAGTGATGAAATATGGAGTTATCAATTACTTCAGAAATTCCAATCCTAGGTAATACACTAATAAAAATAAAATCACATGAACCCCACAGAAGCCCAAATACAACTACTTAAAGCAGCATTCTTCATTTAGTAGTCCCAAAGTAGAAACGACCAATGAATGGAAAAGTGTGTTTTTAAGACAGGGACTATTTAAAACCGGAATACAAAAAAGAACAAAGCTGAGTAATGCTACAATATAGGCGAATCTCAAGACATTATGCAAAGTGAAAGAAACCAGCTTTGGGATCTCAAGATGGCACAGTGAATAAAGCCACTTGGCACCAAGCCTAATGACCTGAATTTGATCCCTGGGACTCATATATTTGAAGGAGAGAACTGACTTCTATAAATTGTCTTCTGAGCTTTGTGTAAATCCAGTGGCATGCCCCCAATAAACAAACAAACAAACAAACAAACAAATAAATGAATGGATAAATAATAAATATAATAAAATAAAGAAAGATACCAACCAGTCTCAAAAGTCTACAAACTATATACACATACTAGTATACAATGTCAAGAGTAGGAAAATCTATACCGCTCTGAACTGACCCAGGCTTGCCTAGGGTTGACAGGGTTGGGAAGGAAGTTATGTTGAACATACATGGTAACAAAAACAGCATGTACTGGCCAGAACAAACACGTGGAACAATGGCATCAATAGAAGAGCTGGAAGTAAACACAAACATTAGATTTCTGGCTGAGGTGTCAAAGACATACACTGGAGAAAAGACAGCTTTTTAAAATAAAAGGCACCAGGAAGACTGGCTATCCATAAGTAAAATAATGAAGACTGGTCTATAACTCTATGCCTGAATAAAAATCTATTCAAGATGGATCAAAGACTTCAATATAAGACACCAAAACTTTGGGGGCTGGAGAGATGGATTGGTGGTTAGAACATTTAATACTCTTGTAGAAGACCAATATTCAGTTTCCAGCGCTCACATTGGGCAGCTCTCAACCACCTGTAATTCCAGCTCCAGTGGGGTCTACCCTCTTCTGGCCTCAATGGGCACTGCACTCATACACACATACCTTCCTTCCACATATACAGATGATTAAAGAAAGATCCCAAACTTTGAACCTCTACAAGAAAACCCTGGCAAACACTTAAAGCCACAAGCAAATGCCTTCTGAAGAGGATCTAAATAGCTTAGGAAATAAACCTAATACTTGCTAAATAGAATTGTATACAATTAAAAAGCTTTTGCATAGCAGAAGAAACAATTGGTAGAGTGAAGAGGCAGCTCATAGAACAGGGAAAAATCTTTGCCAACTATACATCTGATGAAAGATTGATCTAGAATCTAAATGAAACTCCACCTCTTGTCCACATAGGCTTATGGCCATCTCATAATGCAAAATACATTCATCCCAATTTCAAAAGTCCCCATAGTCTTTAACAGTTCTAAGACTTCAAATATGAGAAGTCCCCTTTGAGATCCAGACAATCTCTTAATTGTGAGACTGTGTACAATAAAATCAAAGGTATATATTCCCAACATACGACAAAGGACACAGACTAATCGTTCCCATTCTAAAAGCAAGGAACATACATAGAGCAAGGAAAGCTTGGAACAAAGCAAGACCAAAACTCAACAGGGCAAACACCAAATCTCTATGTGCTTGCACACACACGCGCACACACACACACACACACACACACACACACACACACACACACACACACACACTTTCACCACCTCCTCCAACAATGCCATTGGTTGGAGAATACGTCTCTAACACAGTTGTAGGAGACATTTTAGATTCAAGCCACAGCACTCCCTGTTACAGAATGAGATGACAATGAAAGCTACTTCATCTAGGAGATGTATGCAAGTGGGAATCAAGAATGAAGGAGCTGCTGTCAAGGCTGTCACTACACATGCATAACTCTCACGACTAACAGTGTTTATCCCAGAGCGGCAGGCTCGCTACCTGAGCAATATTGCTAACTACTTTGCATTTTATGTATAGCACATTTGGTGGATTTTCTTTGTATTCTGTCTCTTTTTCTCCCTTGGTCCTATGACATGGAGTGTTAGGCATGAAATGTTTCCCAGATTCAAGTGTCAACAGCTTTCTCTGGTGGTGCCTGAAAGTAAAGCATTTTTTAATTATGAGGGGAATATAATAAGCACAATTACTTTATGTGTTTTCCTTTGTATGGTTTACCACTAATTTCTCAAACTTTTGTTTTGAGTTGGGCTGTATCTTGAACTCAGACCTTATTTCTTTGAAAAGATCTCAGTGTGAAATGGTAGTATAATTGAGTCATGGGTTGACAACTGGGTCCTTTCACCCTTCTGGAGACATCTGTGTAGCTCTCTGACCAATGATTGGGAATTCTGTACCAGTGTAATGATTAGATTGTGGGAAGCTTGCCCATTACCTCTACTGAGTGGTGGATAAGCCTTACATGCTTAGATAGATGTTCTTTAGTTTCACTACCATGGATGCTGTAGTTTCGATCTTGGATATCCCCTAAAGATTTTTCATATTGATGGTTTGGTCCCAAAGTTGATGCAATTTGGGGGATGCTGGAACAATTGGAAGTTGGGGCCTAATAGATGAAAGATATGCTATTAGTAATGTGTTCCCAAAGGGGAATCGGGGCCCCGGCTCCTTCCTCTGTCATGCTTTTGGCTTCCTAGTTTCCAGGAACAAAGAAGATTCTTGTTCTTGTCAGGGTGCACCGTGTAGCTGCAGGCTAAAAGACTCTGAACTATGAGTAAAAAACAAAACACAACAAAACAAAACTCCCAACTTTCTTCTTTAAAAGCTGCCTCATGTGATATCATAGCTACAGGAAGCTGATCAACATAATGCGTCTGTTAGGTTGAGACCTATTTAGCTATTTTCACTCACAGTGTGCTTTCTCTTTCTCTTGCCTCCATAGTGTCTTGTTTTATATTTTTTCCCTTTATTTAGGCATTTCACTTAAAATGCATTGTTTTTCTCTATTATGCAGTCCCATTATCTGTCTTATTATTCAAGTTTTTTGATGGGAGATGTCATTCTGTAAATATGTTTCTCTTATTGGTTAATGAATAAAGCACTATTGGCCAATAGGAAAGCAAGATAGGCAGGACTAAGAGACAAGGAGGATGTGGGAAGTAGTAGGGAGGAGATTCAAAATGTAGGACCCAGAGAGCAGAACACTGGGCCCCCTCTCTGATAAGACCACATGGAAATACTTAGATTGATAGAAATGGGTTAATATTTAGACAGAGCTAGCCAATAAAAAAACTAGTAACAGGCCAACAGCTTTATATCTAATACAGTGTCTCTGTGTGTTATTTGGGGCCGATGCAGCCCTAAAACCAGGCTGGCAGGAAAACATGCGCGTAACAGTTTTTCTTATTTATTTATTTATTTATTTCAGAAGCAGGGCCTTGCCTGATGGGAGATGTTATTCTGTATATATGTTTCTCATACTGGTTAATAAAGCACTGTGGCCAATGAGATAGCAAGATAGGCGGGGCTAGGAGACAAGGAGGAAAGAGGAAGTAGTAGGGAGGAGTCGAGATGTAGCCCAGGGAAGAAGCAGGATGCCTGCCGCTCCCTGATAAGACGACCATGTGGAAATACTTAGATAAGTAGAAATGGGTTAATAATTAAGACAGAGCTAGCCCATTAACAATAATGGTAACTGGCCAACAGGATTGTATCAAATACAGAGTCTCTGAGTGTTATTTGGGGCTGGTGCGGCTGTGGGCCCAGACTGGCGGCAGGCGGGATGGAGCTGGCGGGTAGGAAAAAACCTCTGGTAACACTTGCCATATAGCCTTGTCTCGCCTCCAATTTGCTCTGGAGATCATGAGGCTGGCCTTGAACTTGTGACCCTCCTGCTTGTGCCTTTTTAGTGCTAATTATAGTTTTATGCCACCACATGTAGTAAAGCATCCTTTTATTTGCTTTAAGTGATGCATGCTTGGGGCTCTCCGTTTGATTTCTGATTTTGAGCTTATCTTCAGCATTCTTGTGGTGGGTCTCAGCAGCAGAGGAAGAGCTGATGTCCTTCTATACTGGGTTTTCAATAACTTCTACACCCCTAAGGATGATCATCAGCATTTAACAGTTTTTACATTAGCTCATCGGTGTGGAGGTTTCTGAACCAGCTGATAGTGTATCCTTTGGCTTGTGTGTTTTCAGTGCTGAGGATTGGATCCAGGGTTTCACACATGCCAACCATGTGCTCTAACATGAAGCTGTAGATTCAGCCCATGATAATATGAATTTTAACTCTTGAGTATGTGAGATCTGGGTGATTTTTTTTCCCCATCCATGTAGATCCTAGTGGGGGACAGAGAGGTACTCTCCCCCATGCTCCAAGTACTTTGGAACTTTTTCCTAGTCTACACTGTCAATGAAGTAGAGTTCTTTGTTGGCTCTTGTTTTACGTGGGTATCGGGGTTCCACAGCTCTGCTTTGCTTCAGATATTTTATTTTAATTTTTCAGTGTCTCCAAACTAGCATGAAATTTGAGTCTTGTATCTATACCAGAAGTTGTGTGCAGAAGACTAATAGCTTATTTATGACCATTCAAAAGTGGAAACAACCCAAGTGCCCTTCAATGGTAGAACTGCTAAATAGTGACATATCTTACATGGAACATAGGTGTCTTAGGGCTTCTATTGCTGTGACAAAACCTGTGACCAAAAAGAAATTTGGGGAGGAAATGGTTTATTTGGCTGACACTTCCATATTACTCTTGATCACTGAAGGAACTCAGGACAGGAACTCATATATGGCGGAAACCTGGAGGCAGGAGCTGGTGCACAGGCCATGGAGGGGTTCTGCTTACTGGCTTTCTCTTCATGGCTTGCTCCATCTGCTTTCTCATAGAATCCAGGACCACCAGCTCAGGATGGCACCACCCACAATGGACTGGGCCCTACCCTGTCAATCACTAAATTACCAATTAAGAAAATTTTATACTGGGCAGTCTACAACCCCATCTTATAGAAGCATTTTCTCAACTGAGGCTCCTTCCTCTCAGATGACTGTCAAGTTTACACAGAACTATCTAGAACACTGAGTAAAGTGTAAAAACGTTCTATTAAGTTAATGAAACCAAAGGAAATACACTTAATGTCCCATTCCACTTCTGCTGTGTCTAGAGTAGGCAGAACTGATCCTTGGTGAGGAGTTAGAATGGTGGACACACTTGAATGGAGATAGTTTCTAAAATGGGGACATGAGGTAGCTCTCTGCAATTCTGTCAATATCCTATAGAATTTAAGTGGAGCTCACAGCACAGTTGTAAATGTCCTCCCATGTCTGCATAAACTAAATGAGCTAAGATCTTAAGAATTAAGTGTTGTTTATTTGCTAATTATATCTCAATGCAAATGTAGACAAAAACAGACCTCCCCTCCCTCGGGAAGCCATAAGGTGGCTAACATTTGCTTCTCTAGCTTTCAGTTCCCCTGTATCTTTGAGGCACTGCTGATATTCTATTCTTTTTCTGTGAGCTCAGCTGAAGATGGAAAAGAATATTTGTGGCATTTCCCAGTACTTATTACCTTTGTCTTGTGGATGGCTGATGAAAATCTGCCACATTGCAAGTCTCTTCTGACAGAAATCAAGTTTGCAGGCATGGCATAGGCATTTTGTTGGGTAGAACATACATATTTTAGTTTCTTCTCATTTTCTGAAAATCACACATATGTATAGGATATATCGTGACAATTTGATACATAAGACACAATGTGCAAAGATCAAATACCATTTCCATCTCCCCAACAGTGATCATTACAGTGTGTTGAGAAACTTCAAACACTTTCAGTTCTTTATAAAAGACATGATGTAAGTGAAGTCACCTCACTGATGTGTAGAACACTAGAAGGTATTCCTCTTGTTATCTGAGCTCTATCTGTTCCTCCTAGCCTCTACTTCTGTAAAACCACCACCAACTTCACTACATGAATGGAAACATGTAATATTAGTCTTCCCATGTCTGGTTTACTTTATACAATGCCCTCTAATTCCATCCACATTGTTGCAAATGGCAGTGTTTTCTTTATTTTGTGGATGAATACTTTTTTTACTGAGAACACAGGTATTTCTCTGGTCACTTTGGCAGACATTTGTGTTGAAGGAGAGTCCCCAAGTGGTCCCTCTGGTTAGGATAGTTTCCTAGTGGTCTGAGGCTCTGTGTGCCTCAGGAGAGATGATTCCATGCAATGCTCACTGTGTTGAGAGGTGGCTGGAGTGGACACACACAGAGGTTTCCATAGGTACAAGGAATCTCCTGTGAGGAAGGGACTGAGATTCTGATGGCCCCTTAGAAAGGATCAGATGTTTCAGGCTTCCTCTAGGGACTGACACAATCTAGAATGATATCTTTCAGTGGGAAAAGAGACACATCTGAAGCTTTGGTCTGGAGTCCCAGGCTCAAATATGGGGTCTGAGGGACCATGAATGAATAATGTCTGATGCAGGGTATAGTTCTAATAAGAAGTCCTTTATGACTTGGTGTCTTAGTTAGGGTTTTAATTGCTATAAAGAGACACCATTACCACAGCAACTTCTATAAATGAAACCATTTCACTGGGGTGGCTTACAGTTTCTGAGGTTTAGAACATTATCATCATGGTTAGATATATGGTGGGCATGCAGGCAGGCATGGTTCTAGAGAAGTATCTGGGAGTTCTAAATGTTGATCTGCAGGCAGCAGAAGGGAACTGTGTGCCACACTGGGCATAGCTTGAGCAAAGGAGACCTCAAAGCCCATCCTCATAGTGACACACTTCCTTCAGCAAGGTCACACCTACTCCAACAAAGCCACACCTCCTAATAGTACCACTTCCTTTGGGGGCCCTGTTTTTCCAAACCACCACACTTGGGGTGAATAAGCTGCAGTTGTGTAATAGACTGAGAGGCTCGTTCAACTCAAAGTCACTCACAGCTTTTCCCCTCCACTTCTTTTTTCAAAGATGAAACATTGAAGCCAGGTGTTGGTGGCTCAGGCCTTTAATCCCACTCATAAGGCAGAGGCAGGGGGATCTCTGTGAGTTTAAGGCCAGCCTGGTCTATGAGGCTAGTTACAGGATAGGTTCCAAAGCAATATGGAGAAACCTTGTCTCAAGAAACAAAAAACCAACCAACCAACCAACCAACAAACCAAACAAACAAACAAACAAACAAACAAACAAACAAACAAACAAACAAAACGATGTAACATTGAGCATTGAGTTTGTTCAACATGCTAGTGTCTCCCGAAGAAGGAGTGGTCATGTGATCTACTTCCTACTAATAGGATTAGGTGGAATTCTTGTTTCCAATTAAAAGGGGACCCAAGAGGTGGATCAACAGGTGAAGTGATTTCCACCAAGTCCAATGACCTGAATTCAGCCTCCAGGACCTACATTGCGATAGGAGGAAAACAGATTCCTGCAAATATGTCATGGCATGTGTTAGCCCTAGTCCCCTACAGAATAATACTGTCATAAGAGAAATTCAAATTAAAGTCAAATCACATTGTCCTTGGATTTTTCTGTCTTCCTCACTGGAGGTGTAGCTGCCTTTTTATGACCTTATATAGCAGACCAAGGATCGAAATCTAAGACCTTGGATCTATGAGGACTCGCTATGGATTGGTGGCTTGCTGTGGAAGGCAAATGTACTCTTATTTAGATAAGCTTCTGTTAGTTGGGTTTTCTGTTGTTTATAGTGAAAACTGTTTTTTTAATGCTGTAGGGACTAGGCCTCAAGGTGGCAGATCCTGCACTGCTTAATGACAGGGGCATGCAGCTACTCAAGTGATTAATTGGAAAAATGAAAGAAATGTACTCATGTGGTAACCTCAGCTGGTGATGTGGATCATGTAGTTTTAGGCATTATCTCATCCTTTCCCCAAATAGCATCATGACAGGCCAGAAGCAGGCACCATCAACCTTGATACCCTTGGAGGCTAAAGCCCAGAGATACTCAATGAGGAATTTTCTAATTATACAAGCAATACATGAACTGGAACGGCTGCAATCATGGCAAAGATAATCTCCTGATGGTGGCACATAGTCTTTTGTGTCATAGCTGTTGGGTGATCACTGCTTGATTAGCTGTGTTTGGTAGACTATCCATCACCAATTGGGAACAAGTAAGTATCTGTACAAGGAGGCAGTTCACATGATGACAGGCCTTCATAAATTTACATCTCTTCTATGGGATACAGGATTTCCCACTATTCTTGAAGATGCCTGTCTTTTAGGAGGAGAACTCCCACTTTGACTGGTCATGTACCCTTCCTAGAAGAACTCAATTTAAAAATTCATTAAAGAACTGCTATTATGTGTCCACCATATAAAGGAGTCTTTCTGGTCCCCATTCTTTGTTTTGTTTGCCCTTTGTGGGAGACCTCTGTTTCTTGGATGTAGAAGTGGTCCATGTCTACCACTTCTAAATGGTGGTTTGATAGTTTGCCTTTTCTAGCTGACGACTTTACATTCATGTCTTTGCTGCATCTTTTATATCCACTGAGCCTTCGAAAGAGACCTCTCGATTTGTCAGTTTCATAGTTTTTGTTTTTTTAATTAGCAGGACTTTCATTCTTAGCCCATATTTAACCACATCTGCTTCAAGAGCTGTCTTATTTACTCTCCACTTCCACATCTTCAGGTTTCATGGCAGGGACATTTACTCACTAAGTGGCCCAAGGGAATTCTTACCGGTTCTCTATTTGGCCCACCATTGACAAGCTTTCCTGGGTGATTTCAACCACATCTTTCCCCCCAGTGGAAGAGAACTGGAGTGGGACACAATGATCTCGGGCTCTTAGGGGCTCTGGATCATTCCAAACAGCTCAGTAGCAAGTGCTGAGCCTTTAGGCCCCTCTCATCTGGGCTGAAACATCCTCTCTTCCTCTCTGCTTTCCTCCACAGGTGCCTGGTGATGCTTTGGAAGCTGTTTGCCAGGAGTCTACATATATATTCAAGATACATTGGCACACAGTAAATGTGACTATTCCCCAAATAAAGAGTAGGGAGATAAAAGGAAGGAACAAGACTGAGAACCAGGAGGAGAAGCAATGTTTTGTAGCCCCATGTGTGACATTGAGAACACACAGTTGGCTATAAGCTCAAGAAGGACTGGGCTCACCCATCCTGGTAGCCTTGTTGGTTGCTATCCAGGTTACCTCCCTCTTGGGGGCAGACACTGGCTGCCTGTGGCCCTCTTCAGCAGGTGTTCTATGTTCCTGGTGTCTCTAATTTCGGAATCCAGGCTTAAGCATATATCCCTCACTAACAGCTTGACCCCTTACCTTCTCTTATCTACTTAGGGGTCAGGCTGACAATTTATTATTTTTGTAATGGGAGATCCTGACTGGAGATGTATTTTGGTGATAGAGTTCTTGTGTAGCATGCACAAGGGCCTGGGTTTGATCCTTGACACTGCAAGTTAAGTAAATAAAACCTTAGAAATGAAATAAATAAGAAGGACCTTGGTTCCTAACCTCTGTCTGGCTCCCAGTCTACTTGCTCCAAACAGACACAATCCGCATTCTCTAGCCTTCCTCCAACTCTTTTCTTCTCATCTGGATGCTGCCTCTACATCTGCTAAGAACTGTTCTTAGTCAACGTCCCTGTGTCTTCTGTGTGGACAAATATTCTACTCTTCTTATTCTTAAAAAAACGATTTATTATGTGGGCGAGTGATCGAACACACATATGCACGCATGTGCCATGGGGAAAGTGTAGAGGGAGGACAGAAGTCAGTTTGGTGCCATCGAGTCTCTCCTTTCACCAAATGCAGCTGGGATCAAGCACGGACTGCCAGGCTTGGCAGCAAGTGCCCTTCTTGCTGAGCCACCTTGAAAGCTCTTTTCTCATTGGTTTTGACCTCTTCGTGGCTTCCACTTGGTAATGTGTTCTCTGAGCTGTTGTTGGCTCTCTGTGGACTGCTGTCTCCCAGCCCCTCCCCTTCATCATCTTTAGTCCTTTGGTTGGCTTTCCAATGATATTGGTATTTATCACAGCAGTTTTTAAAGTTAATTAACTAATTTTACATCCCATCCTCAATTTCCCCTCCCTCCTCTCCTCCCATCACCACCCCCTATTCCACTCCTCCTAAGTTTCTGTTCAAAAAAGGGCAAGCCTTCATGGGTATCTACAAAATATGGTACATCAGGTTGCAGTAAGACTAAGCACCTCCCCATGTATTAAGATGGGGGCAAAGCAACCCAGTATGAGGAATAGGTTCTCAAAAGCCAGTAAAGGAGTCTGAGACAGCCCTTGCTCCCACTGTTAGGAGTCCCACAAGAAGACCAAGCTACATAATTGTCACATATATACAGAGTGCCTAGGTCAGTCCCATGCAGGCTCCTTGGTTGTCTGTTCAGTCTCTGTGAGTCCCTACGAACCCAGGTTAGTTGATTCTGCGAGTTTTCTTGTGATGTCCTTGGCCCTTCTGGCTCCTACAATCTTTCCTCCCACTCTTTCACAGGATTCCCTGAGCTTGACTTAGTGTTTGGCTGTGGGTCTTTGCATCTGTCTCCACCAGTTGCTGGGTGAAGCCTCTCTGAAGACTAGGTACCAATCTATCTCATAGCAGTTTCAAATCTTATTCTCCCATCTCCACAGTCTCCATAGTAGTTTCATGGATGTTCTCTGTTTTAAATGTTGCTTTTATTTTATGTGTTACTTATTTATATATGTTTTGTTTTTGCAGCTCTGAGGGTGGAGCCTAGGGCCTTGAACATGCCAGGCTTGAGCTCAGACACTGGTACATCTTCAGTTCTCTTTGAATTTTCTCATCTTGGCAAAGGGTTCCACTAGATTGCCCAGGCTGGCCTTGAACTCATTCTTTAGCTGAGGATGGTCTTGGCTTTGCATTCTTTCTGTCTCACTTTCCTGAGCAGCTGGAATTATAGACCTACACGTCCGGGCCTGGCTGCTTTTCGTGTCTTTGAAATTTCTACCTTAGAACTCCAGACGTTAGTTACGCTTTTTAGTTAGTTATCCATGGTGGCCATCTGCAGCTCCACCATGTTCTAACTCCTTAACCCCAATCTTTCCTCTCCCTGCAAACAACATCCCCATCTAGGTATCTGCCCAGTTCACTTCACAGAACTTTGAGGCTTAAAGACAGGAGAGTGGCTTTGTAGTGTTTTAGAATAAATCATCCGCTCCTCTGGGTTGGTTCTGCCTGCACCCAGGCTCAGCCCCTTCCCCTGGTCTCTGTAGTTAGGCATGCCAGATTGCTCCGATTTCATTTCAGGTCCTCTGCAAGCTTAGTCCCTGAGCCTGGGGCAGTCTTGCTTTCATTCTTCCTGGCTCCCTTCCTCCATGAATGTTCTCTAAAAACACCCATTTAAATAAGTGCCCAATACTCTGTCACTTCACCCTGCTGATTTCATGGCACTTATTTATCCTGTGTGTTGTCTACTTTTCTCATTAGGGTCCATGTGTCTATTTACTGTGGGGTGTCTTCGGCAATGCATGCTTGTTGAATCAATAATAATGGATGAGGGCCAGCCTGGAAGGTCTACCTTTGGTCTCAGTTGGCTAGGTCCTTCCTAACTGTGGAGGCTGCTGTTTTTGGTTGCTTAGCACCTGCTCCTGTTTTGTTGTGTGGAAACACAGAGCACATCCACATGGCAAGGGATGAACCCTGCTGGCCAGGCTGGGTCCGTTGTGGTCATGGCTGGAGTTGTTGCTCACTTTGGCCAAACTGCGTGTGTCTCCAAGCCCCATGGACTGGCCTTGGTAAAAGATTCTTTCCTTACTAGGTATGAGGCTAAAGGGTTCAGAGCTCAGAACCACTAATGCAGATAGTCTTAGAGGACAGAGAGGCAGAGATGCCGAGCAGAGAGAGACGATGGTGGTTACCCAAGAGCCCTTGGGTTCAGGTACTTCCAGGTCCCATTTCTCTTGCCTTTCCTGGTTTTGTCGGGATGTAGTCCCCCTTTAGGGATCAGTTTTCTTCACTTGTAAGACAGACAAAGTGGTGTACTGGAGTAAATTACTTATCTTCTCAGGGACTCAGCTTTTTCTTCTGTTAAATCAGATCGATGTTGTTTCGATAGCTTGGCTTACGGCGCTCCTGTAAGGTGTCTTAGTGTTTCATTGCTGTGAAGAGACACCAGGAGCACAGCAATTCTTATAAGCAAGACATTTAATTGGGGCTGGCTTACAGTTCAGAACTTACTTAGTCTATTGTCATCATGGGAGGGAGGGAGAGCATGGTGGCAGGCAGCAGGAAGAGGAAGAAAGCCACTGGGCTTGGTTTGAGCATTTGAAACCTCAAAGCCCACTGCTAGTAGCACATTTTCTCCAACAAGGCCACGCCTCCTAATTATGCCACTCTCAGTAAGCCTATGGGGGGCGGTTTTTATTCAGACCAACATGTAGAGGCTTATGACAAAGAGCTCATAGCAGTTCTCTCTCTCTCTCTCCCTCCCCCCCTCCCTCTCTCTCTCTCTCCCTCCCTCCCTCCCTCCCTCCCTCCCTCTCTCTCTCTCTCTCTCTCCCTCCCTCCCTCCCTCCCTCCCTCCCTCCCTCCCTCCCTCCCTCTCTCTCTCTCTCTCTCTCTCTCTCTCTCATCTTTGAGACAGCCTTGGTATATAAACTAGGTTCCCTCCAAGCTTGCAATCTTTCTGCCTCAGCCTCCTATGTGCTGGGGTTACATGTGTGCCACCACACCCAGTTTGGAACGTCCTTGAAATACCTGCTGTGACCCCAAGAACTTGGTTCTCTGTATCCTCAATCACAGAAACTCACAGTTTGCCCCCACTCTTCTCTAGAGAGGATTTTTGAACTCTGCATGAGCAGCCAAACTGTGTAATTTAGGAGACTGTTATTTTGGGTCTGAAGGCCACAGTCCCCGTCATGGCCAACTCACTGAGCATGCTCAAATGCTGAAATGGCCACGCTCCATTCACTCATTACCCCTGACATTTCCTGTCCTTGACACACAAGCTCACAGAAAATGTGCATACAGTGGAGCGAGCCTTTCTTGGATGAGTGTCAAAATCTTTTATTTTCATTATATTTTCTTTGAGCTGTTGGGAGACTTTCTTCTTCATTAGCGGCGTCACAGAGAGAGCTTGCATGCTGCAGGCTTTGATCTAAAACTGTTTAAAGTAAAAGCAGCTGCTTTTGCTGAGCAGCCTTGCTCCCAGGTCCCCCGAGAATACAACTGAATCACGAAACACTACAGCGTGACCTGGAGTCTGTTGGTGGAGAAGCCCTGTCCACGTCCATAAATAGGGAACTACCAAAAGTGTGGCTTCCCGTGTCCTTTCCAAACTATTTTCTTCATCTCTGGCTGCCCTTCCCATCTATTCGAAACATCCTAGATCTGAAATGTACACATGGGCTTGAATTTCCCCCTTGCTGTTATACACACCAAGACCATCGCTGATCTCTTTACTATGTCCACTCCAGACTCAGTGGGTTAAAAATGCCTGCTGCCTCCTAGTAGCTGGTGTTTGCTGAGCTACTGTTATCCTCTGATCTCCAGCCCCCCATTTATCCCCCAGGGTCAGTTAGCCTCAGCAGCCCCTGGTATCTTAATCGCCTGCAAAGGGAGTCAGTCATCCCTCCGCATCACCAGATCCTCATCCCCACCATCTCAGCGTTCAGCCTCTTTATCTTGGCTCTTCTTTAACTCATTTTACAGATCCAAGCAATTCTCTGTCCGGGTGCTGCTAGTTATTTTATGCAATTGAATTGCCAAGGACTCTTTGTCAGGTCCTGTGCAGATACCAGGGAGGCAGAAAATGAGGCTGCTGCCTGGACCACTGAGGCAGAACAGCTGTGCCCCTGCCTGAAGGACAGATGAATGCTTCTTAAGTTGCCCCTTTGTACTTTTTACTTCTCTGGGGGAAAAACATCCATCCAGGGTTTCCATTGTCTTTCTATTGAATGGAACCCAACTATAGTCAAAAGTTTTCCAATACCATGTTCGTCTGCAAGCACCTGAAAAATGTTTGGCACGAACTGAGATAAGCTGTACATGCGGGATTCAAGAGACTGAACGCAAAAGAAAGAAAAAAGAATATGAAGAGCTCAGTGGGTTTTTAATCCATTACTTGTTAAAGTTATTGACTTATAATATGCTGAAAGTATGATATAAACTTGCACAAAAAAAGTAAAATAGTTTGGCTACACTGGATTGATTAAAACACTGTTAAGATGAGTGACTTTTGCATGGTACATAAAAGTTCTCCCAAGGAGAGTCATTAGGATAGTTAGAGCTGTGGTGGGGCTTTCTTCAGAGTGGTCCACACTGTTCTTTTAGCATGCTGGAGAGCCAGAATAGCAAGTTGGAGCCCAAAGGCCTGGGAACCTGCATAGCCACAGTGTAAGTTCCAGAGTCCTGGGAACCTGGGCCTCTGATGGGAGGAGGCCAGAGATTCTCCCTTCCTTCATTTCCCTGATCTTGCAGCCCCAAGTGGATAGGATGATGTCCATCACATTGGTGAGGAGGGTCTTCGTGTTAGTCTGATGGTCCAGATCCTGCTGTCTCCTGTAAACAGATGCCACTAGAAAGAATGATTATCTGGGAAATCCCTTAACCTGGTTAGCTGACATGAAATCAACCAACACACACGGCTGTTAGGAAACCAGGGATTATACCTGAGGGTTGCACTTTGTTTCTGTTGTCAGCAGAGATTTATGGGAGATGGGTTTTCCTGTGGCCTTACTCTTAAGGATTTAATATACATCATAAGTATATTAATGCCATGTACTGTAATGCCAAATAATCTACATCAATAGACACAATAATGCATAGTGTAACATCTACCATAATACATATATTAATGCCATCCTCATAGAAGAAGTACTCTAAACTGCCCAGCCAGCTCTCTAGCTACAAGGAAACTATGTTTTCATGGGTGTGTTGTCATCATCCTTCTCCTCCTCTTCCTCCTCCACCATCCTTTGAGATAGTGATTCACGATGTCCCAGGATGTCCTTGAACCCATGAATCCTTTAGCTTCACAGGTCCCCAGTGTTACGATTACAAGGGAGTCCCGCCACACCCTGCAGGTCTTTTCTTCTCCTCTGAAGAAAATGTTTCCTGCGTTCAGTTTATTCTCTAACCATGTTTGTGTTCTGTCTCCTTTAACTAGCACAGCTTTCATTTTCTCGCTAATCTCCCTTAATTATGTCTTTACTTAATTACATTTGGCTGCTTCTTGCTTCTGTTCTATGTATCCTTTCTGTCTTTTCTGCCACATGTAATCTGCATTATATACTGCCCATTGTCATCTTCATTTCTTTATGTTTTGCATTTTGCCAACTATTTTCTAGTTTCTAGTGTCTGGCTAGCTGTTCATAGTTCTTTTCTTGTTTTTTTTTTTTTTAAATTTTTGGACAGCCTCCTTGAATTCAGCCATTTCTATTTTGTGGTTTTCTGTTGAAGACAGTGTTTTATTACTGCTTTAAAAACTTTATTTTTGTTTGTATGGGTGTTTTGCCTTCTTATATGTCTGTGCATTGTGGGTATGCATTGCCTGGGGAGACCAGAAGGGGGCGTTGGAGTCCCTGACACTGGAAGGGCAGCTAGAGCTCTTGACTGCTGGGTCATTGTTCAACGTCTCTTACTATTGTTAAAAAAAAAAAAAAAAATGGTGACATATTTATGTATATCTTTTTCCCTCAGAGCAATAGTTTTTGATGATTGTGCTTCATTTTTTTGGTAAATTTCTTAAGGTGTTTCTGCCTTTTAACCTCATATAGCCTTTACATATGCTATGCTAGCCCATTTTTAAAAAGCCCATTTTCACGAACCAGCTACTAGCTGACTTTTTCAGTTTTTTTCTGTCTATGTTTAACTTCTGGTGGAATGCCTTACAGTCCATAACATTCTCTTCCCTTCTTGTACACACACACACACACACACACACACACACACACACACACACGGTGGGGGGCATAAACTTCACCCATGGCAAGCTTTGTGAGAAGTCTTCTCCCCTCTCCTCCCTTATTTCTTGGGAATCCAGGGAGCTCCACCCCTGAGTTCTGGCCCCTTGCTTTTCATGATGATGTAAGTTATAGACTTCTAGGCGAGCCCTGACCTTCAGGAGAGTTTCTCCCTGAACTCAGATCTGCCATCAACATTTCCTCACAGCTCAGTTTCTCCGTCTTCTCTTTCCAGAAGGGTTCTATCTGCTTTCAGCCATTTGTCAACTTTCATACATTATTTTTTTGGCGGGGGGCTGGAAATTATATTTAATTCCTTGTTTCACTGAAAATGATGCTTGTGTATTTTCCCCTCATTTTTTTCTTTTTTTTTCCTGGAATTTTATGGAGAAAATGGAGATGAAAGGTGATATATGCAGCTATGTCTGTACCGGAAATGATATTTACCTGTATCCTTTTCTGATGTGGAACACTGAAGACCTGAGACCCGAGAGTCCCCAGAAGAGTCTCTCCCACTTAACAGTGATGGAAGAGGATAAAGCAGACAGGCACAGAGCTTCACTCAACCTTGGCAACTCAGAGCATCACAGTGAGTTATTTTGGTTGGCTCTGTGCCAGACTGTACTTGGTAAAGCTTTGCATTTGAAATGAAATCCTCACACACACTAACATCATTCCTGCCCTCTAGCACCCTTAAAGATACAACTGTGTAAATTATCAGAGAGTATCAATTACTACAATGGTATTTTATGAAGATGTGGTTATTCCGCTACAAGAGTGGGGGCTGCTTGGGCCACACATACTATTTCTTTCTTTTCATCTTGTAAGACGATTTCTGTTATGTGCCTTCTTGTAGAGGTTACTGTGTTTGCCTATTAAGGCTCTTCTTGGAATTTAGTGTAGGCTTAGAATTCAGAAAACAATGATTGTTCAAATTATATATAAAGAATAAATAAAGAACCTCAGCACACGGGCCTTGTAATACCAGTCTTTTCTGGTTTTCTGGATCCCAATAACACCCAAGAAAAGATACTGAATTTCTAATTTGTCAGAAGTTCACTTTATATATATGTTTAATTATATTATGGTAATTGTGCCATTGTGACTGTAACTTTAAACACGCTACCATAAAATCTCATGGTCTAGAAATCTTATGTAAAGTCTAGAGAGAGCTTTGCCACAGCCTTCTGTTGCTTGCAGAGAAGGGTATCTGCTATCAGAGCCCAGTCTGGGTGTCGGGGGCGGGGGAGGCTCAGGTGCTTGCTATGCAGGTGGAGTACATCGGGAAGGTTCTAAAGTTGTTAAGTGCAAGCTGCAAGATTCTAAGATTAATTGTGCTTCACTCTCCAGTGAGATTAGTGTATTATAAATCATAGAGGCATATCCCATCAATCTGGTGCCTGGATGCAGAGAACAAGATAACCCCTAGCTCAGCAGAAACACACCTTCCATCCATTACTGCATCTCTCCTGGAATAAACCATGTCCTCCCCAGGAAGATCCAGGACAATTGACAGCATTTTAAAGACACCTTTGAGATAACATGGCTTCTCTTCCAAGAGGAAAATCATTTCTGTGGCTCTTTCCATCCCCCAGCCCCCACAATAACAACTTGAAATAAGCAGGTACCATGATGTGTCTTCTGGGCACTTAGTACGTCCTTATTTCCAAGGTGAGTTCTCTGGTTGTGTTAGTTTGGGTTTCTATTGCTGTGAAGAGACACCATGACCATGGCTAATCTTATGAGGAAAACATTTAATTGGGGTGGCTTGCTTACAGTTTCAGAGGTTCAGTGCATTATCATCATGGTGGAGACTGTGGCAGGGTGCATGGCAGGTGTGCAGGCAGACATGCTGGCTACATCTTGATCAAAAGGCATTAGGAAGTGAACTGTGTCTACACTGAGTGTATCTTGAGCACAGGAGACCTTAAAGCCCACCCTCACAGTGACACACTTTCCCCAGCAAAGCCACACCTTTTAATAGTGCCACTCCCTTTGGGGAGCATTTTCTTTCAAATTACCATGGGTGGTTGCAAACGAAAGAAAGAAAGAAAGAAAACCCTACATGAGCCTCACTTTCAATAAACCTAGTGTTTAATTGGTGGGAAAGACATATAAAACCAAACAATAGCTATAGTTTATATAGCACCTAGTTTGCACACAAATACCAATAACATATACTAAGAGATTACTCATAGAAATCCTTTAAAATAAACGCTGGGATGTGAGATAAGGAAGAGTGCTGGCTGGGGTGCACTGAATGGTCCCTGCAGAAGGGAAACCGGTGCTGGGTCTCAAGGCTGAGCATTTGAGAGGTGAGGCAGAGTGTGCATTGCATGAGAGCTATGAGGTGAAAGGCGGTGAATAAATACCAGGAAAGAAACTTGGAAGCACCCAGCAGAAGCAGAGAGGGAGGGTGTTTCATGCTGTAAACTTCTTACCTCCTATGTTCTTTTGTTATCAGAGCCAGCATCTTCCTCCTTTGGAGAACCCCACCTAGTAGAAGATAATTTCAATAGGGCCACCTCATTGGGATTGGGTGGCTAGGCAGGATACACCAAGGTCATTTGGCTAGTCTGTGCCAGCTAGGTTGTGTGTGTCCATGTTGCTATGATCAGTGGGCCAAGTTTTTGGCAAGGAGATGAAACAAACTTCTCTTCTTTCCCCTTCTTTTGCAATTATACTTTATTTGCCTGGGAGGTGAGTATATGTGCTATGACATGCATGGAGACCAGAGCACAGCTTTCAGGAGTTAATGCTCTCCTATTATGTGATTCTGGGATTTGAACTCAGGTTGTCAGGCTTGATGGTGAGTGCTTTAAGCCACAGAGCTGTCTCATTGGTGCCTTCCCCCCGTCTTACTATGAAACATTACCATCCCAACCCTGAAACTTCCACATCATCCTCTCCCTTGATGCCAAGCATACTGCACTTAGTTACAACTTTGTGACCAGATACTGCTCACTCATCTCCATGTGCTTACTCATTAAATAGGTATTTGTTGTCAATTCCTTTGCATCCTCAGAAAACAGCAACAGCTTCTTCTTCTTCTCCTTCTCCTTCTCCTTCTCCTTCTCCTTCTCCTTCCTCCTTCTTCTTCTCCTTCTCCTTCTCCTTCTCCTTCTCCTTCTCCTTCTCCTACTCCTCCTCCTTGTCCTCCTCGTCCTCGTCCTCCTCCTCCCCCTCCTCCCCCTCCCCCCTCCTGTTCCTCTTCCTTTTGGTTTTTTGAGATAGGGAGTCTCTGTGTATCCTTGGTTGTTTTGGAACTTGCTCTGCAGACTAGGCTGGCATTGAATTCACAGAGATCCTTCTACCTCTGTTGCTTGAGTGCTGGGGTCAAAGGCATGAATTACCCCTACCTGGTCTAATTTTTGTAATTGTTAATAAATAATTATAGCAGGTATGACAAGTCCCCCTGCAGTTGTAGTTTGAATGTGAAATGCCCTCAGAGGGTCTTGTGCTAAAACTCGGGTCCTTAGCTGGTGGCACTTACTTTGGGAGCTTCTGGAAACTTTAAGAAGTGGAGACTAGCTATAGGAAGTAGGTCTACCATAGGTGGGTCTTTTGGGACATCTCATCCGTGGTGTCCCTTCCAGTCTGTATCTGCTTCCCATTAGACAGGAGGTGAATGGTACATTCCAGCACATGCTCTTGTCACTGTAATGTCCTACCACAAGTACAGGGGCCTGGTGACCACAGACTCGCCACTCTGAAGATGTGACCCAGAACAACCCCTGTAGAGAGCTGCGAAGTGCCGCACCTTAAAGATGGCACTGGCTTCCGCCTTCCACCTTCCAGATGGTGAGCGCTCTCTGGCGTAAACAAATCCTTATTTGGTTAAGTCTGTTCAGCCTGTTTGGTTCCGCATAAGAGCAGCCTATCTGCAGGGTCCACATAGCTCACTGGGGTTGGTCAACACAAGGGGATTTAAGCCTGTGTCGGCATTTTCCCAGGGTCAGAAGAAGCTTGTTCAATGATCCTGAATAAACTGCATGAAGAAGATCTTCCCAGAGTTGCGTTTTCCTTGCTGGTCAAGGTTGGACGCGTACAACCCCCCCTTCTTAAAATTGTTTCTATCTGATCTGATCTGGTCACAAGGTGAGACCCTGGGATGTCTTGAGACTTCCCTGAAGCTTTAACGATTTCCCTGTCTGATCTGGGGGTCACACTGGCTGGTTGTGTGACACAAGATAAAGTCATCAGAGAGGAAAGAGCCTCAGTTGAGAAATATCTACATGAGATCCAACTGTAAGGCATTTCTCAGTTAGTGATCAATGGGGGAGGGCCCAGCTCATTGTGGGTGGTGACACCCCTGGACTGGTGGCCCCAGATTCTATAAGAAAGCAGGCTAAGCAAGCCAGGGGAAGCAAGCCAGTAAGCAGCCTCCCTCTAAGGCCTCTGCATCAGCTTTTGCCACCAGAATTCCTGTCCTGACTTCCTTTGGTGATGGACAGCAATGTGGAAGTATAAGCTGAATAAACCCTTTCTCCCTAACTTGCTTTTTTGGTCATGGGGTTTTGTTGTAGCAATAGAAACTTTAAGACAGGTCAGATCACTCAAGTCAGGTGCTTGAAGGCTCTTTGCTGTTTTCAAAATAGGAAACGAGGTTATTTACTTGGTCTGTAAATATCACTACAGCTGCGCTCTAAGCTGAGGAGTTTCAGCTGTGCACTAAATAGAAACGTACCTGTTGCTATGGGACTGCATTCTACTGTGGAGGAGCAGGCAGTGCATAAATTAACAGATACAGACTATGTGAGATGCATCCTCTCTTGGAGCACCCTGCCTAGTAGGATACAGCTCTACCGGAGTGTCTCATTGGTATGGAGTATGGCTAGATAGGTCCTGTAGGCTACATTGAGAAGGTCACTTGGCTACTGCATTCGGTCACACTGCATTCGGATCATAACTGTACCTTTGTCCCTTGTTCCAGGTCATCGTGCATTCTTCCATCTGGGGAGGCGACTGAGGTGATAGAGGTGGTAGAACACATTTAAGCTAACCAAGCACGTATTCTTGTTTGTGCACATGAGGGTGCACTGCTTAAAACAGTATGGTATGGGTCTCTTGGTGATGGTGGCTGAGCAATAACTAATGGACAGAGGGAGTGAGCCATGTAGTTTCTGTGTTTGAGGTCATGCCCTGGGCAGAGGGAGCAGCCAGAGCTAAGTCTTTCTGTAGGGGAGGTAACAGTTGTGTTGAAGGCCTGATGACTAGGACAAAAGGAGAGAACACGGTTGATGATGTTTTATCAGTGTCTGTGGTCTTGTCCCTTTGGCTGCTATGGAGATCTGTCCCTGATGAAGCCAGAGGGTGAGGATATTAGTTAGAAGGCTTGTGCCACAGTTCAGGTGTGACAGGGAGGAAAGAGTGTTTGGAATCTGTATGTGCTGGAAACACTGCTGGAAAGATGTAGATATGCTCATGGCTGGGTGGGGTGTAAGAGACAGAAGGGCTCAATGGTGACCTACAGGGCTTTGATTCAACTCACTGGGAAAGCTGCCTTGCACCTCATCATGCAAGAATGACTTTCAAGGGGGAATATGGGAAGCTAACATTCCAAGCCATGAGGCAGGATGTGATCCCCAAGGGAGTGAGTCTAAAAAAAGTGGATACAAAAATCTTAAGTTGAGCTCCTGGGACTCTATTGCTTCAAGGATCCTATAAAGGTCAATAAAGAGAAGCCAGCAAAGGAGGAACACAAGGCGTGCACTCTGCCTGGAGGGCAGGAACGTGTTTCCAAGGGGAGGTGCATACACCTCTAAGAGGCCAGTAGAGGTAAAGAATGGGGTTCCCTCAAACCTACCATGGCAGGATTATGGAGAGGAGGAGAAAAGGTCTAGTGGAGGATGGAGATGGCTGTGAGAGTGACACCTTTTCATGGAGTTTTGCCACAAAAAGAGTCAGAAATGAAGCTGTAACTGATGGGAAAAGTGGGGTCAAGGAGGACTAGTTCTAAGATGAGAAAATCCTCAGGTTTGTGAAGGAAGCAGAGAAAGGAAACAATGATGTAAGAAAAATAAAAAAAGAAAAAAGAGGGGCAGGCAGCTACAGAGAAGCTGGACTCCAGGGGACGGGCTGAGGTGTGACTGGATGGACACAGCAGGTGGCTCTTTCCCACACCGGGAGGGCAGGTGTGTGGTTGGTCTGGTGGTGCACACTGCAGGATTGCTCTTCTGATGCTTTGAAGTTTCTCAGCTGAGTGTGGAAACGGAGGTGGTTAGGGAGAGGGAAGAAGGTGTAGGGTGTGAGGTGTGAGTGTGGGGTAGCATTGAGGACTCTTGAAGTCAAAATGTGTCTGGGTAGCATGGATTTATTTGGATGTCAGTCTTATGTCTAGATACAAGCTCTACCTCCAACAGGTGGCCTTTGGTCATAACTCTGCAAACCATACACAGGCTCAGGGAACCTCCCATGGATGTGTAGAACCCCAGATGATGGCTATGTCATGGTCACCACAGACCTGCTCTCTCTATCCTTCAGCTATCTGGTGACATATGCTGAAAGGTTCTAGGCAAGATGCACATGCTTTGGAAGGATTTTAAAGATCAATGCATATGGACTTGGAGAAGAGGTGCATTGGCTGACATATAAGAAACTCTCATGCGTGGGAGGTAACCAAGCATGGATGAAGGGATGGGCCCGGAAGGGCAATGGTTCAAAGGTCCCAAAGGGATCAAAGATGTTTAGATGTTTGCATTGGTGTGCTGGTTAGTTTTCGACAACCTGATATAAACTAGAGACACTGGAAAGAAAGAACCTCAGCTGAGGAATTGCCTCCACCAGATTGTCCTCCGGTGTACTCTCTTGACTACTGTTGCGGGGAAACCTAGCACACTGTGGTTTCTACTAATCCTTGGAGAAAGTGGTATCAGAAAGGCAGCTGAACAAGACAGAGAGCAAGCTATAAGCAATGTTCCTTCATGGTCTCTGTTTTATTCCCTGCCTCCAGGTTCCTGTCTTGCCTTATCTGGATGATGGGCTGCAACCTATACGCCAAATTAGCTCTTTCTTCCCCCAAGTTGCCTTTATTCAATGTTTTTAAAAATTTAACTTATTTGTTTTACATCTGGACCACAGCCTCCTCTCCCTTTTCTTCTCTCACTCCTGCCTCACCTCCCCCCATCCTCTCTCAATCCATCCTTCTTCTGTATTCATTAAAAAAGAGGCAGGCCTCCTATGGGCATGAGCAAAGCCTGGCATATCAAGTTGCTATAAGACCAAGCACCGCCCCCCTCCCCTGTATTCAGGCTGGGCAAAGCAATCTAACATGAGGAATTAATTTCCCAAGAGCCAGCCAAAGCACCAGGGACAGCCCCTGCTCCCATTGCCCAGGAGTTCCACAAATAGACCAAGCTACATACTGTCACATATATTTAGAGAGCCTAGGTTGGTCCCATGCAGGGTCCCTGGTTATTGGTTCAGACTCTGTTAGTTCCCTTGAGCCAGGCTATCAGTTTCTGTGGATTTTTTTTTTTCAGATGTCCCTGCCCTCCTCCCACAGCTCCTAAAATTTCTCCCCTCTCTCCCCAGACTCCCTGAGTTCGGCCCAGTGTTTGCTGGTGGGTCTCTGGATCTGCCTCCATCAGTCATTGGATGAAGGCTCTCTGATGACAACCAGGGTAATCACCAGTCCAATCCCAGGGGATGGCCTGTTCAGGTTATGCATCCACTGCTGCCAGGAGCCTTAGCTGGGGACATCTGTGGGAAATAGGGCATCAGTCTGCCTCGATCATACCACAAAGACACTTGCTCAACTGTGTTCATAGTCAGTTTTTGTCATAGCAACAGAGAAGCAAATTACAGCAGTCACCTACTTCTCCTGTAGCTGTGACATTTACATGACCAAACTTAAGGAAGTAAGGGCAGATTCTGGCTCCCACTTTGAAGACATAGTCTACTATGGAGGCAAAGTCGTGGCAGCAGACTTGTAAGGAGGCTGGTCACGTTGTGTCCACAGTCTGCAAGCAGAGACAGATGAATGATGCTGCTTCACTAGCTTTTTCACTGTCTGGGACCCTAGCCATGGGGTGGTCCCTAGCCATGAGTGGTCGTTAACCATGGAGTGGTCCCTAGCCATGGAGTGGTCCCCTCCATATATAGGGCAGATCTTTTCTCATCTCAGTGAAGTCAATCTAGAAACTCCCTCACAGACACACCCAGAAGTTTGTCTCCTGGGTAATTCAGGATCCTGTGATATTAATTGTTTTGGAGAGCTGTCCTCAGTGTCTCTGTCCTGCCATGTAGCTGCTAGCCTTTAGGTACTTAATCCTTGTGGCTGTCCTGCCAGGAATGCCTTTCCTCTTGCAGAAGCACTGGTTACACAGTTTCGGGCAGTGCCTCTCTGTTGTATTTTATGCTCTCATCTTGAGTTTGCTCAGTTCTGTCTGTCTATTAACAGCTTCCTTTTCTTCTCTAAGCCACACTCCCCACCCTGTCCTGAATTCCTCTAATATCTGAAGGGCAAAATTGTCACAGTTATTTATATAAATTCATGAAGCCTAGCTAAATACTACATGCTAAACAATTACTTATTGTTTATCTGAAATTCACATTTAATGAGCACCTTGAATTTTTATCTGCAAACTCAACTACAGTTGGATACTTAGGCGAATGACCCTTGTCTTCTACAGGCAGATCAAACTTGTACTTAGGTTTCCAGCCAGGCAGGAATATGGGAAAATGTTGCCAGAGTTTCAGCTTGATTAGATTCTAGTGTTTTGCAATTATGACATGCAGCCAAGAGCTCTTTTAATTCAGCACACAGAAAAAATATGTGGTGAATTTCCATTGAATATTCTAATTTTCAACTTCAGTGATGTGTGGGGATGGGGTCTCATTATCTTCCCAAAGCTTAGGACATATGAAAGCCTTCATTAAGACTCACCTGCCTATGAGTAGTTTGCCAACTGCTGTTAATACCGCCATCATCATTATTGTCAATAGCGTTGACCAAAGCCAGCTGTATAGGCAGAGGAAAGGTTGTGCAATGGTTAGAGGGTGACTCCTGGATGTACCATTTACTAGTTGTGTGGTCTCCCTGACTGTGCTGTGGTTTTCCATTGTGGATAATCTACTTCGAAGGAGTTAGCGAGAAAGCTAGAGAGTTAAGATGCAAAGTTTTTAGAATAGTTGGGACATGGTAAATATTGGATAATGTAATTAGAATTAGTTTTATTGGTTCCTTTGAGACGGGGTTTCTCTGTGTAGGCCTGGCTGTTCTGGAACTCACTCTGTAGACCAGGCTGGCCTCAAACTCAGAAATCCTCCTGCCTCTGCCTCCTCTTGAGTGCTGAGATTAAAGGCATGCACGGCAAATGCCCAGCTAGAATTTATATTTAATTCATTAATTCTCTGAGAATTTCATATATAGAATGTAGTTTGATAATATTTACACCTCCACTCCTCCACAACACCTGAGACCCCACGCTCACGCTCTCACCCCCTTCTCAACCTCATGTCCATTTTTTTCTTTTATAACCCAATATGTTCATTTTGTGCTACCCGTTAAGCATAATTCATGCATACAGTCTCACTTGGGAGCTCACAGAATGGAGTGCCCAAGGGAATGCCCCTGGCTGCATCTTTGCATCTGTCCCACAGCTTCCCCTGCACTGATGAAGCCCAGTGTGTATGCTAACAGCATTGCCAGCCTGGACATATTAGTGACATTTATAGACGTTTTCCCAAGGCCACTGAGTTTCAAAATATTCTATATCCTCATAATTTCACCATTATCAACTTATTTGTCAAGTCTGAGGCAAATGCATTTAATTAAGGCGTGTGGAGTAAGCTTTATAGATATCCTCCAAATGACGGCAAGCAGAGACCTCATTCAGCAGCCACCTCATAGCGTATGTCAGTACTCGAGTCAGTTACAACTGATGATACATTCAGGAAGTGACCAACATTGCTTTAAACCCTTGATTCCCATGATCTCTGAGTCTACCAAGTCTCTCTGAGAGCAGGACATTATCAGAGCTACAGTAAATGCAAGAAAGTGCAGGTGCAGAATGGTTAAGGTATGCACGAATCCCATTTTTTCTTCTAAATTCTAGACAGTAATTAGCTGATCTTGGACTCAAATTCAAGAATGTCAGATTTTAAATTCCATGCTCAAAGTGTGTCAACATGTTTCTCATCTTAAAAAGCTACTAAGGAAGAGGAATTTAGTCAAATGTGGGGCCTACAGAGGTGAGAAACATCATCAACAACAAAACCCTCAGTTTCAAATTGGTGTTCTCCAATGTGGATTACGCTGTGGCCCCGCCTTGATTGAGAAGCGGGACCCCGTTAGAGGTCCTGGAACAGAAATAAAGATATGAGGAGGTGAAGGCTCCCTTTCTAGTCTCTCGCACACCACCCATGGAAAGTGCCACAGGCTCCATTCTGCTTCAGGCTGGCTTCTTTGCTGGCTCTTTCCACATGGTATAGTGTGGAGCTCTGAGGCGCTGTTCACCGAGACCCCTTCAACTTTTTGAGGACCTGTCAGACAGCAGCTCTACGTCCCATTGTCTTCTGGAGGTCTACCTTTGTCTTGCTTTGCCAGGCTGCCTAACCTCTCCCATGGCCCTGGGGTTATCTGCCCTGTTTCCAAGACACCAGTCTCTGGGAGATGGGTCCTGGCTGTGGGGATTTTTTAGGGAATGGCCATTCTTAATTCTTTCATTCATGAAGACACTCCTCCATGAGGTGCAGTGCTTGGAACCTTGCTTCACGGGGCTGGGCATTTGATGCAGCCTTCCAGAGCTAGGTGGGAATGGGGCCAAGGCATCTCATAATTCTTTTCCATCTGCCCCACACTGTCTTTGGAATCTAGTCTCTAGAATTCACCCTGCAATTCAGCAGTCAGGGAGCGGTTAAAAAAGGGAGGAGTTTTTGACATCCCAGTGATTTCTGGGTTGCCAGTTCTCTCCAGGATACAGTGTTGTGATTGTCACCTTAGCCCCTCAAATGAAAACCCTCAAATATTTATCTGGAGAGGCCACAGACCTAGGCATTGAAAAGCAGACAGATCTTTGTATTTGTGAAACGTCACAATTAATATTTCATGGAGAAAGGATTAATAAAACATCATGCAATTAGCTGCTTCCCTTCAGCAATCTCATCTCATTAAGGGTTGTAGGATGCAGCCAACACACCTCCTGAGCAAGCTGCTGGATGGACTCTGACTTTCAAGAGATGCTGCTGGCTCAGGGGAATGTAATAGCCTCCATCCTGCCTTATTTGGTGAAGCATTTTCCCCTGTAAATGGTGAGATAAATGGGGCCGGCTCTCAGTGGGGTAACCTTTGACAGCCACACTTTCATCTGTATCTCTAGCATGTTCTCTTCATTTATTCACTTGTTATTCTATTCACTTTGTTGTCATCTACATGCTAGGTGCTGTGCTAGGTGGTAGGAGCAGTGGTCTCCAACTCCATCTGCATCTGCATCTGCATCTACACCTCCAAAGCCCTGCTGGCTCCCATCAAAGACTTCTGTTCCCTTGCCAGCTTCCTTGTTCACCTCTGCTCAGGCTTCTACACCAAGAATACATGGACAGACCTATTTTGCCCTCTGTGGCTCCCTTCCAGCTACCCCTCTCTGTGTTCTAGAGATGTACTCATTGATCTCTTGGCTCCTCCTCTCTTCCTGAGGAACAGCATGGCAAGGAGAAGGATGGGACCACTGAAACCATTTCATATTTTCTCAGCTGGGCTAAGGGAAGTTACCTGAACTTAGTCTTTTTCACTCAGGCCTTTCTGTTTCTTTTTTGGTCATGTTTCTTCTGCAGTGTACTGGTTAGAGGAGAAAAAACGGCTCTTCCTTTGAGTCTCAGGGTTTGTGGAAGCTGGCAGGTGGTTTTGGGTGGAGAGAGAGTCTCATCTCTTCAAGCCTCACCATTTTATCCTGTGAATGGGAATTGTAGAACTCACAGCTGTAGTAGTGTCTAGCAGGTGAACCTGTAATGGTGGCCACACCCCCCTTGGGCGTGGCTTCAGGTGGAAGGACTCAGAAAGAGGGAAGTTTGAGGCATGGCTTTCTTTTGTGTGGTCTTTCTGGTGGGTCAGACCATCCGGTAGGAAGGGCAGAGAAATTCTCCTGGTTGTCTGTATTTTTCTGTGTAACTGTTCCCCATTAAACACCCCATTTGTCATTTATCTTGGGTCTAGTGAAATCCTTCCACCTACGCCTTCACACAGCAGAAGGTGGCATTAAGACTGGTGAGACTTTATGAAGGGGAAGTTGTGATTATGACAATTTGGGCAGTGCTGTGTGGTACCTGATAGCAGAGGTGCTGGCCCACAAATGGCTCCTAGGGGACAGACCTTTCCTGTCATTGTGGGCCACCAACAGTTTTCTTTCCCACATGCTGTCATCTCTGAGTGATGACTGTTCTTGTCTGTCACCTTTTCTGCTTTCAGTCTGATGTTCCTGTGTAAGACTTTGCTTGGTCTAGGGTCAGCATGTTGACATGGTCCGAAGATCCCCAGAGACTGAGCTCACAGCATGTTCTGATTTTCATCAGGCCACATTAGCTCCCACTCATCTGAGAAGCCCAATTAGACATATGAGATGAAAGGGCACTGAGCTGTGGTGTCACTCCTGGCAGCTTGACAGTCTATGTGCCAGGTCCCCTCCTCTGAGCCCCTCAGGGCTAGAAGAAGAAAGGAGGACCTCAGCGACAGCATCTTCAGAGTCAAAGTGACGGGGGGGGGGATGCTTTGTCAGTTTCATTTGATCAATCCATAGAGATAATCTGGACCATCCTCTGCTACTCTTAAAGAAATGGACTATGAAAGAGTAGTAACCTGGTTGATACCTTCTGCTCACCAGCCAACCATATGTTTATGGACAGAACTTGGGAGACATTAGGGGGATTTGATTGGAATCACTCTGATGGTCAAGCATGAAGGTGGGGTCTGGAAACCAATGCAACTGTTGTCGCCTGACAGGTTTAACCAAAGATATGATTCAGTTAGATATTTCTTTTTCTGGGGAAGGTAATTGTAACTGATGTCCTTGGTGCTTTGACAAATCCACCTTTATGCTGGTGCCCCATTACCAGCTACTAAATTTGCTGCTATCAGCTCACAGCTGTCTTACACTTCAAGGTACAGTTTTCGGTCAAAGCATCCTCAGCCTGCCCTACTGAAAATCAGTGTTCTGTTTAGGTATGTACCTCCATTTTTAATTGGATTATTTGTTTTTTGATATCTAGTTTTTTTTGTGTTCTTTATGTATTTTGGACATTAGTCTTCTATCAGATGTGGAATCTGTAAAATTTCCCCCCATTTTCTGTAGATTGCCACTTTGTCTGATTTTCCTTATAGAAGGTTTTCAGTTTTATGAGGTCTCATTTATTGTTGATCTTAGTTTCTGTGCTACAAGTGGTCTGTCATAAAGTTGTCTCCTGTGCCAATTTGTTCAAGGCTATCCCTCACTTCTATCGGGTTCAGTGTATCTGATTTATGTTGAGGTCTTTAATCTACTTGGACTTGAGTTTTATGCAGGGTGATAGATATGGATCTATTTGCATTCTTCTACATGCAGACATCTAGTTTGACCATCACATTTGTTGAAGTGTATGTTTCTGGCTTCTTTATAAAAAAATCAGGTGTCCTTATGTATAGACTTATGTCTGGATCATCAATTCACTTCTATTGATCAATGTGCCAGTTTTTATGCTAATACCATGCAGTTTTCAATACCATACCTCTGTAGTACAACTTGAAATCAGGAATGATGAGAACTCCAGCAGTTTTTTCATTTTTCAGGATCATTTTGGAGATCCCGTTTTTTTTTTTTTTTTTTTCTCCATATGAAGTTGAGAACTGTCCTTTCAAGGTGTATAAAGAATTGTGTTGGACTTTTGATTGATTATATTGAGTCTGTAGATTGATAAGTTTTTATCATAAAAGTCTTTCACATCCTTGGTTAGAGTTACCCTAATATATTTTATATTATTTGTGGTTATTGTGAAGGGTGTTTTTTCTCTGATTTCTATCTCAACCTGTTTGTCATTTGTATATAGGAGGGCTACTGATTCCTTCCTTCTCCTCCCTCCCTCCCTTCCTTCCTTCCTTCCTTCCTTCATTCCTTCCTTCCTTTCTTCCCCCTCTCTTTTTTTCTTTTTTTGAGTTAATCTTGTGTCCATTTACTTTGCTGACAGTGTTTATCAGCTGTAGTAGTTCCCTCAAAGAATTTTTAGGGTCACTTAAGCATACTCTCATATTATCTGCTAATAATGATACTTGTACTTATACTTGTATTTCTTTCTTTATAATTTGTATCCCCTTAATCTTACTGCTATAGCTAAAACTTCAAGTACTTTATTAAATAGATAATGAGAGTGTGGAAAACCTTGTTTTATTCCTGATTTCAGTGCAATTGCTTTGAGTTTCTTTCCATTTAATTTGATGTTGCCTATTGGGTTGCAGTAAATTGCCTTCATTGTGTTTAGGTATGTTCCTTATATCCTTAATCTCTCCAGGGTTTTTTTTTTTTTTTAAACATGAAGGGGTGATGGATTTTGTCAAAGGCCTTTTGTGCATCTAATGAGATGGTCATGTTTATTTTCTTTTGGTTGTTTTATATGATGGATTTCATTTACTGATTAATTTTCATATATTGAACCATCCCCAAATCTCTGGGATGAAGCCTACTTGATCATGGTGGGTTATCTTTTTGATGTGATCTTGGATTTGGTTTTACAAATATTTTATTGAGTATTTTTACATCTATGTTCATAAGGGAAATCGGTCTGTAATTCTTTCTTTGCTGAGTCTTCATGTGGGTTGGGTATCAGGGTCATTTTGGCTTCATAAAATGAATTTGGCAATGTTCTTTCTGTTTCTATTTTGTGTAATAATTTAAAGAATATTAGCATTAATTCTTGTTTGAAAGTGTCATAGAATTCTGCATTAAAACCCCTGGGCTTTTCTTTTTGGGTGGGGGGCTTGGATACTTTTAGCGACTACTTCTATTTTATTAGAGGTTACAGCTCTACTTAAATTGTTTATGTGATCTGGATTTTACTTTGGTAATGATAACTATTGATAAAATTATACATTTATTTTAGATTTTCCAATTTGGTGGAGTACAGGTTTTTAAAATATGTCCCTATGATTCTCTGGATTTCCTCAATGTTTTTTGTTATGGCCCCTCTTTTGTTTCTGATTTTGTTGATTTGGATATTCTTCCTCGGCTTTTAGTTAGTTTGGGTATGAGTTTATGTCTATTTTGTTGATTTTTTCAAAGAGCCAACTTTTCATTTCATTGATTCTTTGTATTGTTCTCTTTGTTTCTATTTTATTGACTTCAGCCCTCAGTTTGATTATTTCTTGATATCTACTCCTCTTGGGTGTGACTTTCTTTTTGTTCTAGAGCTTTCAAGTGTGCTGTTAATTAAGTTTCTGGTACAAGATCTCTCCAATTATTTTATGTAGGCATTCATTGTGTCCCATAAGTTTGAGTATGCTGTGTATTCATTTTCATTGAATTCTTGAAAGCCTTTAATTTTTTCTTTATTTTGTCTAGATCAATTTTTTTCCACTGGATAGGGAGTTGTTCAGTTTCTATGAGTTTTTAAGTTTTCTGTTTTTATTGATATCTATCTTTAATCTGTGGTCATCTGATAGAATACAGGGAATTACTTCAATTTTCTTATTCTATTGAGACTTACTTTGTGACTAAGTATGTGGTCAATTTTGGAGAAAGTTTCATGAGGTGTAGAGGAGAAGGTATACTTATTTGTACTTGAGTGAAATATCTTTTATGTTCATTTTGTTTATAATATCTGTTAGTTTCAGCATTTCTCTATTTAGCTTTTGGCTGGATGACCTGTCTATTGGAGAAAGTGGAGTATTAGAGTCTCCCACTATCAATATGTTGGGGTCAATATGTGATTTCAGCTGTAGTAGTGTTTCTTTTATAAACTTGTGTGCTTTTGTGTGGGGGGCATAGATGTTAAGAACTGAAATGTCAGCCTGGTGGATTTATTTTTTTGAGAAGTGTAAGGTGTCATTCTCTATCTCCTTTTAATTGTTTTGGCTTGAAATCTATTTTGTTGGGTATTAGAATGGTCATATCAGCTTGCTTCTCGGGTCCATTTGCTTGAAATATCTTTTTTCAACCCTTTACCCTTTGGTAATATTTATTTATCCTTGTTGAGATATGTTTTTTGGATACAGCATAAGGATGGATCCTGTTCTTGAATCCATTTGATTAGTCTGTGTCATTTCATTGGGTAGTTCAGGCCATTGATACTGAGTGATGTAAATGACCAATGATTGCAGATTCCTGTTATTTTGTTATTATTGTTGTTGTTGGTTGTGTGTGAGTTTGTACATGTGATTTCCTTCTTTTGATTTTGTTGGTGTGAGATTATTTATTTCATTTGTTTTCATGGGTGTAGTTAGCTTCCTTAGGTTGGAGTTTTAATTCTAGCATCTTCTGTAGGACTGGATTTATAGATAGACATTGTTTAAATTTGATTTTATCATGGAATATCTTATTTTCTCCATCTATGGTGATTGAATGTCTTGCTGTGTATAGTAGTCTGGGCTGGCATCTATTGTCTCTTAGCAGCACATCTGTCCTTCTGGCTTTCGGAGTCTCTATTGAAAAGTCAGGTGGAATTCTATTAAGTTTGTCTTTACATGTTACTTGTTATTTTCCTTTGCAGCTTTTAATACTCTTTCTTTGTTCTGTATATTTGGTGTTTTGATTATTATGTGGCAAGGGGACCTTCTTTTCTGGTCCTGTCTATTTGGTGTTCTGTAAGTGTCTTGTACCTTTTTGGCATCTCCTTCTTTAGGTTAGGAAAATTTTCTTTTATGATTTTGTTGAAAATATCTTCTAGGACTTTGAACCCGGATTCTTTTCTTTCCTCTATTCCTATTATTCCTAGGTTTGGTCTTTAATAGTGTCCTACATTTCCTGGATGTTTTATGTCAGGAGTGTTTTAGATTTAACATTTTCTTTACCATATTTTCAATGCCCGAGATTCTCTCTTCCATTTCTTATATTCTCTTGGCAAAATTTGTCTTTCTAGTTCTTATTAAAATATTCAAATTCTTTTTTTTGTTTGGTTTTTCGAGACAGGGTGTCTCTGTGGCTTTGAAGGCTTTCCTGGAACTAGTTTTTGTAGACTATGCTGGCCTCAAACTCACAGAGATCTGCCTGCCTTTGCCTTCCAAGTGCTGGGATCAAAGGTGTGTACTACCAACGGCCGGCCTTATTCAAATTCTTAAACTTTTCATTTCCAGAATCCCCTCCATTTGTGTTTTCTTTATTGCTTCTACTTCTATTTTTAGGTCTTGAACAGTTTTATTAATTTCCTTCAACTGTTTGTGCGTGTTTATTTCTTTAAGAGATTTATAAATTTCTCTTTAAGGACATCTATCCTCTTCAGAGAGTTGGTTTAAGGTCTTTTTCTTGTGCTTCAGTTATGTTGGAATATTTAGGGACTGCTGTGACAGGATAGCTGGGCTCTAGTGGAGACATACTGCTCTGAATGTTGTTGATTGTGTTTTCATGCTGGCATCTAGGCATTTGGGTTTGAGATGATTATAGGTTAAGTGCTGGTGTCCGGGTTTGTCTTTAATGGATGAATATTTTCCTCCCTGGATTTTCAGCAAGTGTGATGGCTGTGTGGTGCCTGTGTTCCTGGCCTGATCAGCTGATGCCTGCTGTTGTTAGATGCTGGGATACTGGGATGAGTTAGGAGAAGAAAAGTTGGGAAGTTCTTTGTTGTCCTTTGGGAGATGGGGTCATAGAGGAATGGCAGACCACTGCAGATTTGCTGCTACAGAGCTGGGGATGAGACTGGGGGTGCTGAGGGGAGGGAGTGGATCTCAGGAGCACTAAGAGAGGCACGGGCCTGCTGCCTTCAGCCTACTTATTGTCCTGGGAAGAGCTGTTCTTGGTTAGCCAGGGGGTACCTACTAGAGTTGGGGTCTGGGAAGGAGGTTAGGAGGTAATTGTCCATGGGATCTATAGGAGATGGTAGGCTGGTAGGGGAGGTTTCAGAGGGCATTCTGCTGCAGAGTTTGAGATGATACTGGAGGAATAGTCAGAGAAAAGAAGGCCTGCAGGCAGCCTGCTTGGTTACCTGGCAGGTGTGGCCTGTAAGGTTTGCTTGGGTCTGTCTTCTGGAGTGAGTTGGAACTATTTCTTTTTGTTCTGCAATGCTGGTGTGTCCCCAGTGGATGCCTGCTGGTGTTGGAGGCTGGGAGAATGGGATGGTTTGTGGGAAGGAGGTCCAGGGGAAAAGATCTTTGTGCAAGGTTGGGGGTGGGGTCAGAGTGGAAAAGGACCACAGCATGTTTCCAGCTACAGAGCTGGGGATGAGACCTAGGCTGGTGTGTGTGTGTGTGTGTGTGTGTGTGTGTGTGTGTGTGTGTGTAAGGGTGTGAATCTCAGGAGCAGAAGGACAGGTTTGGGTGTGCTTTCACCCCACTTGTTACCCTGGGAGGAGAGGCTATTTGGTTATCAGGGGTGATTGCTGGGTTTGGGGTCTGGGACAAAGCAACAAGTTGGAGGGGAGGTTAGAAGGGAAAGATTCATGGAATTCATGAGACTGGGGGATTGGATCTGGGGGAACAGAGTCCTTTCTGTCTCTCAAATGGCAGTCACCTCTCATCAATGCATCCTACCCAGCCTGTGTCTATCAGTTTGCTCCTGTATCTCTATCCCTGAGTTACAGTCACAGACTGTTGTGTTGCTGTATTTGGAATATTCCATGTGCATATTTAGTGTGTGCAAGTAATTAAATGATGTTTGTTGATTAATTAATAGACTGATAGTTAAAGTTTCCTTAAAACACTAGCTGTCAATCACAAGTCCTTCTGGGTGATCAGAGCCACAGGCTTCATAGTTAATGATGCCATATTATCTGTTTGGTTTCTGGATGAGTCATTTCTTTTGTTCTCTTATTAACTTTATTGAGAGGTAATTTATATAAGTTAAATCCCACATTTGAAGCATATTCATCAATGAGTTTTCTTAATTATTGAAATCTATAAAGTCATTGCCATGATCAAGACAAAAGCCATTTTCACTTTTATCACCTTCTTGATTACATTTCAGCCCTTATTACCCCAGGCCATTGATCTACTCTTTTCTTCAATGTATTCCTTTTTTTCCAGTAAAACTTAAGTTAAAAGTTATAATGTTCATATCAATTATATTTTATACACAGTCACACAGTATTTTTAATGTTTACTTTTCACCCCACATAGCAATTTTGAGATTCATTCATATTCTAAGTGTGGTAGCAGCCCTCTCCTTTTCTAAAATTAAAATTAAAATTTTGACATACGTGTAGAATCACATGCAGTTGTAATAAATAAGGCAGTCAGAAAGCTGTGTATATAACATTTTTCAAAATCAGCATCTAATTAAAACTAAGATAACGACAGTGTTAGAGAAACCATAAAGAAGGAAATTTCCCTGTGACCTTTGCTAGACCCTCCCGTTTTCCTCATTGATACCACATCTTTAAACACGGGACTACTTTAAAAAGGCTCTTTATATATTGGTGTGTGTTTGTATGTGTGTCTCTATGAGACTATACACATTCATTTATGTGAAGGGTTGCACACCTATGCTTGCATGCAGAGGCCAGAAGGCCAGGTGTCTTCCTCTGCTGCCCTCTTTCTCTCCCTTTGAGTCGACATCAACCTAGGACTTGGATTTTCTGAGCTAGGATCGAAGTCATCAGGCCTCTGCAATCCTGTCTCTGGCTCTCTCGAACTCAGGTTAGAGGTAGTAGGCATTTGAAGAGACGCATGACGCATTTGTTATATGGTTGCTGGGATCGTGACTCTGCCCACATGGGTGTACAATAAGCCCCTCTAGCTGCTGAGCCATCTAACTCATAGCTAAATTGAGGGGAGTAAGAGTTTTCCATATGTATTTTACCTACCTGCATGCATTACTAGCAACTTCCACTAGAGGGGAGTGTTTGCTATAATTAATGAACTCACATTGTGATATCAAGTTCTTATCACTAACCTGTCTAATTTACATCAGGTTTCCCTAGTGTTTTATACTTTGTGGATCTGGACAAATGTGCAATGATATGTATTCACCGTTACACTATCGTGAAGAGTAGTTTCTCAATACCCCAACTCCTCAGTGCTCTGCCTGGTTCCCTTCATCTCCCAGCCTCCCCCCCCCCCCCCCGACTGCCACAGATCTTTTTATTGTCTCTGTGGTTTGTATTTTCCATAATGCCTTGTAGTTGGAATTATACGTATGTAACCATATCACATGGTATTATTTCCCTTAGAAATATGATTTTAAAGTCCTTCATATCTTTGTATGGTTTGATCATTTGCGCTCAATGCTAGATAACATTCCACATACCGGTTTGCATATTCACTCACCACTGAGGGATGTCTTGGTTGCTTCCAACTCGTGACCTTTATACACAGGACTGCTCAAATCACCCATGTGCAGGCTTTTGTGGGGTCACAAACTTGTAAATAGCAAGGTACTTGATTCTGGATCACGTGCGGCTCGTTAACTTTTGTCAGAGCCGAGTGTTCTCCCAGAATGGTTGCCAACTTTCATCTCCCTGAGGAAGGCTTGAGAGCCCCTGCAGCCTGGTGTCCTGAACGGTGTTTTCTCGTTTCGGGACTTGACCAGGCTGATAGGTGCCAACAAGTATCTCATAGCTTTAATTTGCATTTTTTGTGAATCTTGCCATGTGCTAATTTCCCATCAACATAGCTTTTGGGGGGCTGTGTTTGTTAAGGACTCCAGCTCATTCTTTAATTAGATTGTTTGATTGCAAATTGTTGTATTTTAGTTGTTCTCTGTCTTGAGTTACAGTCTTTTATGAGACATTTTTACCAGTATTCCAGTCTGGCCTGTTGGCCTGTTGGCCTGTTGGCCTGTTGGCCTGTTTGCCTGTTGGCTTGTTTTTTTGTTGTTGTTTTTTTTTTTTTTTTTTTCTCCCACTCTAATGTGGTCTACCCCATGACTATTCAGTATGAACCTAGAAGACTGTGTGGTCTGCTGTTGCACATGAAGTGGGTTAGATGTATATTATAACTAGGCAATTAATGGTGCTGTGTCCTTACTGATTTTCTGCTTCCTGGGTCTGACCTTTATGAATCTCAGTCACAGATGGAAAGGTAGATTCAGCTAAATCTCCTTGCATCTTTCTTCATCTAGTATTTTTATGCTTTTTAAGGTCATTTTGTTAAAGATTGTCATATCTTGGAGAACCAACGCCTCCACCATCGTGTGGTCCCCTGATAACCTCCTTGCTGTAAACTCAGCTATGTCTGAAATTAATGTACTCATCCTGATTCCTACAAGTCTCTTTCTCCACAAGGTGGTCCTACCTAACTTTTTCTTAGAACAATTGTGATGCAAGACCCACTCATTTTAACTGCCTCTGTTGAGTTAGAAAAGTTCCTAGGATTAGGAGTTGTGTTTAAAATTCCAGATAAGAGATTTTAGAAGCATTAGTCCCTTGCTGAATCTTAGGGGGAAGCATTCTGGAAAGAACAGAATTTCCAGGGCAAATCACTGCTGTTGCAGGCATGACTGCCAAAGATGAAACTCAAAGCTGCCCAAAGAATCAACAACATAGAGAGAGGAAAGTGCCTGTAAGCTTCATGAATTCAGTAAAGCCGTGCACTGATCCCATGGTTCACTTGTTCTTGCGGAGTGAGAATCGGTCTCTAAAGTTCTTGCCCCAGGAGACCCATTGGATTCATATTCATATACTGATCTGAGATTGGGCTGCACATCTCTTGACAGTAGACAACAAACATACAATTAGGTCTTGTTTTTAGGATTTTAAAGTTAAATCATTGTCATTGATTTATTGCATTGGAAATGCTGATGCTGAGTTGGGACTGTAGGTACTTGGATGGGCCTAAATTTGATCTACATACCTGAAAACCATACAACCCCCCAAACACGATTGGTGTTCAAAGTGATTAGTAATACACTGGTTCAGTATCTGTGTTCATCACTTTCTGTTTCTGTGGTAACACACCATGACTGAAAGTGACTTATAGAAGAAAGAGTATTTTTGCCAATGGTTCCAGAGCGCAAGAGTCCATCATGGCAGGGGAGGCACAGTGCCAGGTCGCAGGTATGGTGACAGGGGAAGGAAGCCGTGAGAGCCCACATCTTACTTTTTATTTATTTCTTGTGCCTTTCACATCATGTGTCTCCATCCCATTTCCCTGTTCCTTCACATCTGCCCTCTGCCCTCACAAACTCCACAATAAAATAAAATAAAATTTAAGAGAAAAAAAAAGAAAGAAAAAACAAAAACAAAATTGAAAAGGAAAAACCAATCTTGCTATGGAAGGTATAGCGTGACACAGTGAGTCATGCAGTACATCCTTTGATGGGTATAGCTCTACCTGCAAGTGTTCATTGAAAAGAGTCTTTGGTCTGGTTCGAGGCCTCTGGCTCCCTCTTGGATATCTTGTTGTTGCTCTGTGTTATGAAGATCCTGAAGCTTTGGATCAGTCCCTTCACATGCTCCAGCAGATAGCAGATGGGGTGGATGTTGAAGTAGGCCAGCATAACCCTCCCTGGTTCTGGGCTGATGGTTGCAGGGTTGGTCAGCCTTGTCCTTACCACCAGGGCGAGCTCGCCAGCATTTCCCTGGCTAGTTTACCTCTTGCAGTGATGAGCAAGTTGAGCAAGGGATGGGGCCAGTTTTCCTGCTTTCATGTTCTCACACACCTCCACCTTCAGGGTCAGCTTTACTGTGTTGCTCATGCATGGTGTAGAGGCCACTTTCCTGAGTGCTGCAGCTGATGAGGGGCAGGGACAGCTCTCCCCCCTGATGGGAATGAGAGGGCATGGGGGAGGGCATCTCTTCACTCCACCTCCCCCCCAATGCAGCCACAGGATAGATGAGTAATGGGGACAGCTCTCTGATGCTCACAACTTCAGGACTGGCTCACTGACACCTCTGTCAAGAGGATTGCCTCTATTGCTCTGTCCAGGCAGAGAGCTCACATCTGCTTTAATTGCTGCTTTAATTGCAGATATGAAGCACAGAGCCAGCTTACAATTTCTAGAATGCTTCATGCAGGGACACACTTCCTCCAGGGAGTCAGGAGGCTGCACCATCCCTAAATATAGAGCCATCAACTGAAGCCCAAGTGTTTCATTGTTTGAGCCTATGAGAGACATCTGTGATATCTATCACATTTATTCCTCTTCTCTATTTGCTTCTGTATCCTTTATTACTATTTGTGTCTTCCACTTTTCACTCATTTTTTTTTGTCTTTTGTGTTTGTATTATTTATATTTATTTTTAAAGATTTACTTATTATATACACAGTGTTCTACCTGCAGACCAGAAGAGGACACCAGATCTCATTACAGATGGTTGTGAGCCACCATGTGGTTGTTGGGAATTGAACTCAGGACCTCTGGGAGAGCAGCCAGTGCTCTTAATCTCTGAGCCATCCCTCCAGCCCTCTCTCTGTGTGTTTTAAAGGGCTGTTTTGCTTGTAAGTCTTCCCACTACACGAGCATAGTACCTGTACTCACAGAACCAGCTTGAATTTTCTGAGTCCAGTGTTCAAAGTGTGCAGTGTCTTCAGCAATAGGGACTTACCTTCAGCCTCTGGGACCAAGGGCAATTAGGGAGTCTCTTGGACTATTATGACCAAAGGCTCAGAATTCTAAAGGTTCTTATTTCTTATTTCTCCCTCCTTCTTTTTAGGTATTGACCCAGCACCCACATAACAAACATTTTAGGCATCTTTTCAAATGCCTGCCACCTCTAACCTGAGTTTTGAGAGAGCCAGGGACAGGATTGCCAAGGCTTGATGGCTTCCAACCTGGCTCAGAAAATCCAAGTCCTATGTTGACATTCTGGCCTCTGCAAGCATGTATAGGTGTGTAAACCTTCACATAAATGAATGTGCATAGACTCACAGAGACACATGCAAACCCACACAAATGTGTAAAGCAACCTTTTTTAAAGGCAGTCAAATTTTTATAGAGGTGGTAGATATGAGGAAAATGGGTGGGTCTAGAAAAGATCATAGGGAAATTTCACTCTCTGTGGTTTATTCAGTCTAATATTTTCTAGTTGCCTCCATTTACCTGCAAATGTCATGGTTTCATTTTTCTTTACAGTTAAATAGTATTCTGATGGGAGATGTTATTCTGTATACATGTTTCTCATACTGGTTAATAAAGCACTGTGGCCAATAGAAAACTAGATAGGCGGGGCTAGGAGATTAGGAGGAGGAAAGAGGAAGTAGAAGGCGGAGTCGAGATGTAGCCCAGGGAAGACGCAGCACGCCTGCCGCGCGGCTCCCCGATAAGACGACCACGTGGAAATACTTAGATAAGTAGAAATGGGTTAATAATTAAGACAGAGCTAGCCCATTAACAATAATGGTAACTGGCCAACAGGATTGTATCAAATACAGAGTCTCCTGCGTGTTATTGGGGGCCAGGACGCCAGACCAGCGGCGGGCGGGCTGGCGGAAACTTACATGCTACAGTATTCCATTGTGTATACATACCATGCCTTTATTACCTGTTCCTCTGTTGAAGACTGATTAGGTTGTTTCCATTTCCTAGTTATGGTGAGTAGTAGCAATGAGCATGGCTGAGCAGGTATTATGGAGTAAGCATTTGAGTCCTTTGGGCATATGCCAAAGGGTGATATAGATGGGTGATATTGATTTATCTGTGGCTTTTTGGAAGTTCTCCACACTGACTTCCAAAGTGGCTACACCAATTTGGAATCACATCAACAGTGGGTGAGGGCTCCCTGTTCACCACAGCTTTGCCGTTATTCATTGTCTTGGCCATTCTGACTGGAGTGAGAGGACATTTCAGAGTTGTTTTAGTTTGCATTTCTTTAGTTGTGAAACGTGATGAATACTTTTTGAAATATTTCTTAGCCATTTTATTTCTCCTGTTGAGACCTCTGTTCAGACCCATTGTCCATGTTTTTAACTGGTTCATTTGTTTTCTTGACTCTCTGTGTTTTGAGTTCTTTATATGTATTAGATATTAATCATTGTCGAATATATAACTGAGGGATCCTTCCTTACTCGATTATTTCCTTTGTTGTACAGGAGCCTTTTAACCATATGAGGTCTTATTTGTCAAGTGTTGGCCTAAGTTCCTTGGCCAGTGGAGTTTTATTCAGAAAGTCAGGTCCCACACCTATATAGTGTAGGGGACTGCCTATGTTTCCTTCTTTGATCCACTTGAAGTAATTTTTATACAGGGTGATAGATACGGGTCTATTTTCATTCTTCTGCATTTTGACATTCAGTTTTCCCAGCACTGTTTGTTGAAGGTGCTGTCTTTTCCCCAGTGTATATTTTGGGCTTCTCTGTCAAATATCAGATGGCTGTAGTTACATGTACAATAGCTTGCCTCCTTCTTAAATAAAGAAAAATGAAATAAAAAAAACTTTTTAGTGGCTATTTTTGGAGCTGTAATACATATTCACCACCAGTCTGCCTCCACTTTTAAATGACTGTATGCTGTTTTATGTGTAGTGTATTTTATGAGACTGATATACTGCCTACTGTGCTAAGGAGGTACCTATGAGTAATGTAATTTATAATATGAAGTGGTCCTAATTTCTCACTCCTGTCATTTCTGTCACTCATTTCATTTATACATAAACATTTGTATTATATATTGTATTAGTTACTACTCTGTTGCTGTGATAAACACTACAACAAAGGCAACCTGTAGAAGGGAAGCTTTATTTTGGGCTTATGGTTCCAGAGGATTAGAGTCCTCTACAGTAGGGCAGAGACAGGAGCCCAGAGCTCACACTGTGAACCACAAAGCCCTCCCCCACCCTTTGACACACTTCCTCCATGAAGGCCACACCTCCTAGCCCTCCCTCCTAAATAGTCACTAGCTGGGGTCCAAGTATTCAAATACCCAATATTTAGAGGGAGTGTTTCATCCAAACAACTACAAATATAGTAGCTGTGTAGGGATAGATAATAAAACACACACCTGTGTTCATCATTTTGCAGAAGTGTTATCTATTATATCTATTAAGAATAAAAAAATGAAAGTTTTTACTTTCACCTACTTCTTCTATGATACTTCGTATCCTGATCTACATAATTTCCTTTTCTTTGAAAACCTCTAACGTTTTTTTCAAGGAACACATCTTTCAGTTTTTCCTTTTCTGAGCCAATCTTTATTTCTTTTTCACTTTTTTTAAAGGATGCATTTCCCTTTTTAAAATTTTTATTTATATATCCTGACCACAGTTTCCCCTCCCCTCTCTCCTCCCATTCCCTCCCCCTACCTCCCCTTTGCCCACCCCCTCAATCCAGTCCTCTTCTGCTTCTGTTCAGAAAGGGGCAGGCCTCTCATGGGTATCAACAAAGCGTGGCATATCAAGTTGTGGTAGGACCAAGCACATCCCCTTGATTTAAGTCTGGGCAAGGCAACTCAGTATAAGGAATAGGTTCCCAAGAACCAGCCAAAGTGTTAGGGGCAGCCCTTGCTCCCATTATTAGGAACTCCACAAGTAGACAAAGCTACACAACTGTCACATGTATGTTCAGACTCTGTGAGTTTCTATGAGCCACGTTAGTTGTTTCTGCTGTTTTTCCTGTGATGTCCTTGACCCCTCTGGCCCCTATAATTCTTCCCCCTTTTCTTCAGCAGGATTTCCCAAGCTCAGCCTTCCTTATGTCTGGCTCTGGGTCTCTGCATCTGTTTTCATCAGTTGCTGGATGAAGGCACTCTGATGATAATTGGGGTAGTCATCAATCTGATCACAGGAGATGGCCAGTTCAGTAATTGCTATTGCTAAGAGTCTTAGCTGGGTCATTCTTGTGGATTTGTGAGAGATTTTTTGCATCCTTTCTACCTGCCCCTGCCCCTTTCCAGTCATGTCTATCAAAACTCTTCCCCTCCATCTACCCCTAATCTGATCCTTCATGTTCCCAGCCCCAGCCTCCCCCCAGGCTACCCATGAGATCTCTTCTATTTCCCCTTCCCAGGGAGATCCATGTATCCTGCCTTTGGTCTCTCTCTTAACTGGCCTCTCTGTGTCTGTGGACAGCAGCATGGTTTTCCTTTACTTTACAGCTAATATGTACTTATGAGTGAGTACATACCATGTTTGTCTTTCTGGGCATGGGTTACCTCAATCGGGATGATTTTTTTCTAGTTCCATCTATTTGTCTTCAAATTTCCTGATATTATTATTTTTAACAGCTGAGTAGTACTCCATTGTGTAAATGTATCTCATTTTTCTTTATTCTTCAACTAAGGGACATCTAGGTTGTTTCCATGTTCATGTATTTATTATAAGTAAATCTACTCTGAACATAGTGAGCAAGTGTCCTTGGGGTATGGTTGAGCATCCTTTGGGTGTATGCTCAAGATTGGGATAGCTGGGTCCTGAGGTAGATCAGTTCTCAGTTTTCTGAGATACCGCCATATTGATTTCCATAGTAGCTGTACAAGTTTCCACTCTCACCAGCAATGGAGGTGTGTTCCCCTTGTTCCACATCCTCTCCACTTGTGCTTTAGATCGTAGCCATTCTGACAGAAACCTTAGAGTTGTTTTGATTTGCATTTCCCTGATGGCTAAGGATGTTGAACATTTCTCTAAGTGTTTCTCTGCCACTTGAAATTCTTCGGTTGAGAATTCTCTGTTTAGATCTGTATCCCATTTTTAAAAATTGGATGTTTGTTTTTTTGATGTTGCTTGAGGTCTCTATATATTTTGGAAATTAGCCCTTTGTCAGATGTGGAGTCGGTGAAGATCTTTTCCCATTCTGTGGGCTGCTGTTTTGTCCTATTGACAGTGTCCTTTCTCTTACAGAAGATTTTCAGTTGCAAGAGGTCCCATTTATTATTTGCCGATCTTAGTGTCTGTGCTACTGGTATTCTATTCATGGAGGTTGTCTTCCCCCCCAGCCAGAAATGGATGACTGATCCTCTTCCTCTACATTCTTCACACTTTGGTGGTGTCACTATTTTTACAAAATCAATCACTGAAATGGACATACAGTGGTATCTATTGTGGTTTTAATTTGCATTTCTCTTGATACTAATGATTTTAAATATCTTTTCAAATGTACATTTTATCTTTTTAATATACTTTTATTTATTTTGCCTCCTTTCTCTTTGGATAATTTTTTACTGTTGTGTTTTGAGTGTTTTGTATATGTTTTTAGACGTTGGTCATTTTTTGAGAACATCCATTTCCATAGTAGCCATACAAGTTTACCAGTCATGTGTGAGGGTCCCTCTTTCTTCTCATTCTCACTGGCACCTTTGTCATCTGTTATTAGCCGTTCTGACAAATTCTGACTCGAGTGAGATGGATCTCCAAGCAGTTTTCATTTACATTTCCGTGATAGATGTGAACACTTTGCCCAGATATTTTTGGCCATTTTTTTTTCTTCAAGGACTGTCTATTTAACTCAATAGCCAGTTCGTTGAATGGATGGCTTGCCTCTTTGGTGTTTAATTTTTGGAATTCTGTACAGATTCTAAATACCAATTCCATGTTAGATGAGTAGCTGGCAATATTTTCTCCAGTTCTGTAGGCTGTCTCTTCTCTCTGCTGATTGTTTTGTTGGCTACACAGAGGCTTTTCAATTTCCTGCAATCCCACTTGTCAGTCGTGGGGATTATGTGCTGTTATTGGAGTTCTTTTTGGAAAGTTCTTGCCAATGCCTCGATCCTGAAATATCTCGCCCATGTTGTCCTCTAACAGACAGCTTCAGGGTTTCGGGCCTTCCATTAGACCATCATGTTACATACACTTTGAATTGATTTCTATGTGGGATGAGAAAAAAACATTTTTATTTTTTTTGTCTCGATATGCGGCTTTTCAAGCCATGTTGATGCAAGTGACTATCTTTTCTCCAGTGTCCATTTTTTTTCACTTAAAAAAAGAAGATTAGGTGTCTTATCTGTATGGCTTCACTGGTGGGTCTTTTATCCTGTTCCATTGGCCTTTGTGTCTGTGACAGTGAAACCCACTTGTTTTGTTGGTGTGGGTGGTTGCACAGTTTAAGATAAAGTATCATGGTGTCTTCATCATTGTTCAGGATTGCTTTGGCTATACAGAGTCCTTTGTGTTGCGTTTAACTTTAGAAGTGTTTTTTCCTAGCCCTGTAAAGAATATCATTAGAATTGTAATGGCAGATTGTATTGAACCTGTAGAAAAATTTCAGTAATGTAATTTTTATAATAACAATCCTGACAATCTATGAGCATGGGAGCTCTTTCTGTCTTCTGATGTCTTCTTCAGTTTGTTTTTTCAAACTCCTCCATAGCTGATGATGGCCTTGAACTCCGGATCTCTTGCTTTTTCCTCTGAAATGCTGAATTACAGGCATGTACCATCAAATCCTGCCCTATTATCATTTGGCAACTCAACATATATGTACATGTGAGCATGTGTGTGTGAATACATATACATATGTTAAACATGGAGCTCACAGGTTCCAGTTAGTCTGGTTAGCTAGTTTGCACCAGAGATCCCCTCTCTCTACCTCCTGAATGCTGAGATTACAGGTGCCTGCCATGCATGCTTGCTCAGCTTTTATATGGGTTTAGAAATCTCGACTCTGGTCCTCGCAATTACATGGTAAGTGCCTTACCCAGTGAACTATCTCCTCATCCCCAAGTCCTCATTTTTGTATGTTTGTGTCCTACTACTTTGCTGAATAAACAATAGACGTACGAGTTTTCTGGTGTTATAGTCAGTGTACATTATATATAAGATCATGTAATCTGCAAATAAGAACAATGATTTACTCCTTTCTTATTTGTATCCCTTTTATTTCTTCTTGTCTTATTGCTGTTCTTGCCAAGACATTGAGTACTATTCTGACCATGGGCGGAGAGACAGCGGTAACCATATCACTCTGAATTTTAGGAGAAATGCTTTATTTATCTATAGGTCTATCATATATAGGATTTTTATGCTGAGGCATGTTCCTTTTTGTTCTACTTTCTTCAGAGATCTGATCACAAAGGGATGTTAAACTCCATCAAAGGCTTACTTCATTCTCTATTGAGATGATTATGTGATGTCTGTTGTTAAGTCTGTTGTGTGATACATTACATTCATTGACTTATGTACAAGATCTTCTTAATGTATTTAGAATATAATTTGCATATGCTAACAATCTCTCACTGTCTACCCAACAGGAGAAGATACAAAACTCCAACAAACATTGAAAGATAGTTCCTGCATTCCTCTCATTGATCCATTTACAAACATTTATTATCTTAAATTTAGATTACAAAACCAACCATCTGCATTCAAACTTGTAAAAAACATAAGGGAAAGGATCACAGAACACACTCCTGCACATACTGGTACTCACACATATTGTGTAGTAGATAGTAAGCAAGGAGAGTGAACAGCTTTGTCAGTCCCTGTGTCTATGATAGACAAGATGTGAGTGATGTATTTGAGTCCTACTCCTACCATATATATTCCATTTTCCCTTTAAAAACCTTGGCTGGAATATTTTTTTGGTGGTGTGACTGACCCTTCATCACTGAAGGCCTTGAATTTTCAGTAGTTCTGCCTTGTGTTTTTTGGGGGTGGGCTTGGGGATATAAGTATCTATGACATTGTTCCATTAATTTAAAAAGATATTTTTTAAAATTAATTTATTGAGTGTGTAGGTTTGCAAGTGCCATGATGCATGTGAAGAGGTCAGAGGGTAAATTATGGAGCTCTATTCTCTCTTTCTACCATGTGAATCTTGGGGTTCAAACATGGGTCATCAGGATTGGTGCCTTAACCTGCTCAGCTATCTTCCTGGGCCTTTTGTTTTGTTTTTGAGACAGGATCTTGTTTATGTAGCCCAGACTGGCCTTGAACTTGTAGTTGTCCTGAATCAGTCTCCTAGTCTCCTAAGTGCTGTCATTACAGGAATCTGCCACCCTTGCCTATCTTCTGTTTTTTTAATATTGAACATGAAAATACTAAGGGATGACCCAAAGAAACCATCTATGCTTTTGACATAATCCTGTTCACTTCAGCTGAGTGTGTGAAACCTAGTGTTCTCAGATTAGTTGGGATCAATTATCCTAGGTTGTATAGTTTCATTTCCTTTTTTGCCTGTTGGTTTGAGGAAGCCAGATAACCAGTGCTATTTGTCTCAACCTTCAGATCAGTAGAACCACATTAATCAGTACTGGAAGTATTTGTGTGTTCTGAGCAACAGACCCTCAGACCTCAGTTGTGGAGATAGAATTTAAGGTTATTTTAGTGTGCTTTAGTTACAACATTGAAAAAAGCCACACTCACTTTCGATTTTGGATTCCTGAATCCAAAGTAGTTTATGGTACCACTGATGGGTCAACATTATAAACACTGTTTTGTATCTTGTGATAGAACCCCGTCTTTCGTGGTATTGTCTCCTATCTGTTTCTGGTACAGAATCTTCAGCAATTCAGCCCTTCATTCTTTATAGAGGGACAGACATGTAATAGCATGGGCACGGGCCTATTGCTGCTCTTCCTGTGAGTAAGTCCTTGTTCAGAAATAGCATGGGATATTATGATGGTGACAAGTCATTTGCATTCTGTTGAGAGCAGTTCAAGAAAAACAGAGAGAAGACAAATTCCCTCCCAGAGTATATTCCTAGTCTTTCAGGGACAGGTTCTTTCCCCTTCCATGATGAAGTGGGTGTATTATAATGCATTTGTTGGTAAGTGGTTGGCTAGAGAATCCTGCTATTTCAGGGTTCATGGCTGTGTTCTACTGTTGACAAGCTAGACTCTTGGCAAAAGCAGTAGCTAATAGCCTTGGTGAGGAAAGGGCCATGTTTTTGAGCCCATGTTTAGCTGCATCCATGCTACCCTGACCACTTTGTACACATTCTAAGATGGTTTGTGTTTGTGTGTACTCTGAAGAGCTCATAGAGGCCCTCTTTTAGAGTCACCGGGAATATAGACCTTTGTCATTTCTGTGTCACTCATACAGGTTTATTCTCACATCTTTCACAGAATTTAGGAAGTTGTTTATGTATTTATTTATTTTTAACATTTTAAAAATATATTTTAAAATTTATTAATTTAATTTTTACATTCTAATCCCAGTTCCCCCTCCCTTCTCTCCTTCCACTCCCGCCCCCACTCCCTCCCCCAGCCCACCTCCCATTTGCTCCTTGGAGAGGGTGAGGCCTCCCGTAGGAAGTGAACTAAGTCTGTCCCATCATCTCCTTGAGGCAGGACCAAGGTACCCTTGCCCCTGTGTCTAGACTGAGCAAGGTATCTCCATATAGAACGGGCTCCACTAAGTCAGTTTGTGCATCAGTGTTAGATCTTGGACCCACTGCCAGTGGCCTCATATATTGTCCCAGTCTGCACTATTGTCACCTATTTTAAGAGAGTTTAGTTCAGTCTTATGCAGGTTCCCCAGTAGTTTATTTTTAAAAATGTTTTTTATGAAATTGTCTCCATCACCATGATTCTGGTGTGCAGTACCACAAATGTTAGATGTCTTGCTTTGTGCTGAAGGTTTCCTAGGTTGTTTCCATTGTTAAAACCCTTTTTCTTTTTCTCAGCTCTTGGCATAATTCTTGTTGATCTGTTTTCTCACTTATTTTCTATCTGTCATTTCATGTTCTAAGGCTCACCTGGTGAATTTTTGGTTCTACACATCCCCATCCCCCTCCTTCTTCTTTGCCTCTTTCCAGTTCTAACATTTCTCGATTTCAAGAGTATTTGTAACACATCAGCTGGGAATGTCGGCACATCCTTTTTAAGAGGAGGTCCTGGTCGGGGACACAGCCCTTTAGCAGCACTGCCTGTCAGGACAAAGTCAGAAGGCAGAAGAGCACCATCTAGGAAGCTCATCTCTTGGAATGGATTGTTCTGCTGTCTCCCCTCCGCAATCTATCTGCAATGGTTTGCCTTTAGGCTCTGAGTAGTTTGTGTCTGAGTTTTCCGATGAAAGCAGTGGGGACATCTGAGGTGGATTATTCCATTTTGAGTGGTACTGGGCTTTCTAGACCATGGGGTTTTCAGCAATGTTGCTAGGGCGCTGGAGTGTGCTGTCTGAGAAGTCAGGGACTTGGCTCTTTTTTTTTTTTTTAACTATTGAGTAGGGCATGTTGGTGAGCAAGAAACTGCACTGAGGGTAAGATGGAGAAATAGATTCTTTTTCAGTGAAGTGGGGTTGGGATTTTATTTCTTTATCTCTGATAAACAAACATCCAATTATTTTTGGAACTTATCATTGCTTTCTGTTCACTGCCAAACACATTGGAAGATTTTTTTCTTTTGCCTCAAACACGACGACTGTTGGTATTTAAATGGCAGTTGGTGCTTGTGTTTGCCAAGGGCTGTTGTAGGTTTCATGTGAGGTTTTGGTTGTTGTTGAGTTCCTGAATGGAAACTGGAACCCTTGGGGCAGCGAAATAGCAGCCTTTCTTCCTTATGAGAACAAATATAATTTAAGTAAGACTCCCTATATTCAAATAAGATAGGAGGCCACTTGCCTTGTCTTGGAAGGTTTCTTATGTCATTCTGGGGTGGGTGTGCACATCACCTCCTCTTTCTAGTTAGAGCGACTTTGTTAAGAAACTTTGTTTCATCTTTTGATGTGTGTTGTTTATATAAAAAGATTTTTCCCCAAATTTTTCTCTATAGCAAAAATGAATTACACAGACCTTTGTCCCTCTGAGTCCCAGATAAGGCAAAGGGAGCTTGTAACTGGAGTTTGTCTTGAACCCACAAGTTTTGCTCAGTAGACATTATATAAAAGGTCATGATATTCAAGCCCCTCTTTGTCCTGGCCCAGTTTCCTGGAACTCTGGGGACTGGGTTGTAAGTTGCAGGGAACTCCTTGCTTACTGGCTTCAGTGACTGGAGGAGAAATGTCATAGCTGAGGTCAAGACTTATTCGACCAGGGAATATTCTTGCAATTTAGGGAAATGGTTGGATAGAATAAATGTTGTAGCAAGCTATTTCTTGCAGCTTGTGTTGGACAGAATTAAAAGACACAAAAAGCCCTTTGGCCAGTCTTTGTTACCAAGGGTTTTGAAAATGTTCATTTTATTCTAATTAAAAATAACCAGAGTGCTGTTTAGCTGAGGGATGTGGGAGGTGTGTGGTGTGTGTGTGTGTGTGTGTGGGGGGGGGTGGGTGGGACTCCAGGCTGATAGGTCCAGAAACATTTGGCATTTCTAACCTCCACATATATCACGTGTGTCTTCCTGGGCAACAATTTCTCTTGGTACAGGGATCTCAGGTGAGAGAAGAGTCATAATGAGTATTCAGAGGAGGAAGTTAAAGAAAAATTTTCATTTTTTCCCCACAAAGTAGCTTCCTGATTACAGTTCCACGGCAACATGGGTTGAATTGCTCTGTATAGTTTCACTTACAGATGAAACCTCCACCTTTTCTTAGGGCCAGGGTACCTCCCAACTGTGCCACTGGGAGGGGTTTTTGCAGTGATCAGATCAGAAGGAACCAGTGACTAGTACTTGAGTTAAAGTCAGAATCAGTACCTGGCCGTGTGTCAGCATGGCAAAGGCGGCCTGCACAGGCAGTGGGGGCCAGCCTGAAGGAGGGATGAAGGAAAGTGGTCCGGGAATAGAGTGGGGTGGTCCTGTGTGGTTCTGGCGTTGGGGAACTTGAAGGTTACATTAATTACTTAGGGTAGAGTGGGGTGAGGGGCAGGGGACTGATGTAGACAGACACGTCAAGTCCCCCTAAAGGTTTGAGACATCATCAGTCACTGCGGGAGGGGTCTCTTCAATGCTTACTCTCACCACTTACTTCAATTCTTATTGTCCTACCTTTTACCATAGAAGTGGCAGTAGAATTCATCGTAAGGAAACATTTTTCAGTTTTTTGTGCCACGCCTGACCCTTGCCAGCAAGGAAGACGCGACTCCGGGAAGATCTTCTTCATGCAGTTTTAATCAGGATCCTTGAACATGCTTCCTCTGACCCGCGGGAACCTGGGGGACCCTTGCACAGGCTTAAATACCCTTGTGCTAACCAACCCCAGTGAGCTGCGTGGACCCTGCAGATAGGCTACTCTAACGCGGAAGCAGACAGGCTGAACAGACTTAACCAAATAAGGGCTTGTTTACTCCAGAGAGTGCTCACCCTTGGGGAGGTGGAAGGCAGAAGCTAGCGCCATCTTTAAGGTGTGGAACTTCATGGCTCTCTACAGTTCCCCCTTTTTGTTTTAATAAGACAACAGGTAAGGGTAGTGGTCTGGTCTCCAGTAAAGCAGTAGACATTGTAATGACCCTGAATCCTGGTAGTCAGCCAAGTCAGTGCCACACCTGTCTGGTATCTTTTTCCTGGAGGTGGGGCCTTGAACACCAACCCACATGTAGCCAGACTTGCCCTTCTTGGAGTTGCTCAATTCCAGAGCTAACTTGGAGTGCAGTGCTAAGCCATACAACCTGAGCATGAAGGATCAATTCTTGTTCATGACTGCAAGCCATGCTTGGGGAGACTGTCCTGACTCAATGGCTGTAAATGCCTGGACAACCATAGCTGCATAACACTTCTGAGCAAACCTCATCTTGCAAAGGCACCACAGGCCCACGAAGGAGATAAGCAACAAGAGTACAGCCATGGCTCCCATTCCTGCCCACTCTTTCAGATGATCCATGGCAACGGGAACCACGATGACAATCCAGAGCCAGTCCCGCATCCACACGTGTTGAATTCACTCCAATGATGATCACTCGCAGCTGTACCATTACGTCATCAAAGTCAGCAGACCAATTTCCTAAAAGATAGCTAGACAACTGTCGTGACAAATTAGCAGCATGTGTAAAGTTCTCATACTGAATGCTGGTAACACACAAGCCTGGATATTTCATTTCATATCCCAATTGGGCCAGCTGCCACAAGGTATCTATTTGCTCTTGCACCAGATTAATTCTTTGGTTTACAATCATTAAACCTTTTAGTTGAGCACCAACTGTGGACTGAGCATCCAAGGCAGTAGCCACATTCTTGGACAACTCATTTAGCTTAGAGGTTGTCTATACCGATGTGCTCTGACTGTGACTGAATGTGCAGTTGTGACTGAATCCACAACTGCAAAAGAGATAGCTGCAACTATGGCTGCTGTAATGCCAAAATCTCTCTCTGTAGCCTCTACCAAACAGGCCATAAAATCTGGAAATGGTTTTATGGGGCCTTGTAGTATCTTAGTGAGGTTACCATTCACCTCTCCCTTATTGGGTAACGACTTCCATGCTTTTATGGCAATCTGATTTACTTGTTCAAGACTTAAGTCATTTCATAAGGCTTTCCAGACCTTAGGGCAAAAGGAACGCCCTGTACCTCGGCCCCGCCCTTCCTCACTCTGATTAGGAGAAGGCCCCAAAGGCATTGTTCCAGGAGGGTCCCTCCCCTCCCCACATTGCCGTTTCTCCTCTCCCTCCCGCCTCTGCCCCTTAAGGGATTGTTTCTGAACCTTTTCTATGAGGTCTTGCAATTCTTCCTCAGAATCTGTTTCGTCCATACCTGACTCTCCTGTGCTCTCAACCTCTTCTGATCTTCCTTCTTGTAACATTTCTAGCACAGCTTTTCCTTTTTCCATCGCCTCTTTACAGTACCTCTGGTCTTCAATATAGCTACGCACTAACTTCCAAACCGGTCAGACTCTGGACTTTAGCGTCCCTTGTTTCCAAGCAAAGTCAAGATCCCTGCCTAATTTGTCCCAGCACGCTAGTGTGAGGTCTCCCGAAACTGTGCACCAAGGTGCAATGGCATCGCACACACTCAGGAATCTTTCTAGTGTGCTTTTCTTTATTTTAAGTTTCTTTGACAAAAATAGCTCCTGAAGAGCCAGAAAAATTGGGTGAGACTGAGAAGTCCCCATTTTGAAAATTTTACTTTCGATTTGTTACAACCTCTCACTCAATGCCTGAGACTTTATTGCCGCTTATTTCCGCGGTCTTTAATTTGGTCCCAACTTACCTGGGACTTTTATTGCTCCTAACCGTAGACCTTATCGCCTCTTTACCGAGGGCCTTAGGCCCAAACTTCATTGCTCCTTACCGGAGACCTTATCGCCTCTTTACCAAGGGCCTTAAATTTGGTCCCAACTTACCTTGGGAACTTGCCAGCGCTGCCCTGACTGCAAGAAGTTCTGATCTGAAAAATTCCTGGTACGGGCTGCCATCTGTGCGGCGCCTGCCCCCTGCCAGCAATGATGACGCGACTCCGGAAAGATCTTCTTCATGCAGTTTTAATCAGGATCCTTGAAAAATGTTTCCTCTGACCTGCGAGCCCCTGGGGGACCCTTGCACAGGCTTAGATCCCCTTGCGCTAACCAACCCCAGTGAACTACGTGGACCCTGCAGATAGGCTACTCTAACGCGGAAGCAGGCAGGCTGAACAGACTTAACCAAATAAGGGCTTGTTTACGCCAGAGAGCGCTCACCCTTGGGGAGGTGGAAGGCGGAAGCCAGCGCCATCTTTAAGGCGTGGCACTTTGCGGCTCTCTACAGTTTTTAACTCTGCTTTACAATGGTATTATTTTAACATCTTTTCATTATAATATTAAATGTGCTAAATGATATGCACAACAGACAAAATTTTAGATGAGGTGGAGAAGAATCAGGAAAAGTGAAAATGTTTCAGGCTTCAGACCTCCCAGGGCAACTGTGGGTGGGGTTTTAGCGAGTCTTCCTGGAATTCGGGTTAATGTCTTTCCAGTCTTTGCACACCAAGCTACAACCGCCCCCTTCTGCCAGATTTTGTGTAGACTTGCTGATTTTCAAAATATGCCAGGAGGACCTACCTGAGACTGTGCTGTCCTGTGCACCATTGGTGTATGTCAGGGCTGGGGCGGCACAGAACTCTGTCCCCAATTATGTTGATGAAGGCCAGGAGAGGCAAGCCTGAGCAAAATCAGTAAGGTACACACAGTGCAGATATGAGTGAAAGAAGGAAGCAGGGCACCGAACACAAAGACTCCTGGCCACCTTAGGAGCTGCAGTTTGAAAAGTCATCAGGATGTTGAGCACTTTCTTAAGTGTCTTTCAGCCATTTTGGATTCCTCTATTGAGAATTCTCTATTCAGTTCTGTACCTCACTTTTTAATAGGGCTATTTGGTGACTAGTTTTTTGAGTTCTTTGTATATTTTGGAAATCAGCCCTCTGTCAGATATGGGGTTGATGAAGATCTTTTCCCAGTCTGTGGGCTGCTGTTTGGTCTTGTCGACTGTGTCCTTTGCCTTATAGAAACTTCTCAGTTTGAGGAGGTCTCATTTATTAATTGTCAACATCCTTAGCCATCAGGGAAATGCAAATCAAAACAACTCTGAGATAACCATCTTATTCCTGCCAGAATGGCTAAAATTAGAAACACCAATGACAGCTTATGCAGGAGAGAATGAGGAGCAAGGGGAACACTCCTCCACTGCTGGTGGGAGTACAAACTTGTACAGCCATTTTGGAGATCAGTATGGCGGTTCCTCAGGAAAGTGGAAATCAATCTACCACAGGACCTGACAATTCTGCTCTTAAGTATATACCCAAATGATCCACATCCATGCAACAAAGACATCTGTTCAACTATGTTCATAGCAGTATTATTTGTAATAGCAAGAACCTGGAAGCAACCTAGATGCCCCTCAACTGAAGAATGGATAAAGAAGATGTGGCACATTTACACAATGGAATACTACTCAGCGGGAGGCAGGGAGACAGACAATGGAATCTTGAAATTCGCAGGCAAATGGATGAAACTTGAAGAAACCATCCTGAGTGAGGTAACCCAGTCACAAAAAGAGCAACATGGTATGTACTCACTCATATATGGATTTTAGACATAGAGCAAAGGATCACCAGCCTATAATTCACAACGCCAGAGAAACTAGGATACAAGGAGGATTCTAAGAGATTCATACAAGGTCCTTCACAGAAGTGAAAAGGGGCAAGAGCTCCTGAGCATATTGGCGGGGGGACTGTGAGTGGAGAGGGAATAAGGAGATTGAGGATGGGAGGAGAAGAGAACATGTGGGACCAGGAAGATTGAGTCGGGGGATAAACGGACAAGAGTGAAAAAAAGAGATGCAATAATAAAGGAAGCAAATATAGGTTTGAAGAGAAAACTGACTCTAGAGACATGTCCAGAGACTTACAAGGATGACCCCAAATAACAATCTGAGCAACAATGGAAAGGCTACCTTAAATGCTCTTTCCTGATAATGAGATTGATGACTAACATGCCACAATAGAGCCCTCACCTAGTATGAGATTGATGACTAATTTATATGCCATCATAGAGCCTTCATCTAGTAGCTGATGAAAACAGAAGCAGATACCCATAGCTAAACACTGAGCCAGACACCTGAAATCCAGTTGCAGAGAGGAAGGCGTGATAAGAAAACGGGGGCAAGACCAGGCTACAGAAACCCACAGAGACAGCTGACCTGAACAAGAGGGAGCTAATGGACCCCTAGACTGATAGCTGGGAAACCAGCATTGGACCGACTCAGACCCCCTGAACATGGGTCTCAGTTAGAAGGTCCGGGCAGTCTAAGGGATCTCTGACAGTGGAACCAGGATGTATCCCTGGTGCATGAAAGGACTTTGGGAGCACATTCCCCATGGAGGGACACTCCCTTAGCCTAGAAGCAGGAGGGCTTAGACCCTACTCCAAATGACTTGACAGATTTAGATGACCCCTCCTGAAAGGCACCACCCTCCCTGTGGTGTGGGGAGAGAATGAGATGGGAGAGGGGTGTGGGGGGCATGGGAGGGAGGAAGGGAGGGAGAGGGTACTGGGAGTCAATATGTAAAATAAGAAAAAATAATAAAAAAAGAAAGAAAAGTCCTCAGGAAAGGTCTTACTAAGAAGGCGACATTTGAATGAGTGCTTGAGACAGTGACAGGCCATGTACACACCTGGCCCTGAATAGAAAATATCAGAGCAAAGGTTCTGGGTGAGAGGTATCAAAGGGGTCAGTTGCCTGGTATGGGGCTTCAGAAAGACTTCAGAGGTCAAAGCAGAACCGCCAAATGGAAGCGAGCCTGACTTTGACTGTGGTCATGATGAGAAGGCCAGAGGAGGCAAAGAACAGACCCGCCATTATCTCAGTCTGTCTTGCTCATGTAACCATGCTGCTGCCAGAGGGTTGAACAGTTGAATTAGAAGGTGGTGCATTTCCCATTGTTTCCCTTTGGGGCATGCATTTGGGGCATGCATTGTCTTTGCAATCATGTTAAATTGATAAGCACTTATACTGCCAAATATGTTTTGAACTTGACCTTGTGAGCTATCTAGGTGAGCCATGCTACCCAGGTGAACACTCCAGCTCATCCAACAACACCTTCTGGAGGAAGAAGCACACTCTAGAACACTTAGAGGTGACTTCAGCTATGCTTGAACTTAGTAGATTTGCCCTGTGGTGGTCCAACATTATTTTGTCAACATTGGTGGGGTGTTTTGTACTGGGCAGCATCTGATACCATTTAGATAAAAGACCTGGGAAAGCAAAGCCCAGAATTATCTAATTAAAGTGGGGAAGCTCTGCTTCCCATGCTGGTGTAAGGAGACTGATTTTTAAATCAATGTCATTATAGTCACTGGTGGGGGGAGCACAACTCTCCAAGTGTCTTCTGCACTAAAACCTTATTATGATGATGGGTATAAAAAACATCCATGTGATGTGCACATCTGAAGATAACAAGAACTCCAAACCATGACAAGTCCAATGAACTGTTTAATTGGAAAGGATTTTATCGGAGATGGCTGCTGCTGCCCTGCTGGCTTGCTGGCTAAAATGGGAAGCTATGGAGTGTTGATCATCACCAACATGTCTACAACCCAATGGCAGAATGAAACCATATAAATGCAAATTATGCTATAATTAAAGAGGAAAGAGTCAAGAAGCAAAAACATTTCAATGAATATGGCCTCCAGAGTCTCCCACTGCCTTTGAGACTCCAGCAGACTCTGAGAATATGCTCTGAAATCCTCCTTGTCCACTGCTGATTGGAGCAGGAGGTTACTGTGGAAGAGTTGCAGGGTTGGGTGTGAAGGATCCTGCCAACACATTGCACAGACAGTGTCAGAGTGATGGGAGATTGACCTGTCATTGGGTGAGGGCAAGCTCCTGCTACCTACCTACCTACCACCTCTCCCTGCTGCCTACTGTCATGCCAGGGATCTGGCCCAGAGATGCTTCAAAGAAGAGAAAGAGAAGCATTTTCAGACAAGGAGGCCTACTAACATGGTGTCTCTCCCATGTTAGTGTAGAAGGTAAGATGTATTGTGCCTTCCTTTTGCCCTGCTCACAACAATGTTTCTATTAATGGGTGACTCATGCTTTGCTGATCCTGTCTTCACAGACATTTAATTTACTTCCAGTATTTGTTATTGCAAACAAGTGCCATTGATTGGCACGTCTGCTTTTCTTGATGAATTCTGAGCTTCACAATGGCAACACTCATTTTGTTATTTCTAACACAAAATATAGCCCTGGATATGCAGCAGATGCTTGGTAAATGAAAGCCAATTAGATTGAACTCTGAGAATCCCAGATAATCAGCCATGATGAACACAGCCACAAATGAGGGCAAGGTGAGGAGGCATGATAAGATGCTTCCCAGCCCAATGCCTCTTTTATATCCTGTAGCTTCCTGCTTTTGCTCTCGTTAAGTAGCAAATGTTCCACCTTCTGTTTCCATCACTCACCTCTCAGTGGGGGCTGTTGGGCCTCCCCTTTCTGGCCACATCTTACATTCTGACAATAGCACTTGCTAAGAGGCACAACTCTGGAGCACAGACAGTAGCTGTTTGAAGTGCCAAGTTGAAACTGGCTTATTCACATGCTTTTGGTTAGTCACTTAGCCAGGTGGTCAAGGCCCAAGAGTTGAGATTCAAATTCAGTCAGTCCAAGTACAACTACCAGCTGTCACTTGCTACTGGGTGAAACTGGGCAAGTCAATCTGTCTTTCCTTCTATGAAATATAGATACTTAAATCAGATCCACTATCATGATCCCACTGGGCATCTATAACAATAGTCAAGGAATACCAATGGAAATTTACTTTTCACTATTGTGGAGGCTAGGAGGTCTAAGTTCAAGGCAGAATTGCTAATCAGTAAAGGTCTATCTTAGAGCGTGGTGGTTTGAATAGGAATGGCCTCCATAGACTCATGTGTTTGAATGCTTGGCCCAGAGGGAGTAGCACTATTAGGAGGTGTGGTTTTGTGGGAGTAGATGTGGCCTTGTTGGAGGAAGTATGTCCCTGTGGAGGCTGGCTTTGAGGTTTTATATGCTCAAGATAAGCCTTGCGTGGTGGTCTCTTTCTGCTGCCTGTGGATCAAGATGTAGAACTCTCAGTTCCTTCTCCAACACCATGTCTGCTTGCATGCCACCATACTTCTTATCATGATGATAATGGACTAAACATCTGAAACTGTAAGCCAGCCCCAGTTAAATGCTTCCCATTATGAGTTGCCATGATCATGGGTGTCTCTTCACAGCAATAGAAACCCTAACTAAGACATCTAGTGTAATACAGCATGGTAAACCAGTTCTCTGGAACCTTCTATGAAGCTGATGTCCTTCTTCCAAAGTTTCTGTTTTCTGATATTTTCTCCTGTGTGTGTGTGTGTGGGAACACAATTCAGACTGTTGTACTTACTTCAGTGTTAGTGAAAGGACCAATGAGCTTACACACATGGGGTATTTAGAGAAGTTGCTGTATATGGACTATGAAGGTTTTGCTGCTGTCATCACTGGTACTCAGGGCAGGTGGTAGAATTCATTCCTGATGTCTACTGAGAGGCTTCACTACCACACCACGCAAACAACTTTAAGCAGGCAGGGCTGGGCTCTTATTGCTTGCTTGGGAGAGAAATTTGGGGTCACTGGTGATAGGCAGCAGAAATGCTCCTATAGTCATTTTGAGGAGTTTTAATTGTGGCATTTAATTACAACTGTCTTACTGTGTTTGGAATACTATGAAGGAAACTTCTTCTCATGCTCTAATGCATATATGCTCTAAAGCAGTGGTTTTCATCCTTCCTAAAGCTGTGACCCTTTAATACACTTCCTCATGATGTGGTGTCCCCCAACCATAAAATTCTTTTGTTGTTACTTCATAACTGTAATTTTGCGCTGTTATGAACCTTAATGTAGGCGTCTGATATGTGACCCCAGCGAAATGGTTGTTCAACTCCAAGGGGTCATGAACCACAAGTTGAGAACTACTGTTCTAGGCTAATCAGGATCACATGTATAGACTCCTCTTCTATGTTGCATTTGCTTTATTTCCTCAGAATGAACATATATCCTTGGTAAGTTTTTTATTCAAACAACAGTTACGGGTAGTGTAGTAATTTGAATGTATTTGGCCCCATAAGATCATAGAGAGTGGCACCATTAGGAGGGGTGGCTTTATTGAAGTATGTGTGGCCTTTATGAAAGAAGTGTGTCACTGTGAGGGTGGGCTTTGAGGTCTCATATAAGCTCAAGCCACTCCCAGGCTATCAGTTCACTTTCTGTTGCTTTCTAATCAAGATGTAGCCAGTACCATGTCTATTTGCACACCGCCATGCTCCTCATGGACTCAACCTTGGGGAACTGTAAGCCACCACCTTAATTAAAAGTGTTCCTTTATAAGAGTTTTTATGGTCATGATGTCTTTTCACAGTTACAGAAACCCTGAGACAGACTGTAAATGCCACCAGTTTCCAAGTTGAAAGTGTGAGCCTTGCTGTGGTAGCACATGACCCCTCTCTGTGCTCCCAGGATGACCCATGTTTAGCTCTGTAAATGGAATCAAATCTCTTTTCAGAAGGGATTATGCACACTCCTGGCTGATTCCCCATGGTCTCTCATTTGGTGCCCAGCTTTTTTTTTCTTTTTAATGCAGAGGAGAGGGCTCTCCTTGGAAGAGGCTGTATAGGTAAATCATAATGGGTGGAGTTTATGTGAAGCCTTGCAGACTTTACTGAAAAGAGTCATCTCAGGCTCTTTCTTACTGAATATTCCTAGGTCCCACCCCAGAGAAACTGAACATGAGATTCAGGGTTGGGTCTGCATATCACCAACAACCCAGAGTTTCTCTTCTAAGCAAGTGATAAGAGACCAGCTTAAAGATGGTTGCCTGGGGACCCTACTGAAGCCTCTCAAGGGACAGCAGGAATAGAGTCTATGGCTTGCCCTGAGTACCAGTGACAATGATGACAGCAAAACCTTCATAGCCTACACACAGCAGCTTTTCTAACTGCTCCCCATGTGTAAACTCATTGACCCTTTCAATAATACTGGGGCAAATGCAATGCTCCAGAAACTGCCACACTGGCAAATGTATGAGGTATTTGCAGAATGGCTGGAAGCTTAAGCTGTGGTCAGATTTGACTTTGGACTTTGGCTTGGACTTATTTGCCGTATATAATTGGACCAGTTACTCCACCCCCTCTCAAGCTGATCCATCTCATCAACTAAATGGCTGATAAGGGAACACACTTTGAAGGGTTTTTGTAAGTTTAAATGAGAAGATGAATGGAAAGCAGTTAGCATAACCCCTGGTACCTATGACATACCACCCTTCTGAAATAGCTGTCTAGCGTCCAGAGAGACAGAGAAACAAGCATCACTGTTTTGATTTTCACTTTGAGCATAAGGAAATGGATGGACTGAGAAACCAGTCAAGGCCATGTGGATGGTAAATAGAAGATGTAGGCATGCCTGAGGTCCAGCAGATTTGGGAGGGAATGGAGCATGGCACTGGTATGTACGCCTTGTGTGAGTTGAACCTTTTCCTATAATATATTGGGAGTCAGCTCCAAATAATGCATAATGTAAAATGGCAGGACTAGAGGAATATTTTTAAAAAATGAAAATGATAAATTCAGAATGGATGAAGCAGGTCTTCATAGCGTTGGAGGCAGGTTGGGAACTGAAGGGCTCCCTTGTGATTTTCAGGCTCTTGTGTTCTGGAACAAATAATTGGAGTGGTAGAAATGGAGATATTTTATTAGGAGAGTGTTTCTGAGGGCAGAAGGGGGCAGAGATCTGGGTCAGGCTAGAACATCAGCAGCACTGGATCACATTCATGACCAGCGGCTCCCCATCCTCTGGCTCAATTACACAGCACTCACATTCCCCACATGTGGACATTGTGGGCTCTTCTCCTATATGCCTTGACCCCCTGGTGGTGGTGATGGGTTGGTATAAGATTTATAGGATTAAGTACTGCCTGTTATCAGCTTCTTTGATTTGTTAATGTTGATACCTCTCTCTTCCTACCTTGTTGTCCTCTCATAACTTCTCTATGAAAGCTATGGTCCCAGAAATACTTTGGGGAAGCTGAAGAATGATGACCGGGCTCCTACTGTTTTTTTTTTTTTTTTTTTTTTTTTTTTCATGCTGGTGAAGAGCGTAGTCGTCTGTCTAAAAGGAACTGTATAAACTCCCTCATTACCCTGGAGAGGAGGCTTTGGATCCTCTGTAGTAGGAGTTGGCCAGAATCCACATGCCACAGAAGTTTAGTTTGAAAATGCCATATACTAGAAGAAAATAGTTTTAGAAACTTAAAGATACAAAGTCTAAGAAAGAGTAACTGATTATGCCAATCAATAGTCTCCCAGAACCGAGATTGTCCTAGGAGACCTGCTCTTGTATATCTTGCTTCTGGGTTGTTAAAAATAACAACCACAAACAATATATTACTAATGGCTGTATATGGAGAATGTGGCAAAATGCAAAAGAACAATTTAAAGAAGGAAACAGTGGTGGGCTAGATTAAAAGGTTGGGCAGTGTGAAGCTGTAATAATGGATCAGATACTATAGCAACAACGCCAAGAGAAAAACAGTGACTGAAACCAAAGCGTAGTGTTAGAGTTATTAAAATATGGCTTATCTCTGTATTTCAGAAGCTGTCCTTCGCTCTCTTGTTTGAGAAGTTGGTATGTGCCTTGCAGCTTTGTTTTTAAGCTGTTTCTGAGGCTGGGAAGACTAAGAAAGACAACAGTTTGGTTTTATAGAGTTCTTTAAGTCTAAGTCGGGGAAGCATTATCCTTGCTGGGTGTCAGTCACATCAAAAGATCCTGAACAGGGCTCATCTATCAGCATTCATTTGTGGTTACAGTTTATGTCTGGAGAAGCGTGTTACATGTGTATGAATGTTCTCTACCTTTCAGGTAAGGACTATCATGTTGTTTCTGGGCCATGTAGGGAGCAGTTCTAAAGGCTGGATGGTAATAATAAGTCAGTTGGCTCTAGGGCGCTCCCATTAATATTGACTATACACAAGATCATTTAGTAAGGAGTCCTGGTTATTGATTAAGGCAGAGAACGAAGCCCTGTTTTGGCTATCGGTAGTCACTGGGGTGGCTCTTTTGCTAGGTAACCTTTGGAACTAAAGGGAGTAACTTCATGTTGCTAGGTACTCCACTGCGGGAAGCCTCTGTTCCAGCACTCTGGTTCCCAAGGCTGTGGCAATCACTGCCTCTTTTGACTTTCCTTTCTGCCCACCATTTCTCTGAGGGGCAGGTTGTTATCTGCCTGGGAAATGTGACATCCCCAGAGTTAAGGCTGTCAGTTTTGCCTAGTCTCATCTCTGTAATCATCTCTCCCAGGGCCTCTTGGCCCGTTTCTACTTAATTTATGCTACAACCCCTTAACACCAAACGTAAAAGTGAACTTGGAACATCTGGAAACCCACTGCCTCCTTTTGTAGTGCCCTCCTACTGTCCGGAGAAGACTGACTTATGAAATAAGTGTTTAGCAGTAATCTGACCTTAAGAAAAATGTTAATAACCCTTCATCGTGGTAAGCTTAAGCTAGAATGTGTTATCATTAACTTTTACTTCTCATGACTAAGGCTTCCCTCCCTCCCTCCATCCCTCCATCCGTCCCTCTGTCCCTCCATCCCTCTCTCGCTCCCTCCCTCCCTCCCTCCCTCCCTCCCTCCTTCCCTCCCTCTTTCTCTCTCCCTCCCTCTGTCCCTCCCTCCCTCCCTTGCTCCTTCCTTCCTTTACCCTCCAGAGCATAGAAATGACAAACTCCCATATGAACCCTAGTAACAACCCAAGAGTGATAGACCCTACCTGTTGTCCTTCACCTTACTTTTCCTCCACAGCTTATTGTGACCTGTGACTGATTGTCAAGAGTACATCTCGACCCTCACCTGACCCATATCAAGCTCACACATGGTGAGCTCCAAATTTAAAGGAGGCATTCAAGGACTAACAACTACTGGTGCAATATATGTAAAACCTGAGAGGCACAGGAGCCATGATCTCCTGGAACATGAATTCCTAGAAATAAATGGGCTCATGCAAGTGGAGTCATGCCCTTCAACACATTCTGGATACAAGCTTGATGTATGCAGATCACCTTGATGTCTGTTCACCAAGCTAGCAGATAGCAATTGTGCCGGCAAAAGATGCTTCAGGCTGTGTGGTGGTACCCACATGGGGGGTGGTGATGATGGTGACTCTGCATCCACACTACATCTAGACATTTGGTTCCCTGAGCATCACCACACCCCCAGACTTTGCCACACTGCCAGCGTTAGCTCACCATCTCCAACCTCTCTTTCTTCATTAAATTTTTAGATATACAAATACAATATGGTTTTTATTTAAACATATACCTTAGAATTTATAAATGTATAAAATAGAGTTTGAAACTAGTATATGAAAATATATACTTCTTCCTTAATATAATTGCAGCTATTGCTTTTTAAAAGTTTTTTCTTTTATTTTTGATGTTATAATATAACTACATCTTTCCCCCTTTCCCTTTCCTCCCTTCCTCTTATATACTCACTCCTCCTTGCTCCTTCAAGTTCATATCCAGTTTTTCGCCAATTGTAATAATATATATGTATATGTATGCACCTGTCAGATGTTTTCAAATGGCACACTTATGACTCATGCATTTGTTTGTATGTAAGTTTTTTCATGGAAGACATTTTTTTAGCTTTATAAATATTTTAGTCTGTAAATCACATTCATCCCAGATTATTTCAAATTATAGTCATCTGTATATGTTTACATCCTGAATGCCAATCATGCATGCATGACTAATGTTGGCAAACTGGATGGTTCAGGAAAACACAAAGTGAACTATGTAGCGGCTAAGTTAAAGATTCACAAAGTCACATCTCTGCAGTTATAGGCAATAAAATACATTTTTTTAAAGAAGACAAACAGTTAAGAAATATTAACTGTAGTTATAATATACAAGCTAAAATATTTATGGAGAAGTTTATTGATACCTACAACTTCCTTGCACAGAATAAGTTGACTCATATAATCAAGGAACAGATATGAGGTGTAAAATTCCTTTGACTTGTTTGTACACTTGAAACCTTATATAATGAAACATTGGTAAAAGTTAAGGTGATGTAAAACATTTTCCACTAAATGACAGCTGAGAGAATTTACTGATAATGTTTCAGCATTATAAGAAATACTAAAGGAAGATTTCTAGCCAAAGGGAAAATGCCATAACATGGAAATCTAGGTCTTAAAAAGCAAAGAAAACCAATGACATGAAATTGAAAATGCTGTTTTATATACTTTAAAGCTAATTAACTTGTGAAAGCTGGTGATAATATATTGGGATTTAAATATATATAGAAGTAAAATAAAAAGCAGCAGCACAGAGGATGGTAAGCAGAATTTTACCTTTTTTGTATGTGTAATATGGAGTTAATTAAAAGCAGGGTCACACACACACACACACACACACACACACACACACACACACACACAATCTGAATATATGTATTTTGGAGTAACTATAAAACAGAAACAGAATGTTAGCTAAAAGGACAGTAAAGGAGGTATAATTTAAAATCGACAAATGCATGATAAACCCAAATGAAAAGCAAAGGATTTAAAAAAACAAGATAAATGGGAAATAATAATTTATATAAACAGTCTAAACATGCTATTTAAAAGACAGAGACTGTTATGTTGAATAAGAAAGCAGTGCTCAACCTGTAGTTGGACTTTTTTGTTGGGACCTCCAGCTTCTCAATAATGACACAGAGACTTATTATCAATTATAAAGCTTGGATGACAGCTTAGGCTTGTTACTGACTAGCTCTTATAGCTGAAATTAACACATTTTTATCAATCTGCTTTTTTTTTTTTTTGTCTTGTGCCTTTATCATCATTATTCTGTACTGCGCATGCTGCTTCCATTCTGTCTGTCTGGTGACTCTTGCAACTCCACCTTTCTTCTTCCCAGCATTCTCTCTGCCTTGAAAGTCCTGCCTATCTATTGGCCATTCAACTTGTTATTAAACCAGTCCAAGTGACACATATTCACAGTGCACAAAAAGATTATTCTAGAACACGAACACTATGTTGTTTATAAGATGCACATTTGAAATACAGATGAAATGTAACAAAATGTTTTGAGAAAGAAGAATGTACATGTGAAAACACTAAGTATTAGAAAACTGGTTTGGCTATATTAAAACACACACACACACACACACACACACACACAACCCAACAACCTAAGAAGCATCTTTAGAGAAAAGAGAGTAATTTTTTAGTAAGTGCCTGAGTTTTGATTTCATTATCTCTTTAAAGGATTCCGAGTTTTAAACAGATTTTGTTTTTAAGATCTGTTCTCTTTCTTTCTCTTCTCTTCTCTTCTCTTCTCTTCTCTTCTCTTCTCTTCTCTTCTCTTCTCTTCTCTTCTCCTTCTCTTTCCTCTCAAGCATCTCATTTCTCTAGTCTACCATTAATCTACTCTAAAGTACTTTTGCAATTATGTGGCTTGTAAAAATTCTTCACAAACTTTATGAAATTATTTTTAAAGAAATATCTATAATTGCACTCTTTTAAAGAATACATTTGCCTTGTTTCTTCCCTGTCTTTCCATAGCCCGTCACTACATGCATATATAGATTTTTTTTTTTTATAGCTAAGACTACAGGATGAATGCATTTTTGTTTTCTGGTTGTTACTATATTAGTAAAGCACCTTGTTTACATTACATTTAACTATGGAAAATTTTCCCAACTTTGAGACTTTGTTTGTTCTTGACAGTTATCTGACAGTTATCTGTCATAAGTGGTTGCTATGATCACTGTAATATCATCCCAGCCCCCAGGTTTGACATCAAAGACATTTTTGCCAAGAATTCCCTGAGAGGTAAAATGGTCCCTGGTATAGACTAATATTTATATCCAATCAATGACTCATACACTGCCAATTTCCTCTTACTGAATACCTGCATCGTTTTTTTTAACATTTTGTGATCCTAAATTTTACTACAGGAGACATTTCTATTGCCTGTCATTATTTAATTTGGACCCCTTATTTCCTTTGGGTTAAATTCCAGAAGGCAGTGTACGTTACCATGTCTGGTGCAGCTGGGACTTGACCTAAAGTGATGTGACAAGAGAATGAAGAGAGGACAGTGACACTGAGGAAGCTGGGATCAGGTGGGCTGTGTGCACTCTGCTAGAGTCATAGCAGCTATCACAAAACCCTGGAATCTCAGCACATTTATTATGTACCCCATAGAGTGGGGGGTGGGGAGTTAGGTATTCGCCATAGGAGGTCTCTGTATGCAGGCTGTCTCAGGTTACAGTTATCTTGGAGGAGGAAGCCACAGTTGCTAGTGTTTGCACAAACTGGTCAATCTACTACCAGAATTTACAATCAGATTAAGAGGAAGGCTTTGCCAGTTCGGAGTCTGACCCACAGAGGGATGGCTTTGCTAATTTCCTATGGGCCTGAGGACTTGGTCCTTGACATGGTTGTGTCCATATCAACAATACATGTTTTCTTAGGACTTCATCTGCTCCTTACACATTCACTCAGGGCTTCCTTGGCTACATGGTATGTGGATAAAGAAATATCCTTTTTGAGCCTTTAAGGTGAATAGTGATTTTCAGACTTAAAACTTAGGTTTTCCATGGTCTCTTGCTCAAATTCATCCCGCTAGTTTAAATTACCTGAATCATTTAGGAAGTAGCTGTGTCACTGAGAAGAGTGTTTGACAACTTCTATATTTTGGTTCTGGGTCAACAAATTAGTTATCTGATGTATATATAACTATAGCAATCCCTAAATCATATCTATAGTCTATAAATCAGAGAACACTGATGTATGATGGGAGTGAAAGAATACTAATTTTTGGAATGTATTATGATAGACGGAGACACATAATAAAGAAAGCTGTGGCACATCCATCAATGCCTCCACACTCGCAGAGATGGTAGATGCCTAGGCTGGCAGGGAGGGTACCAGGAAGTAATTTGATGCTCACAGATTCTGCATGGAAGGGAACTGGGAAAATGCCACTGAGTGCTGTAGAGAGAATGCTAACGTAGTATTTGACTTTCAAAAGACTTCTCAAAGTATGGTTTTCTTTTGTGTCTTTTCTTCCCCGGCCATCAAAGTGTCTGCCATAAGTAGTTGCTATGAACACTACTCTGACTGTGGGAGTTATATGTGAATTTGGAAGGGAGATAAACTCTCGTCTGCCGTGTGCACTGTCCTCCAGCCCAAGTTTCCTCTGTCTTCTCTCTTCTCCATTTCATATCCATTCTCCAGCTAACTTGCTCGTCCCTTCATCAAGGATGACTGACTGCCCTGAAACCCGATGGATCAGGCCATTTCATCGTGGGCTCCCGTCACTCTCAGCTCCCTTCTTGGCTTCCGTCCCCATTCCCATTCGTTGCTCTTGTGTTTTGCAGGGAAAAGCAGAGAGTGTGTCTTGCTCTTCTCTGTATTTCTAGCATCCACTCTGTTGCCTGGTGCTGAATATCCATGCAGGAGTGTTTTTAAAAATGAACAGGAAAAATAATTCCCCAGCAGAGAACTGAGGGCTGGAATTCTGTCCCTGGCTGATGCTGGTCAGTGAAGCACAGGGCTGTATGGTTCTAACCATACCCACTTGTTTTGTAAGGACTCCTTATAGGTTGTAACAAAAGGAATGCTTGGTACTTACCTATGGGAGAATAAGTCACAACTCTGCCCCCTCCCCATCTCAGGAGAGTCAAGACACTCTGAAGGGTCTTCTAGTTAAAAATGTAAAGTAATTCAGTGGAAACCAGGGATTCCAGATAAGGGAAAGCTGTCTGAGCTGTGGGTTTTGCTGGATCAGACCACTACCCACAGATCAGTAGGATTTATCACCATATTCTGAGCTTCACATGTGTGGCAAGGTAATGCTAGAGCTACAGGCTGTATAATCCTTTCCTAGGTCAAGATCATGGCTTGTTAGGGCTCTGCCTATTAGTGCCAACATAGACTGCTAGCACACTCCACATTACAAAACAGGGTTCATTTCTCACCGACCACAGCCTTCAGCCAGGCTCTGCGGCTTCCTTTCTCTACCACTCCACCACAGCTCGGGTAGCTCATATACTGTGCTTCCTATAATGCTGGCCCTGATCATGTCGACAGTCAACATGATGTACATCTAAGCAGCAGGGAGCCAGCTAAATTGCAACTTCAAAACTTGACCTTCTCTCTCATCCTTCTTCATACTTCTCAAGCTTAGCCTGGGGCTCGGGCCTCCTTCCCCTCTTTTTTCATTCCCAGAATCTCATGGGGTGGGTAGGAGGATGAGGAATTAGAAGAAAATGGATGAAGCTCTTAGCGGGCTCTGCTGTTATTGTGACCTCTTAGCTTGTGGAGTGGCTGTAATGGTGTCCAGTGCTGAACAGGAGGAGTGTGCCCACACTCTATGCAGAAGCCTCTGGGGGTACCTTCTCAATGTACATGTCCTTAGCCCTTAGACTACTGGCTAAATGGTCCAAATGACCTGTCATGGCCCTTATTCCCAGCCCAGCTCCCAGCTCCCACATAGTCTCTTCCACAAGTTCCCTTGGCCTATGGCATAACCTTTTCCTCTAAACGGTGGCTGTCTGGCCTCATGGGCTCTCATGGGTGCTTTGCTAAACATTCTGTCTAGGAATGCTAAGACTCAGGAACCTGTGTTCCCTCTGCTGCAAAGTCCAGGCAAGCCACACCCAAGCCTCCCATAAAGAGGCCTACAGTCTTCACTGGAGCAGCCTTGGGGCAGGAGAATATGGAAATCCTGCAGCTCGGCAAACATCCAGCTGGAGAGGGCAGCACACATGCTCTTTGCGGGCGCTTCTCTCCCAGGGTTCCCCAGAGCCCTCATCTGATCCAGGTTTCTAGCCACGCTTTCTGCTCTGCTGCTTTCTAAGGGCGCTCCAGGACCCTTCCTCACTTGGCCCAGGTGGTACATGAACATTCATTGTCAATAGTCTCTGATTTTCTGTATAGAGCAGTGTGCAGATGGGGTTAGGGTTACAACACCATTCCATTCTTTCTTATTCAGCATCTCGGCCATGGGGTTGATTCTGGGCCAAGCAAGAACATGACATTATTGCCTTTGAGTCTAGATAACACATGACATCAGATAACACTGGCAAGGGACTGGGCTTGGCCATCTGCACACTGCTTTGCAAGTATTAAGAGAAAGGAAGAACAGCAGGGCTAGGCGCCTGTAAATACCAGGACCCGGGGCCTGAGCTGAGCCTTGAAGGATTTCTTTTTAGGTAAAATATTGGATTATAAAAGTAATGCACACTCTTTATAAAAAAGGAAGCACGGATGAAATAAAGCTGTCTCCCCTCCAGCTTTCCTTCTTCCTCAGGATGACCTCTCATGACTATGGGCTCTGCATCCTTCCAGACCTTTTTTTATGGACATATAAACTCACTTCTAAACCACAAATAAAGTACCTCCCCCCATAGCATGCCATCCGTGTTCGCCTGAAGGATTTTAAACAGTCATTTATCCAGTACTTGCACTCTCCCATGGCTTGCTGTCATACTGCACTTGTCACCAAGGGTAGGGTGATGAAGGAGGTTGTCCCTAGGTAGAGAGATGAGCTCAGCCTGGTACTGTTCAAGGATGCCAGTAGGAGGGATCTAGTGGGAGATAACCAGTCTGTGTCTTGCTGCTCAGCCACAGGCCCTGGCTCTGTTCATGTGGAGAAGGCTAGCACACAAGGGGAAGCCAATTCTGAATTATGATGAAGGTATTGATTCTTCTAGAAAGTTTTAGGTTAGAGGTGGAGCAGAGAAGGGGACAGGCTCATTGAATGGTAGAACCTCCCCTGTGTATGCAAAGAAGCCTAATAAGTTCCCACACAGACGGAAGGTATACACTGGGAGTCCCCTCGGGGAGCTTAGAGGGCATGTTCCTGCCCTCTGGGAGCTGGTGGTCCAGCTGGGGAAGAATTCAGGCTTGAAAGAGAGCGAATAATAGAGTGGGATGGAGAAGTGTGGGGTTGCCTGTGTCAGTCTTTTGTCTGTGGGCACCCTCTTCCAGGTTCTCAGAGTTAGTGTTACTGTCCAGTTCAAAACCTTCATAGGTCCAGCTTCTATCAAATCCAGGAAAAAGAAAATATCAACTCTTTTTAGAGGGCTCCAAAGGAGAGAACATACCATTCTGACCCTGCCCATTGCTACAGCTCCATTTCCATCTTCTGGCTCTTCAGAGATTCTAGAGTTCTCTCTGCATATGGAAGGAGCCACACTGTCTTGGCTTAGCCGCACACTGGTCTCAGATTGGATGTGGTCCCACATGTCTACCTAATCTCTCTTGTCCTCCCTCTGTCTGGCTAGCTCTTACCCCAGTCACCTCCTGTTTATTTTTCTCTCACCCCAGCTGTGTTTTCTCTTCTAGCCCTTCCCCCAGATGCTCCCTCTATCTTGCCTGTCTAGCTGTTACGGCAGATGTCTCCCCACCTTGTCTGCCTAGCTCTTCCTTGGTTCTGACCCAAGGTGGTGTCTGGGTGGTTTGGGATTTCCTCCCAAAGTCCACCTTAACTCTTCCTTTGAGCTGATATGGAGCTATGCACATGGCCAGCATCCTCGCTTTACTCTCTTCTACTGCAGTGTTCATGCCTGACCCTTCACAGAATGACACAAGATGAGAGGAGGCCCAGGTAGCGTACCTCTCAGACAGGGAAGCCTGCAGGAAGACACACCGGCCTTTCTACAAATTAAACTTTACATGCAGTGACAAACCATTACATGCTCTGCTGAGGTAGAAAATGACATTTTTCTCTAAGCTCTGTTATGTTTGAAAGTTATCTGAATAACAGTATACATGGACATCCCAATCAGCTCCAAGTGTGAGTAACTCTACTCAGAGGCACCGTCTTTCAGGGCACATGTTTAATCTTGATGGGATGTTATTCTGTTTGCAAACATCATTCAACTTGGTGTTCAGCTGATATGAATGAGCTCCTAATTGTGTTTTGTGAGTACTAAAACCATTAAAAAAAATAAAAATTTGCCTCAGAAAGTGACTATATTTCTTATATATGATGCTGTGGGGAGCCTAGCATAGCTTTCAAAAGCTGTGAAGCTGGGGCGTTTGGTTCACTAGGTGACTGATGGATGCATTTGCTTTCTGCAGGAGGGTGGGTGGACGATGGAAAACAGTGAACCCTCTGCCTGCACAGTGCCCTCCCTTTTGCCCTGCTGCTCCCATCACCAACTTGTGAAATTCATCACTCTCGTGTTGTTCAAATGGTCAGGCCAACCAAAACAGTGAGAACCAACCAAGCAGACCAAGGGGAAAGGTAACCACATCCAGCCATCTTAACTCCCCAGAATGAGCTTTTCTGCCCTGCTCTCTGGGTCCTTTGATGGATGATGTAAGAAACTGATGGGGGAGACCCACTGTGCTATTTATTGTAGCTTGTTGGTAAGGATATTGTCCACTAAATCAGCAGACCCTGTTACAAGAGTCACATGAAAAACGGAAGCCTTGAACATCAGAAGGGCATTTTTTCATCCCCAAAGCTACCATGCTTGACTTTTGGTGGATAGATTGAATTTTGTAATTGATTGTCTTCCTTTGGCTTCCAGGAAACTTGGGGGCATATTTATATCTTGGGTTTTTTTTCTTTTACTAGAATATGACCTTTGAATTCTATGTGTCCCCTAGATTCATCTTTTCCATTTGTTTACACTTCTTTCTGATTTTCATTGGTTCTGTGTTTTTGCAAATGTCTCTAGAAAATACATAGAACTATTGGAATATTACAACAGATAAGATTATTTGTTTAAACAGGGCCTCACTCTGAATCCCAGGCTGACCTTGAACTTGTAATACTTCTGCTCCTGTCTCCCAAGTGTTGAGATTACAGGTGTGTACCACTATGTCTCGACCAATGTATTTCTTCTTTTCTACCTCTGTCTCATCAAAGCTGCTTTGTGTACCTTTCTTCCTCTTATCTTGGATGAAACCACTATGAATTCCATTGCTTTTATTGCCATTATTTGATAAAACCACCTCTGTCTCTGTTTACTTCTACAAGGGCAGCCTTTGTATGTGTGTGCTTTATGTTTTCGATTGGTATATAATATTTGTGTCACCACTGTTATTATCCTCTATTTACTACAGCAGAAAATGGGCAACTAAAAGACGGAAGAGATTACTAGATCACATAGCAAATGAGGGAACTGTATTTCTAATCCAGCACCTGTATCTGGAAGCTCTTTCATAGTTATGGCACCTCACTAGACTGGGACCTTTAGCTATGTGGTGTCAAATATTGGATTTTGTCTTATAGGTCTTTTGTTTCAAGTATATGAATATAAAAATAACCATAAAGCCAGGGAGTTGGGTCAGCTGACCACATGTGAACATGATGATCTGATCTAAGTCTTTGATGCCCATGTGAAAACAGGGCAAGATGCTGAGCAGCTATAATCTTAGCATGGGGAGGCAGAGAGGAGGACCCAGAGGCTTAGGAATGTAGCCTATAGTAGTCTATATACATCATGATTGTTGTTTTTGAGCATCATGCTGGCTAGTTTTTTTTTTTTTTTTTTTTTGTCAACTTGGCACATGTTAGAGTCACCTTGGAAGAGGGAACCTTAATTGAGAAAACAACTCTATCTATCACTTCTTATCTGTAGGCATGTTCTTGATTAATGATTGATGTGGGAGCACCCATCCCTCTGCGGGTGGTGCTGCCTCTAGGTAGGAGGTCCTGGGTGGTATAAGAAAGCATGCTGAGCAAGCCAGGGCAGGCAAAGCAGTGAATAATTCTTCTGTATGACCTTTGATTTGGTTCCTGCTTTGAGTTCCTTCCCTGACTTCCCTCAGTGGGAGGCTGTAAGCTTTTCTTCCCGAAGCTGCCTCAGTCATGGTCTTTACTACAGCAACAGAAACCAAAGTAGGAAAGAAATTGGTACCAGGAGTGAAGCATTACCATGACTGACAGTCCTGACCATGTTATTTTGGGAGGATTGTTAGAGGATTTTCGAACTTGGGGCTGAAAAATCCATTGAGTGCTCAGAGTTTAATGAGATGCTGTGGGGCTTAGAAGGTAGGGATGCTGAGAGAGATGCAGGTGATGGAGGTCTGGGCTGTGGAGTTTCAGAGGCAGAGAAGCTAAGATTCTATCAGGACTATTTGTGTGGGGATCAAGAACCCGTGATTTTGGTCATCTAAGAATGATGAACAAGAGACCAGTATCACCAAAGTAGAACCTTTGCTTTACTGGGGTAATTGATACTGGTGACCTGGACTCAAGAAATCAGCTGTGACTAAGAAGAGACCAGCATCACTGAAATAAATTCTTCTGGGCCATTTCCTCTGGGTCAGCACACAGAAGTTGTGGTCCAGGATGCCCAAGGCTACAAACATCTCATACTGCCTGCCAAATTTAATAACGAGTGAGAGTTGCCTAGGAGATACTAGTTTTGAAGGCATGACCAGGTCATGGAGAGCAGCCAAGTTCTGGCATTGTGTGGCAGGGTTGAAATACCTGAAGAGAGGTCAGGAGAGCCCATTGGTGAAGGTTTAGCCTCAGTGGTGGTAGTGGAGACCCCAGCATACCAGTACCATGCACCATCATCAAGGACAGCTGTCAGGTGGACCTGCGTCGAGCCTGTGAGAAGAGTTATGTGTGATGTGTGTGGTGAATGGCAGAGCTGGAGAAGTAGAGCTGTCCAGGCCCCTTGGAGCCCAAAGAATTTTAAGTGGGTTCCAGAGGGCAAGCACTGAACTTTTTATACTCTTACATTTTGGCTTTGCTTTGCTTTGATTGTGGCTATGCCCTAGTTCTTCTCTCTTGGAACAAAAAAGTATATAACTTGTTTCAATTTTGTAAAATTCATAGTTGAGAGACTTTTGGTATATTAAAGGGTCTATTTAGAGTGTCTGTAGTTTTAAAGACTATGAACTTTTAAATCACTTCTATTTTACATTGTGATGCTGATAATATGAGAACTTGTGGATAACAAGAAAGGAAGGGTCATGATTCAATAGCAATGTGTTAGTGATTGACCTGTTAGGTAGTTAGGTAGTTTGGTACTTAGCTGTACCTTGGATAAATTGGATTACTCCTCCACAGTGGAAGCTCATGATTATGTCTGGAGTGTAGGGGGTCCTTTAGGATGTCTCTTGATATTACCATGTTCTGTGACTAAAGTCAATGGGATACTACAATAACCCAATCCAAGCATAATGCTAAAGGGCCCAGACCCTTCAGGATGGGAAGTATGGGTCACTCTTCTAGGAAAAGAACCAAGGCCTGCTAAGGTCCTTGTTGAGGATGGAGCAGAATAGATAATAGAGATAGTTATTAATAACAGTTAGGGCACATGACCAGTTGCAGAAATGAAGATTGTAATTGTCATGCGTGTGTTTTTGTCCTATTTTTAAGAGCATGTTTGTGCATATATGAAAACATATTAAGCTGGGATTTGCATTTATTTTATTCCCTTATTGTATAACGTAAGATCAATTGAAACAATATCAATGATTAAGTGCTGTAAATTGGTATTACATTTAAGTAAGGAACAATAAAAGACTAAGCATTTCTCAAGGTAATTGGCCACCTATTATGAAATACATAATGCATTTGTGGTTGTACATTGGATAGTTATATCATGTTAGATGGAATGGTGAGATGATTATTGTTTTAATTTGGAAATTGAGCATGACATAAGGAAATGTGGTTTTGTGTTAAATTGACAGGGATTGGCCTTTGAGACAGCTAATCTTAGTTGTCAACTTGACTACATCCGGAGTCAACTAAAACACAAATGGCTGGGCACACCTGTGGGGGATTTTCTCAATCAGATCCACCCTAACTCTGGGCCTCACCCTTTGGTGGTAGCCCACATAAAAGTCTATGAAAGAAGAAAACTGATTTTTGCCTCCTTGTTCCCACTCTTGCTGGAAACTTCATCTATTTATTGCTCTGGGCCATATTAAACTCAGGTAGACTAAATACCAGCATCTCTCCAGAAATCCTCCAGGACTCCATAAGCAGAACGAGACTACAGAGACATCCAGATTTGTGGACTGGATTCTTAGCCATTCTGCTATGAGATTGTTACTATATTCATTCTCTGAGTTCTATTTCTTTAGAGAACCCCAATGAATAAAAGCAGGAACTCTCTCAGTGGTGTTCTCAGTTCAGGCTCACTCTTTTCAGATGAACTTGTAGTTTTACAAGCTGGTTGCTGAGTGGAGTCTTGTTTTCAGTTAGCAGCATAGAGCTTGAGGCTTTTCATTAATGAAGCCAATCTCTACTAGCTACAGCCGCTTCCTCTTCATCTGCCTGTCCTCACCGTCACTTATGTCCATGCTTCGCTTGTTAATAAGCCACACGCTTTCCACATCTTTCCGCTTCACTTCTGATCTCACTGTGAATCTGGACAGTGTCGTGAGTAATAACCATCCCACAGCCTGGATATTTGGCTGTCTTGACGTTTCTTCCAGCAAACTAGTTTGTCTATTGTTTTTTTTAATCCTATTCTGCTCATGTTTTGAGGACAGAGGAAGGATGCAGCCAGTTTCTTTGACAACATATAACATAAATGGCTTGTAGCACAGTTACCAAAAGGGCTCTTGTTCCTCTCTGAAGCCTCGTGAGCCTGCCTTTTACTATACACACTTATATCTTCATGATAGACTTCCCAACTTATACCAAGATGGCCTAGTGGCCTAGTAAGCTCCTCCTGCATCATTAGAGAGATCCCCTGTCTAATGTGCTCAACAACCGCCCCCCTCAACAGTTCTAGAGGCTAAGCAAGCACATGCTGTGGTAGTCATAGCAATGGCCCCACTTCTCAGCATCAAATTGCTCTCTTAGGTACCTTTCTCATCATTGTGACTTAATATCATACAAGGAGACACTGAATGGAGAAAAGATTTAATTTGGCTCAAAGTATATTCCACCAGGGCAGTGAGGTACAATGATAGGGTGACTTCACAGCTACAGTGGGAACTTGTTTACATCAGAGAGTACATGGGAGAGGAGGCAGGGCCTGGCTGCAAATGCCAAGTCTCCTCCCTGGTGACTGTTGTGGAATATTATTTTAAGATGTGTTACCTTCTTTTATGCTGTGGAATATTTGTTTAATGATGCAAAAATGTGTTGCATTCTTTAGGTTGCATTTGTTTAACTCTCTGAAACTGTGTTACTTTGCCTGTCTAAAACACCTGATTGGGCTAATAAAGAGTTGAATGGCCAATACCAAGGCAGGAGAAAGGATAGGCAGGGCTGGTGGGCAGAGAGAATTAATAAGAGGAGAAATCTGCGAGGAGAAGATCTAGGAGCCAGAGAAGGAGGAGATTGAGAAACAAGAAAAGGAGGAGAGGAGGACATCAGGGCCCAGTCACACAGCCACACAGCCAGTCATGGAAGAAGGAGTAAAGACAATATAGAAATGTAAAAGTCCAGAGGCAGAAGGTAGACGGGACAATTTAAATTAAGAAAAGCTGATTCGAAATGAACCAAGCTAAGCCTGGGCATCCATAAGAAGGACTAAAACATCATGCGATTCATTTTGGAGCTGGGTAGCGGGCCCTAAGGAACCAAAGAGCAAGGGTAAACAGATGACTGCAGGTGACCCACATCCTTCCAGTGTTACCCCACCTCCTGACAGTCTCTTGCCCTCCCCAAACATTGCTATTAGCTGGAGACCAGGCACCTGAACACATGAACTCAATGAGGACACTTAATTTAAACCCCTAGGTATCTTTTGCCCCACTGTGCATGTTTTATGATGCTGTGGCCTCGATTCACGAGGCAGACTGGGGGTGGGAGGCAGAATCAGCTGCCCTAGCCATCCATTTTACTCCTGCATCAGATTAAAACTGCTTCAGATCCCGCCCCCTCTCCAGCTCTCAGACCACATCCCCCCCCCCCGCCCCCCAGCTCTCAGCACCTGAGGAAAAGTTCAACCTTCTGAATGGTCATTAATGCTGACCTTTCTAGATAATCCCAGAAAGGAGCAAAGAGGATTTGTCTCTCGATTTCCACCCTGTAAACTTCAGCTGGAGAATTGCACTCGGAGAGCTTGTTCTTTATAAGCCTATCACAAAAATAATACAGCTACATAATTGCAGGGGGGAAATGAAATTTATTCTCTATCTATGATGGCCTCAAGGGAAAATAGAAGCACATAGAAAATTTGCTGCTTAGGAAAAATAACCATAACCTTCTCCAAATGCTATGTGATTTAGTCATCAGGGGCTTTGGGGAAAAAAAAAAAACTATTTATCTTAAGCCCCTAAAGAAACATCTTCATTGAGAGATTATTCTGGTGAAATTTATTTTAAGGAATTATTTAAAGAGCATCAGTTTTAACAACCATTGATCAGAATTCATTTGCTGTTACTTAGGCTCCTCTTTAGTTATGGGCAATTATTTTAAGAGAGCTGATTGCCTGTTACAAAATGTAGGGGTTTATGTTATAAAAACATTTCAAATGATCTGTTGGCCTGAAGGCTGTTGGGGAGGGCTAGCTCCGGGAGGCAAATTACTTTCAAGTTGATTGGGATTCATCTGGATCGATAGGGACAAATGTCAGCAAAGCCACACAGGTGACCTGGTGCAGCGTACCCATGTGTGTGTGACTCAAGTAGGAACCACTGCAGAGGGCTGGGCTGGATTTCTGGAGATAATGAGAGGTGATACCTTGGAGGGGCCGAAGGCGGAGAGACACTGTGCCTCTCACAACACTGATTCTTAGGGTCTTTCTGCCGGGCTCCAGGGAAAGCAAAATGAAAGAAAAAGAAATCCTATGTCCTGAACATTTTTTCTGTGGCAGAACTTATGCCCCTCTTTTTTCTCAAAGACAAACATCAAGGCTGACTACAGTATAAGTAGAGAAGTGAGTTGTGACTTGGGGAGGGGGAAACACATGGTGTAGACAGATACAACTCACAGTGAGATTCGATTTGCAGTGGTGAGATCTGGAGAAGGGGAAAATGCAGTGTACGTGGTTTCCCACGGTAGCATGGTGGGAACCCTTAGTCTAGGCACGGGGTCTCCAGGGCTCGGTTCTCTGGCAGAGGAAGGGATATGGAGAGACGGCTAGAGGATCATGTGCAGCTGTGGGAAGGCAGTGCGTGAAATCAATGGAGGTTCAGCCTGGAAGGAGACAGACAGATGGATGTGTGTACAAAGTGACAGATTTCCTGTTTCCTGTGCTGCTGACACAGAGACTTGTGTTGGTCCCTGCTCCCTGTTTGACCATGTCTGTTGTGGAATATTACTTTCAACTAGGCAAAGCTGTGTTTCCCTTGTTTATGCTTTGGAATATTATTTTAACTGTGTAAAGGTGTGCTACATTTTTTATGCTGCACTTATTTAATTATGGAAAGATATGTTGCGTTTGCTTCACCTTGTCTGCCTAAGGCACCTGGTTGGTCTAATAAAAAACTGAATGGCCAGTGGCTAGGCAGGAGAGGGATAGGCGGGGCTGGTGGGCAGAGAGATTAAGTAGGAGGAAGAATGTAGGCTTGGGGGAAGAGGAGAGGGAAAAGGAGGGAGAAAAGAGAGGGAGGTGCCCAGGGTTAGGCAGCCGCTGCTAGCCAGACAGACACTGAGCAATCAGGGAAAAACAGCATGTGTGATTGAATGGACAGCGTTGAAGGTGAGCAAGACGTGTGCAGCAGGCTTTCTTTTGGGGTTCCAACCAGCTCCTAAATCATGACAAGGAGACTTACTATTAGTTATGAACGCTTGGCCTTAGCTTAGGCTCGTTTCTTGCTAGCTCTTATAACTTAAATTAACCTGTTTCTCTTTATGTTTTGCCTGGGGCTTTTTTACCCTTCTATCATTCCGCATGTCCTACTTTCACTGGTAGCTCTGTGTCAGTCTGGCTGCCCCCGACAGCTCCCTCTCTTTTCTCTCTCCTTCTCCACCGAGCCTAGATTCCTCCTCCTACTTATCCTCTCTGCCCACCAGCCCCACCCATCCCTCTCCTGCCTAGTATTGGCCATTCAGTTTTTTATTAGACCAATCAGGTGCCTTAGGCAGACAAGGTGAAGCAAATGCAATGCATCTTTACACAATTAAACAAATACGGCTTAAACAAACGTAGCACACCTTTACATCATTAAATTCAGCTTAAACAAATGTAACACATCTTCTAGTCATTAGAAATGCAATTTAAACAGGTGTAACACGCCATTGTCTAGTTAAAGTAATATTCCACAACAGGCATGGTCAAAACAGGGAGCAGGGACCAATAGGAGCCTCTGTGTCCCAGCAGTACAGGAAATAGGAAATCTGTACAACACACATCCATCTGCTTGTCTGTAGAAATAGTGTTATCTCCTCCTTTCTTTATTTTTTTACATCCCCCCCTTTTTTTCTACACATCATTTAGGCTAAGCGCTTATCACCTTTTGGTTGCTAAGTTACAGAAAGTACCAAATTCTTAGTGGCCTGACTTGCACTTCAGAGTTGGGAGATAAGCAGAGCGAGGTGGAGCGTGAGGCATCATTGTGAAGACTTTTTTCTTTCTTTCTTGAGATTAAAAGCAAATGAGGAGGTTTATCTCTTAACCACTTTAATTAGCATGCAAAGTAATGAGTTCCACTGTGACACGTTCATGCGTATATATCATTTCATTGTGTTCTTACTTGCTACCCTTCAGCCACCTCTTGCTTGTTGCTCTAGCTCCTCCCCCAAACAGTTTGTGCTTTAGTTCTCTCTCCTGTTCCCTTCCTCACTCATCATCTACCCCTTTAGTATGACTTCTCTATTGTCGTTCCTTTGTGGGAAAACACCTCTTTCTCTCCCCTCCCCTCCCAACCCCTAGTGTTTATTTAAAATGACATTCTGCATATAAAAGTCACGTGAGATATTTGATCAGGCGCTTGTCTTTCTGAGTCTGGCTCAGTTTGCTCAACATAATGATCTTTTGCAAACATCAAACTCACTCTTTTCACAGCTGAACATAATACCACTGTGAATATGTATCACATTATTAATGTGATTTTTAACCCTTTGATCACTAATTTTTAATATGTTTAATGAGACAGGGTCTCAGGTCACCGCAGAGTAGTCTTGAATTCACCATTTGGCCAAGGCTGGCCTTGAGGTCCTGGTCCTCTCCTATTTAGGCATTACCGATGTGTACCTCCAGACTCAGCCCGTCATTCATCTGTTGCTGGCATCTCGGCTTGCTCCTTTATCTTGGCTATTACAAATATTGCAGCAACAACCAAGTAGCTCTGTGGTGTGCTCGCTTAGCATCCTTCAGGTCTGTACCTAGAGTAGGATAACTGGATCACATGACGCTTTTAGTTAAGTTTTTTTGTCCCATACTGATGTCTAAGGGGCTGCCCCAGTTTACACCCTCCCCACCAATGGTGCATAAGGATTCTTTGATCACATCTCTGCCAGTGGCTGCTGGTTTTCTTGACAGTAGCCCTCTGCCTAGGGTGAGATGGAATCCCAAAGCAGTTTTGATTTGCCTTTCCTGGAGTTGAACAGTTTGCCAAATATTTCTTGCCTAATGTGCTTTATATATATATATATATATATATATATATATATATATATATATATATACACACACACATATATATATATTTATATATATGTATGCGGTTTATTCAGTTCATTAACCTATTTATTGATTGTATGATTTGCTTTAACAATGTTGAAATTTCCTTAATAGAGTCTAAACATTAATCGCTGCTGTGTACCAGGGGAGTGTTTATTTCCCTCCCACTCTGTAGCCTTCTCACACTGCTCATGGTTTTCTCTGTTGTGAGAAGCTTTTCCTTTCGTATAATCCCATTAGTCAGTCCTTGGGATTATTTAATGCACTATTGGAGTCTTTTTTCAGAAAGCCCTTGCTTATGCCTATCTCTAAGTACCTCACCTATGCTTTTCCCTAAGAATTTCAGGTCTTACATGGAAGCCTTTGACCCAATATGCATTTTTGGGGGGGAGTGTACATTGAAGTTACAGATACAGTTTCCTCTCTCCCTTCGTCCTTTTATTTCTTCCACTCTTTTTTCCCCTTCTCATTCTCTTCCTTGTTTTTGTCAATTTTCCCATCACTATTTGTTGAAGCTTTCCCCCTCATCCCCCCTGCAATGTAGGTTTCTATACCCTAGCCAAAGATTAGATGGTTTTATTTATGTGAGTTTACTTTTGGGTCCTTGTTTTATTCCAATGGTCTATGTATCTGCCTTGTGGCTGTCTTCATCACCATGTCTATGTAGTTTATTTGAGATCAGTAGTTTATCTGAGACATTGCTAGCATTACCCTTTATGTTTAAAATTATGTTTGGCTATTATGGATCTTTAATGCTTCCATGTGAATTTAGATTATTTCTCTGCTTTTGTGAAGAATGTCACTGGGATTTTGATGGTATTAGATCTTTAGATGACTTTTATGAAGACAGTGATTTTCACAATATTAATTTTGTTAATCTATGATCATGGGAAGCTGCCCCATGAGTCTCCTTTAGCTTCTTTCTTTAGTGTTTTAAAGTTTTCACTGTACAGACTTTGTGCCTCATTGGTCATGTTTTCTCTAAGTATTTAATTTTTAAAAAGCTATTATGAATGGGATGTTTTTCTGACCTCCTTTTAAGCAAGTTCATTATTAATATGTAGAAAAGCTACTGACTTCCATATGTTGATTTTTTTTTACCATGCTATTTTGCTGGAAGTATTTCTTAGATCTGAGACTTTTCTGGTGTCATCTTTGGGTATACTTAGGGTAGGATCGCACCACCTGAAGATATGATAATGACTTTTTCCGGTCAAATCTTCATTCCTTTATTTCCTTCTGTTGTTACTGTTCTAGGTAAGACTTTGCATACTGCGTTGAAGAGGGCAGAGAGAGTGGGCACATTGTTTTGTTTCAGAGTTTAGAGGAGTGCTTTGCTTTCCTTTAGTCAGTATCACATTGGCTATAGGCTTGTCATCTCTAGCCTTCATGATATTGATGCATGTTCCTTCTGTTCCTGTGAATTGTGTCATGAAAGGATGCTGAACTTTGTCGGTGGCCTTCTCTTCATCTATTGAGATGAGCATATGATTTCTGTCTTTAAAGTTTATTCATGTGCTTTATTGTGTTTGTTGATTTGTGTGAGCTGAACTACCTCTACAGTGCTATACTGAAACCAACATGGTTATAGTTTATGATCTTATAAATGCTCTTGAATTTGGATTGCAAGCATTTTATTAACAAGTTTTGTATCCATCTTCATTTGGTAATTGGTCTATAGTTTTATTTTATGTCCTTATTCAGTCTTGGTTAAAAATAAGTAAGTAAGTACGTAAATAAATAAATAAATAAAACAAACAAAAAGCCAAAAAGTTTTTTTCAGCAAAAAGAAAATTTATTACAAAACAATGTAAATGTAATAACATGACTAAAAAGTAAAAACATGAAAGTTTTTTCTCTTTGAGTCAGGAATTCTCTTGTAGCCTTGACTGTCCTAGAACTTGCTATGTAGACCATGATAATCTCAAACTCACAGAGATGTTAGTCTCTGCTTTCTGAATGGAGGGTTATGTTAAAGGTGTTTACCACCATTGCCTGGCCAAAAGTTACTTTTTAAGAATAAATGACAAAGTTGAAACATTCTTTTTTTAAACTAAATTTTTTTCTTTTATTTTATATAAAAACCACAGTATTCCTTCCCTCCTCTCTTCCTCTGAAATACTCTTAAAGTATAGTAGAAAGACAAAGAAAAACACCCCCCAACCAAAAAAAATACAAAGAGAAAGTTAAAAAGACTTCCCATTAATAAAAAAAAATGTAGACAAAATCTTACAAATTTATAAAAATGAAAACTAAAGGTTGTAAAAAAAGTATGGCAGAGTGAAAGTATAGCTAAAAGTGTAGTGAAAAGGAAAAAAAAAGAGAAACATGGTGGAAAAGAGGCAATATCTTAGAGCAGTTTATTTAAACTCTTTAAAAATTCTTTTTTAGATGAATTAACTTGATTATGTGTGTAGAAGTGTTTTTGCCTGTGTGCATGCATATGTTGTACTACATGCGTAAAGAGGTCAGAAGAGGGGGGTGCATTTCTTGGGACTTGAGTTACGGACAGTTGAGAGCCGCCACGTGGGTGCTTGGAATTGAATTTTCTTCAAGGGCAGCAAGTGCTCTTACCACTGAGCCACCTTGCCAGACCCTATTTTGTGCCTTTGGAAACTGAATATTGCTAGGTGTAGTGGTTCTGGGGTTGGGAAGCAATTGCAGCAGTGAGCTCTGTGTAGATGGGTCTGGCTGGGTACTTTCAAATCTCACTAAGCACTGACCACCCTGCTGGAAGCGTGTGTTTGTGGATTTCAAGTAGTATCCTGGAGCTTCAGAGTCTGGGGACTCAGCCCTGATGCTTGTGACAGATGGTTGCGTAAAGAGGTGGGTTCACGCTCTGACCCAGGCTGAGCGCTGTCAAATTCCAGAGTTACTCTTGGTTGATGAGACCTGTTACCAGGGGCCATCTTTCCCTATATTCTTCACCATATGGAACAAACTTCTTGCCTTGTGCACTTTTGTCTTGTCAACATCCAGTTATTCGGTTTTCCGTAACTGTGTCCCAGGGTGATGTCTCATCCTGGTGCTATGGTTTGAATCACGCTTCATGATTTGTGATAGTTCTCTGCTCTCAGCTCTCCTGGGCCGCTTGGTTTAAAATAATGGATTAAAAAAATTCCATTGTATTTATTAATTGCACACAGTACTTAATCACCATAAGGGCATTTAATAGATGTTTCTTTTTAGGTTTTACACTCAGGTATAAACTTTCCTCTTAGAACTGTCTTAGCCATATCCCAGAGGTTCCAATAAACTATGCTTTCATTATCTTCTTGGAATTTTAAAATCACCTCCCTGCTTTTTCAGGGACACACTGTTGACTCAGGTGTATCTTGTGCAGTCTCCAAGCATGTAGGGGGCCCTGTGATTCCCCTTGCTATTGATCCCTAGGTTTATTCTTGTACAGGCTGATCAGATAGAATTTATTTTGACTCTTTTCTGTGTGCTAAGTTACATTTTCTGGCTGCCTTAGTTTTGCTTCCCATTGCTCTGATAAAATATCCCCACAAAAGAAGTGTAAGAAAGGTATTGTTTGGTTCACAATCCTAGGTTATGGTTCATTGTGTCAGGGAAGTCAAGGCAGCAAGACATCGAAGCTGCTGGTCACAGCACATCCACAGCCAAGAGCAGAGAGCAGAATTAATCCATTAATGCCGGTGCTCTGCTAGATTTCTCCACCTTTATGCAATTCAGGATCCACTGGCCAGGGAATGTGCATCCACAGTGTGTGGGTCCTCCCACTAATCAAGCTAATCCCTCACAGACATGCCACAGGGCATCTCAGTCCAGATCATCCCTTATTGAGATTCCCCAGGTGACTGCAAATTATATCACATTGGCAATTAAAGATAGCCATCACACTGGCCTGGAATGCATTGTAAAAACTGGTAAGTTTAACCCCTTCCATTCAACAATGATGCCTTTAACTAGGTGACTTTTACTGAGCCCTGGCAGCTATTACTGGACCTGTAATCACATACCTGATGTCTCTGGAGGAGGAGGCTCATCTTCCGAGGTCCCCGTCTTCCAAACAGTGCTATGCATAGGCAATGGAATCCTGTCAGAGCTGGACAGGACATGTTTGCAGTAGAAGTGCATCTCCAAGGACAGTGGACTGGCAAGAGAGATACAATTGCCGGAGCATGGAGGTGAGTCAGTAGCCAGTAAGGGCACTCTCTTGTGAGCATTCACACAGCAGGCTGGCTCCTTGGATGGCCCCTGACCTGTCATAGTACACATATAGCTTGGAGGTCAATGCGCTCTCAGGTAACTGACTATGTGGCTAAAATTGCTGACATTCACTAGGGGAGGTGCCCTTGCACGGCAAACAATGTGAACATCCATCAAGGGCAGCCCTGCAGACAAGGATGATAAATGAACATAACCCACGTGGCATGATAAGACAAAGGTGAACGAGTGCTGAAAGGGGCCATAGAGGGAGGTACTTTTTTTTTTTTTTTAGCACTTTGAAAACTCTTGTGTGTCACTCACTCTTTTGTTGCTGTAACAAATATCAGAGCAGAACAGATTAAAGGAAGAGGGATTTATTTTGGTTCACAGTCAGTTCCAGAGATTTCAGTTTATGGTCGGCTGCCCCCATTGCTTTTAAGTTGGTAGCAAGGCAGAAACATCTTGGAGGGCATGAAGGACAAAAGTCATGTGAATGACAGCACCCAGGAAGCAAAGGCAATCAACAGGAAGGGGACAGGGATGCTCTTCAGTGACAGTTTGCCGGTGGCCCACTCCCTCCAACTAAACCCGCTTTCCCCTATTCAACTGCCTGTTCAAGGCTTTTCATATTTTGAGTCTATCCATAGATTAAACCATTGATTAGATTTGAGATTTTATGCATTAGTCACCTCTGGAGATGTCCTCACCGTAAGTTATAGCATTTGGCATTTGTGGTTTTAAGTTACTGGGTTCCAGTGTTTGTTAGAGCAACGATAAGAACACAGTGCAGGATGCAACTCCGTGTCTCAGCTTCAAGGAGTTTGTTTCTAGTGAAAGTGCAGAAGGGGAGGTAGGAGTTGCTTTCCCAGTGAAGTTATTGCGAATGTGAGATGCAGTAGCGAGTTTTCAGTGTCTGGGGAAGCAGGAAGGATGAAGGAACAGAGAGGCGCCTTTAGCATGGGTCCCCAGACAGCACTTCCCATCCCATATCTGATGAAGCGCCTGTGCTTTTTTATCAAGTTGACACAAGTTAGAGTCATCTGGAAAGGGGGAAGCTCAATTGAGAAGATGCCTCCCTTAGAGTGGCTGAAAAAACAAGTGTGTGGGACATGTTTTTAATTGTTGATTTGCAAGAGCCCAGCCTGTTGAGGTTGGTGATCTGAGGATGTACAAGGAAGCAGGCTGAGCAAGCCAGTGAGCAGCATGCCTCTATGGTAGTGGTTCTCAACCTGTGGGTTGAGGGAAGTGGAGGTCACAGATCAGTGGTCCTCAACCTCCCTAATGCTGCCACCCTTTAATACAGTTCATGCTGTGACTGGCACTCAGGGGCACCTCCATCCTCAGGGCCTCCTGCCGTGGTTGGTGGGGAGACCCAGTGAGCACAGAAAATGAACTTCAGCAGCTGGCAAGAAGCATCGCTAAGGAGGTCACGATACTTTCCCTAGAGAAACAGTCTTGCCTTTCCTAAGCTAACCAACTCATGCTTGCCCAGTGACTTTATTTTAGGAGTTTCCCTGGCATTTTCTGTAGGCAGCCACAGGACAGACACACTTCAGAAAGCTGTGTTCCAGAATGGGAAAAGGATAACAAACCAACAAACATGGCCTGCAATAAAAAAAATAAGCCAGTAACAATACCAAGAAGACAGCAGTTTAGACCATTTGCATAAACCATCCAGAAGACCTCCTGTAGTAACGACTTCCTTGTGTGACACAGGCAGGATGCAGAGAGGCACGATCTTGCATGTATTAAGTGCTTTACATTTGTTAGCAGATGTGGATCTTGTCCTGTGGTCCTGGCTTGGTAGAACCTGTGACTTCTTAGAGCAGACTGTGGGCCTTGGGGACAGATGCTGAGCTGGGATAATGGTTGTTTTCTGTGCCTCTGTGCGAAAGGAGGGCCACCTGGCCACCTTCTAGCTAGTGTCTGAACTGCTAATGGATTAAAACAGTGATTACACCCAAGCCCTTGTGATTTAATCATCTCTGCAAAGGCCCTGACAGACACACCTAAGGAAGAGCTTCATTAAACCCATAAGCTTCCCCAAAGCAATCGCGTTGACAATCAAAAATTAACTACCACACTAGCTGCATGCCCGTGAACAAGCTGGGTGCTCGTCAGCAAGCTGCTTGTTCTCTTGGGTTCCAGGCTCCACAGCTAGAGATAGATGAAGGGAGAGCCCAAGAAACTTCCCAAATTGTTTGCAGAGTGTGGACCATTGGTACTATGGGGCGATAGAGTGAGGCAAAAGGCTTACTTCACGTAAATATGCATTTATTTGGTACTTATAATTGTGATATGGTATATACAAGACAATGGCTATCCTTTTTTTTTTTGCAATTTTATTAAAATACTATTACATAATTTTCCTTATTCCTTCTCCTTCCTCCAAATTGTCCCATGTCCCCCCTTTACTCCCTCTCAAATTCCTGACTCTTTTCTTGAATTCTCTCTCTCTCTCTCCCTTTCTCTTCCCCTTTCTCTTCTCTCTCTCCATCACACACAAATAATACATATATTTATATGCATGCACATTTAAATATAACCCACTAAATCTGTTTATCACCCAATCATTTTGAAATGTGCTGTTTGATCATATTAAAGCCACATAGCTGTGTGACAAATTTGTAGCCTTCCTTCCCTCTGGTAGCACTGAGGCTTCATACTTAAATGAACAGAGCACCTCCCACTTCATCTTTCTACTTTTTTGTACCTGAGAAAGAATCATCAGTATCTTTTTTTGTTAAAAATTGATTTGTTTTTGTTTTGTGTGTATGAGTGTTTGCCTGCATGCATGTTTGTGTCCTACATGACTGCCTGGTGCCCAAAGTAGTCAGGGGACATTGGATCCCCTAGAACTGTAGTTATAGACAATTGTAGCCATCATGTGGGTGCTGGGGATTGAACCTGGGTCTTCTGTAAGAGTGGCAAGTGCTCTTAACTGTTGAGCCATCTTTCTAGCCTTGGTATTTGTCTTCTTGTGATTGACTTGTGTCTTAGCTTAGCATGAGGCCCTCAAAGTTCGTTCAGACGGTTGTCTCTGTCAACGTTTCTTTCCGGCTGAAGGATGAACAGCATTTTATACTATGCATATGCACTTATTTATTCACTCATCTTTTAGTGGACACATGGTCATCTCCATGGGATGGTTTCTTAATTTGAATTTCTATTGCTGTGAAGAGACACCATGACCATGGCAACTCTTATAAAGGAAAACATTTGGTGGTTTGCAGTTCAGAAGTTCAGTCCATTATTGCTATGGTGGGAGGCATGGTGACACACAGACAGACATGGTGCTGGAGCCCATAGTTCTATATATGGCTCTGCAGGCAGCAGGAAGAGAGGAGAAACACTGGGCCTGGTTTGAGCAACTGAAACCTCAAAGCCCACCCCTAGTGATACACCTCCAACAGAGCCACGCCTACTCCAACAAGGCCACACCTCCTAATAGTATCACTCAGTGGTGACTAAGCATTCAAATCTATGAGTCTATGGATCTTTCTTAGTCTAATGATCACACAGACAGTCACTGTGAAAGGCTGCCGTGAACATGGTGTACAAATCTCCCATGAGGATCCTGATTCTAGCTCTACTCTTAGGCACTTGCCCAGAAATTCCACTTCTGGGTCACGTGGTAATTCTGTTTTCAGGTTTTTGAGGAAAGCCACAGTAGCTGCTTTACTTTATATTTCTACTAGAAATGTACAAGGGCTTCAGTTTCTTTTCTTCCCTCCCTCCCTCCCTCCCTCCCTCCCTCCCTCCCTCCCTCCCTCCCTCCCTCCCTCCTCCCTCCCTCCCTCCCTCCCTCCCTCCCTCCCTCCCTCCCTCCCTCCCTCCCTCTCATTTCCTCTCTTTCTCACCCACCTTTTCATGAGACAGGGTTTATCTATCATGTACTTCTGGCTGTCTTGGAACTATGTAGGCCAGCAGGCTGGCCTCAGACTCACAGAGATCCATCTGCCTTTTCCTCCCAAGTGCTGGTGTTAAAGGTGTACACCACCATGCCTGACTGGATTTAGTTTCTTTACAACTTTTTTTTTTTTTAAAGATAGGATCTCACTATGAAGCCCAGGCTAGCCTTGAACTCATGTTCCTCTCCTGACTCAGCCCTCCAAATGCTGGGATTACAGGTATGTGTCACCATGCCCTGCTCATTTTCTTTATATTATTGCCAATGCTTATTGTGCGCATGTATGTTGTGTGTGTCATGTGTGTGCCATTTTGTGCATATGGAGATAAGAAGACAACTTTCTGAAGTTATTTCTCTCCTTCTACTTTTTGTGAGTTCCAGGATTGAATTCAGGTCCTTGGGCTTGCAAGGCAAGCACTTTATTGGCTGAGACATCTTGCTGGCCCTCTTCTACCATTTTAAAACAAGCTTTATTTTTTTTTATTAATTATAGGAATTCTTAGTATAGAACCCTAGCAAAACTTAACCTGGTTCAGGAAACAAAGACCATTTTCCCAATGTTATGAAAGAAATCCACACTTTCTGCTCATGGGTGTCTCATTCAATCCTCACAGCACAGTTCATAAAGTTATTGCTATCACCTTCACTGACTTCACTTTAGGGGCAAGAGACTGAGGGTACAAAAAGTCATCACCGTTGACCAGAGTCACAGATTATAACTGGTAGGGAAAGGACATCATACCTAAGGCCCAAGAGGTTCGGAGTCCAGAGTTGAGCTCTGAAACTTTTATCTGTCCACTGTCCAGATCCAGGCTTTCCCCACTATCTGCAAACACAATCCATGCCCTCTGCCATCATCCTTATCTTCCATCTCTTGCTTCCAGACACATGGATGTGAGCCATGGTAATGAACCTTTCTAAGATCAGAGTCTGGAGCCAGAGACATGACACTTTCAGTAAATGCTTACTAAGCCCCCACCAGGTTCCAAGCATTAATGGGACTCTCAGGATTTCAGGGCAATCAAGGCCCAGTTCTCCGATTACTCATAGACACTGGAGAGGGTAGATACAAATTTCATGCTGCTGTTAATTTTTTGTAGGTTTTCTGAGACTGGGTTGTAGTGAGATATTCACCTTGTCTGTACCTGTGGCTCAGACCACACCCATTGGGAGTGGAGACAGGGCCAGACGTGACCTGGAGGGGGTTGGAGAGCTCTCTGCTTGCAGCACGGGGATAGGAGTACATCCAGAGGCATCCTTGGGACCAGGAACCTGCTGGTGTTCATCTGTCTATGTTGTGAGTTATTTCTCCTTGAATAAACATCTGTTCGGCCTATTTATTTATCCTGATTCTTATTAAACCACAATACTGGGTCTTGTTATGTAGCTCAATTTGGCCTGGTACTCACTGGGTAGCCCTGGCTGGTCTCAAAATCATGGTAATCCTGTTGCCTTGGTTTTCTGAATGGTGGGTTGCAGGTATGAACCCTCATGTCCAGCTCTTTGTTAATTTTTATGTGCCTACTTGGCTGGGTCATGGTACCCAGACATTTGGTTAAGTATTATTCTGTACATATGTGAAAGGTATTTGAGGATGAGGGAACTAAGTGATGCAGATTTCTCTTGCTAATGTGTGAGGGTCTGATCCACTCAGCTGGAGGCCTGAAAAGAACAGAAGATCCCTTGAGTGAGGGCGGACTCCTCCTGCCTGGCACCTTGGTCCTCTCCTCATATTGGGTCTTCTTACCTTTCGGGGGGAAGCTGTAGCTCTTTCTGGTCCTCAATTCTCTTGTCACCAAGGCACCAATGACCCCATCAGCTTTATTAGGCTCTCGATTGTTGGCTGCAGATATAGATGTTCTTGTCTCTGTAATCACATTAGCAAGTCCTGGTAATAAATCTCTCTCTGCATAGGAACATAAGCGCTTCCTCTGCTGGCTTCTCTCACAGCCTGGCCTTTTTGTGGCCCTAGCTTCTGGTTAATAGAATTGTCTCTTAACTTGACTACACAAGCTGGGGAATTCACTGAGGGTAGGGACAACATCGCCTTTATTTTTCCAGGCCTAATTTCAGGGTATGCACTGTCACTGGAGAGAAAGAGCAAAATGAGTTCATACTTGTTCCCAGGACTGGGGAGAACACTTGGCTTCTGGAAGCCCAACTTCATGTTCCTGTTCTTGATTAGGAAAAACATGTTTGGAGCGGAGGTAATAACTGAAGAGCAGCGACTGACTCTTCCTCAAATGAAGACCGAGATTTGCTTGAACTTAAGAGATAAGTATTTTACATTTACAACATGGCTGGCATTATGCGCAAAGCTGGATCCATTAGACCTTTGACAATACAGGCTTGGTGTTGGCCTGATACTCAGTTCTGCTAGCCTTAATGGGAAGAGTCTGGAGCCTTTAATCACAGCTTGTGATTCAGTCTGATTGACAGTGTTTCCATTTTTTAAAGGTCCCCATTTTTTTTTCCATAAGAAATGAATGAGTCCCCTTTCATTTTGTCCCTATAATAGGACATGTCCTCGTGGAAGGAAGTCTCCACAAGCAGCCTATTAAACACGAGGTGCTGCTGCTGAGCCTGCGTGATATTATCATCCAGGGAGGCATTGCCTGGAGGTGGGGCTGGATCAGGCCTTTGACATCACTGTGCTCCTTCAAAGGAACTTCTGGTTTGTATATTAGTTGTGCATTCTAGAAACTTCATCAGACCCATGTGAATGGGGATGTGGAAGGAAGATGCTTGGTATATTGTTCAGCTTGGCCTTGCTGGTAATGCCAGAAAGCAGGGGCAGAGGTGACCTAGAGCACTGCTCTAATCCAGAGAGACTCCACCTTAGATCATTCACTCCCTTCCTCCCATTTCCTTCTGGTTTGCAGTGAGCAGTGGTCTAGACTTCTCTGTTGCCCAGTTATCATGGTAGGACAGGCCATTGCTCCCGGTACTTATGTTTGCATGACATACAAAGCTCCTGCAGAGTCTGGCCTTGTGCTCCACCGCCAGTGTGTGCTGTCTTGCCTGAGCAGGCCCAGGTGTGCAGGGGTGGCTGCAGAACCACATAGAGCTGCTGCTGCAAGCCAGTGGGTGGTTAGAAGAGGACTGCATGGCTGATTGGTGCCCAGGATGCACCAAACAAGAGCTCAGATTCACAGCACACATGTCAGTGCATGCTGGGACTCACATGCACACGATAGATTCACACCACACATGACAGTGCAGTGCTGGGACTCACATGCACATGACAGATTCACACCACACATGACAGCGCAGTGCTGGGACTCACATGCACATATTGACATAAACAGAAAGGGGCCACAAAGGACAGAGAGCTTGGGTATGGGGAAGTGTGACTTATTCAAATGCTTGCCATCTTGCTCTTAGGGCCAGCACTGCTCAGTTAGTCTGGTTCTATGACTTCTCAGAGCCCCTCCTTTCTGAATCACCTGTTACAGACCACAGGCTTCTGACCTTGAAGATGAAGTGACTGATCCTCAGAAAGTCACTTTTACACATTTTATGGAGAGAAGGAAGACAATTTGATCTCATGCAGAGTGCAAGGTGGGGAACTTGGACCAGCAGTCACTGTTTCCGACATCTTTATTTCATAACACCATATTGTTATTTGCAGACCAGACTGTTTTCATGGAGGAAACAGAAATAATGGTCAAGAAAATGGGCCCATAATAAAAAAAGATGTTGGGATACCCAGTAGGCTAGGTATCTGCTAGAAGCACTGCCTGTAAGGACCTCAGATTTACTGAGGGCCCATCCCGTGTCCTGCAGAAGCTCACAGCCCTTCGCTGGATGTTGTGACTTTCCAGGGGACTTATGGACCCATTATCTCCTTGTCAATAATACCCTTGGGCCTCTGGGTGGCTCCTTCTTGTGGCATAGCATTCACCCGGACATGATTCTACTAGCTCGTTCATGTTCTGGGAACCTGTCCACCGAAGTCTTCACTCACCGAGAACAGCAGCCTTCCTGGACACAGGGTCTCCATCCAGCCATGCAGACAGCCTAAATTTGAGTTTATTACTGCCATACGATACCTTGTGTCATCACATTCAGGGACATCTCCACTCACTCTATACCCCATGGAATCCCTTCACCTCTTATCACCCCATCCCCATCCATTTCCTGTTCTCTTGAGTTTCCGGAGATTGTAGTTCATTGTGTGATGCTATAGCAGAATGTCACAAGCTGAGTAGTTTCTAAAGAAAATAAACAAGACTGGTAGGTAAGTCAAAGATTTGGGCAGAGACCTGTCATTCTTGCTGTACCATTCCATAGCAGAGAAAGGATTAAAGCAGGTAAGAGGATAGGCTCATACTTTCATAGCAGCCTTAACATTGACCATTAAGGTGAGATCCCAGACTCTAATCGCCTATGAAGCTTCCCAGCTGTTAGAATGGCAATTCAATCTCAACGTGAACTTTGGAGGGGACAAACATCCAAACCACAGCTCAGGTCTTTCAAGCGCTCCTGTTTGTAACATTTTGCTAGTGCAGTCTCTCTCCTGGCCTCCAGGTGGAGCAAGAGCTCCCATTCATTCTTTTGTCTTACTGTTTGCGATTTCCCCATGTTGCCATTTTCCTTTTACAGCATAGTTCATTGTCATGAACGTATGTCTCCTCACCCCAATTACAGACCAAAGTAAGTATAGCACCAAAGTCCAATGTGGTCAATCAGTGAGTTTTATTTACTTACTGAAGTATAGGTGAGGGGTTACTGTGGAGAGCAGAAACCATGCTGGAGGAGGCTTTGGTGACCCAGCTGTCTTGGAGTGGTTTCTGCTCATGAAATCTGGAACCCTGGAGTGCACTGCACAACTTGTAGGTGGCTTAACAGGCTGGAGAGTCCCTTCCAGGCAGCTCGGCTTGGCTAAGAGTGTCTCTAGGGGATTTTACTGCTCACCCGTGCTTTCGGGAGAGAGTAGCCTAATGTTTCCTGTTGGTTTTAGGGACTTCTGAAGGCTTAGGTTTTTCTTTGTCCGGCTTAAGGAACTTCCCTGCAGGATGGAATGTATCACCTCCCTTCAGACCTTTCTGTGTCTTAATTTGGCTTCCCTCCAAGGTAGGTTTTATCTGGGAGGAAACGGACACCCAGCCCTGCCCAAGGTGTGTAGAAGCAGCCATCCTGAGATGTGAGGGAAGGCATTTACATTGCCCAGGCTCAGCAGACAAGGCAGGTTGCAGGCCCGCACAAAGGTGTGCAAAGAGCACTGGGCACTTTGACACGGGACTCAGCTAGCCTTAGAGGGCTACATGGTCCAGTTAGGGGCTAAGTTTTCTTATCTTGTGATTGGACATGGAAGGTAGAGCCCTTTAAACACGTTCACATCTCCACCTCCAATTTGTGCTGTAAATATATTTCTGGGTGTGGGGCTTGGTGAATCTACAAGGAGCCATACCCTTAAAGAAAACGGACTTTTCCTCCTTCTCACCCAGAAGTTTTCAACTGACTGCAGCACCTTGGTTGCAAGGAAGGGAGGTGGGATGGGGTGGGGCTGGCTCATGTACCCCTTCCCACTCTGCTGTAATGTTGATTGGTAGCAACAGGTGCTGACTGAAACATTAAATATGGGTCCCAGAGGCCACAGTAGATTCTTTGAAACCCCACTCTGGAGACATTTTTCCCTGAGACCAGTTCTGGGTTCAGAAATAACACCCCCTTCCCATCCCCAGTGTGTGTGTGTGTGAGAGAGAGAGAGAGAGAGAGAGAGAGAGGGAGGGAGGGAGGGAGGGAGGGAGGGAGGGAGGAGAGAGAGAGAGAGAGAGAGAGAGAGAGAGAGAGAGAGAGAGAGAGAGAGAGAGAGAGAGAGAGAGAGAGAGAGAGAGAGAGAGAGAGAGAGAGACTGTGTGTGAGTGTGTAAGGTGATTGAATTCAGGGACCAGCGCTAGTGATCCCTCCAGCCCAGTTTGAAATGTGTCGAAAGGAGACCCTTCCAGATAGAGACCTCATAGCCACGAGGTGGCGCCATAGTTCCAGCAAAGTCCACAGAGCCCTTTGAAAAGATTGAATTTCCTGGAACTGAACCCAAACTCCTTCCAGTTGTCTATGAGGTTCTACTCGCAGGGCAGTGATGCTTGGTTCTCAGCTCAGAACAGGGGATTAACACCACGCTGTAGCTAATGACAATGAGGAAAGTCTGTTTCAGAAAGCAGAATTCATGAGCCCATTCGTTCCTTCTGCAGGCTGAGAAGGGCCTTCCATGCTGGCAAGGACAGTTCCTCATAGCGGGGGGGGGGGAGAGGGGGAGCTCATAAGCTGAACTTCCCACACGGATCCTTCGAGCCCCTTTTCAGAACTACAGAGTTCAGAGAGCTTTTTAACCCCAGTGCACCGTCTTGGTGATTACACAAAGGCAGCGGGGACAAAAGGAAGAGAGCTCCCTAACCTAAGTTCCATCATCTCTTCCTCAGCACCCTGTGTACCAGCCTCTGTACTTCTCCTCACGGTGGGTGTCCGTGTCCTACCAGTCTTTCAAGGGTCAGTTCCCATCATGCCTCAGGACCACTACCTTCTTTACATTCTGCAAAGCTGGAGGTCTCGCTATGTAGTGCAGACTGGCTTTGAACTCAGGTTTCCTCTGTCCCCAACCTCAGCCTTCAGATTTTCGGGCTCACAGTGTGTCCCACCAGGCCTAGCCTGGCCACCTTTGTCTGCCTGTTGTTTTTTGATTCATCTCTTGAGGTGGTGATTCCCCTGGGGTTTAGCTCCACTTCCTAAGCTTATGGTGTTTTCCCCACACAACAAGCACTGGAGAGATATTTATGGATGTTGGAGAGCATAGTAAAACATGTTTGCTCCATATTCAAAGGACTGGGAGATGTTTAATAGTAAAACATAAAAAGGGAGAGTGTGTGGGTCATTACTCTTGCTCTCAGAAAGCTATAGATTATGACTTTAGATCATAATCTATAAACTAGCAGTGTGACTGTATTATTATTATTATTATTAGAAGTAGCATTAATAACAGCACATTTATCGAGTGCCTGATGTGTAGTGCTCACTGTGCTATGCATTTTATATATGTTCTTCATTAAGCTTTTCCCAAATAAACCCTGGGAGCTGCTTTTGAATTTTCCATACAGGGAAAACCAAGGCTTGGAGGAGTTTGTGACTTAGTACTGCTCAGTCTCTGGGATTAGGTTAGCACTGGTTAAGATCTGGGATGGGGTAGCTCTGGTTAAAATTTGGGATTAGGTTAGCACTGGTTAGGATCTGGGATTTAGTTAGTATACTGGTCAGGATCTGGGGTAGGGTTAGTACTGGCTAAAATCTGGTATTAGGTTAGTAGTGTCAAGCTGTGTGCGACTAGACAAACCCATATCTCTTTCCAAGGCCTCTGTCTGATGAGACAGGCTCACACTGGGCCCTTGGGTTCTGCTTCTACTCAGATTTAATTCTGGAAGGGCTCAGGAGCCCTGCCATGGGTTGGAGAAACAGTTGCCTAGAGAATGTCGAGAAGCCAGCATCCTGGGAAGCTTGGTTGAACTGAATGAAGCCCTGCTTTGTCTTTTAGTAAGCAGCATCCTTGACCAGCAGAGCTAGTGAAAGGAAAGAGGCCAGGCCTATTTGCATGACTTGGAGGGGTGGGTGGGGTGAGGGGTAGTCACCTGGGTGATTGTCTTCCTGGCATAAATATCTCCTTCTTTGACTATTATGGAATCCAAAATATCACTAGTAGTCTTTATTTGCCCTGAATTTAAAATGCTTTGTGGTCTCAGCATCTTCCTTGATCTATCAAACCTTGTAAGAGATTGAAGAGAGGAAGGAGAAGGAAAGGGGGAGGAGCAAAGGGAAAAGAGAGAGAGAGAGAAAGAAGAAGAGGGGGAACACACGGAGGGGAGAGAGAGAGAGAGAGAGAGAGAGAGAGAGAGAGAGAGAGAGAGAGAGAGAGAGAGAGAGAGAGAGAGAGAACCTATCCAGCCTCTGTGTTTGGAGCATAAAGTCTTCAGGACCCTGACACCCACCCTTCCTGTACACCCTAGCTCCTGGAAATTGATACTCTTTCAGGGGTCCAAAATGCCACAGTCTGTTTAGCAAACACAGCAGGTGTTGCTGGCAATGAGTGGAGAAGGGAAGCCAGTCTTCAGTAACATCTTCACTCAGCCAAAGATGCTGAGGATGGAAATGCATTTTCTAGAGAAGCAAGGCTCTAGTTTGACACTGAACATTTCCTTGGTGAGAAAAACATCTTAAGAAGTAGTGGTAGGAAGCTCCCAGCACTCTCTGATGCTGGAAATCCCTTCTACAGAGAACAAGAGCTTGTGTCCTATCATTAAAAATTAAGCTGAGGTTGCAAGGTCCTGGAAGAGTAAATTGTTGATATCTTTCTTTGTTGAAAACAATTTGATGTGGAAGAAAGGAAGGGCAAGAGAAACCTGAGGATGCTGAGCACCTGAGAGCAGGCAGGTGCGGGAAGCAGGCCAGGTACCATGATGCCGTTGTACTTGGATGCCAGCTCTACAGATGTGTGACAGATTGGCCTCTTCACTCAGGCTTGTAATGTGTGCTGGTGACCCTTTAAAGTACTTAGCAGTTTCCTGAGTTGCTCTAAAGAGTGGCTTTTTTGGATTGTCTTCGGGCTGATTCGGAGAGGCATCCAGGATGTCTTGAATTGGGCTATGGTGGGCTGAATAATGGTCCTTGAAAATGGCCAGGCTCTAATTACTGGAACCCAGGGCAGCTTATACAGAAAAGGGGCCTGAGAAGACATGCTTAAATTAAGGATCTTGATATGGGAAGATTGTCTTGACTTATCTAGGTGACCTCGAAATATAATCACAGGTTTCTTTGTAAGAGGAAGGGAGATGGTGAGTTGGCTCCAGATGGAGGACAGGCTATCAATGGAGCAGAGTGGAGAGAAGTTAGAACATGCTGGCTTTGATGATGGATGGAGCAAGGGAGTGTGATCTAAGCAATGCGGCTGTTAAGGTTGCAAAAGCAAGGAAGAGATTGTCTCCCTAGAGCTTCTAGAAGCCTGCAGTGCTACCAATATGTTGGTTTTAGCCAGTGAAACCAGTTTTGGTTTGTGACTTCTAGAATGTTAAGGAAATAAATATAAGTTGTTATAAGCCAGTTTTCAGCAATCTGTTACATCAGGAATAAGGAGCTAATATAATACATGGACTGTTGTAATTTTAAAAACACCAGGAAGAGAAGTCATGCCATACAACAGGACTCACATAGGAGGTTTATTGTAAGAAGAGCAAGAAGGGGCAGAAAAAGGGGCAGAGATTGGTCCCTGGGGACAAGAATGGTGCAGGAGAAAGAGAGGGAGAGGAAGAGGGAAAGGGAGAGGAAGAGAGGGAGAAAGAAAGAGAGGGAGAGGGAGAGGGAGAGAGATGGGAGGTGGGTAGGGCCCTTTTAAAGGGAACATAGTGAATGTGCACAGGTGGTGCTCTTAGTGGTTGCAACTGAGGGTGCATCCTGTCAGAACCCCAAGGATAGGTCCGTACAGATGCCTGAATACTAACATGGTCTAGAGTGAGAATTTGCATGCACAGGATCCTGGCTCACAGAAGTTTGTGATTTAGAAAGTATTTTAGTCAAATTTTCTAGAAAGATGGAGCTCACAGAAGACAGATATATAGAGAAACAAGAAGGGGGTCTATTTATCAAGGGAATTGTACTGCGCGCCTGCCCTCCCCAGCAAGGAAGACGCGACTCCAGGAAGATCTTCTTCATGCAGTTTTAATCAGGATCCTTGAAACATGTTCTTCTGACCAGCGGGACAGGGGTTGGGGTGGGGTGGGGGAACCCCTGCACAGGCTTAAATCTCCTTGCGCTAACCAACCCCAGTGAGCTACATGGACCCTGCAGATACGCTACTCTAATGTGGAAGCAAACAGGCTGAACAGACTTAACCAAATAAGGGCTTGTTTACGCCAGAGAGCGCTCACCCTCAGGGAGGTGGAAGGCAGAAGCCAGCGCCATCTTTAAGGCATGGCACTTCGCAGCTCTCTACAGGGAATCAGATCACATGATTATGGAGGCAGAAGAAGTCCACGACTGGCCTCTTGAAAGATGGAGAATGAGGGAAGTACACCCAAGTTCAAAGGTCCCAGAGCCAATGAGGTGATGCTGCGACTTTTGGTTCTGGAGGAGGGGTTGGGAAGCCCAGAGAAGGGTCCACTGAAGTCTAAAGGCCAGAGAGCTGGAAAATCTTTCATCCTGGGTCTCTGGAGGGTGTGTAGAGTGAAGGGAAGACAGAGAGGGAAGATTCTTCCTCTGCTTTATTGTTCTGTCTGGGATTCCAACAGATTCTATAGCACTGATCACAGTGAAGGCAGAGCTCCTCCACTCAGTCCACAAACTCACATGTCAATCTTCAGTGGAGACACCCAGAAGATTCAGCAAAGACACTTGACTTTCCCTTTTAATAGAACAAGAATGAGTTCCCTAGAAAGACAAGCATTCCTGCTCTCTCTCTTCTCACCCGAGGCTTCTAGTCCCCAATCTTCAGATGTGAGTACATAACCCGGAGTAACTACAGAAACCAGGAGAGTAAGAAGGGGCCATTGTGTGTGGGATAGAGAGGGGAATAGCAGGGCACGGTGATCTGAAGGGGGAAATAGGAGAAGTAGGTGTCTCAATTAGGGAGGAGTAGGAAGGTAAATACAGAAGAAGGGAGGGAGGGTAAAATAACAGTGTAGCCTGAAGCTTTTCTGTTGTCCCACCTGATTCTGCAGCAACTTATAAAATAATCACTCAGAGGCTTAATATTAATTCTAATTATTTGGCTGGTGTCTCAGGCTACTATTGGCTAGCTTCTACATTTAAATTAACCCATTTCTATTAATCTGTGTATTGCCATGAGGCCCATGGCTTAGGTGATGCTTGGACATTTTTCTCCTTTGGTGGCTAGATGGCATCTCTCTGACCCCACCTTTTTTCACTCTATATCTCTGCTTGGATTTCCCACCTGGCTCTATTCTGCCTGGCTATTGGCCAAATCAGCTTCTTTGTTAACCAATGGTAATAAAAACATATTCACAGCATACAGAGAGACATCCCACATCATAACAGAAAGGATATCTGCTGTGGTTTGAATGTAACTGGTTTCCATAATCTCATAGGAAGTGGCATTATTAGGAGGTGTAGGACTCTCAGCTTATACCCCAGCACTACCTCTGCCTGCACGCTGTCATGCTCTCTGTCATGATGATAATGGACTGAACCGCTGAAACTGTAAATGAGTCACCCCAATTAAATGTATTCTTTAAAAGAGTTGTCATGGTCTCGGTGTCTCTTTACAGCTGTGAAAGCTCTAACTAAGACAATATCTGAAAAAGTTATAAGGAAACGTATTATTAATCAGCTACCTAAGTTAGTGCATAGATATACATATGTAGCATAAATGAAAATTTCCCATCTGGGATGACCATGCTCTCTTCACCCAAGAGCCCAAGACCATCTAACAAAACTCCAACTCTAGGCATAAGCGGCCCTCTTTTGAGATGGTCAGGAATGTCCAAGAGACTCCCAAAACATTACAAGCTATTGCTATTTTTCTTGGTCCCCCCCCCCCAGAGATGGAAAGTAAGTCCCGATTGCTATAGACACCATACACTTTGGACAGAGTACTCAGAAGCCTCTTAGCTGGATCTGATCAGCTAAAGCCTCCTCCCTGAGGACTAGTTTTCTTGGTACCAGAAGGAGCCACTCAAGCTTCCGAAGGAGAGAAGCAACCAACATTACTACTAAGATATGACACCTATAAACTACAGCAAAGGCCAGCACAGCACCATAACCCTAACAGTACAGTAATAGCATACACACTTTGGTGGGAACCAACACTTCTGTGATTGGATTTAAGACCCACGCAACAAGAAGGAAACCTTGCCTGGTACTAGAAACCTAGCCAACTACTCAGGGTTCTTGAAGTCATGGATCTTGGAGAAGCTATATCTTCTGTTTTACTAGAAAAGCATAATTTTAACTATTTTCTAAATATTTGTCCTTGTACCCACAAGTAAGTGTAGTTCTCATCCATCATTAAGGAAACTTCTCTTTGCAATAGGTGGAGACCATGATAGAAAACCACAACTGGTCAAAATGCAGATGTATGGAGCCCACTCCTAAATGATACAGCCATAGCACATCTTCTTAACCCAAAGACCAGGGATTGTAGCAGAAGGCAGGGCACAAGGATTGTAAGAGCCAGAGGAATTGGGAGTTTGCTGTGAGATTATATTTCTCATTAATGTCAGAAGCTACACACAAAGTCTCACCAATATGGCTACCTAAACATGACCTGAACAAGGACAATATTAGTAGACATGCTAATGTAGACAGAGGAAAGACCATGCAGCCTCAACCCAAATTAGAGTACCTAAAAAACGTAGAGAGCAGGAGAAAATCTCCCCCATACCAATTGGTTATTCAATACCAACTAGTCAGCCCTGAAAAGAAATACAAATAACATGATATGGACTAAGCAGAATGTATGTATTTGTGTATTTAGGAAACACACACACACACACACACACACACACACACACACACACTTAAAATAACAGTGTAGCCTGAAGCTTTCTGTTGTCCCACCTGGTTCTACAGCAACTTATAAAATAATCACTCAGAGGCTTAATATTAATTATAATTATTTGGCTGGTGTCAATTATTTGGAGAAACCATGGGTTCTAAAGATACTAAGTGTAGATACATGGGAGGGTTTAGAGAGAAAGGAAAGGAGAAATGATGTAATTGTTTTGAGATAATATAATGTAAAAAAACCATAAAAGTTACACCTTTTAATAAAAAAATGCACCTTCTTATTAAAAAGAAAAAAAGTGGGCCCATGTTTACTGGGTATTGGAAGCAAGGCTGCTTTCCCAGCTCTGAGTAGCTTTTATCACATCAGGGACACCATGGACCAGTGATCCCAGGAAGTGAGGTGAGAGCCACAGGAAACTTGAAATGCCACCATTTTTAGAGTTGTTGTTTTGCCCCTGTGGTGCTGAACAGTGAAAGTCAAGAAGGGTTAGACTCAGAGAAGGTAGAGTCTGCACCCTGGTGTTGCCATATTGACATGCTCTTTGTCCTTGAGAGTCTCACTTGAGCTCAGCTTCCATGATCATATCACAAAATGGAGCTAAGAATATAGGCTGCCATAAATTCTGAGTGAAATATGGGCTGTGATAAAGTCATGATCAGATTGACATAGTCCCCACAGGAGTAGGTATAATAGCTCTGAATGACCGGAAAAATGATGATGAATTAGTAAAACGTCTGAAGTCTATATTGTTTAGAGGGAAAACCCTAACAATTGCATTTTACAGGTGGAGATGGGGGGGGTCAGAGAATTATGTACATAGAAACTCTTTGTCTAAAGGATTGTATACAGTCAGAGTCTGTCTGTGGTATGCCTCCTGGTCAGAGCTTCCTACCATTATTAGGAGGATGTTTTGTGATATGATCTAAGCCTCCATTTCTATAGTATCAATGACTGCAGTCTTTCACTCCATTGTTGTCCTTTAGCTCTTCTTCTTACATAGGTGGGAGGAGGCAGAGGCACCGAAGAGAAATGGGAAAGCAATTGCTCTTAAATGAGCTTGGCATGGATTTCATTGACATTAGGAAGGCAGACTCTGAATTCTTAGTGATGTCATCTGCTGTATCTTAAGGGATAATGGTGTTTACAAAGGGCCCTGATGAAGGACAAGGGTACAAGGGTCTCATTTTCCTTGAGTATAGCTGAGCTTCTTTGCTGAAAAAGAAATTTAAAAAAAGAAAGGAAGGAAGGAAGGAAGGAAGGAAGGAAGAAAAGAAAACCTCCAGAGTGAGTAGGACCTAACCAGTGTGTGTCGAGCGTGAACATGCACAAGACTGAGGAGGTGTGAAGTGGGCATGTAAGTGCTGGTACCCAAGAGAGCTGGCATATGTGCCATGTCCTCTGCTGTTTTAGGTTAAGATTCCTGGGTACAGCAGAGAGAGGAGAGAAGGGGAGTGAGGAAGAAAAAGCAAATGGGAGGAGGTTGTGCTGTCAAAGTGGTCTCTGCTGTGCTGAGTTCTGCTGAATGCCTCTGGACCAATTCTGCTTGGGCATGAGACAGGGACCATTACCCAGGGTGTTATCTGCCTCTGTATCTACACATGCTCACACTCCAGGGTGGCTGCTATGGTTTGGATGTAATTGTAATATCAAAAGCATGACATTGGCCAGGGTCTCTTACTTGTTGGAGACTGTGCTAGAAGAAGCAGGAGGTCATGAATATAACACAAGTTCTTGTTCTTAAGGGCATTGTAGCACAGTGGGGGAGCTGGCTTGTGCCAGTCAGGAGGCAGAAGGGTTCAGTTCAGCCCAACTTCTGAGCTGTGTGGCCTCCAATCAACCACATTGCCTCTTCAAACATACTCCCTTAGCATCAAGACAGGCAGGTCTAAGAGTAACTTCCCCTCACCCATTACATTGCCTCTTCAAACTGATTCTGTTGACATCAAGACAGGATTAAGAGTAACTTTCCTGCAGGGATGGCATCAGAATCAAAGGAGACATGAATGTAAACAGACTCTCAGCCTTGGCACATGTTTGAAATGGTGGCTCTAGGAAGAAGTTGTGACTGTCCCAGAGTGTGTACTCGCCGTGCTCTGTGATAAAGGGAGGAGGCTTCCTAGAGAAACACACTTCAAGAAGACTTAGAGCTGATATAAGAAGACAGGAGAAGATGAGAGAAAATGAGTGTTTTGAGTAAGCATTAGAATGAGAAATGAGTTCAGGCATCTGGCTTCTTAGGAATAGTTCTTATAAAAAAAGGAACCCTGCTCATGTGAGAGAAGGCTTGATTGAGGTTAACTGATATGCCCTGTTTCTGGGTTAGATTTAAAAGATGGCAGCAATCCTTGAATTATTTTATAAATTTAGAGATTGATATTCATGGTTAGTGTGAGATTCACTGTTGCCTTACTTTTGGAAATAAGTTTTTCAGCACATGCCATGTGCTAATCTTGACCCAGCGATTGATTCCCTTTTAGGTGTCCACCCTTCAGAATACTGGAGGAGTGAATGCAAGCATCTTCAGAATAGTCGAGTGAATGCAAGCATACACAAAGACTTGTTGCAGGAGTCTGTAGCAATGGGAACCTGGAAACCATCTCACTCCAGGGAACAGGTGTGTCATACTGTGGGTTGTAATGGCAAACACATCTCTTCAAGTTTAGCATTGGCAACAAGACATTTAGAGACACTAAGCCACAGGCTATGATCTAGCAAACATATTTGACATGTGACATAATGCTGTCATCTACAAAGTTCACACGTGAGAACTATTTGAGTGGCAAAACTTTCTTATGTTTAAAAAAATTGAAAATGTGCATTTGTTTATTTATTTACTCTCTGCGTGGGTGTGTGAACATGAGCTGTATGTGATGTGTATGTGTGCATGTAGGTGGAGGAGGATATCTGGTGTCCTGTTGTATCTCTGTCTCCTTATTTCTTTGAGACAGTGCCTCTCACTTAACATGGAGTTAGGTTGGCAGACTGCAAACCCCAGTGAGCTTCCTTTCCCTACCTTACCACCAGCGTAGCAAGTGCACTACAGTTTTGCACTGGGCTGCACCCATAGATAACCTTGGTCAATTTCAGGTGGGCTTTGGGTTGGAAAAGCCTGCTGGAGTAAGATTCCAGTTATGGATGAAGTCATAGATACTTGCATGTGTGAACAGAGAAATGGGCCCCAAGAGCACCAGTGGGAACTAGACAATGTTAAACGGAGGCACAAAGCATTGTTTCAAATGCAAGAATACTGTTTGCTAATGTAAAGATGAGAAGGAGTGTGGGGACATCAGGCCTGGGATGGTCCCTAGTCGTGCGCCCAGGCTGGGCCTAAAGGCATGACACAAGCCTGCCTCAGGTGTGGAGACCTGTCTTTGGTTGTACTTCCCTATAGCGATGATTCAGCAGGGCCTAAAAGAAAGTAACCTCTGCCTGGTACCTGGTGTTTAAAAACAACGCTACTGGCCCTCAATGGTCTCTCTACCCACTGTCATCAAACTTCTCCCTCTGAAGCCCTGCCCCTACCCTGAAGCCTACTTAAACATCTGCTGGGGTCAATGAAAGAGTTCCTGCCCTGACCAGACTCCATGGTGTCTGATTGCCCCTGTGGTGGGCAGGGGCTGGGGAACCAGCAAACAGCATGCTCACCTTTCCTTGGCCTCCTCTGAGAGAGTAATTGTGGAGCAGCTACACCCACTGCTGCCCTCCACTCAAAGGAGAAGCACGTACTTTCTTCACTACAATTTTAACATATATTGATTCCAAATTTAGATTCCTAAGTGATAGTGCTAATTTTATGAAAATAGCATGGGCACTGCATAAAATCCTAAATGGGGTTATTCATGTCTTGACTTAGGGCTATTGATTTAAAATATAGTTTGTAGTCTTGATTATTGAATATTGATTTTTCCATTTTCTTATACTTTTAGATCAATCTCCTTATTCATATCAAAATCAATGTTTGGATGACTTATTAAAGTTTTATTTTCTTTTCTGTCTTTGAGCCTCTATAACTTTTTCTTTCTTCATAAATAACATTTGAATATGCTTTTTCCATTTTACTTTTCATGCTGCTGTGCTGTTTAAACTTGTTATATCATCTCTGATATACTCATACCCCTGTGTCTTAACCGACAGTCTACATTCAGAATCCAGTGTCATACAATTTCTTCCTTACATCTTTTTTTTTTGGATGATTTTTTTTATTTAATTTGAAACAAGCTTGTTTTACATGTCAATCCCAATTCTAGCACCCTCTCCTCCTCCCCTGTCCCCAACAATCAGTATCCTATCCCCTTTCTGCTCCCCTGGGAGGGTGGTGCCTTCCATGGGGAATTTCAAGTCTGTCATATCATTTGGAGCAGGGCCCAGGCCCTCCCACATGTGTCTAGGCCAAGAGAGTATCTCTTTATGTGGAATGAGCTCCCAAAGTTCATTGGTATATGAGGGACAAATACTGATCTACTACCAGAGGCCCCATAGACTGCCCAGTCCTCCCAACTAACACCCACATTCAGGGGGTCTGGGTCAGTCCTCTGCTGGTTTCCCAGCTATCAGACTGGAGTCCATGAGCTTCCCCTTATTCAGGACAGCTGTTTCTATGAGTTTCTGTATCCTGGTACCCTTTGCTCATCCCTCCTCCCTGTCTGCATCTGGATTCCAAGAGTTCGGCTCAGTGTTTAGCTGTGGTGTCTGTTTCTGCTTTCATCAGCTACTAGATGAAGGCTCTAGGATGGCATATAAGATACTCATCAATCTTATTATAGTGGAAGGACATTTAAGGCAGTATTGCTTAGATTGTTAGTTGGGGTCATCCTTGTAGATCTCTGGACATGTCCCTAGTGTCAGATTTCTCTTAAAACCTATAATGGCTCCTTCCATTATGGTATCTCTTTTCTTGCTCTCCTCTGTTCTTTCCCTGACTCAATCTTCCTGTTCTCTCCTGCCCACTTCTCCCCTCCTTTTCCTCCTAATTCCTTCTCCCCTCCCCCCATGCTATGCTTCCAATTTGCTTGGGATATGTTGTCCCTTTCTCCTTCTCCGGGGAACCATGTAAATCTCTCTTAGGGTCCTCCTTGTTTTCTAGCCTTTCTGGTGTGTAGATTGTAGGCTGGTAATCCTCTATGTCTAAAATCCATATATGAGTGAGTACGTACTGTCTTTTTGTGACTAGGTTACCTTACTCAGGATGGTTTCTTCTACTTTATCCATTTGCCTTCGAATTTCAAAATTCCATTTTTTTTTCCTCCACTGAGTAGTACTCATTGTGTAAATGTCCCACGTTTTCTCCATCCATTCTTTAGTCAAGGGGCATTTAGGTTGCTTCCAAGTTCTGGCTATTACAAATAATGCTGCTGTGAACATAGTTGAACAGATGTCCTTGTTGTGTGAATGTACATCTTTTGAGTGAAATTACTGGATCTTGATTCCCATTTTCCTGAGTAACCGCCATACTGATTTCCAAGTGGCTGTACTCCCACCAGCAGTGGAGGAGTGTTCCCCTTTCTCCACATCCTCTCTAGCATAAACTGTCTTTGGTGTTTTTGATTTTAGCCATTCTGACTGGAGTAAGATAGTATCTCAGAGTTATTTTGATTTGCATTTCCCTGATGCCTAAGGATGTTGAGCACTCTCTTAAGTGTCTTTCAGTCATTTTAGATCCCTCTATTGAGAATCTTTAGTTCTGTACCCCACTTTTTAATTGGATTATTTATTTAGGTAACTAGCTTATTGAGTTCTTTGTATATTTTGGGGTTTGTGAAGATCTTTTCCCAGTCTGTGGGCTGCCATTTGGTCTTGTCAACTGTGTCCTTTGCATTACAGAAGCTTTTCAATTTCAGGAGGTCCCATTTATTAATTGTCAATCTCAGTGTCTGTGCTACTGGTATTTTGTTCAGGAAGCAGTCTGGTCTAGTCTCCTGTACCAATTTGTACAAGGGTACCTCCTACTTTCTCTTCTAAGAGGTTCAGTGTGGCTGGGTTTATGTTGAGGTCTTTGATCCATCTGGACTTAAGTTTTGTGCATGGCCATAGATATGGATCTATTTGCAGTCTTCTACACACCAGCATCCAATTATGCCAACACCATTTGTTGAAGATGCTTTCTTTTTTTCCATTGTATAATTTTAGCTTCTTTGTTAAAAATCAGGTGTTTATAGGTGTGTGGGTTAATATTAGGGGTTACAATTCAATTCCATTGGTCTACCTGTCTATTTTTGTGCCAATATCAAGCTGTTTTCAGGAATATAGCTCTATAATAGAGCTTGAAGTCAGGGATGGTGATGCCTCTGGAAGTTCCTTTATTGTACAGGGTTGTTTTTGCTATCCTGAGTCTTTTGTTTTTCCATATAAAGTTGAGTATTGTTCTTTCAAGATCTGTGAAGAATTGTGCTGAGATTTTGATGGGTACTGCATTGAATCTGTAGATTGCTTTTGGCAGGATTGCCATTTTTACTATGTGGATCCTACTTATTTAAGAGCATGAGAGATCTTTCCATTTTCTGGTATCTTCTTTAATTTCTTTCTCTAAAGACTCAATGTTCTTATTACATAGGTCTTTCACCTGTTTGGTTATCATTACCCCAAGATATTTTATGTTGTTTGTGACTATTGTAAAGGGTGATGCTTCTCTGGTTTCTTTCTCAGATCCTTTATTGTCTGTATATAGAGGGCTACTGATTTTTCTAGTTAATCTTGTATCCTGCCTCTTTGTTGAAGGTGTTTATCAGCTGTAGGAGTTCCTGGTAAAAATTTTCAGGTCACTTACATAAACTATCTTACCATCTGCAAATAGTGACAGTTTTACTTCTTCCTTTCCAATTTGTATCCCCTTGATCTCTTTTTGTTGTCATATTGCTCTAGCTAGACCTTCAAGTACAGTATTTAAGGGATATGGAGAGAATGGGCAGCCTTGTCTTGTTCCTGATTTTAGAGGAATCACATTGAATTTCTCTCCATTTAGTTTGATGTTGGCTGTTGGTTTGCTGTATATTGCTTTTATTATGTTTAGGTATGTTCATATTATCCCTGATCTCTCCAAGACCTGTATCATGAAGGAGTATTGGATTTTGTCGAAGGCTTTTTCAGCATCTAGCGAGATGTTCATAAGGTTTTTCTTTTTCAGTTTGTTTTTATGGTGGATTGCATTGATGGATTTTTAAATGTTGAACCATCCCTGCATCCCTGGGATGAAGCTTAATTGGTCATGGTAGATGATTTCTCTGGTGTGTTTTTAGATTCCATTTGCCAATATTTTATTGTGCATTTTTGCATCAATGTTCATGAGGGTAATTGGTCTGTAGTTCTCTTTCATAGTTGTGTCTTTGTGTGGCTTGGTAATTGTAACTTTGTAAACAAGAGTTTGACAATGACCCTTCTATTTCTATTGTGTAGAACACTTTAAGGAGCATTGTATTTGAATTTCTTGTAGAATTTTGCACTGAAACCATCTGGCCCTGGGATTTTTTGGGCTGTGGGGAGACTTTTGATGACTGGTTTTATTTCATTAGGGGTTATGTATCTACTTAAATTGCTTATCTGTTCTTGATTTAATTTTGGTAGGTGATATCTGCCAGAAAACTGTCCATTTCCATGAAAGTTTTGAATTTTCTAGAATACAGGTTTCTAAAATATGACCTGAAGATCCTCTGGATTTCCTCAGTGTCTGTTGTTGTGTCCCCTTTTTCATTTCTGATTTTGGTATTTTGCATGTTTTCTCTCTGTATTTTGGTTTGGATAAAGGTTTGTCTATCTTGTTGATTTTCTCAAAGAACCAACTCTGTTACATTGATTCTTTGTATTGTTTTCCTAGTTTCTACTTTAATGATTTTTAACCTTAATTTGATTATTTCCTAGCTTCTACTCCTTCAGAGTGAGTTTGCTTCTTTTTGTTCTAGAGCTTTCAGTTGTGATATTAATTCTCTAGTGTGACTATTCTCCAGTTTCTTCATGTGGGCAGTTAGTGCTATGAATTTTTCTCTTAGCAATGTTTTCAAAGTGTCCTATATATTTGGGTATGTTGTGTCTTCATTCTCATTGAATTATAAGACATCTTTAATTTCTTTCTTTATTTCTTCCTTGACCCAGGAATGGTGAAATTGCGCATTGTTCAATTTCCATGTGTTTGTAGGTTTTTTGCAATCTGTGTTGTTGAATTCTAACTTTAAAGCATGGTTGTCTGATAAGATATAGGGGGTTATTCCAATTTTTTTGTACCTATTGAGGTTTGCTATATTGCTGAGTATGCGGTCGATTTTAGAGAAGATTCCATGTGGCGCTGAGAAGAGGGTATATTATTTTGTGTTTGAATGGGATGTTCTATAAATACCTGTTAAACCCAATTGGGTCATAACTTCTGTTAGTTCCTTTGTTTCTTCATTAAGTTTCTGTCTCGTGGACCTGTCTAGTGTTGAGAGTGGGATGTGTCAAGTTTTATGTGAGATTTGAGTTTTAGTAATGTTTCTTTTATGAATGTGGGTGCCTTTGTATTTGGGGCATAGGTGTTCAGAATTGAGACTTCATCTTGATGCATTTCTCCTGTGATGAATAAGAAATGACCTTCTACATCTCTTTTGATTGATTTTTGTTTCAAGTCTAATTTGTTAGATACTAGCATTGCTACACCCACTTTTTTCTGGGGTCCATTTGATTGGAAAATCTCTTCCTAACCTTTAACTCTGAGGTGATATCTCCCTTTGAAGTTGAGGTATGTTTCATGTATGCAGCAGAAGGATGCATTCTGTCTTTGTATCCATTCTGTTAGCCTGTGTCTTTTTATAGGTGAATTAAGACCATTAACATTGAGGGATATTAATGACCATTGATTGGTAATTTTTGTTTGTTTTGGATTTGTTGTTGCTGTTGGTATTGTGTGTGATTTCCCCCCATTTTTCTTTTGGCTGTTGGTAAAGTGGGATTATATATTGCCTATGTTTTTGTGGGTATAGTTGACTTCCTTGGGTTGGAGTTTTCCTTCTAGAACTTTCTGTAGGGATGAATTAGTTGGTATTGTTTAAATCTGGTTTTGTCACAGAATATCTTGGTTTCTCCGTCTATATTGACTGAAAGCTTTGCTGCATATAGTAGTCTGGGCTGGCATCTCTGATATTTTAGTGTTGGTAGAATATCTATCCAGGACTGTCTGTCCTTCAGCATTTCCATGGAGAATTCAGCTGTAATTCTGATAGGTTTGCTTTTATATGTTACTTGGCCTTTTTCCTTTGCTGTTCTTAATATTCTTTTTTTTACTCTGTAAAAGAGGTGTTTTGGTTATTATGAGGGGCCTTTTTTGTGGTCCTCTCTATTTGGTGTTCTATAAGTTTCTTGTACTTTCATTGGCATATTATTCTTTAGGTTGGGAAGATTTTCTTCTATGATTTTGTTGAATATATTTTTTGTGTATTTGAGTTGGGTTTTTTCATCTTCTTTTTACAGTGTCCCATATTTCCTGGATATTTTGTGTCAGGGATTTGTTGGACTTAAGATTTTCTTTGGTTGATGAATCTATTTCTCCTAATATATCTTTAATGTCTGAGATTCTCTCTTCTATTTCTTGTATTCAGTTCTGTAGTTCTTTATCATTTGCCTAGCTTTCCTATTTCCAGCATTCCCTCAGACTGTGTGGATTTTTGTCTCTATTTCAGCTTTCAGGCCTTGCACTGTTTGAATTGTTTCTTGCGATTTTTGATTTATTTTTTCCTCCATTTCCTGAATTTTTGTTTGTTTTTTTTTCTTCTATTTCCTTAAGGGATTTTCTCATTTCCTCTTTGAGGGTTTTAGGGTCGTTCTCTTCTGCTTCATCTTTGTTTGGATGTTCATGTCTTGCTGGTGTGGAGTCCCTAGACTCTGGTGACATCATATTGATCTTCTGGTTGCTGATTGTATTCTTATACTGTTGTCTACCCATCCCTTCTTCCAGTGTGTACCAGTAGGATCTCTCCGTCTCCTGGTGTATACAGGACCAAGGTTCTCTTCCAGTGGGTGCAAGCAGGTCCAATACTCCAATGGCTCTCTTCTTTCAGTGGGTGGTGGTGGGACTGCTCTCTCGGGTGGAGGTGGCAGATTAGGATGCTGGCAGACTCTGGATAGGCTGTTCTACCAGAACGGGCTCCCCCTGCAAGCAGTCCCCAGTCCTCAGGAGGCTCCACAGAGCATGACCCCAGGAAGGCAGCCTTCCTTACATCTTTAGAGCCATGCACTAAGTGTCCCAGGCCCATTGTGGAAGGGGTTCAGAAGTTGTTATGCTGCAGTTTTCCCTAACTTTTTCATCTCCTCTGGGGTCATTCTGAAGAAGCCTGAAATCTAGGCAGCCAGGAAGCTGGGGATAGATACTTAGAGTTGCTAGTCTTCCATGGAGCTGCTCTCTGAGGCAAGCAATCTTGAGAAGGTAAACAAGGCAAGAGAGAGAAAAAAAAAAAAACTAGTCACAGTTTATGAGATTGTCAAGTTGTCGACAGACAGGTTTGCCAGGCCTTGTCAGAGGGTGATCCAGGCAGGAAGGATGGCACAGGAAGGAAGGGCTGGGCCACACAGCTTCAAGCTGGAGAACACTGGTCTTGGTTCCTTTGTCAAAGGTGATTGACTTGGGGTTTAGAGTTTCTTTTATTTTTTGCCTCAGGTTCCTCGTGTATAAAATGCTAGTGTATATAAGGTTATTGTGAGGATTTAATGAGTTAATATTGAAAGTGCTCATAGCAGAAGTTGGGTGAGGATGGGGCTGGGGAAATACCTGAGGTCTTTGAGTTGAGGGTTCATTTTGCTACATATACTTCATATGTCTTTTATTTTTCTTGGAACTCTTTTTTAGTTCACAGAGAGAAAAGAACCTCACACTTGCCACATTTAAGCACAATTCTTTTACTTCAGAAACAGCCCCTATCTATTATCTTGTCCAGGTCCAAAGCTTTTTTTCGGTAGTTGTTTTTCAGCTGGGTTTATCTGATGCAACAAAAGGTCGGCTAGCCTCTGAGCACAGCTTTTCTTTGCTCATTTCTCTCCTCTTCTTGTAGGAAATCAATGGTGGCCGTCAGTGGGCCCTTGGCATCATGGGCCTTGTGGGAAAAGCCCTGGTTACTGAGGAGGAAAGCTGTACTTTCTGGTCAAAGCTCTCCAGTATTCAGTCTCCTGTGTCTTGGGCTCTGAAGGCCTGGGGGATTGGAGAGGGGAGAGGGTGATATTTAGTCTACCAGCAGAAGTGCTCTGGGAACCGGTGTCTGGGCAGGAGGTCTGATTTGGAGAGCTTGCTGATTACTGTATTATAAATAAGCCTGCCATAGCCATTCAGTAGGAGACACCCAGTACATAGCTGGATGAGATGAATCCATTGCCCCTCACAAGCTGGTGCAAGCTGGTTCTGGAGGGACATGAGCAGGGCAGGAGAATACTCAGGTCTGTGGTGAGTGGCTGGAGAGGCAAGGCTGGGAACATTCCAGTGGGGAATTTTGACTCAGCAGGGGATGCTGAAGAGACCAGAGGAGAATTAACTGTGCTGGCTGTCTCCTGCCTGTTCTGGGAGCTGGGTGACTTGTAGACATTACCTCATTTGATCTTGGTAACGACACTGTGAGTCAGCTAACTTCACCCCTGTTTTCATGAGGAGACAGGGCCACTGAGCAGCTAAGTGACAAAGAGCATGTCCAAGGTGACACAGAAGTGTGTGAAAGCACAGGGATTCTGGGGCTTGAAAGCTCTGGAGAGTAATGCTAATAAAAATGTTATAGATAATTCTCTGTGGGTGAATCCATTGTAATTTTGCCAGTGCCCACCCCCCCCAACTCTGATATAAAAATTGAGGATTTAAGACCTGGGAAGAGCTTTTTATTTAGCTCAGTCCCTCATCAAACAGTGAGGTAAGTGAGCCAGAAGGGTTGAAATGTAGCAGAAGCAGTGCTGACATCCTGAGGACAGTAAGGGGGGTCTCCATGATCCACCCTGGAAGCAAGAGGCTGGGTTGAGCTGAGGTGACTTCCAGACTTCTGCTCTCCAGGGTAAGATGTGAGGGTGTTGATTTCCTGTCTCTGGGGAAAATAGGGCATCGGATGAGATGTGAATTCTTTCTTCTCCAACAGGGCATTGCTTACTGGCTCCACGATGTGAATTCTAGTACAACGGTGATGTCCTGTGAAGCCTCCAGGGAGACCATCCATCTGGGGACTTCTTGGTTTGGGTCTGAGGAGGGCCATTCCTGTAAGCACAGCCCTCTGCTTCTTTGTGTGGCCAGTCTGGAAGCAGAGGGCTGTAGAAATGGCTTTTGCTTAGATAAGGAAAGAAAAAACAAGATAATGTATTTCAGTTCCTTCCCTAAGGCAGGAAATGGGCAAGACATTTAAAACCATGATTCCACCTGCTCCCATTTCCCCTGTTATTGGAGTTAACCAGCACCCAGTTGGATGAGGCAGTGTTTACTAGTCTTCAAGTCTGGAGACACATGTCCCTGTCCTGAGTCCAACAGAAATGGCTTCCCTCACATGTAAGATACTAGACCCCTGGGCAATACTGCTTCCTCAGCATTGGCTATCACAGTCTTTCCTCCAATCTATATGGTTAGGTGAGTGAGTCTAGAACCACTGGCCAGGACCTGGTTGTTCTAATGGCTACTGGCAGAGACATATGCTAGGTAGAGTTGTAAAGAATTTTTTTTTGCCACATTGCCTTCTGGGGGTGTTGAATATCCTCCTGTAAAACACTCTGCCGTGTTATACACTGCTCAGACACACATTTATTCTGTTTATGCATTTGTCGACAAGCATTTTTGTTCTAAGACCAATGAACCCTCAGTAAGAGGCCCTTGATTTTCTACTGCATCCCGCACAGGCCCTGCCTTGCGGCTGGCTACGCAGAAGTCTTCTGCAGATTTATAGCTCGTCCTGGTTTTCAGCTTCAAGGGTCCTTTAAAGTTAATCCAGGCCTGCCACAGTCCTCAGATGCCCAGTTATAGGCTTTAAGCCTGCAGGAGCAGACCATGTGTATCCCAGCCTGCTCCCCTCTTGCTGCAGATATTAGATTGGACTATGAATCTCTGGGATTTCAAGAGATTTAGGCTTAATGACCCAGCTCTGGCTCATGTCTATAAAAGTCAGGGAACCTTAGCTAAGCTAGTTGGCACAGCTGGCCGGGATGATCCACAGAGAAACGGGTCTCAGCTGCAGGGATGAAGGGGTGGAGCAAGGAGATCCGCAGAGAAATGGGGTCTCAGGGCTGCGGGGAGGAGGGGGTATAGCCAAGGCACTTCTTCCATAGGACGCCCCCAGAGAGCTGAGGCAGCCCACCCGTGAGGATCCAGCAAGCAGGCTGTGCTCCTTGCTCAGCCTCACTTTCTCCAAGGACAGAGCAGGGAACTGGGGGCTTTGCTGGATGAAGTCATTTCCCTTTCCACTGAAAGGGATGCCATATCCCAGTGGGAAGAAAGGAATTAACATATATGAAGTCCTCAGTTTCCTGGGGCAGAATGGCCATGTGAGGGGAGCTGCCACAGTTCAGGCAGATTTGAGGGTCATATGTGCAGACTTGACCTGGCCGTTTGGTGGTTCATGACCTTGGGTAGACACCTCCTCTCTGAGCTTCAGTTGTCTTTCTTTAAAGTCAGGAGCAGGAATGCCTTCCTTATGCTGAAGTAATGAGGACTGAAGGGTGGTGCTTTTGAAGGGCATGGCAGAGGGCAGGGCTTGGTGTTGTGAAGCAGAAATGATTGCATCCATGTTAGGGGTGAGTAGAGATGCAGAGATGTGGACATGCGACCTCATTCAAGGTTGCCAAGCAGTGAGAGTAGACCAGGTTCTTCATTTCTATCTGTTGCTGATTCTCAGTCTCTGTGAGCTGAGATTTCCCCAGTGTATGTTCTGTATTCTTCCCCTGCCCTGGAGGCTGCCTTTGTCCTGTGTGTGTGTGTGTGTGTGTGTGTGTGTGTGTGTGTGTTTGGTGGGGGTGAAGATAGAGCTACTTCCTCTAAAGTACCAGCAGCAAGGCTTGCTCTTCATGTCCACAGAGGCTCATGGCTCCAAAGCAAGATCAAAATTCGCCTTAACTTAACAGAAGTCTTATATTTCCTAGCAGGTAGATGGCCTCACATGTAGCAGGGCTGTTCACTCCCATTATTCAAAGCCCCTTTGTCTCCAGGATCCTGCTCACATTCTAGGGCTCTTCACAAATGGAAGAAATGGCCTTGGGAGACATTGAAAGCGGGGGAAATCTGGGCACTGCCCTCTCCCTGAGGTAGGAACTACTTTATTTTAGGAAGCCAATAAAATTTGTTTTAGCAAAGATAGCATTTCAACTGTATCCCACTGTCAGATGCTGTTTAGGTCACTCCCAGCCAACGTGTGTGGCTTTCCACAGAAGCTTAATTCAGGAAGAACTGTTGTGGGTTATTTGTACACTGAGTGAAGATGTATTGCTGTGATTGGTGCAATAAAAAGCTGAACCACCAATAGCTAGGCAGGAGAGTATAGGTGGTACTTCTGGGAAAGAAGAGAACTCTGGGAAGAAGAAAGGTGGAGTTGCTAGCAAGACATAGAGGAAGCAGTATGGATGGGATAGAGATGAGGTAATGAGCCTCATGGAAGAATGTAGATGTAAAAAAACATAAGTTAATTTACATTATAAGAACTAGTTAGGAAAAGCCTAAGTTAAGGCTGAGCATTCATAATTAATAAGTCTCTGTGTTGTTATTTGTGAGCTGGTAGCCCAAAGAAAAATCTGAGTACATTAGACCTAGTTTGTCTTAGGTCAGATTCATGATGCTGTAGGTCTCTGTAGGAGAAGGAAAGTTCTGGCACCTGTACAGGCAGAGAGGACTACCCATGTCATAGCTTTTAGGTGGTGAGGAAGACCAGTGAATGTAATGGACTGGTGGGATGTCCCTTTGGGGCAAGGCTGGCACCAGGTTTAAATTTACACCAGGTATAAATTCCACTTCCTTAGTTCTCAAGATGAGAACTAATTCATTAATTCATAGTTACTGCCTAGGAAACAAAGGGTCAGAGATGTGGATGGCTAGGATGTTTTTCATTAATTATTCAATTTGTTCATTCATTCACTGATTCATTTATTCAACAACTACTTACAGCCTTAGTGTGGGCTCCATTGAAGCCTGGATGAGGCAGAGCTTTTGTTGCATGTGATCTGTAGAGGGGTTGTTCTAAGAAGTTCCTGCAAGGAGATGAAGCAAACAGGAAGGGCATGGAAAAGAGCTTAGCAAGGATGGGGTTTCTGGCTGTCATTGCTGTCATTGGGATCCTAGGGCTTTTTATAGCAAAAATAATACTGAAGAGTTGATCTGTCTAAAGACAGGAGGCTGGGCTCTTGTGAACCTGTATTCAGCAGTCACTGGGCCCTGAGGGTTGTGGTTCAATGTCTCTCTGAGTGAGGCACTCTTCCTGGCAGTCAAAGATGATCCTCAAGAGAGGGCCACAGGAATGAGCTGCCCCACCAAGAGGGAGCTGGAGGCAAGTGTCTAGACACCTCAGTCTGCCTAGACTGAGGGATTCCTGGGCCTCAGGACTTTCTCCTCAGAAACTGAGAGAGTCCTGGGAAAACTGGGTTAGTTGTTTATACTTTCTGACAACAGTGGGGCAACTGGGGAGCCAGCACAGTTTACAATATCATTCAAGGTCTTTGAATTACTATTCTCCTTGCTGTCATTGAATACCTGGCAAGAAGCAACCTAAGGGAAGAACAGTTTATTTGGCCTCCCAGGGTGGGGACTAGAGTCCATCATGGCTGAGAAGTGCCTTGAGGCTGTGGTGGGGGCAACTTACTCACACCTGGGTGAACCAGGAAGCAGAAAAAGATAAAATGCTGGTGCTCATTTGCCCTCTTCCCCCTAGCTGGTTGAGAGTCACATCCCATAGAATGGTGTAGCCTGCATTTAGGTCAGGCTTTCAACCTTGGTTAAACCTTTCTAGAAAAGTCTGGAAAGACACACCCAGAGGTGTGTATCCTAGGGGATCCTCAATCCATCATGCTTGCAATGAAAATTAACTACCATCACAGTCCTGATGTGTGAAATCTTGCCCATGATATGATGTTGTGGTCAGTGGGTCTAGTCCCTGAGGTCCAGACTTGAGTTGGGAAAGCCTACAAAAAACGAGCAAGGCTACCCTGGGCATAAGGAGGCTCAGGGTACCCACTGATTCAGAGAAGGGATGCTCGACCAGAATGTAGGGGTGGAACATGGGGAGGAAGACAGCTTTCCCAGAGGAAGCAATAGCCTGTAAAAATGTGGCAGCTGGGAAGATCTTGGCCGGCTGAAGGTTCTAATCAACATTCAAGTCAGGGAAACCACAGATGTAAAAGACAGAAGCTCAATGAAGAAAAAACATGACATGTCCAAGCATGGATCTGGAACTGTCTTGTGCCTTATGTCATCCATGTTGAGAAACAAATTGCCAAAATAGTTTATGACTCAAAGGAGTTTTTCATCTCATAGTTGCTGGGGTCACTATTGAGCTTTATGTCAGGGTTTGGACTCCGGGTTTCTCTTAAGGTTGCAGGCATAACATTAACCCTGTGGCAACTGGTGCTGTGACTGTGACTGGAGGCCCCACTTCCGCCATGGCTCATTGAATGGCTGTGAGCAGGGGTCTTTAGTTCTTCTCTGGCTGTTGGAAAGTGACCTCAGTGACTTACCACATGGTCCTATGTTACAGGTCTGGTTGACTGTTGTATTTGCTGTGGCAACAGGCTTCTCTCTGTGCAAGTCACCCAAGAGGAGGCAAGGCAGATGGAGCCAAGCCTCGAAGACATTCCCTCACACATCACATGCTGATTTCCACCAGTCTGTTCATCAGAAGCAAGGAACTAAGCCAGCTCCATGCATTAGGAGAGGAGAATCTGGGCTTATCTTTAAAGGGAGAGGTGTCAAATAATCTGTGAGCATATTTTACATCAACCATACCTCGGAGTTGACTAGATCCAAGGACAGAACGAGTCTGCCATTCTTCCTCTCTCATCTGGGGTTCTACCTCTCACACTGATATCTTTCCACACTGGTCCCCCAGTAGTCACACAATAATGCTGATGGAGGAAGAGTTCCCACAGACCATGATGCTTATTCCATGAGGTAAAGATAGCAAACAACTCCTACAAAGATGACCTGTGAAGGATATTGCACTTCTTGGGTGGCTTCAATTATGGGGGCAATTGGAATGATGGCTGGTATGAGAGGCCTGGAAAGATGTGTTGTTGGAAGCCTCCCATGCCACACAGAGGAGCTGGTATCTATCCTGAAGCACTGACATCAGAACAAGGGCATGGCATGATCATATCTATTTGTGGAACGATTATCCTGGCAGCTATCAAGAGCTGGATTCAAGCACGCTGATTGGAGACAAGAATGCTGGCTCAGAATCCGATTTAAGTGATAGTTAGAAAAAAATTAGTAAGAATTTTAAATGTCATCACTATGGTAGAATTTTACTTCCTCTTGCTTGGGTGTTGGGCAAAGATTCCAGATAGGGAAAATTTCTCAGGCTGCTTATCAGCTACTTGCTAGAATACTGAGGCTGTTCCTGTAATGTTCTTGTGGCCCTCATTTATCCACTGAGTGTTTATGAGTCACTCAGACACATCAGCGGTTAAGCCAAAGACACAGTTTGTAATGGTAAAGTGTCAGGCATTTTGGCAGGTTAGTAGGAAAAAGCTTTTTGCATAGGAAGGATAACTAATATGCACTGTCTTCCCCCATAATAATTAAATGTTAGGGACCTCTGCTTTTGTGTCTTTTTATATTTCATCTTCAAAACCGCTGTGAGGTTGTCTTTATGAACATGGAGAACCTGGTCTTCAGAGGGCAGTTGCCAATCTACCTATGGCCTCAACACAAGTCCTAGGCTTATAAAACTGGGTAAAGTAGGGTACCACTAGCATCAGGAAAAGCATTGGGCAATGCTTCAGGCACTCTTCTAAGTGAGTCTTACAACAGCTGCTCAAGTGAGCATTGCTTGGTACCCACTTCACAGACGGGAAAACAGAGGCCTGGAGAAGACAAGCACAGAGGACAGCCATAGACTTGTTACAGGCAGTTCTTGCTGTGTTGCTTGCTCTGTCTACACTGTCACAGAGATTCTAGAGCAGGAAGGAACCTTGGTACAGACCCGTGAATACAGGCTGCTCTACTGTGTGCTCTGTGGCAGGCAGTGGGAGATGCTTGTGAACTAGCCACTAGGGACCATTTTGTTCTCTATGAGTCTCCAGGCAGGGTTAGATTTCATCCATTGTCACTTCCCCTTGGGAAATATTTGATAAGAAATAGATGAAAAGATGGGAATAGCTAGACCAAAAACCAAAAGCAAAACAACACATCCCTGAAAAACATAATAACAACAATAATGAAATCAATGATACAATGTTAGACAGGAGATTATAGTAATGTGTCATACGTCTTTCCTCTCTGCATTGAGAAGAAGCTCTGAAACATTCTTTAGTAGAATCTTGAGAAATTCCAATCCCAGAGAGGTCATTAAAAACATAGCTTTCAGCATTTCTGGCTGTCCTCCTGGGCATGGCAAGGTCACAAACACCTGTTCTTTTGACAATAGATGGGCCGTGTGGCTGCTGTTGGAGTTATGGAATTGGCTAACTTCTCTGCAGAGACTTTTAAGAGTCAGTGTGTGCTAGCCGGTACACTCTCCTTTTCTGTGCTTCCCAACAGCAAGGTCACAGAAGGTCCGAGCTATGTCAGCCTGTCTCAGGGAAGAGCAGAGATGGCCATTTCTACTAGAGGAATGTGGTGACACATTTCTTATCATATGGTGTAATCTATCAGGCCATGACTAATGCATAAAGTCTCTTTGACTAAAAAAGCCCTTTGTTTCCCTGCTGGAGGAATTGGCATGAGTCTCAATGATAGGTAAGCTAGAGGATGGACATTGCAGCTAGGCTGTGACTACACATATGGCTCACCTCAAAGGCACACAAACTGTAGTAGATTAAAAATGGAAAATCAAAAAAAAATAAAAGAAAAAGATCATAATGACACTTGAAAGAAGCACGGAGATTTAAGTTTACAAGGTTTCTCCATCTGTCATAGTTTTCATGCAGAATAGTGACAAAAACAATATGTGACAGATTTTCTTTTCCAGGGCAGCCTTGACAATGTCTGCTATCCCACATGCTCTTCTACAGAGTGACCTTGGCATGCCTCCATCAAGGGCTAGGGCTCAATCTGCATCAGTGTCTGGGTGGGCTGTGGCTGCTTTTGCTGCCCAGTTCTTTCTTTCTGTCTTTCTTTCTTTCTTCTTCTTTGTTTTTGTTTTGTTTTTTGAGACAGGCTTTCTTTGGGTGTACCCTTAGCTGTCCTGGACCTCACTCTGTAGAACAGGCTGGCTTCAAACTCACAGAGATTCACTTGCCTCTGCCTCCCAACTCCTGGGATTAAAGGTGTGTGCCACCACTGCCTGACACTGCCAAGTTCTTGTAGGGACCATTACTTGTTGGGAAGCTTTTCATCCCATGTCTCCATTTTCTGGCTTTTGGGTAGAGAAGTCTGATTACTCTGAGACTGTAGAGTTGACAGAAGGTCCAAGATGGATGTTGAACTCCAGGATGAGATGCCATCTTATAACTTAGTCCTCTATCCTGAGGGCCACAGCTGATGTTATGCAGGCTGAGATGAAGTAATCAGATGAGTCCTCCTCAGGTTCTTAAGGTACGTAACCATGAGTGAAATGAATGGTGGAACTAGTGTGTTTTGTGGACAAACAAAAAACAGACAAGTAGACAACACTACTCTCTCTCTCTCTCTCTCTCTCTCCCTCCCTCCCTCCCTCCCTCCCTCCCTCTCTCTCTCTCTCTCTCTCTCTCTCTCTCTCTCTCTCTCTCTCTCTCTCTCTCTCTCTCAAAACCCAGGTAGTAGAGGGAGTGGTAGTCATAACTAACTGCAAGAAACAACTCAATGGGGGAGAGCTTTATTTTGACTTATGGTTCCAGTTCATGATTGCTATCTCCATTGTTCTCTGGGCTAGGATGATGCAGATGATGGTGAGGAACTTGTGGCAGAGTTGCTCATCCCATGGAGGCTGAGAAAGAAAGAGAGGGAGAAATGAATCCAGTAGCTAGTGGCAGTCCCTACTTTCTGCCACTAGTCTCTAGGCTAAACTCTCTACTACCTCCTGTGAGAGCATCAGTAGGTGGGGACCAAGTATTCAACACGAGCCTGTGTGGGACCTTCTGATGGTCAGCCTAGCTTGGGGCTTTTCCACACCAAGCAATGGTTGGACACATGGATGCCCTAGGTGTATCCTCCAGGTGACCTTAAAGGGAAATAAAACTTAGCTTTTGAGGCTGAGGACCTTGCTTCAGGTCACCCAGGGCACCTGAGCCACGTACTACACAAGACCCTCGTCTTTGGACTCTTTGGTCTAGTTCTGTCCTCTGCAGGGTCTGGTTTGAACAGTATTCATCCACAAGAGAAAGAGCCAACCCACTTGAACAATGAAAATGCATTTTGCCTTTCCCCCCCCCCTGGGTAATACTCTGAAAGAGCAGATGATAATTCTCAAAGGAATATTAAATAAAGAGCTATAAAGTAATCTCTGCCGCAGGCAGAGCATTTGCAGGGAAATTTGCTGTGTGATAGTTGTATTATTAGAACCAAGTAAACTAAGGAGGGGAAGAGGCTCAGGATTCATCTCTCCTGCAGAAGCACTCCCCCCTATTCCAGACATTCTCATTTTCCAGTTTGAAGCTTTATGAGCACACTCAATACGTACCATGGCAACAGTCTCCCAACATAAGATACTTCAACTTAGAACCTTTCAACTGTAAGCTGGGACACAAAGTGTATGAACTTGGTGGAAACCATGATGCATACTTTGAATATCTTTTACTAGGCTTGTCATATCTGACACAATACCCTCTTGTGATGCTGAGCAGTGGGAGGAGACTGCAGTTCCCACAGTCATGCAGTCACCAGGGCATACAATGGCTCCCATGTCCTGTGTCACCAGGGATGATGGTTGTGTTTCATATTCCACCATGTTTCCAAAAAATTACATGCAACATTCAGTTCTTTGTTAGACAACAGACTTTGTGCTAGGTAATTTTATCCAACTGCAAGCTGATCTGAATTGTCCTGAACCTGTGTAAAGGAAGCTTAGCTAAGCTGGGATGTTTGGTGGGTTATGTGTCTTAGATTCATCTTTGGTTTATAGTATCTTTTACTTAGAATGGATTTATTGGGGGGGAGCATAAACTCTCTGTAAGTTGAGAAGAATTTGTATAACCATTACACACTTAAAATGTACAATATATATATATACATGTAAGTTATATAATGACACAATAATTTTATTAAGTGGATTAAGTTCCCATCATTGCTTTCAAATGCAGCCTGTCAGATCTCTTAATTCTCACCTCAATGTTATCTACAAAGGGTTCTATAATTTTTAGTCTCTTGTCAGTTACAATGATCTCATTTTCAGATGTCAAGACAAGTCATCAAATTGAAATACAAATTTTAATATTCTGTCACATCTCCCTTTGCTTTCCAGTTAGGATGGCCCAGATATCTAGGGATCTTTAGAGAGATAGGGGGACATGGTGACCTCTCTCTTCCTAGTTGTCCTACTGCTTTGTACTACTGGCTCCTGCATGAACTCCCCATGAGCTTTTACTGTTGGATGTCTCCTATGTAACTGACATTAATTGGAACAAGATTCCATCAGGAAGACTGGATTTCTCTAAGCCCTATGTTATCTACTTGACACATCAGAGCTCCTGATCCTTGCACCTCTTAAAGTGGCAGTACTGGGTGTCCAACTTTATTTCATCTCTCCTGGTACCAGCTGGGTATGTGTACTTTTCCAAGCAAGAATCAATCATAAGTCTCTGGAGTGACTATGTCCCAGACTCACAGTGGAAGTTATCAGTGTCTGAAAGATGCTCCCTTTGTAGAGTGATCAACCCCTGACACAATTGATGCTATCACAAGCCACCCTCAAACTGAGGAGCATGAACTGTGTGTTTTTATTCTCATCATCACAGGTTGCAGTCTAATCGATGCAAACTGGCCTTGACAAAGCAGCACAGCTGAAACTGTGGGTCTAGCTGGTCTAGGTTCTTCATGTATGAGCTCAGATTTGATCTGGTGTACTCCATCTAGACTAAAGTACCTCAAAGCCCACCCCCACGGTGACATACTGCCTCTAACAAGGCCATATCCACTCCAACAAAGCCACACCTCCTAATAGTGCCATTCCCTGTGAGCTTATGGATGCCAATCACATTCAAGCTACCACAATGCTTAAGCACAGTCTTGAGGTAGACCAAGTCCCAATTTTCTGAAAAACCTCTGTATCGATTTCCAAAGTGGCATACACGTTTTTACCCCCACCAGAAGTGGAGAACTGTTCCCCTTGCTCCACATCCTCTCCAACAAGAGCTGTCACGTGTGTTTTTTTATCTTAGCCGTTCTGACAGGTGTAAGATGGAATTTCAAAGCTGTTTTAATTTGCATTTCCCTGATAGTGAAGGGTGTTGAATATTTAAGTGTTTCTCAGACATTTGAGATTTGCTGCTGAGAATTCTCTGTTGAGATCTGTACCACATTTTAAAATTGAAGTACTTGGTTTGTTGATGTATAGCTTTTTTTTTTTTTGAGTTCTTTATATATTTTGGAAATTAACCTTTGTCAGATGTGGAGTTGATGAGATCTTTCCCCATTTTGTAGGGTGTCACTTTATCTTATTGATTAGTGTGCTCTGCCTTACAGAAGTTTTTTTTAGTTTCACGAGGTCCCATTTATTGATTGTTGTTGTTAGTGCCTGCATGATTGGTGTTATGTTCGGAAAGTTGTGCCTTATGCCAGTGCATTCAAGGCTGTTCCCCACTTTCTCTTCCATCAGGTTCACTGTGTCTGGTTTTTATGTTGAGGTCTTTGATCCACTTGAACTTGCGTTTTGTGCAGAGTGATAGATAGGGATCTATTTGCATTCTTCTACATGCTAACATCCAGTTAGACCAGACCATTTGTTGAATAATTTTGGCTTCTTTGTCAAAAATCAAGTGTTCATAGGTGTGTAGATTTACTTCTGGGTCTTGAATTAGATTTCATTGATCCTCCTGTGTATTTTTATGTCAATACCATGTGGTATTTATTTCTATAGCTCTGTAGTAGAGCTTGAAATCATGGATGGTGATACCTATGGAAGTTCTTAATTGTGCATGATATTTTAGCTATCCTGGGTTTTTTTTTTTTTGTTTTTGTTTTTTTTTTTGCTTTTCCATATGAAGGTGAGTATTGTTCTTTTAAGGTCTGTAAAGAATTGTATTGGAATTTTGATGGGGATTGCATTGAATCTGTAGATTGCTTTTGATTAGATTGCTGTTTTAAAATATGCTAATCCTGCCAATCCATGAGCATGCGGGATCTTCCATCTTCTGATATCGTCTCCAATTTTATGGATGTTTGGTGTCAGGAACTTTATAGATTTAACAGTTTCCTTGGTGTATCACTTTCTTCTATTGTATCTTCTGTGCCTGAGATTCTCTCTTCTACCTCTCGTATTCTGTTGGTGGTGTTTGTGTCTGTAGTTCCTGTTCACTTACCTAGATTTTCCATCTCTAGGATTCCCTCAACTGAGGGTTTTTTTTTTTTTTTTTTTTTTTTTTTTTTTTTTGCTTCTATTTTCATTTTCAGGTCTTGGGAGAGTTTTATTCATTTTCTTCACCTGTTTCTTTGTGTCTTCCTGGATTTCTTTAAGGGACTTAATCATTTCCTCTTTAAGGGCCTCTATCATCTTCCTAAGAGTGGATTTAAGGTCATTTTCTTGGGCTTCAGCTGCGTTGAATAGCCAGGACTTGCTGTAGTAGGACAACAGGGGTCTGGTATTGCCAGATTGCTCTGATTGTTGTATCTTTCTTGGATGGATGATTTTTTGGATGCCCCCACCCCATCCCAGGTTTCTGTCTCCCGTCTGGTTTTCTGGCCTGAGGGACCTGTGGCTCTGGTGAGCAGCGAGTCTTCATGTCCAGTAGAATGTCTCCACTGGGGTTTTGGTGGCCTGTGTGGCCTCTGAGGTTCCATTCCAGGTACTGGCTTGGTCTCTGGGGTTCCTAATACAAGCTTGGCCTTTGGCATAGCACGGGTCTTCTGCTGGAGTTGTGGGCTGGGATATGGAGCTGAGGGGAGAGGGCTATGTTGTGGATTACTGGGAAGCCTCTAAGAAGTGTTAGTGGATGTTTTGGGGAGTCTTACCTGGGGTTCATAGTTATCAGTGTGGTATCCAGTAGAGCAAGAGTTTTCTGTCAGAGCTGTGGACCAGGGTATAGTCCCCAAGAAAGGAGGGAGTCCTTTCTGCTTTTCTAATGTTTATATAGTAGAACAATGAATATCTTTCCATGCCAAAACATGTGAACTTCTCCCATTGCTATTTATGCCTTTATGGTATTTAAAGTAAGACTGTTTCACTATTTAACCAAGACCTTGGATGGTATGCATTGAGAGATGTGTCCATCTGTGTGTGAGTGTGTGTATGTGTGTGTGTGTGCGTGATTATTGTTTTAAACAATATCTGATATATTCATATCTCTATATCTTTATATACATATTATTTTCATAAAATATATTCCTTTGGTGAGATTTCCAAAATAGCAATAAACTCTCTCCTCTTACAAAGATTGTACTAATTTTTATGTTTTATGGGAAGAAATCTCAACATAATACTTTCATATAGCTTTTCCTTACAGTGGCTGTTGTAGGACACATTATTCGTTGCCACCTTTACAGATTGGCAGTTCTGTTGTAAAAATTGGAAACCGTGGCAGTTAATCTGATTTAGACTTGAGAGGACATATTGAGGAAAAACACTGTGGCTGCTCCCCTTCCTCACTATCTTGTTTCTAAACTTTGCTGCGCACACACTGATAGGCAGTGAGCGATTGGAAGGCTGTCTCAAGGCCAGAGGTGAGCAGGGAATCTGAACTGCAGGCCCCACAGCTGCAGCAGGTGGAGCCTATCCCTTGAGTCTGCCTAACCACAGAGTGTGGCCATGGTGAGGATGGCCATTCAATCAGCAGCCACTTAATGGAGGGGGCAGACTCCAGGCTGTGTAAATGTCATGTACACCACGGAACAAAATACCGTTGTGTTCACTGGTCATAATAGGCGATAGCCAAGCATCCATTTTTTGCTATCTCTGTTGTTTGCTTTCCTATTATAAGAACTTAGAAACATTTCTGACACATTTCTTTTCTCATTATTGAATAAATATATTCTCCTTTGAAAATAGAAGAAAAGCACAAAGATACAGGATGAGATTTTCTCGTAATCTCTCCCCCCCTAGGAGTTGAAAGAGCAGATGCTGGTGATTGGCTCTGACATTATACACATGCAGCTGGCTCTTTGCACCCACAGGCTCTTCATCCAAAGATCCAACCAACCGTGGGACTTGATTTGAATATTTCTGATCTAAAATATTAGATCAGAATGCACTGGTGCTGAGCAGGCATAGTCTTTTTTTATTGTTATGATTCCCTATATTATACCTATTTACATAGCATTTATATCATGTTAGGTATTATATGTAATCTAGAGATGGTTTGACATAAACTAGAGGATGTAGCAGGTTATGTACAAACACATAATTTATGCAAGGGAGCTGAACACCTGCACATCTTGGTGTCAGGGAGGGTGGCATGGGACAGGAGGGTGGATGGACCCAGAAACCAGTCTGTCCACATATGGAGGGAGAACTGTATTGTTGTTGGGTCTGTGCTAACCATGTACCAACCCCTAGTGGAAGCATTTTGAATTGCAGTTACTCAGCTGATTGATTAAAATTTGCGAATGAAAGAAGAAAAAGAAGCTGCAAACATGTTCCCTTTGACAAGATTTCCTGAGCAAATTGGGAGCATAGGGGGAAGGGAGAGGGAAGAGAAAGAGAAGGGGAGAAGAGAAGGGGAGAGGAGGACATGAGGAAATAGGAAGATTGGGGGGGGTGGTACAGGAGAGCAAGAAAAGAGATACCACAATAGAAGGAGACATTATAGGTATAAAGAGACATCTGGCACTAGGAAAATGTCCAGAAATATACAAGAATGACCCCAACTAAGAATGTAAGCAATTGTGGAGAGGCTATCTTAAATGCCCTTCTGTTATAATGAGATTGATGACTAATTTATATGCCATCCTAGAGTCTTCATCCAGTAGCTGATAGAAGCAGAAGCTGACACCCACAACTAAATATTGAGCAAACTTCTGGAATCCAGTTATAGAGAGGGAGGAGTGATGAGCAAAGGGGTCAAGACCAGGCTGGAGAAACCCATAGAAACAGCTAACTTGAACAAAGGGGAGCTCATGAACCCCAGTCTGATAGCTGGGGAACCAGCATAGGACTGACCCAGACCCCATGAGCCCATGAGTGGGTGTCAGTTAGGAGGCCTGGCAATCTATGGGGTTTCTGGTAGTGGATCAGTGTTTATCCCTAGTATACAAATGGACTTTGGGAGCCCATAACACATAGAGGGATACTTTCAGCCTAGACACATGAGGAGGGCCTAGGCCCTGTTCCAAATGATGTGACAGACTTTAAAGACTCCCCATGGAAGGCATCACCCTCCTTGAGGAGCAGAAAGGAGATGAGATAGGGAGTTGGTGGGGCGCATGGGAGGAGGTGAGGGAGAGGGAACTGGGATTGACATGTAAAACAAGATTGTTTCTAATTTAAATTTAAAAAGTCATAAAAAAAACCAAACAAGCATGTTCCCTTTATTTCAAGATGAAACTTCTGGAAGCTTAAAGAGAGGAGCAGAGAGTAAAGAAAAAGCACAAGCTTGAGACTGAAGCAGGACTCTCCATGGATGCTGAAGAGGCTTCAGGAAGAGGTCATGCTGTTACCAATGTAGGTGTTCTTCATGTTTTCATTAACAGGAGACAAGTCCCCTGAACGTGGTATCAACAGGCTTGATTGTTGGTGGTATGGAGACAAACTAAAACAGGCTTCCTAGATCTGAAAAAAAACCCAGCTGTTTTTTTTTTTAAAGGGTACACACACACACACACACACACACACACACACACACACACACACACACACACACACGCACACACGCACATTCAAGCATGCACACATGTGCATACACATACATGCATATGTGTGTGCATGTGCTCAGAGAGGGCAAGATAAAAGAAAAAGGAAACCCAAACAAGGAAAACAACAGACCCTGTTTGTGTCTGAGAGTTGGAAAAGTGTGGGAAATGGGCCAAGAAGCTGTGAGCAGAGCGTCCAAATAACACCGAGATGGGGTTTATTTGCAGGCACTAAGGAAAAGGCCCCTTGGATGTGGCATGGTTTGCTTCTCTTTGATGTGTGCTCTCAAGGTTTCCATTTTAATTACATCAGTTGTGACTAGAGAGAGGCACACTGCTGAGCCATTGCCTAGGCAACCCTCCGTCATGGATGCCCACCCTGGGCAGAGGCCAGGGAGAGGGCGGCTGGACCACAGCAGGGATTTCTGACCCTGTCACATTTGAGGGGCTCCTTAAATGTCAACATATTCCATTATCCCCACAGGCGGATGCTTGTGCTTTAAGTGGCTCTTTGTGTTTTGCATTTGTTGACACAGTGGTGGCGCCTACCCTGGACAACAGAGCTCGGCGTGGGTTCCTAGCATGCGCTTGGGTTGCTCTGGGACCCAAACATTGGTCCTTTTAGGCCAAGAGACCCTTGGAAGTCATTTATGGTGGAGATGGTGACCAGCCTTCCAAGGTGTCCCAGGAAAAAAGCACATAGACCTTCCCATGGTGGTCTTGGAGCAGGATCAAACTAATAACAGGCAAGTTCTGCCTAGGCCTCTGAGCCTGGAATCTGGATTTTTCTTGTTATTGTTTTATTCTTTTCTTTTTCATTCTTTTGGTTTTTGAGAAATAGTTTTTGCAGTATAGCCAAAGTTGGTCTAGAGCTCACTATGTAGCTCAGGCTGGCCTTAAACTCTTTCGATCCTCCTGCCTCAGACTCTAGAGTGCTAAGATCACAGGTGTGACCCGCTGTGCCCAGTTCTAGGGCCCCTGCACTCCACTCCTGTGCAAAATCACCTGTGTTCATGAATTTCTCTGAGATCTGCCATTTTCCCAGTCTCGAGAGCCCAGGAATCTCCCATGGTTCTGTACTCCTTCCTCTGTTTCACAGGAGGCAGCCACCCGGAGACAGTAGGAATGGTGACATTGCATGTATCGCCACCATCTCATTCATGCGCACTGCATTAGGAGCAAGCTTGAGATGGGGCTGGTTCTCATGCTGTGTCCATGTGATCTGTGGTAGGTTTTCCTGTCTTCTTTTGCAGAGTTATATACAAGGCCAAGAAAGCAGAAGAATCATGACGAGATCCTAGAGGGAGTGGCAGAGAAGGGACATGGAGGGCACACTTGACTTTGCTGCTCCTTGAGGTGACAGTCAAACAAGGTACCCTTCTGGGAATCCCACGTGTACCAGGCACTCTGCTGCTCGCCATCCAGGCTGCCCCTGGAGAGTTGGGGAAAAAAACCTCGCTTCTGTAGGTGAGGCCAGCCCACTAGGTACTGAGGTGATGTCTCCCACCACAATAGGTGTGGCCTTCTTGACTTTAAGCCTCCTTCTCTTGTCTCGAGAGAAGTTGACACTTACCTCTCTGTAAACCATAACTGTGTTTGCCCTCAGCAGACCTGGAGCTTGTTTTGAGCTGGGAAATAAATGCTCTAGTTGAAGGCACCGAGTGCCTGACTCAGGACAACTCTTCTTGTCAGGAGTGGACACCCAAAACTGTGACTGAAGAAAGACAACAATGCAGGAGGAAAAGGAGAGATCAGGCCTGCCTGTGACAATCAGAAAGCATGCAGAAAGGGCCACAGCATGCAGAGAGGGCTGCAGCATGTTGCCAGCGTAGCAATGGGGTTGGGAGTCTGATCTGGCCTCATTCCCGAGAGTGAGGACATTGTCCTCAGCTTGGTGTCCCCAGTACCTGCACAGCACTTCAAACCTAGTCATTGCTCTGAGAAATAGTTTTTTTTTAGCTGACTAGCCAGTCCTCTTTTGGTGATAAGGGGAGAAGGAACAGTGTTAGGCCCCTGCTATAAGGGGCCTACGCCACAAAGGAGGGATTGCTTGTGAGTTGGTCTTGATGCAGGACCAGGACAGACTGGTTTCCCTTCTGCCTCTCACCTGAGTTGCTTTGGCCCTTCACATTCTGTGAGCTTCCTAGTCTCAGCTGTGAGACAAACAAATTGCACCCTTCACCCATCACCCATGCCACTGTGCTCTTCCTCCACGTCTCCGTGCCACTAACGTGCCATGCGTCCTCCCCATGCTTCCTGCTTTTGTTTCCCCACTAGTGAAACAGAGACAGCAGTGCCTTCCTCAGAGGCTAGCCGTGAACATTAAAGGAGCTAACGAATGTAAAATGCGGGTACATAGTTAAATGCCACTTACTACTCATTATCTCTGTTCCTCGTTTCCAACTCTGCCCTTGCTGTCCGATCCTCACTAATCACAAGATAAACTCAAAACCCTTTTCATGGACCCCTGCAATATGGCCTCCAGCACCCTCGTGTCTCATTCATGTGTCTTATATATGAGTCTCCCACCCCTGTCTGGTCTACTCCCCACCCTTGTAAACCCACTGCTCTCTGGGCTACTCCCCTTCTTTATAAACCCACTCAATCTCTATTTTTGTGAACCTAGGAATGCTCCACTTTCCTGAAGCTTGAACTGGCTCTGCAAAGCCCACCAAAGTGAACCTTAGTTCTCTTCCACCATTCCCTGAGTTGATTTGTTGCTTGCTTTAGTGCTTATCGAGAACCTTCCCATGCCTGACTTTATTAAGATAGAAGATTTTATTACTGCTGTTTTGAAAGAAAAAACAAAAACCAAGAAAGAAGCCCCCGAACAGTTTTATAAAGTATTGTTATTTCTGAGCTACCTGATTTTTTTTTTTTTTTTTGTTCCCATGAAGGAAAATTTAGAAGGTAGCTCCTGGTGAAGCCACGCAGGTCCAGAGCAGCTTGACTCTGCTTTGAGTGTATTTTGGCAACTTCTTCAACTCTGCAGAAGGGGAAGCAATTCCAGTTTCTGGGGCAGAGTTGGGCTTGGCATTAACATGTGCCCTTTGGGCATCTCTCCAAAATGTATCTTCTCTTAGAGTTGGTTAATGATTTGCCCAGAACATCTACATAAACCAGTTTCAGGATGTTCACTGGCAAAGAAGCCAAAACCTCAGGGACCACTTGGAAGCACGGGCAGGAAAATTCTGCAATCTCCACCGCAGTCCACAGCCATCTTCTGCTTTAACTGCCAGCCCCACCTCTCTTCTCCCTCAGAGGAGGGTGGGTATCAGAGAGATTCAGGAACGGGGACTGCCGGTGTGCATGCTGGCACCCGAGTACAAGACTGTTTCTGTGTATCTGCGTGAGTGCAGGTGTTCCCATGACTCCCACAATGCAGTTCCTATGGGAAAGAGGACCGGTCCTGGCAATTGCTTTCCCAGGAATCCATGTGTTTGACAGCACTGGGATTTCCAGGGGCTGAAGGTTCTCACCACGTTGAGGTCGCATCACCTTGTCACCTTGTGTGTGTGCCCCCGCTGGGTCATCGGGCTCTCTCTTTTTTTCTCCTAGATTAAACTTAGGCCCTTCTCATATTATCAATTAGGCTCATGCTGAGTGGAAGTCAGCTGTGTAAATGATGGTGGTAGTCTAAATGATAGCAACGTTTCCCTATAACCCTTGCTTCTCACCATCTCCCAGGAGACAAGGGGCCGTATGTGGCAAGCAATGAGGGCTGATCAAGGAGAGTCCCCGATGGATGGCCTGCTTTCCTGCCAGTCTGTCTTCTGTCCCTATAAGCTGCGCTCTCCTGGAGGCTCTCTCTGCCACATCCAGTTGCTACTTCAAAATCTAGCTGTGGCCTTCACACGGCCGGGAGCCATATCCTATCAATCACTCCAGGCCCCTGCCTCTGGGTTTCAGAATCTGATCAGGGTCTGGGCCTCTGCCTAAAGACTCTGTAAGTGATGTGGAACTCATCTGGATTTGGGACTGAGGCGAAGCCCAGGTCCCAGCACTGCTTTTCAGGGTTTCTTGTTTACCCTGCAGAACCTAGCTACATCCAGAACACTCCTCTGTTGCCAGTATTCTAGAATACAGTAGTCTCTCTCAAGGCAGTGTTCATAGCAGTTTAGGCTCTAGTCTTGCCTAATAGCAGATTTTGAGCTGTTGATTCTTGGCCCTGAAGTGACCTTTGTATACCGTCTGGTGACACTGGGGCTGCACACATACAGGTGGTGTTTTTTTTCTCTGCCAGGCACCATTTCTAGAGTCTTCTACAGGGGACAAAATGTCTGTAAGAGGAAAAAAATGTCTGTAAGAGAGGGAAAGAGGCTCTTTCTGCTTGCTCACTTTTTTCCCTCTATGACATCAGGGCAGGAGGCAGTGGTGGGTGAGGAGGTGGCTACTGCTGTCAGCTTTCTATTTCCTTCTGTTCCTAGCATCAACCCCTGTGGAAGCCCCTAAGACATGCCTGTACCAACTGGGTAGTAACCTGTCCTCAGATATGGACCTTCCCGCATTCTTCTGTCAGCATCCAGTTATGTTAGCACTATTTGTTGAAGATGCTTTCTTTTCTCCATTGTATAATTATAGCTTCTTTGTCAAAAATCAGGTTTTCATGATTTTTGTGTGGATTAATATTGGGGTCTTCAATTTGATTCCATTGATTCAACTGTCTGTTTTTTATGCCAATACTAAACTTTTTCATTATTATAGCTCTATAGAAGAGCTTAAAGAGCTTAAAATCAGTGATGGTGATGCCTCCAGAAGTTCCTTTATTATTCAGGGTTGTTTTTTGCTATCCTGTTTTTTGTTTTTCCATATAAAGTTGATTATTATTCTTTCAAGGTCTGTGAAAAATTGTGCTGGGATTTTGAGGAGTATTGCATTAAATCTGTAGATTGCTTTTGGTAAGATTGCCATTTTTACTATGTTGATTCTACCTATGCTAGAGCATGGGAGAGCTTTCCATTTTCTGGCATCTTCTTAAGAAAACTTAACTAGCAAATACTCTGCCACATGAAGAGATGTTTTCAGGTGTTCTCTGCTACTCATCCCTTCCTGAGCCACAGCTCTTCCTGTAAAGAAAGAATTCCAGAGATGGTGAAATGAATGTGTAACTGTGTGGAGAAGGTGTGTGTGTGTGTGTGTGTGTGTGTGTGTGTGTGTGTGTGTGTGTGTAAATGTGTATGTGTATTTAAAAATCTAGTGATTATCTTTAGGACACTCACACGGAGTATCCTAAACAAAGAGCATGATCCTCAGAGAAGGGTTTCCACATGAATTATAGCCTTCAGGACCAAAGAATGAGCAGGAATGTCAGTGTTCAGAAGCTCAGCTTGCATTTGGAAGACTCAGCTTCTAGTTTGGTGGCTCCTCAGAGACCCCCCAGCTTCTCTAGTACCCATAGACAAGCTCATATGGTCTCTGGAGATGTAGCATCTGGGTATATGGATTCTTGAATTTTAGCCCAGTCCTTGGCGTTGCCAGGAATAGGTGTGATCATTATAATGGGATATCCACACAGTTAATTTTTTAAAGTTTAATTTCACTTTAGTTTATCAGTGGTAGAATCCCTGCTGGCATGTCATTTAATCTGCTTCCCATGCTAATGATGATTCTGAAGCTTTTCAAAGAAATGATTATATGATAATATCAAATTTGATGGTGGATTCGAGCCATCATTTTCAGGGATAGGGTCATAACAAGGTTCCCTGAAGCATCATTCTTGTAATGTGTACTGGGAATTCTGCTGCATCTGCTTTTCTCTGGGATGAGAGGAATGAGAGGAAGAAGGCCTAGCCCTTTTCCTGAGCCAGAGGCAGACTGCAGACCCTGGGCAAAAGCTGTAAGTAGACACAGGCTTAATAATTAGGAGGAGCACTCTCACAGTCGGCTGCTTCATATTGAGATAGATTACATATTGAGGAAAAGCCTTTCCCATCCATCACCTACTTTTTCAGACACTAGACTGAACACCCAGGGGTCCCACTTCTAGACAGAATACTCTTTATCACCCAGCTACCTGGCACTTGTTCCACACATAGCCCTACGGAATTCTGAGTCCAAGACTGGACCTGAGTTATAGACACCTACAGGCTTGCTGCTTTCTCTCTTAGTTTCATCACAATGAACCAATCACAGTAGGTTATGATGTCAGATATTTTCTTTTATTGGCTTTTAGGAGACTCCTTTTGGGAAACCCAGAGGTACTGGAACCATTCATCTACAATCTCCCAGAAGACAGTGGTGAGAAAAATACATACATATTCATATAGATATGTCTATTTGCAGTGCAGTGGTGAGCTGTGTTCAAAGGCTAGAAGCGCTTCTGCAGGGCAGACTGGATATTCTTCAGCAGGCCCCACTTAGCTCGGTTCTTCCCACGCCCATCCGGTGTTACCACCTGCAACGGGAAGCAAAGAGTGCATGGAACCAGCCACAGAGGGATGTCGGCTCCTAGAGTGCAGGCCCAGTCCAGACACCATCTCATTAATTCCCCATGACAACCATGGAAAGCTTGCATGGTCAGTCTCCCTCAGAGATGAAGAGATGTAGCCACAAGGTACCACAGATCTTTCTCAGTGCCCACTGTGTGCTGCCGTCACTACTCTACAGATCAAGTTCTACTTCTTTCAAGGCAGCTCATTTAGCCAAATGTGGACAAGCATGATAAACTAGATCCCAAATAGGCTTTACCATAGAACCCCACTCCACCCTCTGGAACTCGGTTTCTCTATCTCTCACCAGTTGTGAGTTTCAGCTAAGGAGTTTGGTGGTTTTTGTTGTTTGTTTGTTTTTTTTTTAATTACTAAACTTGGAGTGACCTGCTTTTGGAAAGTGGAAGGTTTTTTTTTTTTTTTTTTGTCTGTTGTTTTAAATATCTGTAGTCTTAACATTGCCTAAGGTAAAGAAAAGATTCTTAGAAATGTGCATGGAAGATGAAAAGACTGTAATTTGTAAGTTGTCCAATATGTTTCCTTTTGTGCAGACAGGAGTGCTTTGTACTAACTTTGGTAAGTAAATGAATGGTCAATTAGTGTATCTGGGAAAAGGCAGATTGCACTGGGCAATGGGGATAAGCAGGACCTTTTTAGAAACCCCAGAGACTCAGCTTCCTCGTGGTTCCCATAGCTTACTTTGAAGGTGGTAAGCTCCTCCATTTCTGATACCTGGTAACATTACCATCCCCTAATACACATTAAAGTTGGGATGAAAGATCCACTGTCCATACAAATGAGGACATTGATGAATGAATGGATGAGGTGGGATTGGATTTGGTGGATAAAAAGGAAAGCTTATAACAAAGCACAAAATCTCTATGATAAAAATTTTAATCTTACGTATTTGTATTGAGCAAAAATAGAGGCGATATATAGATACAGCCCTGATAAAGATGAAATGAAAAATCTAAGAGGCACACAGGGCTACTGAGGATAATGGAAGAAACCTAATGGTATTGTGAGTTATGGGGTTTGGAAAGTCACTAAAAAGTAGACATTTTCAAGTTTTGTCTTAAACTATGGTAGGGTTCTTTGACGACAAAGACTGGGTGACATAATGGACAGAAGGGGTTGAAGAATGTTTATGAACAAGAGGATCAGAGAGCAGAGGCCAGAAGAAGCAGGGAGACAAACTTGAAATGCTATAGAAATTGAAATTACAGTTGGTGTGTCCTTGTCCCAAGAGCCCAACTCAGTACCTGTCCAAGAGAATTGTGCTGAAGCTGTGTGATGGGGCTGTTCAGAGAAAGAGAGCAGAGCAAAGGCTCACCAGCTCATGGGAGCTAGAGTTGAAAAACCGATACTAGGAGCATATAAAAATAATGTGGGCAAACAGCGATGCACCTAGTTCACTTCTGCCTGTAGATGCAATCATATAAAATTAAACATAAGGTAACTGAAATAGCTGTTAGAGTAGCATATTAAAACAATACATGGTGGTAACCAAGGACCTCGTTCATGAAGGTAAGTAGGATCCAGCATTAGAAAAGACAGCCACAGTGCTGGGAGATGCTTAGGATACAGCTTCGGTGGACTTAGCATGGGCCAGGTCTTGGGTTTAATACTTGGCAACATAATCAAACTAAATTTAACCAAAACCAAAACAAAAAACTGATCATAATTTACTTCATTGATAATGACCTAAAGGAGAAAAAAAAATGTAATTATGTCAAATAATGCAAATAAGTCATTCTGTGTGTACAAACTCTCAGAAGCCTAGAAGTCAGAGGACATTTCCTTAACTTAAAGGCTACAAACCTAAGCACTGAATAAAAGCCAATAAATCAATGGAGAAAGTTCAGTATCAGAAATGACAAGTGTATCAGCTACCACTGCTGCTGTCTTATGTATGACTCAAGGCTCTTGCTAAAGCGATTAGGAAAGAAAAAGAAATATAACCTCAAAGACTGTGAGGGAAGAGATAAAATAACCATTACTTATAAATGATAGTACTATATGCCTGGAAAAACAAGTTGAATTGACAGACTCTCAGGACGATAGAGTCTATAAAGATTTGCTACAATTCATTTATTGCACAGGATTGTTTTTGGCTATTCTGGGTTTATTGTTTTTTCATAGGAAGTTGAGTATTGTTCTTTCAAGGTCTGTGAAGAATTGTGCTGAGATTTTGATGGGGATTGCATTGAATCTGTGGATTGCTTTTGGTAACAGTACTATGTCGATCCTACCTATCCAAGAGCATGGGGGAGATCTTTCCATTTTCTGATATCTTTACTTTCTTTCTTTAAAGACTTAAAGTTCTTGTCATACAGTTCTTTCACTTGTTTGGTTAGAGTTACCCCAAGATATTTTATGTTTTGTGGCTATTGTGAAGGGTGATGTTTCTCTGATTTCTTTCTAAGTCTGTTTATCAACTGTATATAGGAGGGCTACTGACTTTATGAGTTAATCTTGTATCCTGCCACATTGCTGAAGGTGTTTATCAGCTGTAGGAGTTCCCCGATAGAATTTTTCTAGTTACTTATGTATACTATCATGTCATCTGCAAATAGTGAAAGTTTGATTTCTTCCTTTCCAATTTGTATCTCCTTGATCTCCTTTTGTTGTCTTATTGCTCTAGCTAGAACTTCAAATACAATATTGAATAGAGTGGGAGGCCTTGTTTGTTCCTGATTTTAGAGGAATTGTTCTGAAATTCTCTCCTTTTAGTTTGATGTTGGCTGTTGGCTTGCTGTATATTGCCTTCAGATTTATGTATAGGAGAATAATAGTTTTTCTTCTGAACCAACCATCTATTTGGAATATACTAAAATATAGAACAAGCACTCATGTTACCAAAGTTTGTGCACTATTCACTTTTTTCTAGTTATATTTAAGGGGTACAATATATGTTGATGTACATATGCATGGGTGGAACATTACAATAAGCAAATCAGTATATTTGTCATTTCACACAATTACTGGCTTACTGTGTGATTATAAATCTAAAACAGTAGCAAATTTATCATATATGACCCAGTATTGCACATAGTACTCATGCTATTCATTAGCTCTCTTAGCTATGTAGTTTACCCAGGAACATAGGGTTGAAGACCCCAGAAAACCTTACATAGAGCAGTCTGAATAAATGTTCAGATATACTGCAAACATATCAATTGCCTTCCAACTAATTGTTCAGTGGCTTTCTAACCAAATTCTGTCTGATTTTTTAAAAACATGGTTGAAAAAAGTAAGCATCATATAAATAAGCCAGCATCCATGGTTAATAATTTAGGTTTTTGAAAAGAAACAAGGGCAATGGAGATGCCTGGCAGTCCCTCACAATAGCACAGGCTGACATTAAGAGCCAGTCAAAGCAGAGAGGTACTGACACGAGAATGGATGCTCTTTCATGTCATACCCAGTCTTTATCTTTGAATGTCTTCACTCCAGTTTTAGACACAAACCCACAAGTCTTCTATTTTTCAGTTCCTTAACCCCATAATTCTCAGCACTCTTAGCTTATTTCATTGCCCGGTGGCTCTGTGTGCAGCTTATGGTTTTCATTTCATCTTTATCAAGGGTATATGTATATAGTGTCTCAATTTCTTGCCTACCAATACGTAGTATGTCATCATATATACAATACTCCTTTTACCTTGCATACATCCCCGTTTCTGATGAATTATTTTTCACCAAAGTAGAAAGCATAATGCTGAAACATACTGTTCTTGGCATTACATTCAGTGGCAGACTCTGTATGTGTACAACTTGAAAGGTGAAACAAATTTAGTAAAAAGAATATGGAGGAGATTATCTTTGTGCTCTAAGTCAAGGCAAACTTTGATTACACCAAAGTTCAAGACTTCTGCTGTTCATGGAGTACAGTATGAACAAAGGTGATAGACAAATATCAGAGGAGTGGAAATATTAGCAATGTCTAAAACTATCATCTGGAATGTAGGCGTCCCATGAGTCACCAAATGGATGTGTGCAGTAGAGAAGCGGGCAGAGGGTGTACTTACAAGAGGAAAAGAAGCATTTGAAATAAAATGTAGACAATGAAGTGAGATGACCCCTATCAGGGAGAAAAATAGAAGTCATCTTGATAAATGCAGGTGAAACTTAAGGGATAAAGTCCCTCCTTAGCGTGACCAAATGAAGTACACACCTTATTCTGTGACCCTGTGTCCTCCTCATCTCCAGCACCTCAGATACGATTCTGTTGGGACAAGGCCTTTAAAGAGGTGATGAAGTTAACATGAGGCCATTAGGGCAGCTGTAATATAAGCTGGCTGCCATTCTTTCAGGAGGAAATTTGAGTGTAGGTCTTAGTGATGCCTGGGGAAAGATCACTTAGGAGCATGGTGAGGAAGACTTCCAGCCATTCTCTAAGGATCCCCATCTATGGCAACTTGTTACTGCAGCTCTACCTGACTCATACAGAAAAACCAGAGAGATAATTTTACAGCTCCATCTCACCCTCAAGTTGTCACATGTTGTCTATTGTAGCATTACTCGAGGTAACCTGGGTTTCCACACTGAGTAGGCTGGGGACATGCAAGAAAAAAATACAGACTAGGAGGGATGGCACAACACCAGAAATTCGGGGACAAAATACCCATAGCAATGTAGATCATCAGTTCTCAACCTTATTTACCTTATGATTTATAACAGTAGCAAAATACAATTATGAAGTAGTAACAAAAATAATTTTATGGTTGGGGGGTCACCACAGCGTGGTCACAGCATTAGGAAGATTGAGAACCACTGATGTAGATGGGACATTCAAACACAGTGTTTAGAGAAGAAAGGGTAAAAGGAGAAAAGATTAACACTGTTTTGTGTGTGTGTGTGGATTAGTGACACATAGCAATACATATCTTGTAAAAACACATAAAAGTGAAGAGATATGAGTAAGCCCTTCCTGGGACAGATATCACAATCTGGCAATAGAAATAAGGAGCTGTTTTTGCAAAAATCAGTGCACGTGGATGAGACCTATAATATCAATCAAACCTTGCGTACATGAAGGTGAAAAACAAACCAGGGCCATGCTGAGCCTGAGTTAAACTTGTTCTCAGGGTTCAAGCTCTTCTGCCGGCAGGGCATATAGGAGAGGACCAGGGCGATTTTACTTCCAGGGAAGTTTCAGAGTTCTTTGGAAAGTAGTAAGCCGTAAGGACACAGAGAAAGCAAAGTGTGTACGTTTCACTTCAGGGCCTGGAGCCACTGTGCATGAGTAGGTGTCTAGGGAGGACGTGTCAATCCTACGGGTGGGATACTGGCAGTCACGCAAGGCTGTATGATGGCCTGGGGAGAGGAAAAGTAGGAACTTCATGACAGTCAGGGTGTCCTGTTCTGTGTCTGAGTACCAACTGCATCACAGACTGGGATGGGGCCCTTCAGAGAACCCAGGGTGACCAAAAATGCCTTCTTGAGCGCATAGACATTGCAGAGTGGGGATGGGGGTGGGGTTGACTGTCTTGAAAGGACTTTGAGAATGCCTGGGGACAGGGATGTCTGCATTCTCTAAATGGCAATAAAGAGCCAGGCTCAAGGCTTTACCTCTAAATCTGATGTAATTTAGTGATCCAATTTATAGATTTGAGTGGCAGATCAATGGATCCTCACATATATCTTTGTCTGAACCTTCAAACCTCTGTGTTCCAACCAAAGGGGACCTTAGGGCAATTGAGTTATCTGGGCATGGGAGATTTCCCCATCATTGTGGGCTCAGTATTATAAAGGAATAGTAGGGGGAAGGTAGAGGCAGAACGGAGTCTGACTGAGGGCTGGTGGAGGGAGAAGAATCTAGCTGGAAGTCAATGTCTTGAAGATGGAGGAAATGCACGAGAGTTAAGAAATGTGAGTGGCCAGGGAAGGGCAAGGAATAGGTTCTTCTTTAGAAACCCCTCTACAGGAGGGAGGATCCAGACATTGAAGGTGCCTTGATTTAGCCAGTGAGAACCATCTGGGACTTCTGAGCTGTAGAAATGTAATGATTTGTACCTCTTAGCCACTTATTTGTCATAGTTTAAGGGAAATCCACACATAGGTGGACAGTTAGGCCAGTCAGGATTTAAAGCATGGCGGAGAGACAGTGAGCAGGCAAAGGAGGTGGTAGTTAAGAATGGGAAGTGATCAGTGTGTATATTTGGTATACTGAAGACCACAGGAGGACCAGGAGGAGAAACAGAGGTGAACAGACACCGCAATTGTGCAGAACACATTTATCTGTCCTTTCAAAGTAGATCATTAGGCTCTTTGATGTTAGAAGCTTTGAGGTGGGGCAATAAGGGACCAGTAAGACCAACACAGTGTCCATTGTCGTGGAATTTGGCCAGCTAGTATTGCCAGGATTGGACCCAGGAACGTAAGCCCCAAACAAGGCTCTTTCAATACGTAATTCTGTCCCAGAAACAACAATGGATCCATCAAACAAGCAGCTCTCACTGTCTTGACAGCACCTCCCCAGAGTCAGGCATTCTGTCTCCTGGGCTGGGCTCACTCCTAGACTTACTTATGTTAGATTATGGTCCAGGAGGCTGGCGCTCTGGCTGTGAATACAGACCTAGGTTCTACTCAACCCACCTCATTTGTTTCCTCCATTTGTCCTCCTCCAGGTAAAATCTGAGTATCTGGGACCATCAGTGATAATGGATATGCAGATTTGACCTTCAAATGGGACCTTTAAAGTATTGCATAACTAATGTTCTTGTTTCGGGTACTGTACCATGTGCCAAAGGAAACTTCTTAAAGAAATCAACAAGTCTTAGGCTATGCAAATCAAATATAAAAGGTTTTATTTTTTTGTCTTTTAAGAGTCCATATGATGGGAGCATGGTGGTTTGGACAAGAAAAAATTATGCTACATCATTGCAGCATTCAAATAAAACCTTTCAGAAATACGCACAGCACCAGTGCCAAAGGAAAAAATTTCGATTTTATAGGAAAGAGCTAAAGCCATTACTTTTATGAAGCTTTATAAATGTCATTCAAACACACCGTCTTATTTTCATTTGCTGTTGAAGCCTTTACTTATGCAAATCATGACAAATGTTAAGGAAGCCTGTGCTTCCTCTAGAATGCTAATAGAATGGCAAAGAAGGGCGGAAGAATTACTTCTGAAGGAAAAATCTATGCCGTAGCTCCTGGAGTCAGATAAAAATGAAGCGTCCAGAAAACATCATTAATTAGGGTTCTGCTCATTTAGATATTGTGTGAAAAAAAGAGAGAGGAATGTATTTCCCTGTCTTTCATCGAGGGCAAATTAATCGCATAAAGGCGATTTTAGGGGAATGCTATCTCTCGACTGGCTGTATAAAGCATTCAGTTTTCAGGCACCTTATGATACTTTGGGATTATTAATTTTATTTATCAATTTATTTCTTCATTTCTTAATTTAGACACCCACTCATATATTCATTTGTTTGGTTACATTTTTTCTCATGTATCCACTCAATAACCGTTAAGTAGCTGCTGCCTGCAAACTGCTTCGGTAAGCACCGCAGGATAAAGAAAGATGAATTAGGCAAGAATTTTGTTTTCGAGCAGGTCATAGCGTGAGAGAGATGAGAGGACCCAAGAGGGTAGGGTGACAGACTGATGACAGTCTTCAATTTCTCTATCCATCCCAACTCTCACATCTAGAGATGACAGATGATTTATTAAGAAAATTAATAACTACTGAATGCCCTTCATGGGCAAGACATTTCTGAAGGAGTCTAAAAGGCTGAGAGGGCAGATGGGATCAGATGAAAGGAAAAATCCATGGTCAAGAGCACAGAGTACAATATGTAGTAACAGGTGTGAGGCTTCGGGGCTCAGGAGTGAGGCGGTCTCTGTGGCAACTGACCATTGCTCCTTGAGGCTGGTTGAGAAAGAGCTGAAGAGCAGCCAGACAGGCTTTCTCATCATACTTCCTTGGCATGTGTCTGACCTCTGTGGGAGGGGGAGGGAGGCGTGACAGTAGGAGGTGTTGGGAATAGCCCCACTCTGCAGACTTGCTATTTGACAGCATAACCGTACCCATTGTTATTTCCCATTCTCCATCACTAATGGAGACAATGATCAATCAGATTCTTTCACTCAAATATCTGAGCAAGTTGCTAAAGTGTGATTAATTAGCATGGATGGAGACTATCCAAAGGTACAGGGGAAACTGGGTTTAAGGGAGCAGAACGAAGGGGTAACAAAAAAGTGAGGCAGATTCAGAGAGAGACAGGAGAGGAGGAGGTGGAGAAGAGAGGGGAGGGGAAGATGGAAAGAGAGGGAAAGAAGAAAGCAGAGTTGAGAGAAGGGGAGGAGAGAGGAAAGGGAGGGAAAATGGGGTGGGAAGGAGGGAAAGGGGGGAGAGGGGAAAGAAGGAAGGGGTGAGAGGAGAGAGAGGGGAAGGGTGGGGAGGGAGGAGAGGAGAGGAGGGGAGGGGAGGATAATAACTTTCCAGTTTTTGCGGAAGTCAAATCAGATAGATGCATGTCTTGTAGATGTATTTTAGAAGAAGTCTCTTGAGGCTGCAAGTTCCCCTTCTCCTAAACCCTAAGTGAATGGGCCCGTCCTTTCTACATTTTAAAGAACCTCTAAGACGTAATTCAGATTCCAGAGAGCTTCACGGTTACACAGCAGAAGAGCTCTTGGCAGTCCGGTATTCTTAATAATAGACTGATGGCACTTATAAGTGTCACTTGGGAATTCGAAGAAGAATCAGCTCTTCAGTACAAAGAGGAGTAGCTTGTTCCCTTACTCTGTGGAGCTCACCTGACTTGCTCAGTGTCTGTTTTTTAACTTCCAGTTAAACCAAACATAATTTTAGTATGAACAAGTCTTAAATATTACACAGGTTGTACTTATACCACAAGTTTTATTTGCTGCCTATGGGAAATTCTGATTTAACTGGCTGTCCTGCCTCTTTGCTAAATTTCACACCCTGTCTTTGCAGGGTGTAGCACTTCCTTGGAGTTTGTTTCTTTTCAGACAGTAATTATGTCTTATTCTTCTCGTGCACCATGGTGGGTTTACTAGTTCCTGACTGTGGCAGAAGGAGGAGTTAAGCTTGGGTTTTAACTGTGAATTTCTGCATTCTAACATAAAGCCTAGTGGTTTTGAGTTTAGCAGACCTTACCATCCTCAGAACTGGTCTGCAGAGAATGGTGGAGACCATCCCTGCCTCTGGCTGAGACTTAAGCAGCTTTCTGAGCTTAGAGACAGAATTCTCAGTGGTCTCTGATGATCTTCAAGCCAAATCTGGACCCTATCAAGGCATTCCCAACTGATGGGCCAGAGAGATGGTTGAGGTGGCAAAGACTCTTGACAGCAAACCTGAGGACCTCACTTTGATCCCTAGGATCCACGTGAGAGAACATGAAACTGACTTTTGCAAGCTGTTCTCCTCTGGCATCCATGTGCACACTATGGCATACATGTGTACACATGTGGGCCCCTCCAATAAATCTGAAAGAATTAAGAAGTTCAAGTAATAAAACATCCTACCTAAGAAATGAATGTGCACAGTACCTTGCAGATGTCACTCCATTGCCCGGGACCGTTATCGTTGATGGCTCTAACCTTGAACAAATACTCTGTATTGGGAGTCAGGTTGTGTAGCTCCAGGTTCTGCTGCATGATGTCCCGAATTTGTCCACAGAGCTCCGTTCGAACATTGTTAGGAGGAGTGGTAATGAGCTCATAGAATTCCATCTCAAAGGAGTCCACATCTTCTGTTGGGCATGTCCAGTAAACCTAGGAGAAATAGGTGTGTGAGCACGGTGCTGATATGCATCGATACACACCTCTCCCTAAAGATTTGTCCTTCTCTAAAGATTTGTGCTATTGACTGTATGTGGGCTGTGTTTAAGCTGACCCCATCTTCTACAGCTGCTGGGGGCTTTGACTTAGATCATGGGAAAGGGTCCAGGGAAGCTCTGATGAAGCCTGATGTGCTACAAATAATGGATTTCAGGAATGGGGGTTGCTGTTCAGAGTTCTGTTACTGTCAGTCAACAAGGAGGCAATGGCCATAGATACAGTTTACCAGATACATGTTGTACACCAGCTCTCCCATCTGGCTCTCTATATCCAAATCAATCCTCAGAAACCTCTGGAAGGCAGATTTCATCCTCCCATTTTACAGGCACAGAAAGGATACATCCAGCAAATTCCAGGGAATCACAGAACATGGGAGAATGATATACTCATCTCCTTGCCCTTTAGAGTGAGCTGGGATGCAAACTATTTCCTTCTCTACTCATGAGGAAATATTCAACAATGGAGACAGAATTTTGCACTCAAATCAGGCAATATTAACTCCTGAGAAGAGATTTAGTACCAAGTCTCAAACAGCAGATAACATTTGCCACAGAAATAATTTATGATAGTATTGTTTTCACATTTATTTTTACTTTGTGTGTGTGTGTGTGTGTGTGTGTGTGTGAGCACATGCATGCACATGTGCACATGTGTATACTCTCACCATGCCAAGTGCCATGGAGTACATGTGGAGGTCACAGGACTTACTGTACTCTATTCTCTCCCTTCCAACACATGGGTCCTTGAGATAGGACTCAGATTGTAAGGCATGGTGGTAAGTGCCACCATCTTGCTGGTGCTAACTTTAAAAAACAAATAGTATTTTAAAAGCACATTCCAGCCTGGCAGTGGTCGTCCATGTCTTTGATCCCAGCACTTGGGAGGCAGAGGCAGGTGGATCTCTAAGTTTGAGGCCAGCCTGGTCTTCAGAGTGAGTTCCAGGATAGCTAGAGCTACACAGCGAAACCCTGACTTGAAAAACAATCAAACAACAACAACAACAAAAGCAGATTTCTGATGATCTTATTATATTTTGGCTAAAGTGAAATGTCATAAGACAATTATTGTATAATTTTAAGAGTACTACATTTATCCAACAAATAAAATTAACTTTCTGATTATCCAAACAAGAACATTTATGATAACATGCTTTGGAAATGCAGAAAAGGTGTAAGGGAAGGAAATAAACATCCCTTCTAATCTACAGGTTGATTCCTTACAGTGCTTTTCTAATGTTAAAAGATGCGAACACGCTAATGCATGTAATTGGAATTGCATGGCTTTGGCTCATTCTCTTAACTTACAGTTCACATATTTTATATTGTTAAAAATCTGATAAAGCCCTTTATTTAAAACTCCCATAGAGCCCAGCAAGATGGCTCAGAGTGTAAAGTACTTGATGCTAAGCCTGATGACCTGAAGCTTGATTCCCAGGATTCCCACAGTGGAAGGCTAGTTCTCTGACCTCCACATGTATGCTCTGGCATGTGCAGGTGTGTGTACACACACACACACACACACACACACACACACACACACACACACACACACGTTTTGTGTGCATACACACACAAAGAAAATGAATACATGTAATGAAGCTTTAAAAAAAAGTTTCATCGTCAGGCATTGGTGGCATACATCTTGAATCCCAGCACTTGGGAGGCAGAGGCAGGCAGATCTCTGTGAGTTCAAGGCCACCCTGGAAGCACTAGTTCCAGGATAGGCTTCAAAGCAATACAGAGAAACCCTGTCTCGAAAAACCAAAAGAAAAAAGAAAAAAAAAGTTTCAGAAATAACTGACCCTTTCTATAGCTGAATAGTCAGGTTTTTCTGATTTTATACTCAGATAAATGCTGTAATGAATATTTAGGGGCACAAATCCTCACCTGATTTTGTTTTTTGTAGTTTCTTAAGAAATTATTTCTAGAAATCAAATCAAATTAAAAGATCTCTAGGATTTTGTAATACATACTAATAATTTTTAAGACCAACTTGAATATTTTCTATGTTGAAACCCTGAAAATGTGGGAATGATGTCAACATAGACTTAATCATTTTTCATTGTAGAGTGCAACAAATCCTGGAAAATGCCCATTTCACGACTGTGGATCAAGGATCCTCATTATTATTATTGTTATTATTGTGCATTAAATCCCTGTCTGGCCATAGGTGGGCTGGCAGTGACTTGCTCGGTTGTCTTGGTATGTCCCCCCACAAGCTTATCCAGGGGGTAACTCTTTGGCAGCATAGATAGATGACTTTTCCAAGTTGAAGTATTGGAGCCCTTCTGCTTCGTAGCAGGAGTTGCGGACTCCTTGTGAGCCTGAGTTGGCACTGAGGTGAGACACACTGTCACCAGAGTTCACTGATGTCACCTATACCCTAGGCCCTGCTGATTGTCATTTTTGTGTGTGTATGAAGGACAGGGTGGGACACTGCTGTGCTTGAGGATCTCCAGGAAGGCGCTATCTTTCTGGCACAGCTCTTGTGGCACTTGTTTTAAGCCTCTGAAGCAAAGATTACAATGTCCACAGCAGAATGGGAGGGTAAAGCTTGGCCTCTGTCTGGTCTGGATTTCCTCATGTTTAGACTCTGTCTACTGAAGTGCAGTGTTCAGACAGCAACATCCAGATTGTGAGAGATAGACACCGAGGCCCCTTAACAGGGATGACACAGAATCTACCTTCTAAGAAGTCTTCAGGAGATGTTAGTGTTTGGGAACCACGAGTCTAGACTTCAAGATGCATGTTATCTTTGGGAGAGGGACAAAAGATGAGTTCTGCTGTATGGAAGCAGCCTCCAGACTAACATGGGAGCTATATCTCTGTAAGAATCTCAAAGGAGGCAAGAAAGTCTAATTCTATTTAGTTGCCCAGCAACCCTTTGCCTCTTTGAATCTGAATAAGGTACTCTGTAAGCAATTCAATTTAAGCTCAGTTGGATTTCAGAGAGATGATAAGGAAAAGACCATCTGTCCATTTTAGGTTAAGAAGGCCAATAGCAAGTCTTGTCTTTGGAGATGGCAAGTACAGAAATCTGTGAGTGCCCCGCTTTCCAATTCACCCCTAAAAAAAGAAGATGGTTCTCAGCAGAGAATTGGAATTTTCTTGGGCATTATCATTCTGATCTTTTCAAACCACAGGGAGCTTGAATTTAAGAGAGGTAACAATTTAGAGGAACACACAGTTGGCAGCCAGTGGAGAATCCATTTCTAACCAATTTCTAGACTCTACTTCCCACTCACGATTTCCCAAGCCATTTTGAAACTTACTTTGGTTCCAACTTGATTCTCTTTCTTTTTGCTTCTCTCTCTCTTATTTATTTATTTATTTATTTATTTATTTATTTATTTATTTATTTATGAACTTGGAACCCCACTATTTCCTCTAGACTGGCTGATCAGGAAGACCCTGGGATCCCTGCCTCTGCTTCCTCAGCCCTGGAGCGATGACATGTGTGATGAGGATGTAAACTCAGGTCCTTAAGCTTGCAAAGCAAGCACCTTCCCTGCTGAGCTGCCTTCTCAGCCAGCTCTCTTTCAATAGAGTGCTTACATGCATTTATCACTATGATTTCATTATACTGATGGGCTAATGGACATTTCAGAACCCTACACTATTTGACTAGATTGACTGACGCAAATAGTCTAGGGGAGCAGATTCAAGCCACCACATTCTAGAGGACAAAGGCACCCTTTTCTGACCCCTCCCGTTTGCTCTATGCCCCATACCATCCCTTTGTCTTACCTTGGCAGCTCTTGGATACACCAGAGTCTGGTAGATGACAATTGGGCCTGGAGTCTTCACAGAGGTGTCATTGAATGAGTACCAGTTGTGGAAGCTATTGCTGTTCTGTGGGGGCTGGGTTTCCCCTGTGGCACTCCAGTAGGTATAGAGGCCATCAGTGGGTTTGACAGGTGCAGTAGATTGGGCCCTCCCAAAGGCCTCCAGACCCATCTTGGCCTTCTCGTTAGTGGCACCAAAGGACAGCAAGGAGGAGCTTCGTTGGTATATCTGCTGGTTGCCGAAGCTGTGGGTGCTGAAGGTGACCTTCCTGGCAATCATCATTTCTGAGTGGATAGGATACTGGGAAGGGAGGGAGTCCCCGGAGGAACAAGCCTTCTTGGGTGTTGTGGGAAAGAGTTCATGGATGGCACTGGAGAGTTCAACAAAATCCAAGGGGATGCAGTGTAAGGAGTGCAGCCGCAGCTGAGGGTCAGGTCTGAAAGTGTTCTGGATGCCCTCCTCGATCTGGTCTACCAGGATCTTAGCAGACTGCAGGAATGCCACCTGTCCTGTTTCCTTCAGTGCTTCCTTGGAGTAGGCGATCAGGCCGTCCATCTCGTTCACTTTCATAGTAGTGATGTCCACGTACTTCTCAATCTCCTTTTGCCTGGACACTTCCAGATTCTCTATCTGCTCCATGATGATCTTCTCTTTCTCTTGAAGGATAGCTCGTAGCTTAAGGAAGCCATTCCTGATCTCCTTCCGCTTTGCCTCCTTGTCTGCTTTAAAGCTGCTTTTTAAGATGTTGAATTCCATCAGGTCATTATCAATTTCATATCGGACTGAAAAACAAGTTGGCTACTGTGAAAATTTTCATCTCCCCAGATGCCAACACCATATCAAACTGGAGCAAATCTCAGGACTCAAAGGAAATAAATGAAGAGAGGGGAAGACACTTGGAGGTGGGCTGACACAGGCTAGAACAGGCGTCTGAAACAAAGTCCCCTCTAGTTTTCCTCCTCATGCCCCAGATGGAACTTTCCCCTGGCATATGCCTCCCTTGTATCAGAGAAAGAAGTAAATTTCTGATGACTGCTCAATACTGCCTTCAAACAAATATTGTTCTTCAGCATAGACAGTAGGCTGGCCTCTCCTTATAGATATGGACTCTAAGTGACACTACCGTGTCCCCTACCTGCCCAGCATTCTATGCTTAGAATGTCTTGTCTCTGTTTAGCATTGGTGTTGGAGACTGGGAGAGTGTGAGACTCACTAGCCACCTTGTGCTGACAACTTTCAGCACAGCTGTCTCATCCATGGAGGGGAGTTTAGCATTTTCATGGTATGATTATTGAGACTGGCTATGGTATTCTCCAAAGGTATCCTGGCTGGTTTTATGTTAGCTTGACACAACCTGGGGTCACCTGGGGAAAAGGAATCTTAATAGAGAGAATGACTCCATAGTATTGGCTTGTAGGCAAGTCTGAAGGCATTTTCTTGATTGATGGTTGATGTGGGAGGGTTCTAGCTCACTGTGGGTGCTCCTGGATGGTATAAAATTGGAGTTTGAGAAAGCCATGGATGAGCAAGCCATGAGCAACATTCCTCCATGGCTTGTATCCTCCATGGCTTGCATTTCAGTGTATGCTTCTAAATCCCTGCCTTAAGTTCTTGCCATGGCTTCCTTCAATGATAGATTATGATGAGGAAGTGTAAGATAAAATAAATCCATTCCTCCCCAAGTTGTTTTTGGTCATGGTGTTTTATCACAGCAATAGAAAACCTAATTAAGACAAAGGCTTAGCAGTGGTGGCACATGCTTTTAATCCCAGCATTTGGGAGGCAGAGGTAGATGGCTCTCTATGAGTTCAAGGCCAGCCTGGTTGACAAAGTTGAGTTCCCAGACAGCCAGAGCTGATACACAGAGAAACTGTGTCTTGAAAAACAAAAACAAATAAACAAGTGGGAAAGGCTTATATGATCCTCTATAGAAGGTGCTATTTTCCTAAGTAGATTTCTAGGTCTAATTGGGGACAAAGATATGTCTGACCTGATGAGACACATTCAGAAATTATGAACCCTTTATTGAAGTTTATGAAACATTATTATACTCGGCTCTGATATAAAACCAGAATCAGTTCTTTTATAGAAATTGTATTATACAGCCAGTATAAACAACTATGAACATGCAGACAGAAGGAAAACAGAGGCTGGGCAGAATATTATTGGCTGTTTTGGAATGTTCCTGTTACTATGTATCCATTAGCTCTCTGAATTCTTTGCCTACACCTTTGACAAAGTTCATGGGAGATACCTTCAATTGAGAAGACTCTAAGGGCTAGATTAATTATTCCCCCTGGAAGTCAGGAGGTGGGAGGTAAAAATAACTTCCATGTTCAGTACCAAACAAGGCTGAAGTTCAAGAAGACTGTGACAAAGATTAGAAGAGTTTTATGTGCTTATTATACACTGGAGTGTGTCCCCCACCCTATCCCAGGGGTGGTGGTGAGAAGGGGGAGAACGTGCTTCATAAAACTAGCTCTACTCACAACAACCCAGTGAGGGACCTACCATTATCCTTCCCATTTTATAGATGAAAAAATGGAGCCACAGACACAGTGACTTAGTGACACTAAATGGATGGTGGTAGTTGTCATGGACGCCATGACAGTGACTTTCCGGCCATGTCAGGGTCTCCCAGTGTCTGTATTTTTCCACCAGATGGAGTAAGGCTCCCTAACAGGTGCCTCACACCAACTTCTGGCCTTTTCCGCAGCTGGGAGTTACCCTCAAGGGGAGTGGGAAACCGACCAGGACCTGCTTTGAACTTGGCGATGGCGCTAAAGAGGGCTGCAGATCTCTCGGAGCAGGCGTCTATGAGGCTGACCGTGTCATGGCCGTTGTGGAAAGCGATTTTGCAGAAGGTGCAGAGCAGCTGGTTGTCGCTGCGGCAGTACTCATTGATGCGGCTGGATGGGTGGTGGATGCAAATCTTCTCGTCCTGATCCTCGGCGCTGGTGTCCACGAAGACATGGTCCTGCATGGCCACATCCGAGTGGAAGGCCTTGAGGCAGTCATTGCACAGGTTGAGGCGACAGGTGACGCAGCGCTTGTAGGCAATGCGACGGCTGCGGCACACCTGGCAGAGGATGGGCCCTGAGGAGCGGTCGAAGCGCCACTTGAGGTAGCCATGCTGCTGCATGTAGCGTTTGGTGAGGCGCCCACGCAGATAGTTTTCCGGAAGGTGCATCTGGTGGCTGTAGGGCATGCAGTGCGAGCGGTTGCACATGGGGCAGATGAGGATGAAGAAATTCTCGGTGACCTCGGCATGCTTTTGCAGCTGCCGCAGGCACTTCTCGCACAGGCTGTGGTTGCATGGCAGCATGAAGGAGTGCAGGCGCAGCCGGTTGCACATGGGGCAGGTGAGATGGCTCACCAAGTTGCTGCTGGTGGCCATGGACTTAGTATCTTCCAGCTGTGTTTCGCTGCTCCCTATGCGAAGGGCAGTCTTGGAGCTGAAAGGAAAAGGAAGCACAGGCTTCAGGAACACACTCAAGAGTTCCAGAAGGATCTATCCAGAGAGGTGGTCTACTGGAATGGTGATGAAATGGCTCCTCGCCGATGCCTGACTTCTTGGCTTGTCTCCATTATCTTAGAAAGTGACTCAGTAAGGCATTGGGTACTTGCTGCTGGTACCCAAGCCATAGCATTTCAAAAGATGATTAAGACTGACTTTAATGCCTGCTTTAATTGAGTACAGACCCTGGGAGTAGCCAAAGTCCTGCAGAGCCCTCCTGCTAATTTTAATTTTGAGGGAAAACAAACAGCAGACTGGTAGTGGTTTGGTGTGGTCAGCTGGGCCTGGATGTTCCACTGCGTATTAGTAATCACCACACAGCATCAGCAGGAGACAGGGCCCCAGCGACTTTGATGGATCAGGGCAGAAGTAATACCACTGAATGATACTGGAACTCAGACCAGAACATGGTCCAAACCACAAACATGACCCCCCACCCTCCTGTGCATGGGGAATGTGAGTGATTAGGCCTGCCCTTTCTCTTTCCAGAAGCATATTTGGGTTCCACATGTTCTAGCTGCCTTCTAGACAAGAGGAAGAGAACCAACAAATTGACCCTATCCTCACAAACATGAGCCCTAGTCCTGTCATAGCCTGTGATGCCATGCCTTCTTACCCAGGTATCTCACACTGGCTGGAACGGGGACCTGTTCCCACTTGATACAATGAATTAACAAATCCAATTTTGCCCAATTACAGGCATGCTTTTGGTGGCTGTGCCTGGCAGGCAGTGACATTACCATTACTGTTGCATGCAGGATGGGACATAGGGAGGTAGTAAATAGCCTTCTAAGATGAGACAACCTCTGAGTTGAACTGAGAACCTGAGTGCTGACTTTCAGACCATCAACACAGGATCTGCTTCTGGGGAACAAACATGTGAAATTTTTAGAGCTGCCTGTTTAGAGAGCTTCTTAATTTCTTTTGTGCTCATTTTCTCCAATTGTGAATTGAAGGTTACAGCACTTCCTTGGGAGTTTATAAAGTGTACATGAGCTAATCCATTGTAAGTGTAAATATGGTCCCTGCAATCACTCTCCTGTGCTATTCGCCAGCTAATGTCCACAGTAGAGGATAGTAGAGGAGGGAACCGTAATAGAAGGAAATAGTAGTCAAGCCCGTGACTGCCCACACATGTGTGTCTACTGTTGTGAGTTGCGGGTCTTCATTTGTCTAATATCTGAGGTCAGCTTCATGTGTTCAGTGGTAAGATCTACAAATGGGAGGCAAATCAAATACATGCTCTGAGAAGCTGCAGTCAGCGCAAAAGCAGCTTAGGGAAATAAGTGACTTGGTTGTAGGAACAGAGATGCAAGCTGAGGCACACCTTGTGGCTATTCTTACCATTTCCCTGCTCACAGCAAGGTACTTGGTGTTGGGTTGTGTTCCCTTCTGCCCTAGTCTTCCTGTTTTCCCTTTCTCTGCTTCTCTTCTTTCTTTGGCCAAGGAACCTGTGTCTCAGAGCTGGCAGTCAAAGGTGCTTCCCAAGCATATTGTCCTAGAGTGGGCCCTGAGTCACAGAGTGCCCCTGTATATCTTTAGGCATCCAGCCAGCTAGCGGACTCATCCCTGAGGGCTGGGATACTGAGATCCAGGCTCACAGCCTCACTGTTTTCAACCTTGTTTTCTTCCACTTCCCAGCCTCCTGCTTGGTCACCTGGAGTCACAAGTCAATTGTACATGTGGGGTAGCTGCTTGGACTTCTTTGATAACAACGTAAGACTCAATCAGTACATAATAAATGGAGTGTAAAAGATCAGAAAGAGAGAGAGAGAGAGAGAGAGAGAGAGAGAGAGAGAGAGAGAGAGAGAGAGGGAGAGTAAGCAGGACTAAGAGAGACCTGTCAATGGCCCAAGGAACTGCAGTCATTCTGACAAAGGGAGTGATGAAAAGAATGGAGCCAACGAGGCCAAGTTAGATCAGAGTGAGGGAGAAATGAGGGCGCTGTGCAGGAACGGCAGGGAAGGGGTCTGGAGACCAGGAGAGCAGAGTTGAAAGGAAAGTACCAGTACATCAGTGCTGACTCCCTGGCACCTGCATGGCATCCCTGCCCACTCTCAAATAGACTGAAGTCCCCCAACTAGGCGTCTGTGTCCCTAGGTCCTATGCCAAAGCAGTCACTAAGTCCGACATCTTTGCCTTAATGCTGAAATTCTCAGCCACTGCTTCCCTGCATAGTTCCCTCCCTCCTAAGTGCTGCCCTGCTCTGTCCTCAACTCCTCCAGAGTCTTCCCATTAGAATGACCTGACAGGAATAGAAAGAACGCTTACAATTTTGAGGCCCAAGTTGTACCCCAATATCAGTGAAAAATAGTGTGTCTAGGAGTGGAAACCTAAACATGAGTGTTTTGAAAGATCCCAAGGGGATTTCAACGCATTTCTGAGTTTGGGAGCCACTGATGCCTAAGGCGTCTGTCTAAAGCACAGATTTCAGTCCCACTGCCAGCACCTTACAGGACTGAGCTGTGATTGCCCCTCCTCTGGGAAATCTCCTCTTGCTCCTAAGTCCCCTGACATGTGACATAAAAAGAGCAGTGTGCTAGATGTTGGGGTTGCTACCTTACTGAGTAGTTGAGCACCCACGTGTCAGGTCTTTGGATGGGAAAGAAGGGGTGGCCTGTGGTGCAGGGTATCTCTGTAGGTTATTAGGATTAAAAGTGGTACCCAGAAGTTCTTACTTCTCAGGTAAGTGTTGTAGTTCATAGGCGAGAGATAACGAACAGTTGGTATTTTCTTCCTGTATCATATAACAGGCTATAGAACACACACCAAAATGGTCTCCATTTTGTAATATGGATTTTTTTTTTTTAAAAAAAATTAGGACCATTGATCTAGCTGTGGATTCAAGTCATGACTCTACCCCTTCCTAGATGTGTGGTTCTGGGCCACTTAGTATCTCCCAGCTAAATATCCTCCTGGGTCCAGTGGGCACAGAATGAGGGAGAGGAATGGTCACATAAACAGTTACATAAATAGTATCACCTATCACTTGTTTGCAAGACGAGAGCATTTGTGGTCAAAGGGTGCATCATGAATTCACATAGATGGTCCTGTTTGGATGTGGGACTTGAGGTCTACACCACCAGTGGATGTTTACTATGCAGGTAACTGCTACGAAATTACCATTGGTTTTCCCCCCAGGTAGAGTGCACTCTAGGACACACTGGCTTATTCAGGGGTCCCTACAGATAGCATGAGATACCCAGCTGTTTTTTTCCCAATGTAACCACAGGGTGGATGGCCAGCACTTACGAGATGCGGATGGTCCGAAGGCGACCCCTTCTGAATGTGATGATGGCATTGCGGCAGCAGCGGCTCTCGTAGTAGTAGCATTTCATGTTGGTGTTAGTTGTGCAGCAGTACTTACAGTTGGGGTCATTGGCCCAGGAGCAGCAACACCAGTGGCAATTGGGGTTCTCTGCACAGGTGCAGTGGCAGAATTGGCAGTTCCGCTCATCCTTGTAGGGGCAAGGGAAGCAGGTGCAGTTCCGCTCTGAGGTGAAGATGAACTTGCAGCACAGGCAGGAGAAGAGCCGAGGGCAGCATCTCTGCCAGGTGCAGCATGGGGAACAAACACACATAGCCGTCTCCATGGCTCTTAGATCCTTGGTACTAGGCCTCTAGAGTTTTGACCACTTCCTCTACCAGATTCCTGAGGTCACCTCTCTCCCAGAGGGATCCTTGCTACCTCTAGTGAGGCTGGCGGTTTGGGAGCTGTGGCAGGAAGCTGGTCAGTTGAGGAGACCTTCACAGGTGATGTCCCTCCTAGGAAGCTTCTGAGCTGGCTTTACCTATTTCAGCCTGTGGACATTTGCTTATGTCATAATCCCTGGCTCCCACCATGCCTTAACATGCTAGGTAAGAGGAAGACACCCAGTATGCATTGGGTGTTTTCCATGCAACCAACTCCACAGGAATGGTGGCACCCTGAACCTCTTAGCTGTCATGTGTCACCTTTCAAGTTCTCACGCAGGTTTCAGGTGTCATCTTTCAGGTACGTTTCCTGGTATTTGGGTAAGTTGACTTCAGGATTTGTTTTTATTGACTGAAAGACCAGGGTCTGACTTGTTAGAAATCCAGATTGACATGGTTTTTATCTTCCATAAGCAGAACTCTTTGACAAACAAAGGGCAATATTACAAATAATGGTAGTGTTACAGTCACTACAAGGAGAAGGAACTAAAGGGACAGAGACTCGGGGTCACTCAGGCTCTCCCTTCTTTCAGTGGTCCCTGCTCATGTTCATAAGTCATTATTTTTAAATTGCTCAGATTCGGGGCTCAGGCTTTGTTTCCTTTCCTCTGTACCCCTGCCCCACTCCACTCCACCCCACTCCACCCCACCCCACCCCACTCCACCCCACCCCACCCCACTCCACCCCACTCCACCCCACCCCACCCCACCCCACTGTATTCATTTATCAAGAGACTCAGGTACATAATCATTAACTACTCTGTCAGTGTGTACTCAGTAGCCCCAGAAACAGGACCCTATATGTTTGGGAGAATTTTGCTTTCCTCTTGGTGCAGCTTGCAAAGATGAAAGGAACAGAGATTTCATGGCTACACCATCCTAGAACAGCAATACTGTCTCATTAGATTTCCAAAAAATAGCAGAAGTGAGAGCTGCATTTGGCTGCAGGAGTTTTAGTGAATAATTTATTATCTCTTCCCATGATTATCACCTTTGTAATAGGAAAGAACACTTGTCAAGTGATAACTGGGCCAGCCTCACATAGAGTTTAGATCTCTACAGTTGAAAATCCTGAATCCTAGGGTGTGCACTTTATATTTTTGATAGATATTATTAAATTGTTACTCCAACGCATACTCCAGGTTACACCAGCACAAGAAATAGGTGCATGACTCCTCTGTGTTTGCTCAAATTCAGTGTTGTCAATTAGCTGCCCTACCCCGGGGACACAGAGATCAGAGTTCCATTCATAGGCCATTTCAAAATTGGTCTCTATAAGGTTTCTTTTTCTTTCTTTTTTTAAAAACATCGATATGTAATTCACTTACCATTAAAGTGAACAAGTCAGTGCCTTTTGGTGTTTTCATTAAATTAAATTAAATTCATTATCTAATTTTAAAACATGTCTGTCTTCCCCAAAAGACACTCATTAGAAGTCATTTCCTCCTCTATTCCCCCAGTCCTCATTAAACAATCTTTCCAATTTATGCATTTGCCTAGTCTACAAATGGAATAATATGGAGTCCTTTTGGGTCTTGTATCTTAGCACATTTGGGTTCATGTTGAACCACACCTGAGATCTCATTGAGTGTATGTATGTGTGCATGTGTGCATACATGTATATATACACATGCAGGTTTGTTGGGTATGCTTATCTGCATGTGCATATATGGAAGTTAGACAGTGCTCTTAGCCACAACCAGACACACTTATTCTTGTAGTGGTTAATCGTTTTGCAGAGACTCATAACTGATCAAAATGCTGAGAATACATGAGTCTGAGTGCTCAGCCAAAGAGGGGTCATCCACATCAACTTCCCCCAACTTAAAGCTTAGGAACATTGCAGGAGAGTAGACATGAATAATGTAAGAGCTGGGTGATGGGTTAGAGAGCTATGGAATGAGAAGGAATGAATGTCCTCCCAGCAAGAGAAGGCCATTGTACACAAGAATGAACAAAAGATGAGATGACTTGTGTAGTAAGATATTTACTTTGTCTGCACCTGTGGCACAGACCATGCCCATTGGGGGTGGGGACAGGGGCGGACGTGACCTGGGGGAATGGAGTCTGAGGAGCACTGGGAGCTCTCTTGCTTGCAGCACGGGGACAGGAGAACATCCGGAGGCATCCTCATTCTATATATGTTTTTAGTTTTTTATTCTATGTATATGGTAGAAATATCCATTCTAATATATCTTCTCTCTGCATCAAAATCCCTGAAGGATATTCTCTAGATGGTAATATAACCAGAATACAGTCTAGTTTTGGATCCACACGATCCACATGTGCTTCTAGTATCCTATTTTCTACCTATTCTAATATCTCACTACAGACCTGCACAGATAAAACAACTAAAATGTCCAGTATTTGTGTGTGTGTGTGTGTGTGTGTGTGTGTGTGTGTGTGTGTGTGGTGGCTCTGAAGTCCTACTCTTAGCTAAGAAGCTTTGACAGTTGTTAGCCACCTAGGGACAGACGGTCACATTGGAGTCATAGTGTGTGCCCACGTCCTAGTGGATGGTCCTACACCCATAGGTATATGGACAGCACTAATTGGGCTTAATTGTTTAATTAAAAACCATAAGAGGACATGCAGATGAGAGAAACAGCCATTGAGGAGTCTTGGTGCAGTTGGAGGGAGGTAGTAGGGGGTGGACATGATCAAAATTCACTATTTACATTATAAAATTTCCAAAGAGTAGTAAGATTAGAGAATCCCATGTAATCTGGCCAATTATAGAGATTATCAAATGAAGGAAGCTCCATAATTCTTTTTATGTTACCAAAATGAATTCATTAAACCTAAACTGACAAAATAAAAATGCAGCTGAGAAAAGGCAAGCTGAGCCCATCTAATTTAATGCCTCACAAATGGAAGTTTTTAATAAAGCATCCAGCAGATTTCAATAACACATTTAAAAAGTCATACAACTTACCTTTTGCCAATTGTTCTAACAGGACTGTTCTCACAAGCATTCGAGTCACCTGCGTGTGTGCAGAAGACACATTTGGCATAATATGAGTGTTTGTGCTAAAAACACCAAATACTACAGGGGCTTATAAATACTGACTTTTTCACAAAAGACATATCTTGCCGGATGGCCCAAGCTAACACAGGCTAACAATTCTCTTGCCTCAGCTTCCCAGGGGTGGTATTACAAATATGTACTACCTTACCTGTTTTAGAGTTGACTGCTTAAGGTAATGAAGTTTAAATATTTCAGTCTCAAAAACACCCAGGGATTCCTGGGAAATGCAAGATAAAAGGCAGTGATACCTAATATTCACTACTACTCGCCCTGATTGGGGGAGTTCTACACAGCCATCCGAGTGGGAGACAGCTTACAGAAAACAACTAGGGAAGGAAGAGGCACTGCATGAAGAGTAAAATCAGACAAGCTACACTTCCTCAGACAACAATGCTGCAAGGGAAATAAAACCACAGATACGGCAGTCTATAGAACCAGAGGAAACATTTACAAAACATGTATCTGAGAAATGGTTTGTATTTCTAAGATAAGGATTTTCTATAGCTCAATAGTAAAAAGCCACATAACTTTTTTTCTTCCTTTTCTTTTCTTTCTTTCTTTCTTTCTTTCTTTCTTTCTTTCTTTCTTTCTTTCATTTTCTTTTCTTTTTCTTTCTTTCTTCTTTTCTTTTTTTTCTTTTTTTGAGGCAGGGGTTCTCTGTGTAGCTCTGGCTGTCCTGGAACTCATTCTCTAGACAAGGTTGACCTTGAACTCACAGAGATCCACCTATCTCTGCCTCCCTGAGTACTGGGATTAAAGACACGTACAATTATGGCATGGCCCACGTAACCTTTTAAGATAGACAATTTTCCACTCCAAACAGATGTTTCTCCAAAGAAGACATCCAACCTGTAAGTATGTGAGGAGGTGCTGAATATCTAGTCATCAGGGACATATGAATCACACCCACAAGGACATAATGATATTTATACCATATAGATATATGCAGTATGTATTGATGAAATCAGCATATTTAATGTTTCCTTCTTAATACTTGTGTTTGCAGCCTCTTGTGTCACCCCGCCACCACCCATGGGATGCATGCTAGGTTACTGTGAACTACTCTGATTTGGCAGCTCTGCTGCAGAACACTAGAACTTATTTCTTTTATGGTATTTTATTCTTTAATGCTTTTAAAAAGATTTATTAATCTCTCTCTCTCTCTCTCTCTCTCTCTCTCTCTTGTGTGTGTGTGTGTGTGTGTGTGTGTGTGTGTGTTTCCTGCATGGGTGTATGTGTACCAAATGTGCGCCTGTGGCCTACAGAGGACACCATATCCCTTGGAACTAAAATTATAGATGGTTGTGAACCACCATGAGGGTGCTGGGAATTGAATCCAAGTCCTTTGTAAGAACACAGACTCTTAACCACTGAACCATCTTTCAGCCTTTTCCCTCTTCTTCTTCCCTTTTAGCTCATTACCCATCCTCCCTCTACCTTCTCTTGCCACCCTATCTTCTAATAATCATGGTCCCATATTCAGACTGATTTGAGTATCATTCATATGTGAAGGAGACTATGAAGCATTGGTCTTTCTATGTCTAGACTATTTTACTTGGCATAATATCCTCCTGTTCCATTAATAATGCTGCAGATGATAGTATACAATTCTTTTAATGGACGACTAACATTCCATTGTGTGTATATACTGTCACATTTTCTTATCTTATTGATGGGCATCTAGGTTGATTTACATCTTAGTAAATCATGAATTGTTTAAAAATAAACATAGGACATGCTTTCCTTGATATCACTTTACATCTAGAACAGTGGTTCTCAACCTGTGGGTCGCAACCCCTTTGGGGGTTGCATATCAGACATTTATATTAAGATTCATAACAGTAGCAAAATTAGTTATGAAGTAACAACAAAATGAATTTTATGATTGGAAGTTACAACACGAGGAACTGTGTTAAAGGGTCACAGCATTAGGAGGATTGAGAACCACAAATCTAGAAGGAAAATAGTTGAGGTGTATGATAGATTTATTTTTAGATTTTTAAGATATTACTCACTTAATAACTATTTTATTTAACTTTCCTACCAAGTGTTAGTGAGTTTTCTTTTCTCCATTTTCTTCCTAACAATTCATCAGTTTTTCCTTTTGAGATAACAGTTGTTCTAGTTGGGGTGAGATGGTAGCTCATTGTGGTTTTGATTTATGTTTCTCTCATAGCAAATGATTGACACATCAATGTAGCGTTACTACAGAGGGTGACCGCATATGTCACCACAACATGGACCTGAGCATATGGGACAGAAGTGATGGACATCACAGAAGAATAGGCACCACTGGGGTACAACCACTTGTAGGGAAATGGCCAAAGCCAACATGACTGGAAAGCCCAAGGATCCTGTATGGATGGTTCAATAGCCTTTAATAGAGAGAGGATATAATAATTCTCCTATTTTTGTAGTTACACAAAAAATCTAAAGAATGGTTGTTAATACAAGATTTTTAAAAAGTTCATGAGACAGCCTCAGGAGGCTATTGCTCAGCTCCACCTAAAAAGGTCTGTGAAAATGCAAATGAGACCATGTCAGCTAATGGAAGCTTTATAGCTTGGATTAGAAAAGACTACTTACAAACTTTAAATAATTTTCAAAAATTATTGGGAACTATGACTATATTTTAAATTATCTACAGGGAATCTTGACCCCCTCAATGAGATTCTTAAGGGCAGTTGTGACCCTAGTTCATCTAGACAGCTCACAGAAGCTGCTAAACAAATGCTAACTCAAATGGAACATGCAATTGACTTGCCTATGGAGCCTTGTATTGGTGTGTAATAAGGATCAAGAGAAACAAATAGGATGGATAGATGTTTATTCAGGGAGAAATAACTCACAACATAGACAGATGAACACCAGCAGGTTCCTGGTCCCAAGGATGCCTCTGGATGTACTCCTGTCCCCATGCTGCAAGTGAGCGAGCTCTCTGAGCCCCTTCCTCAGACTTAGTTCCCCCAGGTAACATCGGGCCCTGTCTCCACCCCCAATGGGCGTGGTCTATGCCACAGGTGCAACAAGGTGAATATCTCACTACAATTCCCCTGTTAGTCTAAAGAAAAGATTTGGGCTAGATACAAAAGTGAATAACAAGTGTGCTCTAAGGAAAGGAAAATCAAGAACATACAAACTTAAGACCTAACTATCTAGTCCTAGAGCGAAGTCGAAATGGGGTTTACAATAGAGTTGTTCTAAGCTGGAAAGCTTAAGTCTAGTACCTAATATATCTAACTAGGAAGAGAGAATAATAGTTGAGATAATTTAATCTTCAACCTCATCTAAGACCTGAGAAGGAAAATATGATACTAGGGTAGACAGGAAGTGCAGGTGGGCAACTTCCAAAAGGTGCAGCAAGGACAGAAACAGCAGGCTACCTGGACAGTCACCCAAGGTCTCACAGCAACATTGGTACAGCCGGTTTTGGCTAAGGCCTAGAGTACCTGACAGACCACAGCAAAGCAGGGAGGTAAAAAGGCTGTCTTACCCTGACTTGGCAGGGTTCAGCAGTTTTCTATGTTTATCTCCTGCAAGCACATAGGGCAGCACATCCAAATCAGTGGTTGAGGTGGGGGCAGTTCTTTGCCCAAGAGGCCATAGCTGAAGCAAGGATGGACTCCAGAAGGAGCAACAACAGTGTCCAACATTTTTCGGGAAAGTGCATGGTGCTGTCAGGAGCAATAGTGTCTCATGTCAATGGAGTACTAATATTAAAACATTTAAATGCCATGTTCTGCAGGTTTATGAAGTCTTTGAAGATTAAGCATCTATTTTTGACTAATCTCATAGGTATAGGAAATATGGGTGAAGATAATTGATAATACTCAGGAACCTAGCTATAACACCGATTGAAACTTCCCTGAGTAAAGCAGGGACAAATATGTAAGCAATGTAACTATGTACATATATATACATGTAAATCCCTAAAGCAGAGGTAGAGTAGATATCAGAGGCTGGTAGTCAAAGAAAGGTAAGATCTTTTTGCTTCCAGGCAACCTAAGACAGGTCACACATGACGGGATGTGTGTTCCAATGACAGGTAAGGCTAAAGTGTGGGGAAAGACAACCTAAGACAGAAATGCAAGTGTTAATTAATTAAATTTATTATTTTAGGGGAAAATGTCAGGGCTCATAAAGATGGCTTCACTTCATCTTGGTACAAGGCCAGAGAGTTCAAAACTATCCATAGTAAGTCATAAGACCTAAAGGTCTAAGGCATGGCTACAGTAGGATGTTTGATCTTGGCCTTAGGTGTCTTATCTAAATAACAACAGATTTGATATAAGGTGTGGTTACTCTTGATCCTCAAGGCCAGATAAGGAGAAATTGAATCTAAAGTGTGGTTACCAAATCCATGGAGAATTGAGGAAGTCTGTTTGTTCTTTATATATGATACCATGTTCCCCCCATTTTTAAAGGTATTTTAGAATGGTAAAGAATAAATTTGGGGCATTCAGTGTGGATTGGATTTAGCCCTTCTGACTCTATCCTGTGTCTCTGACTTTTCAATCCACATTCCTCCTCTCAGGTACTAACTAGGCAAGTTGGCTGTCTCGGACTGTAGCTCCACAAAAACATACTCCCACAAATGACGTTGAATACTTTTCATAAATTTAGTGACAATTTGAATTTCTTCTCTTAACATGTATCTGCTCATATCCTTTGTCAATTTTAAATTGGATTATCTGTCTTTGCTACTGAGTTGCTTTTCCTTATATAGTTAGGATATTAATCCTTTGTAATTTGAATAGTTGGCAAAAAGTTACCAACTTGGAGATTTTCTCTACAATCTTGATCACTTTTCTTGCTGTGTGGAATCTTTGTAGTTTGATTTAATCCTCTCTGCATATTTTTGGATTTGTTCCTTATGGTTTAGGGGCCTTAGACAAAACAAACTGCAAAATCCCTACACACACTGTCTTCCCTCTTATCTGGGATCACTCCCCCTATAATTCCTTTAAGTAGTTTCATGACTTATATTTGTGGATTTGATCCCTTTGAGATTAATTCTTCTTATGAGGTGAGAGTGGAGGCCGACGTCAATCTTCTGCGTTTGCATATCCAGTTTCCCATCATAGTAAAAGCTGTAACATCCTAAAACCAAAATAGAACCTAAATCACTGTGGACAGAGATGGAGCAAGTGAAACCAGCCACACACAACGTCTGTGAGTGTTAGGAGAATGAGAGAGACCCTCGTCTACTGGTCCAAACTGATTCCTGAGATATACCATTCAGTGCAAAGAGCCGGGCAAAGATGGTTTGTGGAACCACCATTTGTTTCGGGAAAAGCCTGGAGTCTTTGATTTATATTTCATGTGCTATGTAAAGATAAGCTGTTAGATTTATGAGAGAAAAGGAACAAAATGGAAGGGACTATGTATCTTAGTTTATGGAATTAATTCTAAAGCAATTTAAATATGTTTTTACATAGTTATAAACCAAAGTAAACTGCAAAGAATGCAGTGAAACAAATTTAACTACAAGTTGAGTTCAGCACAGGAGGAATTCTTTCAAATGAAAAGGGTTGGGGCATCAACACAGTCATTTGACTAGATCCTCTGTGAGTTTTATAAGTGAAAAAAGGTCCTTAACTCTTTATTAACCATACAGGTTTTAGTGGTGATCATATTGTTATGAAATGGCTGGGTGGACATTGAACAATCATGTGAATGAAGGCTTATGCTGTTATAAAGAAAGAAAGGACACACGGGTGACAGTTAAAGTCAAGAAAGCCCAGCTATGCTGAATTGAATTGGAAATATTAATACTAATTTTTGAAAATAAAAGTTAGCCTCATTTATTAGGCTCACTGTAGTTGTGCTTTGTTACCTTTGGAATCTTTGCTTAGCTGCTGTGATTTGTTAATGAATGAGCTGAGAACATTATCTTTAAAAAAGTACTGACTGGCCACAGAGGATGCTCAAAGACCATGACTTACCCAATAGTAAGAGATATGTTTGTTCCCCATACTGTGGCACTGGATGTCACTTAGAGAAAACTGAGCTTTATAGAGGAACGGGTGACTGCAGATCTGGGCAAGAACACAATAAACATGGATCTGTATCTTATAACACTTAAAAGTCCCCCCACCCCTTCAGAACTATTTTCATTTTGATAGAGGGCACACAACAGGAAGGACAGCAAGCTAGTGTGGCAGGAGCAAGTGATAGCTCAAAAGGGAAGGAATGAGAGCAGATGAGTGGTATAATGGTATTGAGGTATGATGCCCAGGGACCTGATTAGGTTTGAGGCACTTAGTTCCTCCAGTAGTCTGGAGAGTCTGTTACTCGTAGATCAGCTGAATATTTTGAGAAGTTGCTTGCAGTGAGGAGGAGCATCCTCAGCTAAGATGAATCCCCTATTTAAATAGCATCCCTGATTAAAGTGGGACAACTTTAAACGATTATCGCAGCTGCCCAAGAGGTCCTGTTGGGTTGGCTGAGGCTTACAACTTTGATTATGTTACAATTTGTCTCTTATTCATGCTGAGTCTTATTTACTTCAGTCCCATGATGGTCTGAATGAGAAATGTGAAATGGTATTTAGTTTGTAATCAAACAAATAAAGCTTGTCTGAAGATCAGAATATCGAACACCCAGTTAAGCATTAAGCCACTAGTTAGTGACACACACACACACACACACACACACACACGCACACGCACACACCGCACACGCACACGTACACACACACACATATACAAATCCACTAGTTAGCTAGACACCTAAGTTATTAGTTAGCCCTAGAGGATACACAGTAGTGGCCACACTTTAATCCCAGCACTCAGGACACAAAGGCAGATGGATCTCTGTGATCTACTCATGAGAGTGAGTCAGTCTAAAAGAGAAATAGAGCTCACACGTTTAATCCCAGCATTTGGGATGACATGCCTTTAATCAAAGCACTAGAGAGGAATGTCTCAGGGCAGTGTGAGGTTTGGTGGAGAGCATTGCAGTCTGTGGTCACTCTGAGGACAGGATTACCCACTTCCCATTCTTTTGGTCTGAGCCTTAGTAGAGATAAAAACTCTCTAGTGGCTTGGCTGCTTTGCTTTTCTGATCTTAAGCTTGAACCCCAAGATCTGTCTCTATTTTTACTATTCATTCTACGGAAATGAGCACCATAGCCCAGGTATTTGACTTCTTCAGTCGCTGTTGATCACACTGTGTGAGGTTATGGAACATTTAGGAAGTCATCTTTCTGAAGAAAGTGCTCAGTGAGGGCAGACCTTATAGGATCATGGTCTTACCCCATATCTAGTTCAGTCTGCTTTGTCCTTGCTGTTGAAGGTGTGATCTCACAGCTTCCTGCTCCTGCCACCTGTTTGTTTCCATGCCTTCTCTGCCATTGTGGACTTTCTCTCTCTAGAACTGTAAGCCCAAATAAACTCCTTTGTGTGTGTGTGTGTGTGTGTGTGTGTGTGTGTGTGTGTGTGTGTGTGTGTGTGAGTTGCTTTTGGTCACAGTATTTTATCACATCACAAAATGCAACTAATATATTCTCCCAGACAAGTTCCCAGTAAACCACTTTTGTGCAAACCCACATTGCAGAGTCTGTTTCTTGTGGAACCTGGATGAAGAAAACAGGTTTGGGTACATCTTGTTTAGAGGCCCCACTGCCCATAAGATCCAGCACCTTCATTTTGTCCCACGAGACCAGCTTCCGATGGTCCTATTATGGGACATGACCTATATTCACAGCTCTAACTACAGACTCCCACTAGGAATTTAGTTTATTCACTGTCCTCCTAGATGAGGTATCTTATTATTTGAGGTCATTTTTATCATGAGCAATGTTGCCAGGAAACAAGCTGACTGTCCACCTTTATTAGTTTCCAGGGGAACGAAGCTGGATAGTTAACCCAAGGTCTTATTTCCACAGAGAAAGAAAATGTGCTTTGTTAACCATTTATTCACATTTTAAAAGCCACGAATTCATAAAGATAACTTCAGGCAAACAAAAATGCAACATCCCTTATTTAGAGAGTATTAGGAAACCAACTCATTATTTTGAAACCTGGTAAGTAAACAGAAATGAAATAGTTTATCCAGACTTTTTCCTATATACTGTGCCTTAGGATAATGAATAATCCGATAAAAATTTTTAATAGAACTATTCCAGCTAATAAAGGAAGGAGGACAGAATTAAGCTATCATCCTGTTGCAGCTTCTAATGAAAAGATGAATCTAGGCCTGAATCTTCCACAACTGCTAATAGCATCAGAGGGAGGCAACTTGATGTTCTGTGCCTCTGATGGGAACTCACAGCATGACTTACAGCATTCTTGCAGAAAATTCCATCCAAATATGATCAGGCTTCTAGTTCTTAATAGTCACTGTCAGGGATCAAAGATCATGCTAAATGATACTGTGATACTATTTCCAGTATCTAGACTATGAAAACTATATGAGACAAATAAGAATTTCTTCAAAGAATACAATGACAGAGAGGGGAGGAAGTGAAGAGAGAATGATGAAAAACAGATAAATAGAGAGACCAGGATTTATATCTAAAATAAAGCAGCATATCAACCAATTGCAATCATGAACTGCATTTGAATGACCTGTAAAAATGATAAGTCACTTGAGGTAAATTTGAAATTGACTGAAGATTACACAATACAAGAAAAGGTTATTGATGTTGAGCTGTAACATATTAGTTGAGTATGTTGAGTAATCCTTACCCAAAATGTTTAGCTGTAATGTATAGTTTGAGTATTCCTCACCCAAAATGTTTAGCTGTAATGTATAGGTTACCCAGAATTCTTGGAATCAGAAACTCTAGAGTTAAATTAAAAAAAATTAGAGTATTTACATACACATACCATATAAATTTGTGTGCATGTGTATGCATGTATGCATGTATGTATGTATGTATGTATGTATGTATGTATGTATGTATCTTGGTGGTGGAAAAACAAACCTAGGAACAAAACTTAATTATTTCATATGTACCTTCTGTACATAGCCAGATGGTAATTTCAGTCAGTATTTTGACATTTTGTGCATGAAACAAAGTTTTATGGTATATGCATTTCTATTTGTATCACATTGGTGTTGGAAACATTTTTGAGTTATAGAGCATGTCAGAATTCTGAGAGTTTGAATTAGGGATGCTCACCTAGTCTGTTGTGTGTAGTGTTGTTATATTAAACGCACTCTCAACTTTTAGATGTAGAGGCAGATGAAATCACAGATGAAATAGTAAAACAATTTGTTTTTCTCTCAAATAATCTGCACCATGGGAAATAGGTATAGAATTAAATAGGATTAGTCATGCGTTTATAAACAGTGAAAGTGGGAAATGGTTTGTTGGCTCAGTTTTCTTTACTGTTACAAGTTTGAACATTCCTTTTGAAATGACTAGAAGCATTTACATTTTAGTACAGTAATCTCAAGAAAAATCTTGCCTGCATTCTTTGGTTCTTACTATTTGTCTTAGTTAGGCTTTCTGTTGCTGTGAAAAGACACCATGACCATGGCAACCTTTATAAAGGGAAACATTTAACTGAGGTGGTAGCTTATAGTTCATAGGTTCAGTTCACTATTATTACTATTATGTCAGGGGGCATGGAGGCACCCAGGCAGGCATGGTGCTGGAGGGGGGCTGAGAGTTCTGCATCTGGATTCTCAGGAAGCGGGAAGGAAGGGCGAGACACTGGGCCTAGGTTGAGTTTCTAAAACCTCAAAGTTCTCCCCAACCCCTACCTCCCATGACACAAAGGCCACACCTATTTAAATGCAGCCACATCTCCCAGTCATGCCACTCCCTATGAGCCTATGGGTGCCATTCAAACATCCACAGTTTTGTATACATTTGTGAATAAAATAGGCCTTCCTATAATACATGGGTGGGGGGATGGACAATAGACAATGGAAGGTTAGGGAAATCTGTGTCTTCTGTGGCTACTCTTTGATTACTGAGCAATTAAATAGAAATATATTCTTTGTAGTGCTGCATACGCTCAAAGACATGAATTTATGCATAGACCAGAGGTCTCGGGTCAAGATGGTGGCAGGGCCATGCTTCCTATGAGGCGCCAGAGAAGTATTTGGTCCAAGTTCCTTGTTTTCTACTAATTTGTTGATTTTTAGTTAGTATTCAAAATAATGACACATGTGTATCATGGCACCTCCTTCTAGTTTGTTCCCGTCCCTTGCTGTCCTTTCCAGTGTTCTATGCTTTCCATCTTGCTGGTTTCATTTCCTTTCAAATAGTCTCCTCTTCTGTTTTTACATTACATGTATTCTATTGTCCTTTCTTTCTCACCATATTTATCTACCATATACTTTTATCTTTAAATACCGTACCAATATTTACCTTTTCTGAGCTTGGATGAACATGGCTTTATATGGAGTCTGGGAATCACATTTAGTTTCTGGGCTTTGAAGTTGATGGTTTGAATCCAGATGGTCCTCTAGGCTCAGGCGCTTCAACACTTGGCCTTCAGTTGCTGTCGCAGTTTTGAGAGGATGTAGAACCTTTAGGAGATGGAGCCCTGTGGAGGAAGTGTGTCACTGGGCTGGGCTTTGAGACTTTAGGGCCTTGCCTTCTAGTTTACTTTCTCTGCTTTGTGTTTGAGGTTAAAGATGTGATCTTGCAGCTTCCTGCTCAGGTTGCATGCTGCTGTGCCTCCCTCGCCATTCCCTTCTAGAGCCATAATCCAAAGTAAACTTAGTCTTCCTAAGTAGCTTTTGGCCACAATGTTTTAATCACACCAATGAAAAGTAATCAACACAGGCAACACATTAAAAAGATATATTTATTTTATGTGTACAAATGTTTTCTCTGCACATATGTAATCACACCATTTGCCCGGTGCCTACAGAGGCCAGAATAGGGCCCTGGGTCCCTGAAGCTAGAGTTATAGAAGGCTTTATGACACTGTGTGGGTGCTGGGAACTGAACTTGGATTCTCTGCAAAACTAACAAGTGCTCTCAACTGCTGAGCCAGCTCTCTATCCCTGAAAATAATAAATTCGGTTGCATATTCACCTGTGTACCCACATGAACAACATAGACACACACAATTAAAAAATAAAAGGAAAAGGAAAACTGATGATAAAATAGAAACAATAAATTATAGAATAGACAGAAGAAAATAATAAGAAAAATGGATCAGAAGATGCCTGACTTGGAGTTAGCTCTTTCTAGTCCATGTGCCAATCACTGTGGATACCCCCAACCTGTGATCCCAGTGGTATGATTAATGTCTCGGCTACTGCAAGCCCTTCTCTGCTTCAAGCTCTGGTGTGTTAGTTGTGAGTTCATCTAGGCTGGAGGTTTTTACTCTGTGTACCTGAGAATCCAGTGTCTAAGTCACAATATATATTAGGGATGCACCAGAGTGTGTGGAACAACCATATTGTTCAGATCTGCTTTGGGCAGATGGGGAGTTTGTCACTGTTGATTGTGGCAGTTTCAGAACTGGCTATTTCTACAAACCTCATTGTCCACGTGTCTTCCACACTTCATCACAGCCCATGGGCCCCTGCTCAAACTTCTTATTGGACTGAATGATTCCCTGCAGCCATGGCTTTTTTTCTTTTGGTGGTCTCATCCATCTATCCAATGCTAGGCATAGTGCTCATGCATTCCTGCTTTCTGCTCCCCAGAGCAGATTAGCTCCTAAGGACTGGACCCTTGGCAAAATGGCTCCTGGTTGCTGTGCTCTGGAATGGCTGGGCTAAATTCCTCTACAGTTTGCTTGGTATACAGATGGAGTCTCTCCAAATGCAGGTTCCTGAAGTGTGTTCAAAGCTTGTAGGAGCCATGGGCTTGCCAGGCTATTAGGTTTGCTTACCCACAGCAGATTTAACAGTGCTGATGTCATCAGCTTACCTTATTTGGGCAACAGTGCTGATGTCATCAGCTTACCTTATTTGGGCAGCAGTGCTGATGTCATCAGCTTACCTTATTTGGGCAGCAGTGCTGATGTCATCAGCTTACCTTATTTAGGCAACAGTGCTGATGTCATCAGCTTACCTTATTTGGGCAACAGTGCTGATGTCATCAGCTTACCTTATTTGGGCAACAGTGCTGATGTCATCAGCTTACCTTATTTGGGCAGCCTGTGCCATGACTTGGTCTCTGCTTTTCTCTGGGTTGCCCTTTAAATTCTCCCGCTGTGTCCAGCCTCCCCTACTTCTCTGTTGGTTGCTAAAGTTCTTCCTGACTTTGTCTGCTTATAAAATGAATTCTCCTTTGCTATTGACTCTCTTCTCACTCACAGAGTCAAGGATTAGGTGTTGAATGATTGTCATTCTGAGGTTTCTGAGGTTAGGAGATGCTAAGTGGAAGAACTCTTAAACACCCCTGCTCATCCCTCCACCCCATTACCTGGTTAATACAAGGTAATTCCTATCCGTGGTGTGTATGGAGAGGTTTATATATACAGGTCTTACATACAGAGTATGATGGTTTCTCTTTATTGGCAACCTTTCTGGATTTGGAAACATGTAGGGAACATGTGTCTGGCCATGTCATTGTGGGTGTTTCTACAAGGCTTAACTGAGAAGGGGAGCTCTATTCTGAATATAGAAGCACCATCCCCTGGGCTGAAGTCCTGGACTTTATAAAAATCTGGAAAAGGAGGAAGCCAGTCTCTGCTCCCTCATCAGCCAAGAGATGTTCCCGTGAGCTGCCAGTGTTGTGGAGTCTTCCAGCTGTGATCTGCTTTATCCCCAACTCTGAGCCCCAACAAACCTTTCTCCTTAAATTGCTTTTCGTCAGGTATTGGACTGCCATGATGAAAAAGTAACCAATACTAAGGCTTATCAAAGGATTAAAGATTGCCTTAAATAATTCCTCTTATTTAGTTAAATTTCCATATGTGGTTATTATTTGCAAGTTTTTAGGTAATCAAATTTATTTTCAAAATCCTGTTATATGATCTATTTTAAACCTTCTACAAAGCTATGAACTACTAATGGTAAAGCCATAGATACTATTTTTTCAGGCATCATTGCATAGGCATTCCAGCCCTATCAGGTACTGTTTCCATTTCTCTTGGTGTGGCTGCATAGACATTCTAGCCTTGTTAGGTAATGATGAGACACTGACTCTTGCTTATTGAGTTACCCTAGCTTAGGAACCTGCCTAGGAAACCAGAGGTTAAGACTACCTATTGATGGGAGATGTTATTCTGTAAATATGTTTCTTATACTGGTTAAACAATAAAGCACTGTTGTGCCAATGGGAAAGCAAGATAGGTGGGGCTAGGAGACAAGGAGGAAGGAGGAAGTAGTGAGGAGGGGACAGCATGTAGAGCCTAGAGGAAGCAAGATGTAGGCCCGCAGCGCTCAGATAAGATGACCACGTGGAAATACTTAGATAAGTAGAAATGTGTTAATCATTAAGACAGAGCTAGCCCATAAACAATAATAGTAACTGGCCAACAGGATTGTATCAAATACAGGGTCTTAGAGTGTTATTTGGGGCTCGCGTGGCAGCAGGACCGGGCGGCCTGCGGGGAGGAACAAAGAGTGGGTCAGGCGGCCGGCAGGAAAAACCTGCCTGTAACAACCTATTGTCAAAGTCACAGACATATAGTGCCACAGAATGTTAGAAGCTCCCATGCTCCCTAAGATAACCCAATTCTTTCTTGTGTCTTAGTGGAGTAACTTACAAAAGTCTGGGCGTCATCTAGGTCATTCCGGCATACCCAGGTGTAAAATCCAGGTGACCTGTGTTCCAGGTGCCTGCCTTTCCCAGGTGTCCTCAGAACAAGATAAAAGAGTGTCAAATGATGGGTGACGGGAAGAAAGTGCTGAAAACATTTCATGTGACATTTACCATACTGGAGAGTTCAGGTTTATAAGCTTCCCTGCATTCAAGAGGCTGTTAAACTCTCTAATTGCTCATTTATCTGATGGCAGAAAAATCAGTCCCCACAGATACAGACTGACAGGTAAATAGCTTGGTGAAGATGTATTCAAAAGGATAAACTAACACAATATGTCTCCTCTTAAGAGAATACCCAAAGCATAAGATTGCACCATGCTTTGTAGCAGTATTTCTTTTGCAGTCACCATTGACTGCAATACCCAGTTTTCTTGATGGATATTGCATTCTTTTTGATCCATGAAATATTGTACTTTAAGTAAAGTTGGCAGGTCCTATGGGGGCCTGCAGAACAGAGCAATTTGGAGAAGGTTGAAGAAATCATGTGTAGATTAGAATTGAATCTAGAGAACTCTGATCTCTTCTAGACAGATGCATTTTACCTTGAGCAAGTATGTAATTTCATGATGCCTCTCTCTCCCCTCCCCACCCTAGAAAAATGAGAACAAAAATGTATTATAGTAGTGTTTCCCTTATTGGAGGGGTTTGGAAGTCTGTAGCTATACAGCATCATATTCAGTGCTTGGCTTCTTATGTGTGTTTAACAGCGATTTACACCGTTGCAGAGAGGCCAAAGTGGGCACTGACCAGTGGCACCAGTACACTACAGGTTCCAGCTACCTTGGTATGGTTTTGGATTCTGCCAAGCTGGCTTAAGTTTGAATATGGTTACTAATTGGCTATGCAGCATTGCATACATTGCTTAATATTTTAAAGTTGCTGTTAGCTCATCTGTGAAATAGGGAGCATTATGATAAGAGTATCCACTTTATGGGGCATTTTTACATATAAATGAGTTGCTAGTGAATCCTCAAACAATGTCTTGCATTTGACTAACTATTATGATTTTCCAGAAGCTACCATTCAGATATGAAAATACTGTGATAAAGGAAGAGAATTATGTGAAAGTCCCTATAACCAAAGTGTGGGATGGGGCTCATGTGCTCATGTTTCCAGCTACAGCCTATCACTGTTTGTCATATGGCTGAACCTTGTGAGTGATTAGCACACTTGTGGGGAGTTGAGGAAGAAGCCACAAGAGAGAACACCCTGAGAGCGACTGTACGCCCAGGACTGGAAAGGACCTCAGTTTCCTATATTTCAGACTCACGCTAATGTAACACCCTCTACCCATGCTTCCCCAAACCTCTTTGCATTTCCCTGGCAATGGGAGCTTTCTTTGTCTGCCCAGGGAGACTCATTTCAGTTCAGGTTGGGAAAGGCTCTAGCTAGTGGGAAGCTCCAGAGATAAGATGTGGCAAAGCCCAAAGAAACAGTCACTCTGACACTTGTTTTCTTCTTAGGAAAGACTTTTAATTGATTTTTATTGATCAACCAGTTTGGGGGATGTTAATACTCTCAATTGGTGAACCACAATTTTTCCCCCCATGACATACTCAGTGTTTTATTTGCAATCAAAAGCTTTTTGAATCACACAGGAAAATAAGTAGGTTCATGTTGAATCAAATAAACAACCTATTTGTTTTGTATTAGTCCCAAGCTGCTCTCAGAATCAGGTTTTTCTTGTGCTAATTATATAAAAGAGAGCATCAGCCTTACTAGCCAGCCTATGTAACAGTTCTGAGCTTGCTTAACAATAGCTGGTTTATGTTGCTAGTTTTAATTATCTGTGCCTCTTCCAGCTCTCAGGCCTGACTTCACTGAGTAGAAAATGTTCCACACCAGACATGGAAACTCTCTGAAGTGATCCAGTTTCCCCGTGATAGCTGGGATTGATCATGCCAGGCATGTAATTTCTGTGTTGGGTCACTAGCATGCAGAACCTGGCATGGCCAGCTCTCAGATTTTCTCAATTAGTAGGGCCTGGAAATATAGGGACGGAAGTACAACTTCTTCATGGATCACTGATGATAATGATAACAACCTAATGTTGATAACAAGAGGGCTTCTGGTATTTTCTTTGATTCCCAGACCTGTTGTAGGATATTAATTTAAGGTGTGTTACTTTTATTTTTGCTCTGGAACATTTGTTTAATGATGCAAAGATGTGTTTGATTAAATAAAATTCACCTGCGGTCAGGAGGCGGAGTCAGCAACTTAGCTGACAGGAAGTTGTAGGGAGGAGCTGGGTGGAGAAGGGTTTATAAGGAGTGGGCACGCATGACCACAAGGACTTCTTGGAAGACTCCAGGAGGTAGGCTAGGTGAGCTGCTTGCTATTTAACCTCTCTGGGAAGCAGGATTCTTCCTTAACCTTTGAATCTTGAGTTCTTTAGTGGGATGGAGATTTAAATAAGTTTCTCTAGTAGCTTTGAAAGAGTCAGTGCCTGAGGGAAGAGAATTCTCCCGGGCTCCTGCTCTCGAGGCCTAGTGGAGCTGCAGTTGCTGAATAGCATAGCCTAGCATAAAAGGCTAACACAAAGAAAAGGAACACAGACCCACATAGGATAGTTATGGGGGAAAACACCATATACCAGATGTGGGCACAACAGCACCAGTTGCTAGACATTGTACCGACTGGCTCTTTAAGGGGTCTGCAGCAGGTAGTTTTGTGATCCTGCCTGCTGCAAGCATGTGCAGCTATCCAGTTCAGTCTTCAGTAGGCTTGCAACCCATTTAATCCATATGGATGTTATAATCAACTAGACAGTGCCAAAAGTTCCGTAACATTCTGGTTGCCATTTCATCTCTATGTTTTAGTGTTAACTAAAATAAACTTGTGTCTCATGATTTAATACCACTTGGCCTCTGTTATTCCCGGATCCCTTCATTAAAATGGCAATGATATTTCACATTATTCGTTGAAGTCATTACTAAAATATTTTGACAGTATTATAATATTTAGACATTTCTAATTTTTTTACTACTGTATTATAGTTTTATACATTGAACTTGCATACTATGATCTAGTTAAATACATTTATTGGTCATAGTAAATCAATTGTAGACTTAGAATTTTGTCCACATGTCATCTGTGCATAAACATTTTCTTACATTGCAATTTTTATAAGTGTATGGCGTTTATTTCTGCTTCATCATGCAGACTTCAATACAGTGTTAAATGGAGAAAATGACAGTGACTGTCTTTGCCATGCCTACTGTGTTTTGCCTTTATAATTTCCTTCCATTCCTACTTCTAAAATTAAAATAGATGTTATATTTTGTCAAAAAATTCCTGTTTCTATTGAGATATTCAAATGAATTTTTTCATTTTCTTAATCTACCAGTGAGATCATCTATTCTTTAAATTTTCTTTTCAGGCTTAAAAAATTATGAATTACATGTCTAATAGTCTTGGAGTGATTATATTTTGTATTATATCTTGTCTAGTTGTGATAGGTTGTGTTTTCAAAGGAAAGTGTCTATTTTTTCAGAATATTAACATAATTATTCATAATCTCTTATGTTTGAGGACTTATAAGATCTGTAAGGATGGTCCTTTTTGGATCTGAAGCATACCTTTTTCTTTGTCAGCAGAAGACTTTCAGCTTATTAATATCTTTACAAAACAATTTGGACGCTGGGCATGGAGCTTAGGTTCTTTAATCTGAGCACCTGAGAAGTCGAAATAGGTGAGCTCTGAATTTTCAGCTAGCCTAGTCTACACATCAAGTTTCAGGATAGGCAGTGTTACAATAGTGAGACACTATTGACTCAAAATAAATGAACAAACAAACAAACAAACAAATAAACAAATAAATAAACAAAACAGCTTAGTTTTGTTGACTTTCTATATTATGCTTTCTGTCTTATGGGTTTTTATTCTTATTTTTATTGTATTTTTCTACTTTGCCACTTAATTATTCTGGCTTAGTTTGTTTATTTTTTCTAACTCCTTATGCTATGAATTTAGACTTTCATTTTGTAACCTTCTTCCTTCCTGTGTGAGTCTTTAAAGCTGCCAGGGGTCCTGATAATTGCTTGTTGGGTATTTGTTCTTTCTTCATTCCTGGACACACACCTCACAGGAGACCCCGATCTAGACAAGCCACAGTTCAAATTCTCTTCTAAGGTGGCTTTGGGTTGCTTGTATGAAGATGACAAAGCTGTCACAGTGTCCCAGCATGGGGAAAAGGAAGATTATATTTTCTGGTTATGACTATAACACTTTCTCCGTTTCACCTGCTCTTTTTCAAAGGTTGTCATCTAGTGGTAAGATTATTTGCCTTTGTGCATTCTTTGGGAGGGTTTTTAAAATTATAGTACAATTATCTTTATCATAAATATTTGTGACAAACATATCTGATGCCACTAAGTTTGTGGTGTTTTGGTGGACAATGCTAAGGGACCTTTGGAGAAGCCTTTAGCTTCTTCCTTGCTTTTCTTCGTTAGTTTTATATTTCATATTTTTACTTGAAAACATGTAAATTTCGTTAACACTTTCAAAGTGCCTAACATATTTCTAGGCAAATGTTCTGTGTGTGTTTAGATTTCTGTGTGTGTTTAGATTTCATTGGCACTGAGGATTTTTCCCTTATTAATTACTAATTTTCTAATTCTGTAGTTTGCCTCTTTTTTCCTTGATTAGGTTAGCTAATGTTATATATTAATTATTATGGTCTTTTAGCCACGGAATCTGATTATAACACATTTAACCCTATTATTTAATTTTAAAATTAAAATATTTAGTTCTATTATTTATGTATTATCAATCTATTATCTTTTGAGCTTTCATCTTTCTTGAATATTTTAAAAATTGTTTTTCTCTCTTTTAGATTTTTGTGTTGCATGCTCATGTCTTCAGTAAAACTCTGCAACTTTGAATATGGCCTGGTTCTAATTTATAATGTCATTGCTTTGTTTTTTTTAGATATTTGACAGTTACAATGTATCTATTATTTCTGATTCAATAGTTAATCCCCTCTCCATTTCTAAAGGCTAGGCTTTTCTACATTTCCGTGCTTGTTACTTATGTATCGCTTTATTATGCTGCCGCTTAGAATGAGATTTGTATTTTAACAGCTTCCTGGGTTTTATGTTTAAAAGACACTAATTTTGTAAATGCACCCATAGCAACCTAGAAAGACACAATTTCCATGATATTGTTCCCATGTTTTGCTTCCTTATTTTCATATGCTTTCTTTGTCAGAGAGCTAAAAAGGTACATTAAAGCCTTTTGTTGTTTTGTACTTTTTGTCAGGTTCTCTTTGTATTTCCCATGATTTTACTCTACAAATGTTGACATTTTGCTCTTTGATTACTAATGGTGTGTGATTGTATTAGCTTCACAGTTTGTAGTTACCATCATTATTAGATGACTGCTCCTACCCTCCATGTGATGCTTTTGACCCAGAATTGGTTCTGTCTGCCAGCAACTTCACAATCTCTAACTTTCTCTACTCAAATGTCTGCCCGGGGTTAGAATTATTGTTTGGTGGAAAGGGAAGTGGTGTGGCTCCTTCTCTGCCCTAGGTCTTGCCTACGTTGTTTGTCCTTGTAATGGAGGGAGATTGTCTGCAAGTTCTTAGCTTCTCCTCACTCCAGTGAGGCCCAATGTTTCTTTCTATCCCAGATGGGAGCCCTTAACACCCTTTCTTTTTCTCCTCCTCCTCTTTGGTAAGTTTTATAAGCATTGAGAAGAAACCCTTGAATAAGATACAAATCCCAAGCTGCCCCCGGTTTGCCCTGAATAAATAGTTTTATTATAATGCGGACAAAAACAGAAGAAACAAGTGTATGCAAAAGGGATATGTGAATGTATAGGCAAAACTGGATAAAAAGAAAATTACTTGAACATAGATTGCTAGTAACATACCTTAAACATTTTATTAACATCTGTTTATTACACATAATAATGGGCTTCATTAAGGCACCTTCATACATAAAGAATATGTGTTTTTATTACATTTCTCCCAATTAGCTTCTCTGGTTTCCCTGATTATCCCACTGAACCTGTTCCTCTTCCTACTCCTACTTTCTTGCCTTCATTGGTTTATTTATTTTGATGCCTCAATTCATGCCATAAGGATTAGTCACAGGGTCCTGGGTGGGGGATTATTTATCATAGCGGGCGTTCTTCACCAGTGGCTACAACGCTAAAGAAAATACCTTCCTCTTCCTCTGACCATTAAGTACCTAAAGATTCTCAGGGAGTGGTGGGATTCATTATTTTCAGGCAGGTCTTTGTGAGGGAGTCTTGAAAATTCTTTTTTTCTACCCCTATTCTCATGGCAGTCATGTTGCAATCTTGCACAGGTCTTGTATGGATAATCTCAACTGCTGTGGGATCAAACCTGCCACAGCGATGGTATGTTTGAGAAGCAGCAACCTCTCAGTCCTCACCTCTTACATTCTCTCTTCCCTATATTCAGTGATGCCTTTGAGTACATGATATTGAGTCTGTTTTTGGCTAGTATTTGTCTCTTGTTTTCTCAGCACTTTGACCACTTAAAAGCCTCTGCAATTAATACTGACCACATCAAAAAGAAAGTTCTCCGACCAAAGCTGATAGTAGCTCTAATCTATGAGCATTGGCATAACTATGGTAGACACATCCTGTCCATTTAGCAAAATGGCAGCTTCCTCACTAGAGCCTATGACTTCCCCAGCTTCGGATACTTGTGACTTTCCCGTGTGGAACAGGTCTCAGATCTGATCAGAGAACAGAACTCCCATTACTGACTTCCCACTATTGCATCAGTGGACACTTCTTTCCCTGCTACTCCATAGTGTGGTACTCAGAGTCTACAGCTATGAAACGCCTATGAGATAAAAATGGAAGGTATAAAAAATACTGTTGGGAGAAAGGGTTAAATGAAGAGATGGTGTAGGGACATGGCAGAGAGGAGGAGATGGAGCAGGGAGATGAATGGAAACTAAGGCTGTATGAAAAAATCCAGACATAAGCCTGACAATGGATAAGGTAATAAACAACAACAACAACAAATAATGAAAAAAAGTGCTTAAACAGAAGTGGCTGGATAAAACTGCTCCCTGAGACTATGGATTCCTAAGGGGGTCCCTCCTCTAGAGAACCCGGATTTCTAGTTTTCATCTGAGGCCCAGATGGTATCCTCAAAGCACTTATTACTATTGGCTACCATCTCAGGTTGCTTGTGGTAACATGATAGTTAGTGGCAATAAACTTCCACTGTCCCTGCTTCAGGATTAAATGTCAAAACTTAAATAGAATATTGTTTCTCTTTCTGGGAGCCTCAGCATGTCCCTGCTTCCTATTGACCACCTCTAAGCCAATCTGTACCCAGCAGAATAAGACAGAAGATACTCATTCTATGTTTACTTTTACAACTGGGCACTGGCTCATCTCAGAGTACATGAATTACAGGGCAGTGGTGGTTTCAGAGTGAAATGGGGGTGCATCGTAGAAAAATAGCCAATAGACAATGGGAGACAGGATGCTTCCAATAACATTCCTAGGCTACCCAAGCAGCTTTGAACTTGTAGATATAAACCCAGATTGAAAGAAATAATATGATACCAAGATACTGTCATTTCTGGAACATAGTTTGGGGAGCAATGGTGTATTTAGACACAGATAAATCAGAGATTTATCGTGATTGAAGTGCTACCTCAATCTTTATAGTCTTTGGAAACCAACAAAGGAGAGATGATGTCTCACTCAGTCTGGCTACTGCTGGCAATTTTGAGAGAGATTGTTTTGAAAACCTATTCATTATATGTGCTGAGAAACTACAAATTGCTTTCAACATCCTCTTTTGTTTTGTTTTGTTTTCAGAGAGGTGTGAAGTGTTCTGAAGGCTGCCAACAAAATGTCAGGTCAGCCAATAGAGAGAGCAGAGACATTGTTGTTTCCTGGTGACTTACATTCCATCTGAATTTGATTGGCTGACCTGAACCAAGAGAGGGTGAAAGGATGAAGGGCTGAGAGAGCTGCTTGGTAATGGTTTCTGTGGGAGACTTGCCACCTCCATCATTGTAATTCTAAGGGGAATACCCATAGCTTCATGCTCTGCTTGCATAGCAAAACTCCATAGCGGGAAAAGAGACCTCAGCACAAATTTCCTTGGGTATCTTTTATTAACAGACTTGGGCCAACTAAGTGATGCTTCAAAAGATTTTCAAACTTCCACGAAGGCAAATAAAATTATTAATCATAAAATATTCATCATGAATTTTGCCCATATTTTAGGGCAGATATGCAGCAGCAATGTTGTGCCAGGGCAGTGATCTGGTAGTCCTGGCTGCAGAGAACCCTGGCACATAGACTATATAGCAAACCAGCAGAGAAATGAATAGAGGCAAGATGAAGCCATTAAATACAGGAGTTCCCAGGGTCTCACTGCCAGCTAGAGCGAGTATTTAGGCAGTCATTGAACAGAGAGCCATAAACTTGGTAAACTGACTGGAGTCATGATTTTAGGGCATTTTTTTCCCTTGGGATCTTGAAGGGTGAAAATCACTGGGTTGAATTATTTGTCATTCGTGCTATTTTTGCAAGTTAAATTCACATAATGCAATACTTTTTGGAAGGATTGTGCCCCAAAAAGTCAATGGTTATTCCCATGGCACCAAGGAATTCTAAGGAACTGGCTTTCAAACTTCCATGGTCAAGAAGGAAGAGAATTCAAGGATGCTGGCCTCTTAGCTGACTTGGAGCCCTGAGCAACCCCCCCCCCGGTTTAATTTATCTTTCCCTCTTTCTCATATCTCATGTGCATGGATGTAAAGGTCGAGAAACTTTTTATTAAAACATTGTTTCTCTTAGAAAAGTCCTGAGTGGTAGGCTAAAAAGGGGAACTGTTCCAAGTGTTTGCAATCCCCACCCTTCTATGTTTTGGGTCCATTGTCTTGGGGTTACTTTCCCTCTACTTTGGAAGTCATAGTAAAGAGTTCCCCAAAAAGCTTTGCTTCACTCACACTTGGTTTAGCCTGAGCCTCAATAAAGGAGAGAAAGGAGACAGGCAAGGTGACTGCAGTGGTGGTTTCAGAACTTTTGGAATCCTTGCTACTGAAAAATTCAGTTTTTCCATTATCATGACCAGCACAGAGGAATACAGACTCGTCAGTCTGACATCACTATTCACATCCTTTCTCCTAAGCATTTGCTACTCACAAATAGAGCATGGAAGACAGGCAGATGGGTGGGGCAAGGCAAGGCAAAGGCTGTGACTGCAATGGGTACATTAAGGATGGGGGATGGGAGGGCGACTGAGGCCTCTGGTGCTGTGCTGGGGTTCTTGGGCTCACGATATTACAAAAGTCATAGTAGAGAAATAACCATCAGGAGGATCTGTTGTGATGTGGTGATGGCAGAATGCCAGCAAGAGCCTGGTGGCTGCTGTGGTCAGCGGATCAGTCAGTCTTTCTGGACTTTCCACTGGCAAGCCCACCCAGAGGTTCCACCTCAGCTACTATCATTGAGAAGGGCATGTTGTTGGCTCTTCTTGTCTCAGAGGATTGTGGGCCAGTAACAGAGGAGGTGCAAGCCCCAGCCACCTCCCTCAACAAAGTCAGATGGAGGAAGCTGAAAGCATTCATCTTCCTAGTGAAGACTGACTCAGGCAAATCATGGCTAGATCAAAGTTTTCACATTTAGTCACATGTGTTACAGAGTTACAGCAGCCAAAGGAAATGAGTTTAGAAAGAAAGAGTTGTAACGAATATGTTTTCCCGCCGGCTGCCTGGTCCCACCGCCGCGCCAGACCCCAATAACACGCTGAGACTCTATATTTGATATAATGCTGTTGGCCTGTTACTTGTTTCTTATTGGCTAGCTCTTTCTTAATGATTAACCTATTTCTATTACTCTAAGTCTTTCCACATGGCTCATCTTACTGAAGAGCGGGCCCAGTGCGCTGCTCTCTCCATGCTCTCCGTGCTGACTCCTTCCAATTACTTTCTCTTTCCTCCTAGTCTCCTAGCCCCACCTATCTTGCTTTCCTATTGGCCAACAGTGCTTTATTCATTAACCAGTATGAGAAACATATTTACAGAATAACATCTCCCATCAAAGAGTGGCTCCTTATTTGCTGGCCCGTTTCACAAAAGAGCACAGAAGGTGCACGGATTTGAGATGAGGAGACCTACTGTACAAACAATGAAGAAGGTAATTTCCATAAAATAAGTTGTTTCCACCTCCCACTCTCTACCTGTCCTTAGTACCTTGCAGATAGAATGTTAGCAATGCCCTTGGCTTCTCAGTCATGGAAAGAAAAAGCAAATTGGTGGAAACAAATAGTGACTCATTTGTCCAGAGGTAGGAGAGGAAGACAGACCTTCAGACACAAGTCAACCAGGGCTCTGGCCTTAGTGCTAGTTCTCTCTCTATGCACTGCTGTCCTGTGGGATGTCTGTATTTAAAGACTAGTTTTCTATAGTTAGTGGTTTTATATCTATACACAGCTCCATTCTGAGCAGGAGAGCGTCTCTTTTCCAAACAATGAGAAGTTCTGAATTGTATCTTGAGTCTGGCCAGTTTCTGTTGTAAGGGGGAGGGGATTATCTTGAAGGAGTTTGTGGATAACTGTCAGGTCCATCAGTCTCACTCACCTTTGTTCCCTCTACCCAGTAGGTGATCATAGATGGATGTTGGAGAGAATGTAGCCAATAATGTCCTTTTGGGGGATAGATCACTTTTTCACCAATAAGAAATCTGGTTGAGCAAGTCATGAGGAGCAAGTTGGTAAGCAGCATTCCTCCATGGCCTCTGCTTCAGTTCCAGTCTCTAGGTTCCTGCTCTGCTTGAGTTCCTGCCTCGGCTTCCTGTGATGATGGACTGTGATCTGAAGGTCAAGTAAACCCTTTCCTGTCTGAGTTGCTTTTGGTCATGGTGTTTTATGACAGCTGCAATAGAAAGCAAATGAAAACACCAGCGCAAGGAACAAGTGGCCCACGCTGAGTGGGAGAGGAAACGAAAGTCAACCATACTGACCTATTAAGAGCACTTTCCCACCAGTCTGGTCCCAGAGCCACATAAGTCCCAAAATAACACAGAGACACTGTATTAATTATGAGACTTGGCCAGTTACTAGAGTTTCTTATTGGCTATCTCTGTCTTAAATATTAATACATAAACACTAATATATGTATTTCTACATGGTCTTATCTTACCAAGGATGCCAGACTTGTGTCCTCTCTTCTCAAGTTCACATCGTGACTCTACTACATTTCCCAAAATCCTCCACCTCTCTCAGTCCCACCTATCTTGCTTTCCTGTAGGTCAACAGTGCTTTATTCATTAACCAATAAGAGAAACAAATTTACAGAATGACATCTCCCATCACTGACCTAGAGCTACATCACTGATTGAGATTGTACTGTGATGCAAACCAATTATCCTTTTTAAAGTTGATAAGTTGCCTTGTAAAACCAGAAATTCATATTAAATACCAATAGACCTATAGACACTATATAGTATTGTTCAAGATGGACTTAATACTGGTTGAAGATCAGATATTATACGAAGATGCAGTGGTGTTTAGTGGATTTCTAGAAGTGAATATTTAAACACACATTTCCTCCTTCCATCATTTCTTCCCTTTTTTCTCTTCTTTGGTTTGCTTGTGAATGTTCCATCTTCCACAGAAAAGCAATGACTGCTGAATAATTTGCTTCATAGTCTGGCCACAGCCTTGTAAAAGAAATACCAATATATGGATAGACAGAGAAGATAGAGATGTGATATTACACACACAGGAGCATTTTCTAGGCCTTTACCATTCTTTTTTTTCTATGATCTTAACAGACACAGGCTTTTGATTGCTTCTGTCTTGTTGAGAAACAATAAGTTGGTGCTAACAATACCACCCAAATTGAGCACATTTCCTGTGCAAAGCTAGCTTGGAAAACAGCATGTCTGCCTTGTTCTCTTTCTTTCCTTTTTTAAAATTTTATTTATTTTACATCTCAGCTGCAATTTCCCCTCCCACCTTTCCTTCCATAACCTCCCCCAGCCTCCCCTCTACTCCTCTTCCCATCCTCTACTCCTCTTCCCATCCACTCCTCCTTCATCTTTCAGAAAGGGGTAGGCCTCCCATGGGTGTCAACAAAGCATGACACATCAAATTGAGGCAGGATCAAGCTCCTCACCCTGTATCAAGGGTGGGCCAAGCAACCCAGCATAAGGAATAAGTTCCCCAAAACCAGCTCAAGCACCAGGGACAGGTCCGGATCCCACTGTTAGGAGCCTCTCAAACAGACTCAAGATACACAACTGTCATGTATGTGCTAAGGGTCTAGGTTGGTCCCATGCAGGCTCCCTAACTGTTGGTCCAGAGTCCATGAGCTCCTATAAGATCAGGGCAGCTGTGCCTGTGGGTTTCTCCTTCATAACCTTTACTCCTCTGGCTCATCTCCTTTTCCTGGAGCTCAGCCCAGTGCTTGACTATGGATCTCTGCATCTGCTTCCATCAGTTATTGGATAAAGGCGCTCTGATGACAATTATGATAGTCACCAATTTAATCACAGTAGATGGTCAGTTTAGACACCCTTTCCATTATTTCTAGTCTGAGTTGGGGTCATTCTTGTGGATTCCTGGGAGTTTCCCTGGCACCAGGTTTCTCCCTAACCCAGACATGCCACCACTTTACTTTACACCTAATATCCACTTAGAAGTGAGTACATGCCATGTTTGTCTTACTGGGTCTGGGTTACCTCACTTAGGATGATTTTTTTTTCCTGGTTTCATCCATTTGCCTGCAAATTTCATGATGTCATTTTTTTTTAACTTGTGTAATACTCCATTGTATAAATATAGCATATTTTCTTATTTTTTGGTTGGGGGGTATCTAGGTTGTTTCCAGGTTCTGGGTATTACAAATAATGCTACTATGAGCATAGTTGAGCTAGTGTCTTTGTGATATGATTGAGCATCCTTTGGGTATATGCATATCTGGGGTTTGAGATGGATTGATTCCTAATTTTCTGAGAAACCACTGAATTGGTTTCCAAAGTGGCTGTGCAAGTTTGCATTCCTGCTAGCAGTGATGGAGTGTTCCCCTTACACCACATCCTCTCCAACATAAGCTGTCATTAGTGTTTTTATCATAGCCATTCTGACAGGTGTAAGATGGAATCTCAGAGTCATTTTGATTTGTGTTCCCCTGACAGCTAAGGATGTTGAACCATTTTTTAAGTGTCTTTCAGCCATTTGAGATTCTTCTGTTGAGAATTCTCCACTTAGATCTGTACCCCTTTTTAAACTGGATTATTTGGTATTTTGGTGTCCAGTTTCTTGAGTTCTTTATGGACTTTGGAGATTAGCCCTCTGTCAGATGTGGGGGTGGTAAAGATCTTTCTCATTCTGTGGGCTGCCATTTTGTCTTAGTGACAGTGTTCTTTGCCTTGCAGTAGCTTCTCAGTGTTAACTGGTACAGTCAGGCAGAGCAACTCCTTACCACCAATGCCACCACAGACACAGGACAGGATCCCCCTTACCATAGCCACCACAGACACAATACAGGAACCCCCTACCATAGCCACCACAGACACAGGACAGGATCCCCCTTACCATAGCCACCACAGACACAGAACAGGATTCCCCCTTACCATAGCCACCACAGACACAGAAGAGAAAACCCCTCCCCCAGTCTCCTACTGACTTCTTTAGGCCTTTCCTCTTTCAGGTATGAAGAGTCTAGGTCAGGGACTGAGTGTAAGAGCATGCTGAGGTAGCCAGATGGTTAAAGTCCCTTTGGTTCTGTGTTCAGGATGCTGAGATATAAAACATCACCATGGCAGCAAACAGCACATTTGAAGAGACATGATGGTGTGTGTCCCATGGACAGAGGCATAAAAGCAAGCAGCCAGACTGCAGACCTTGACACTGTATAGCTGTGGCTTGTTCTATAGCATGGCTCCCACATGACTCCTCCAAATGTCTTTGGGTGAAATTTCATTTCACATAGAAAATTATTTTTCAGGCGTAAGGGCCTACATCTACCTGATTACATGCTTTGTCTTGGAGCTCATTGTTTTCCTGGGTGTGAGGACCTCTTTTGCTTATTTTAATTTTCTCCAATATTTTCTCCTCCTACAGACGCTCATTCTAATACGTTTTATGCACATTCTTTCACACCACCTTCCACATGTTTATTCAGATAAGTCTGTCTTAAAAATATAGACTGTGGTATGTGTGTTTATTTACACAGATGTTTTTCTGCTGTAGACCTCGTTTTGTTGTTTATTTTTCCTACTTAGTCTGTTTTATAGATTTATCCATGTTGCTGTACAAAAACATCCAATCCGTTTTCACTTCTCCTTCAGGATATCATTCCATTATGGGTAAATGCCACAATTATTTTTCCTGACAAAGGGAACACCAGGTTGTTTTCTTTCCTGGTTATCGCAAACAACACAGTGGTGAAAGTTCCTGCTGGTTTCTTGGTGTCCTTGGGCTTACATCAAAGTTTCTTCCAGATAAATGTCAGGTATGAGGCTACTTCCTGCCACTCCCTCCTGCCACTCCCTCCTGCCACAGTGCCTCCTATGTGAGACTGAACTACATTGTAATTGCTTTGTTTTGGCCAATAAATGGGTCTTTGTGTTTTACTGAAAGACAAGCAATCAGAATTCTGAGCTGTTGAGACCACAGGATAAAATCTGGATGTTTTACATTTTTTTGTTATGTTCTCAGATAAGTTGAACATTCCTTCATATTTTGGGATTTCTTTTACGTGATTTTCCCCAAATTCATTTGTCTGTTTTTCCCCTGCTACCCTTTGCTTGCTGATATTTTAGAGAAAATATAGAATTTTACTTGGAAATCACAATGTATTTAGGTGTATTGTTGGCATATAGGTTATCTCTAGTTTGATAAAACAGAAGATTGATTTATTATTTGAAAAAAAATCTATCAATATAATTTGCCTTAGTAACAGACCAACATGAAGGAATTGATTCATCTTAATAGGGAAGAAGAAACATTAGGCAAAATTCTAAAGTACTTTTTGATGAAAATCTTAGAAAACCAGGAACAAAATATCATTTCCTCAACCTGATAGAATATTTATTAAATCAACAAACAACAACAACAAACAATCCAGATGTGGTGGCTTCCACTGGCAATCCTGGTACTCTGGAAGTCATGTTAGGGAAGGCACAAGTTTGAGGCCACCCCGAATTGTATAGTGAGCTCCAGTAACCAAGATCTCAGACAGGAAGAGAGAGAGAGAGAGAGGAGAGAGAGAGAGAGAGAGAGAGAGAGAGGACAGAGAGGAGAGGCTGTTTCCCCCAAATTAAAATGAAGGAAAGAGACAAGAAGAAAAATAAAAGCTTACAGGCAGTGCAATAGTCATCCGGTGGCAGAATGGAAAAGGCTTGATCACCCAGCTGGGTGCTGCCTTCCCCACTCCTCCATGAGTTCCTCCCTCCTTTTCTCTTTTGTTTCCTCCCTGCCTTGCCCCCTATCTTCCTCTCTCTCCTTCCTTTTTTTTTTTTCCTTGATAGAATTTTGCTGTACATGCCAGGCAGCCTTGACCACTGGTCTTCCTGCCTCAACCTCACAGTTGCTGGGATCAGAAGTGTCCACAACCACACGTGCCTGCTGATTTACTATCATTGCCAGTGTAATAAGGCAAGAAAAAGAAATGCGGCATATAGACTTGGGGAGATGTGAAACTGTGTTTGTAGGTGCTGTAACTACCACCATAGAAAGTTGACATGAATCTACAAAAATGCTCTAAGAACTGGGGAATGAGGTCCTCTGCTTGAAGATCACAAGGTCAGCAACTAAAATTAACTTGTGTTTCACTCACATCAGAGCTTAGAACTGAAGTTAAAATGCAATCTGAAGTTTTATCAGGAGAATAAAGTTATTTATATGAAAATTAAGAAGTAGGAGAAAATAAAAAATAAACAAGAATATGCTTGTATTTTTCAGTATATTGAAAATTATTGCTGGAGGAAATTTAAAAGGTTTAAGAAGTGGAACAATGTTCTGTATAATGAATAAGAGGAGTCAATATTATTAAAATGTCAGCTCTCTTGAAATGGTTCTATAGAGCTAATGCAATCCCCATCACAATCCTAACATATAGAACAGAAAACCATTACAGTGAATAAGAGCAACTGAGACTCTCAATATCTGATTTCCAGAATTATGAGGAAATAGGGTAGATGCCTAACTAAATTGAATAAAGAGTTTAGAAATAAACTTGTACATGTCAACTAATTTCCAAGAAAAGTGCTCAGTGTAGAAAGGCTAGGCTTTCCAATAACCAGAGCTGGGTTGTTTGGGTAGTCATAGGGAAATTAGCTTTTGTCTAATCTCATGCTACTAATAAAACATTAGCACTAAATGGATTGTTCTTTAATAAAGGACAAACCTATAAACCTTATACAAATAAAGATAGGATCTTTGTGTTCTTGGATTGGGTAAGGGCCAAGACACAAAAAAACCCAGACACCGTATAAAGCAAAAATTTGTAATAAATTTGACTTAATGAAAACTAAGACCTTTTGTCCTTTGGAAGATTCTGCTAAGAAAAGGGGGGCACCTGCTTCTGGCAAGGACAAGATGTTTGTCAATTATATATTGATGGGAGGAGAAGATTTAAATGACCAGCATTCATAAAACTTTCATAATTCAGTACTGAGAATACAAACAGTACAACTAAAACATGAGCAAAGGATTTAATAAGATTCACTGACTGTCTATCAGTGGGAGAAGACAAGATAAATAGCCATGTTGCAAATGATTAGCATCATTTATCCTAAAAGGAATTCTACTGGTTTGTTATCATGCTGGTATTGTTTAGGTGACCATATTGTTGAGATTTCCAGAATGTAGCTTCTCTGTCATATACAGAAGATACTTTCTCCAAGTAGATGGCCTGGTCCTCTGTCCCTTACAGCGTTTCTGTCCTCTATCCCTTGATGCTTGTTGAGCCTTCAGGTGTAGGGATGTGCTGTATATGACATCAGTTGGGCCTGGAAACCCCATAGTCAGTTGTTCTCTCAATTTTTGATCAGTTGACCAGTTGGTTGATCATTTCTGTAAAGGTTCTCTCTGATTTTTTTTTTAAAAAGAGAAGTTTCTTTCTGTGGGTATAAGGATAAGCATTTAGATGCAGTTAGAAATGACATTGGTTTGTAAAAGTGTCAGTAGTAGGTTCTCCCTTCTAGTTTTGACAAAGTGAATGTGGGAATTCTCACAAGGTCCCACTCTAGGTGAAGAGCTGCAGGCAATTAATGGCCACTTAGAGAGGAAGAATCAATATTCTCCAAGGATGAGACCCCTGATAGATTATCCAATTCAAAATACTCAGCCCTAAACCACATATACACATGAGCAAAGAGAAATGGACTCAGTAAGTTTTATATGTATATATGTTTGTATGCATGTATGTATATGCACATACGTGTATGTATGTATATTTAGCAATAATTAAGAAATAGTCATGAATTTGAGGAACATGAAGGAGGCACAGGAGGTGTTGGCACAGGGAGAGGAAGGGGTGGAAATGATGGAAGGGGAACATTCATGCATGAAATTCTGAAAATTTTTCAATTAAAAGATAAACTCAAAACAGTGAGCTATGACAGTAGCATAACTAACTTTTAAAAGGCTAACAATGTCATGGTCCATGAGAAAGTGGTACAAGATACAACTTACACTCCTGTGAATCACTGGCATGAGAATAAGATGGTAGCTTGGGAAGATAGTTTGATGATCTTTTATAAAGGTAAATATCTACCAATATCTTGCCTATTTAACAAAGATACAATCTGAAAATAACCCACATGTTCTCTAACAAGTGAATGGGTAAGTATATTGTGATATAGTCACACAATGAAGTATTAGGAATAAAAAGGAATCTAATAATGCGAGTAACAATATAGATGTATATTAAAATCATCATGCAAATGAAAGATGCAAAAGCCCAAAGACATTCTAGGAAAAGCCAGATTGCAGCAATGGATATGGAATGGCATTAAGTAAAGCAAGAAGTTCAGTGGGAACCACAAGGAGCTGTCTGAGCTGATGAAAATATTTGCTATCTTCTGTGTGGTGGTTAAAGTTTGCATATCATTTGCTGAGACTCATCAGAATATGTGTTTTAAAATCGGTAAATTTTTGCATGTTGGCTAGACTTAAATAAATCTATTTTAAAATAGTGTAGTGTTTATTGTGTTGGTTTAAATGTTTCCACATTACTGCACAGTGGGTGAGGTCTTAGAATGCTTTGGGGTGTGATGGAGAGCAGGGGTCTTAGCCCAGCCATGGAAAGCTGAGCTGGGTCTGAGGAAAGGTAGTCCACTGCCTGTCCATTCCCCAACTTCCCAGAATCCTGGAGACAATCAGAGCAGCAGGGAGTCTAGTCAAGCAGGAACTCATTTATTGTCCTATAGCAGGCATCTTTTAAAGGAAAAAAAAAAAAACACAGAGCAGGAAAACAGCCAGCCAATGGTTTTAAAGGTCAGCCTATCACATGCCTAGGTAACCTAGCTTTACTCAGTGGACACAACTGTTCATGCAGTGGCCTCATCTGGTTCAATCTGGGCAACCAATCTTCTTTTTTTGTAAACAACTTAGGACTCACTCTCTTGACTCTGCTCAGCACCATCTTTGACTGGCTTGTGTGCCCTACATTGGAGTACTGTAAAGAAAGGGGAGCATCCTCTATAGCAGGTCCTAGCACCTATGTGATGATGTTCTGGTTCTTACTGGAGCTCTCATCAGTGATTGAGAGCCACACCTGTGTGCAAGTTGAAAACCTCAACTTTTCTGGTGAAGGCTGCTTTGCCCATGCACAATTTAAGAAAGTGAAAGGGAAGTGTTAGCACTCTTATGGATATATAAGAAGAGTGTTCTGTAAGTCGGGTCAGGGTTTACCTGACTCAGGTATACTTGCTGGTAATCAGAGGCCACCTGATCTAAGACTCTATGCTCCATCAGGACTATGCTAGAAGCTTCAATTTGCTTCTAACGTCAAGAACACCACATCCAAGAAATACAAGCAGACGGGCAATTACTGTAACACTCTTGACAGGTGCTGCAGTGTAAGATGTGTGCAGACTAGCAGAGGGCTGGGGCTCTCTTGAGCCTCAGCAATTTCACCTATTAAATTAGAGCCATAACAATAGCAGCCTCCCAAGATTGCTGCGAAGAATTAATGGCATATCAAAAAATGTGTTCTCAGACTGTATATAGCACATGTTGCAGATGAAGCAGGCATTCATGAATGGTTTGTTTTTGACTCTTGCTCAGCCTTATCTTTACCAAATGGAGGGTGGCTTGTGTCTAAATAAGCTAATCATTATAATAGCTGCCAGGTGCTGTGTGTAAACATACAGTTTAATCCATATAATCTTTGTGCTGGGCTCACACTGTCGGCCCCTTTCTCTGCAGAAGAGCAAGGGTTCTCAAGGTTATAGAACTAGTCAAAAAGTCACCCAGTGGGTGAGCATGGGCTTTAGTGGAAGGCAATTAAAATGCAAGACTGCAATCATTTAGTTCCATCTTTGTTAGGTTTGTGCAGGACTGCCTATGTCTTTATGAAAAATTGCAAATCTACATCCCTACAGGAGCTGTCAGATGATGCAAAAGAGGGGAGATATTTGGAGAGTAATCTTGAGGGGAGCAGAGTGTCAGGGAGTCTCTATTGTCATAGTCACCACCCCTACCTACTCCTCCCAAATCCAGCCTCTCTCCTCTCACCCCACTGCCCAACCAACTTCAGGTTGTCTTGTTTTCATCTTCTCCTCCTGCTTCTTCCTCTTCCTCCCTTCCTCTTCCTTATCCTAGCCTTCTTCTTCATCATAACCCAATGGATCCAATTTGTGTTGTCCAACTACTCCTGGGCTTGGGACCTGAAGTATGGTAGACCTTCCAGGGTTCACACCGTTGGACCCCTTTCAAAAGCTATCAAATGCCAATAGATTCTTAATAAGTGGTAGGATTTCATGTCTCCCTCTCCCACTCCAAGCCAGGAGCTATTCTGCTTTAATCTTGCACAGGTTTTGTGAAAGCTGTCACAGTCTCTCTGAGTTTCTATGTTCAACTGTCTTGTGGAGTCCAGAAAACACCATATCTATATATATTATATATTTCCACCACTCCTGGCTCTTAAATTTTGTCTTGTCTCTACCTCTAAGATTTTTGAGCTTGTGTGTGTGTGTGTGTGTGTGATATGTACATCTTATGTAGGTTTGAACATTTCAGTCTCTTATCTCTATGTATTCAGAAGTTGTGAGACTCTGTTGTTTAATTGCCATCTATGCCAAGAAGCAGCTTCTCTGAAGAGAGGTGAGAGATACTCTGATCTAAGTTAGAGCAGTCTGTCATTAGGATGTGTTTAAATACTTTAGCAGTAGCTCTCCCGATTATGGAGTAGGCTTTAGATGCAGTCAGATATTATATTTGTGCAGCTGTCATGGAAGTGGGCATACCTTGTGAGGCTGGTAATTATTAGAGCTTGTGGAGTTTATGTTTGGGTGGGAATGATCATTTCTTTTCTCCCCACATGTGTTCACAGCACCTTTCAGTACTGTGAAAGCTAGCGGGTGGAACTAAAGCTTCCAGATCTGTACCAGTTAGATTTCCCTTGTTCTGTGACTGAAGTACAGAGTGTTTTCAACAATAGGGTCTTACTGTAGAGTTCTGGAGGGTAGGCAACAGAATTGGAAGAAGGCTGTAATGTTTTGGGGTCTATGGGACTTCATTTGCAAGCAACTCAAAATTGCCTAATTTGAGAGAAAGAAATGGACACCTAAGCACAAGTGGCATTTACAGCTACGAATAAAACCACTCTGACAATAACCTCTTGGTAACATAAAGTCAAGATGTCAAAAATACAAAGCAAAGGAATAATACTAAAAGCTGCAAGGGAAAATGGGCAACTCGCCTACACATGAGACCTCAGCAATGCAAAAGCCCAGAGACCACGGAACGATGTTTCAAGGCCTGGAAAAAAAATAGCTTCACTAACATTGCATACCCAGCAAAGCTATATTTTTAAATTGATGAAGAAATAAGGACATTTTGTGAGAGTTTATAGCTGCTGTGCCAGCATCGTGGAGGGGTTTTCCTTCTCCCTGCACTGGAGAGAGGCTTACAGCTGGAGCCATGTTCGGCTTGCCTTTCTTTGTTTTATCCCTGCCGCTTTTTTCTGCTCTTTCCAGGCATCCTTTGTGAGTTTTTAAAGTGTGTCTTCCATTTCTTCCTTTGGAGCAGTGTCTATTGTTTCTTCTCCTTCACTGGCTCACGAGGAGGCAGCTTCTACTCCATCATCTCAATGGGAAGTGGTTCATTTTCATCTATCTTACTTATTTGGTTCTTTTTTTCTTAAAGTTTCTATAAAGTCTTTAAATTTTATCTTATGGGGAAAAAACCAACTCCCTGTTTTGCAACATTTTGTATTTTGTGGTATCTCTTGGTTTTTAGAATGTTGGTGTTTTTTAAATTGGAATGCATTCACTGGATATATCAGTATGTTTCATAAAGGCATCCAAATATATCATGCATTTGAGTGTATTAACTCCTGTGTATCCTAGCATTTCCCCCCTTCCCTGCTCTTGCTAGCCTGGTTTCTTGGGTAGTCCTTCTTGTACTTTTCATATGAAATCATATGCATGTATTCTAATGTACTCATATGAGACAAAACATGCAATATTTGTCTTCCTGGGTTTGACTTATTTCAGTTAACATAATGATCTACAGTTTCATCCACTTTACTGAAAATGAATAATTTTGTTCTTCTTTATGGCTGATTAAAACTCCACTATGTATATCTACATTTCCTCTCTTCTGTTGGCAGACACCAAGGCTGAATCTATAAATTGGTTGCTGTTCATAGTGCTGAAACAAACATGATGTGCAAATAGCCTTATATTATGCTGATTTAGACTTTGGGGGTATTTTCCTAGGAGTAGTATAGCTGGAATGTATGGTAATTCTGTTTCTGATTTTTTTATGATACTATAAATTTATTCCTGAGAATCTCATACACACATACGATGTACTTTGATCATACTCTTCACCACTCTGATTCTTCTGGCATACTACTCCCACATCCTCCTACCAACTTCTTTTTAATGACCCATTGAGTCCAATTAGTGCATCCCGTACATGCATGGGTTTGGAAACATCACTGGAATGTGGTTCACCAGGAACCACTTCCTTAAAGGAGCCACTTTCTCTAATAGCCAGTTGACTGTCAGTAGCTCCTCTGCTGTGGGTAGGTTCTTATGTGGGCTTTCATATGGGGCTGAGACAGTCCTGATTGCTTTGTTTACATCCATTGACACATTTTTAAAGTCCTTAGCATTTTATCTGATACTATGCCTTACCACCAAGGGGCCAGTCTTGGCTTTCTATTTTGCAATAACTTGTCACCTATACCTTTTTTTCTTCCCCCAGAGAAACAATGTTTCTTTCTATGTCGTGTTGCCTTGGGTTGAGGCACAGATACATGTTGTAGTCTCATGACCACCAACACTGGGATATGGGTCATATTCAGGACAGGGTGAACTTAATTGGGGATCTGTATCAACGGTTATCTGGGTTTGTGATCTGTTGCCTGACATTTGGGGGTTTCATTGTATAGGTGTTGTATCTGAAATTCAACCCAGTGAAACCTACAGGGAAGTAAATGAAAGGGGACAGTAGCTTGTCTGCCTCTGTAATGGAGCTTGGAACAACTTCCTTAATCAATACTGGCCTCAGGGTTCAAATAAAAAATGCTGAAAAAAAAAAAATCAAAACTGAAGACTTCATCTGGCTGCAGAATTGTTGGTGATGCTTGAGAGATGGGCACAAAGACTTGACTTGTTTCTTATAAAGCAAATAAAACCTCACTGACAGTTAGACCAGGAAAGGTGATTGCCTAAGAAGGCACAGGGCTATGGCAGTACAGCACTAGTACTCCCACCAGTACTCAGAGTCCAAGCTGTGTCTCCAGGTGCAATCTTGAGTGGTCTGTAAGATCAGTTGAGTGATTGGCAATGCAGCTTCCAGCTTTGGCCAGGTTAATAAGCATTAAAATCTGGGGCAACTGTTTTTTTCTTCAACAACATCATCTGAGAAACAGGTGAGCTTCCTGGACAAGCTTTTCTCACTACACTTAACGATTCACACTCCTGATTCCCTTTCCATATCTGCAAGTCTGTAATACCACTGTTTACCAAGAGAATTAGTAGGTAATTTAGTCTTTCCGATACCGTGGTTGATCCAAATTTGCTTCTTAGAATTGATATTCATGGAAAAGCCAAGCAAATTTAAAGGATGCTGTCACATTATAAAATGTTTAATCAAATTTCTTTTATACAGGTCTCATCTAATGACATATATGCTTAAATATTTGTATATAAAATTACTAAATAAGACACTTCTGGTCCTCTGTGTAATTTTTACATTTAAGGTATCTCATTTCTGTCTTATTTTCTTAAATATTTCTAAGAATTTTTTTTAAGTCAAATCAAATAGCTATGTCCTTAGAGGAATTGGCAGAGACAGCTTTTAAAATGCCCAAAATAGAGAAAAAATAATATAGATAAAAGGAATGCTTTTAGGGATTTACCCAGACCATATTGAATATGAAGAACAGTTTGTGTTTAAATACCTGTAAAAATGGACATTAAGGTGAATTGACCATGTCATTCAGCAGCTGCCTGCCAGGTGGGAAAAGTGCACAGAGCCCCCCAACCCCCCTGTGTTCCAGCTTGAAGCCTTTAAGTCCAGCAGGAGTTTCTCCCAGGGGACTGGGTCTTTCTACCCAACACCCTGCTTTAATTTTCTAGAAATGGTACTGAGTGTAGGAACAAGAGAGACCCTGTACCAGGACCCTGCTCCCTCACCACTATGTGGAAAAGTGATGCCTCCAAATACCAGTAGTGTGGTTCTACCTTATGTGAACCACGGATAACACTGAATGTATTTCTATTTTTATTTTTGTCACTTTGAATCTCTTATAAACCATATGACTCTAGTTAAGTGAGACTGTATAGCATGGGATTTTAGGAATTCTGGCTTTGTTTCCATATGCTAATGGTTGCTAATCTCTCTCTCTCTCTCACCTCTATGGAATGCAGATTTGAAGGGTAACACTAACTCTGTAAAAATAATAAAACTACAAATGAAAGTTGGCATTTTGGAGAGAGGATGGCTGAGTTGGAAATGAGCAACAAGGGTTGTGAATATCCACTTTGAGATGAAAAGAACGAATTTTGAATATTGAAGAAATGTAGAGTAGGGTGAGGACAGGGATAGAACACTGCAGATGGAATCGGTATTCGAGAAAATGCTAGCTAGAAGAGACAGTGTGCTAAAAAGTCAGAGGAAGAAAAGTCAGGCTCAGGGATGGGGAGGGGTGCTCAGCCACACCCTGGAGACAGCTCAGGGGTGGGGGAGGGTGCTCAGCCACACCCTGGAGACAGCTCAGGGGTGGGGGAGGGGTGCCCAGCCACACCCTGGGGACAGCTCAGGGGTGGGGGAGGGGTGCTCAGCCACACCCTGGGGACAGCTCAGGGGTGGGGGAGGGGTGCTCAGCCACACCCTGGGGAACAGCTCAGGGGTGGGGGAGGGATGCTCAGCCACACCCTGGGGAACAGCTTAGGGGTGGGGGAGGGGTGCTCAGCCACACCCTGGGGACAGCTCAGTGGTGGGGGAGGGGTGCTCAGCCACACCCTGGGGAACAGCTCAGGGGTGGGGGAGGGGTGCTCAGCTACACTCTGGGCCCCCCTAGTTGCCATGTCTTATTCTCTTAGTGAAGCTTTTCATTGTTATCCCGGGATATCTATCTTCCTGTTGACATGTTGAGTTTGGATTTGTGTTTATGGCATTGTGTTTTCAGAGCAAGCTTTAATATTAAAGTTCAAGCTTTAAATCAATGAAACCTCTCTATTCTCTCTTCAGACATCACTCCTCATTTTTTTCTGCATCTCTTCCTGCTCTTCCTCTTATTTTTATCACTATAATTTTATAGTCATTTTCTGGGTTTTTTCTTCTGAGTCAGTTTCATTCTGTGTACAGTGGAGTAAACTTCACCCATTGAGCTTATTCAACAGACTGTATATTTCATTATTAATAATTCTGTTTGGGTTTTTGTAGTTCACTGTTATTTTGATTTCATCTGATTTTCCTTTCCTTTTAACTTCCGGTTGATAGCCCCTCTGAGAATCCTAGCCACATTTCTTTCAAATATTTGTCAACTTGTTTAGAACTTTAGTTTGATCTGGGCTGAACTCATGCTTGGTTATTTGTTGGCTTATTTTGTTTTCTGTCTTTCATTGCAACACATTCCTTGTGTATTGGTGCACATGCTTATTTTATGAGGGACAAGCTACCTCACTTGCCCACTGGCATGAATTCACAACCACACTCACACACAGCTGTAGTTAGCAAACACTTGTCTTTATAGAAGAGGAGATCTGGTGTATAGTGGAAAACCCACAATGGCATGTCTTTGTTTCAAAGTTTGTTTATTCTTTTAGTATGTGTGTGCATGCTTGTGTTCATGTGTATGTGCGGTTGTGACAATATGGTGTTGTGGTCAGGGCTCAACCTTTGAACTCAGATCATTAGGCTTGGTGGCAGGTGCTCAGTGGATAGTGTTGAGCCATCCCACTTGCCTGATATTTCTTACTTTTGAACCTAGAGGCTGAGTGTCTCAGAACTCACTGCAGGAGTCCATAAATGACAGATACAAGTCAACACCTGACCTTTACCTATGTAGTCACAAGAGACTTGTCACTGCACACCATGGAAGCAGAAAGACATAGGCAGAAAATGGATGTTTCCCCCAAATAATTAATCTTCTAGAAGAAAATCTTTAGAATGGGTATAGCAAGTCTTTCTTTGTCCTACCAGTCAGCTCACAAATTATGACACAGAGACTTATTATTAATTATGAAAGCTTAACCAATTGCTTAGGCTTATTCCTAACTAATTCCTATGACTTAAATTAAGCCATTTTTATTAATTTATGTGCTGCCACATGGCTTATGGCTTGTTAACCTCATACTTCCTTCGTATCTGGCTAGCAATTCCACCATTTCCCCACTGTGTCTGGAAATCCTGCCTAACTATTGGTTGTTTAATTTTGTATTAAACCAAACAGAGTGACATATTTTTACACAATGTAATAAAAAATCTTGAGACATTTTCCCCTTTTTGTCTAAATAAAAAGGAAAGGGTTTTAACTCTAACATAATAAAACTATATATAATAAGAAGAACATTTATCAAGTAAGGATTACATTTAAAATACCTAATCCTTATGTATTTGGCAGATTCAAAGAAAATACGTTATTATTTATCCTATCTTGGTGAGTTCAAAGTTTCATACCTAATTTACTTTCTATCATAACTATGGAAAAGTATAATTAGAACTATCTAGTCTTTAACGTTTCAAAGACCCAAGAAGAGTATAATATTATCTAGTAAACAGGAAATACATGTAAGCCACTTCAAAATCAATACAAGTGACATACATCTGGCTGCCTGGGTAGATACCCAAGTCTCCTCTGTAACACTTTTGGCATCCATCTCCAGACTAGAATATTGACAGACTTTTCTGTGAAGAAGGGAATTTGAAGGACTGTCCTACCTTGTCCTAGCAAAGTTCAGTGGTCTCTTTCATGGCCTGCTTGTCCAATTTGGGTAGCATACTGCCAGCAGTCGAGGCAAGGGCAGTTCCTTGTCCAGTGGCTAACTTTTGCCACAAAGAGAGCAAACTCCATATGGAGGTTCTCTGATGTCCATCATCTTCTTTGAAGTAGATTGATGCTACCAGGTATAGACATGGCTCAGTCATGAAAAGCTGTATGGTATTAGAACATAAAAGTACCACATTCTGTAGATCTCTGAAGTGTTTGGTGATTACCTGTCTACCTAAAAATATATATATATATATATATATATATATATATATATATATATATCTGTTTGACCTTGAAAACATTCCCAATGTTACTACAAGTTTGATCGTTATAAGTGACTAACTACTAACCAGAATTTCTTTATTAAACAGCTTGCAGTAAAAACTTTTAGGGACTAAAAATTTATATTACATTGTTAAATGAGGTGCATAGGTACAATACCTTAAACAAGACTAGAAATGTATGTACAACATGTTCTGACAAAAATAACCTTAAATATCTATCAATATACAAAAGTACTTTAAAAAAGAGTAGAAACATATATACAGTATAAGAAAAGTATTATAGATTGGTGTTGACATAAAACATCCATACCAATGTAAGATATTTAAGATGAGTAGTTGCTTTTTTAGTTTAAAAGTGGATTAAATAATCTACTCTTTTATCTGATCATTTTAAATACTTTATCCCCTGTTTTTCTTCAGAAAAAGATCACTGGATCTAACCTCCTTTGTTTAGCTTTCTTTCTTTCTTTTTTTCTTTTTTGCCATGACCAATAACAACTTGTAACCAACCCACTGAGACAATGATAAACATCCATAATTCACCAAATGACTCAAAACCATCTATCCCACCTCTTGGAAATGTGGGTGCTATGTTTTCTAGACTGCTTTCTATTGTCTGGGGATGCTGATATCTTTGGGGGACCTTGAAAAAATTAGCATAATTGTCAAGTTCTGGCTAGAATAGTCTGTGAAGCTTGAACATCTCAGCCAATAGCCTTGAAGCTGTTGTGGATGCAAAACTCTGAGGTAACTGCAACAGAGGCACTCTGAGAACTGGATTACTTGGGCCACCCATTTTTACTGGTGTCTGATCCCCTTGCTCTGAAAATACAAACGTCAAAGGTAACATACATGTCAACATTAACACAAGTATGGAATGTACAGTGTGCAAAAGTCAGTTAAAGATTATATTTTGTTTTATTTGAGCAGGTAAAATATATGTCACCTGTCTTGTAGTTTTTTTAGGTTTATTTTTTTATGTCTGTAGACGGGATTTTCAGAGGGGTCTTCTCTTGTCAAATCTGATCTTTATGAACCTTAAATGAATCCAAAGCCTTTCTTTTTCCCGTGGAAACAAAAACATAACCTCTTCCTCAACATAACATACTTTTTGAGTTCCATTTCAAAGTTAAGGCATTCTTAAAGTTTCTAGACTGGTTTATTTCAGCAGTCTCCCAACATCTGTCATTTTGCTCATTAGCAATCAAAAAATTTAAAGACATACAGAATACAGACTCCCTGCATATTTCACATCTCTATATTGCTTATTCTATTATTATTATTATTATTACTTTTACTCTTTCTATAAAGACTGTTATTTTTAACAATTTATTTTATGACTGTTGATACTCCTTTCTTTTTTATTGTTATCTATGCTCATTGTTAAACATACCTTTATTGACATTTTTTCCCCATATGAACCTGCTTTCCTGAGTATCTGTAATTTTTTATGTCTGCATGAGTGGAACTCAAACTGTTGCATAGTTTAGCTCATGGTGAGCTGGTGGCTCAAGGCCCCAAGCTGAGGCCAGGAGACAAGTTTCTGTACTACATTCTTCATGGGAGACTGCAGAACTAGGAAGGTTCACTTGGATACATTTTTGTGTTTTTGAAACCTTTTAAAAAGCTTTGACAGGTCGTATGAAGAAATACATACCTGGACATTGAATGCCACATGTAACAAGTCTTTCTCTGTCCCACCAGCCAGCTCCCAAATCACAACGGGGAGGGAGACTTGACTGATAGCTTAGGCGTATTCCTAACTAGTTCTTATGAATTAAATTAACCAATTTCTATTAATTTACATGCTGCCAAATGGTTAGTGGATTGTTACTGCATGTTTCCTCTGCATCTGACTGGTGACTCTGCCCTTCTTTTTTCCAGGATCTGCTATGCTTGGGAATTCTGCCTAGCTATTGGTCATTTAGCTTTATGTTAAACCAAACAGAGTGACACATCTTTACACAGTGTAATTGAATATATTGCAACAGACTGGTGAGATGCTTCAGTGAGTAGAAGTGCTTGCCGTGCAAATCTGGTGGTATGAGCTTGACTTCCAGAACCCACATAAAGGTGAAATGAGAGGACCAACTCCACAAAGTTTTCCTCTGACCTCCATTCATATGCTACGGCACATCCCCACACTCACAAATAAATAAAAACTGAAAGAAGAAAATTTTTGCTAGCACCTTAAGACGTTTAACTATAGCTTTTAAATTTTCCCTGCCTATGCAGCCAGAATACGATCCTCAGAAGTCCCTTGTTAACTGAGAGCTTGGAAGGACAGGCGCTTCAGTCTCCTCACTGGTTTGCATGTCTCTACCTCTCTGTGCCATAGGGACAGCCATCTTCAGCTTGATCCTGCTATGATGGCAGCTGTTTTCTATACAGCTCATCTATCATTGCTCTGTGCTCAGACTGACTGGAGTCAAATGGGGGCTTCAAATGATGCACTTACAGTGTGATCTTGATCCATCCCTGTTATAAATTAAGGGGTGCCAGTCAGGTAATGAGCAAACTCAGATAGCTAGGAGATAAAGGAAGTCCCGTGACTTGAAGACTGTCTCCAGAATGTTAAGAAGGAAGCCACCTTCTCAGCCTGCACAGCCAGGTGAGGTATAGGTGAAGATGCCAGATAAACACTCCCAGCGAGTCACATGTTCAGCTCTGAGAAGAGCCCTTGCACATTCAGCTCACCAATGCTTCCTGGGTGCTGGGTGACTGCCTTGGCAGATTCTACAGCCCAGCTATACTTACCACATGCATTTCAAAATGAACCTCCAGAGTCAAAACTTGTTTCTTAAGCTTTGCATTAGCTGTCTATAGTAGCCAAGAAGCACACCCATGTAGCTTGTTTTATTTTGCTTTTTACTCTTGGCTCTTTGACACTTTAAGGGGTCTGCCACCCAGCTCCCAAATAAATCATATACATGGAGACTTGTTACTGCTTATGAATGCCAAGCCTTACCTTGGCTTGTTTCTAGCCAATTTTTCTTAACTTAAATGAGCCTGTCTACCTTTTTGTGGCTGGTTTTCTACCTTTTTCTATTTCTGAATAGCTTTCTTTACGTCTTACTCCTGTGCTTGACTGTGTAGCTAGCCTCTAGTGTTCCCTCTCCTCTTTTTCTTATTCATTGATCTCTTTTTTTCCCTCTCCTTTTCTTTTTCTGTTTATTCTCTCTGCCTGCCAGCCCTGCCCATCCTTTCCCCCTGCCTGGCTATTGGCCGTTCATCTCTTTATTGGACCAATCAGGTTTCTTAGGCAGGCAAAGTAACACAGCTTCATGGAGTTAAACAAAAATGCAACACAAAAGAATGCAACACATCTTTGCATCACTAAACAAATGTTCCACAGCACAAACAAATGTAGCATATCGTATAACAATATTCCACTACGTGCCTGTATTTAGCCTGGGTCACTGTTGTGCTAGCTGACTGGAAATGACTTAAGACTTGAAAGGTGTGGATGAGCAGTGGTCACACCTTACTCAATAGAGACTTTCACTCTCTCTCTCTGTCTCTCTCTGTCTCTCTGTCTCCCTCTCTCTCTGTCTCCTCCCACCCTTCCCCTTCTTTCTTTCCTTCCTTCCTTCCTTCCTTCCTTCCTTCCTTCCTTCCTTCCTTCCTTCAAGACAAGGTTTCTCTGTGTAACAGTCCTGGCTGTCATAGAACATGCTCTGTAGACAAGGCTAGATTTGAACTCACAGAGATCCAACTGCCTCTGCCTCCCGAGTGTTGAGATTAAAGACATGTGCCACCATTGCTCAGCTTCTACAGAAACTTTTAGACTGAAAAGGTGGAAATATATGAACACTCATGAACATGAATGGGGTGCAGGAATGGAGGAGGATAAAGGGCAACATTTTCTATTCCTCTCCCATGGGTAGTATATTTTACAAAAAGTCGAGACAGCAAACACACAATACATTTAGCTGCAACTCCCACTCTGTGCTCATCATTGGCTCTCCTAGGTTGGCTGGGTCAGGTTTGGAGTAGAAATGGTGGTGTTTCAAAGCTGTTTTACAAAGTCTTTGTTTTCAGTATATTTTCTACCTTTTAAAGGCAAAGAAAAAAAGTTTTGTATACTTTATTCACTAGCAGTTTTTCTAAGGTTTTAACTCAACATCTCAAATACTGTATTTTCATAATCTTTTCTTTTCTGCTCTTTTTCCAAAGAAAATTTTTTAGGCATTTTCTTAGGATGTTTTTCTTAAGGATAGTAGAGGGTGGCTTCTGATAGGAATACCTCAGCTGGCATTGCTGATTTTTTTTTGTTTGTTTTTTTTGTTTTGTTTTGTTTTGTTTGTTTGTTATTTTGTCTCCCCAGCTTTTGTCAGCTCCTGATCAAGCAAAAAGTTCAGAGTTCTGTCCTGTAACGTCTGCCATGTTATGTCAATCAGCCCATGGCTGGTTATGTAGCTTATATAGCTTCTCTGTTTCTGGCTACTCAGCCCCATCTCAGCCTTTCCCAGGTCCACCTTTATGCCCATGTTAGGATGCTGGAGTGGTTTGGGTCTGGACAAGGCCTGACTACCTCAGCCCCCAAACTCCCGTTGTGAGCTCTATAGGTACCCAGCATGCCTCGTCTAACCCCTCCCCTCCCCATGTGGGGCAGTAGCCTACATCCTTAAGCCTGAGACTTTCCCTCCTTTCAGCAACTTGAGCTCGGAGCCACCAAGGCACCGTCATCTGCTATAGCAACACATTGTTTCTCAGCCTCCACATGTCCCTTGCCCACTTGAAGGAGCTATTATTGTGTGTAGCTTCTCAGTAGCTGCCAAATGGAGGGGGACTGTTGCACTAATTGCCTGTAAATGATGAAGCTCACAGCAGATGTTGGCAAAAGTAAACCAACAGTTTACTTAGCTTTAAGGCTGTAAGTACTGTGGGGTGTAGGAAGAGAGTCTTAGGAGCTTTTCAGCATTATAGAATGAGGTCTTCATATTGGTTTAGGGAGATTGCTGAAGCCTGCAGTAGGGGTGGGTAAAATGTGGCTGATAGGTCAACTATAGCCTACTGCTTGTTCCTGTCCACCCAGCCACATTCACGCGTGTACGTGTGTGTGTAAGTTTTTGTTTTCCTGCTTTTTGGTTTTGTTTTAATGACTTCTTGTTAGGCATAATACGGCTTGTAAGATCTCATCACTGTCTGTCTTAGTACAGCTGGATGTGCTCAGCGATCTGTGGTAGCCAGAAGGCCAGGGAGGCCAACAGAGCTGTGGGTACTACAACTACCCTCAACCTAAGCCATGCATAAAAGCCAGCACACTGGAAGAGTGAGCAGAGCTCCCCACGATGGCAGATTAACTCAGGCAACAGGTTGCTGCCTGCAGTGGTTCCTTTACACTGAGTGGCCTGGTCTGCATTCTGATTAACAGGCCTGCTGTTTGAAGAGATTCCCAAAGCCCACTTCCCTTTGCATCTTCCAGGTTATTCTCTATGGAATTTTGTGATCCTTAGAGGAATGTGAAGAAAAAGTTACACATGCAGCTCTTCTATCAATGATGATGGAGGATTAATTATCTGTGAGAATGACCCGTGTTTGACCTTGCTGTTTTTGATGAAGTTGAGCCCAGATATCATAGTTGCATGCTAAATTTATAGTTTTGTTTAATAGCAAATAACCCCGTCTTTCCCAGTTATGGTTTTATTGCTTTGTAGACACATAGCTGGTTTTGCATCTGGCCTAGAACAGTCGCCTTTCCCCACCCTGCCCCCCTGATTCTTATTCAAATATTCTGTTTTTGAAATGTCTTTTGTTGTGGGATGATACAATCCTACTGTCCATACAGTCTTGGAATGTGTGCTGCCATCATGTACTTAGGTTTAAAAAGGCACGCCAACTGTATCATTTTAAGGAGCACAATTCACAACTCAAGGTGCTTCTCAAAACCGGGTGGGAATGAGGAGCAGTGGAACAAATGTGTAACCTAACACAGGCTGCAACAAGGCGTCAGCAGAATTCTTTGCAGTTCAAGCATTCTCCAATAGAGAACAGGTAAAAATGATCACACGTTGTATCTAATATGTAGCAGAGTGCAAAAAGGCACTTCAGCAAAAGTGCTGATTGCCAGTAGTATGCTGTACCAAGCACACTGAGGCGAATAAACAATTCCAGCCAGTCCAGACATGGCAGTGACAGCATCATGCTGCTCTGGAAGGCCATTTGCTTTTTACTAGATGAATGTCAGTGTCTCTGCTTTGTAGAGAACAGATATAGTGTAAGGATGCTTTGGAAGGACTCGTACATTTTCTAAAAATGTCTGAGTTGCCTCAGAATTGAATCAGAAGGAGATGTGATTTATAGGGCAAATGTGCCCCCCCCCAATCACTTTGGGCAAATAGGATTTTTTTCTTTGTAATTAAATTTTATTAAAATGTAATTATACACATACTTTTTTTCTGTAGTCTATGTCTAGTTTTGTGCATTAATGTCAGAGTCAAATAGTCACTGCAGAGGCCTCAAAGCCTACAACATGTATGACCTGGCTCTCTTTTTTTAAACAGGAAATGATTTCTGACTCTGACTCCTGCCCCTGATGAATGCTACTTTGGTATTTTTGCCTCCTCTTGAGATGGCTTTGGGCATGACACAGTCTATAGATAACAGAGAGAGTAATGCAGCAAGGATGACTGTCTTAGTTTTTCTATTGCTGTGATAAGATGCCATGACCAAGGCGACTTATGGAAGAGTTGGGGCTTACAGTTTCAGAGGGTTAGAGTCCATGACCACCATGGTGAAGAGCATGGCAGCAGGCAAATAGCCATGGCTCGCAAGCAACAGCTGAGCGCGCACATCAAGAAACGGGCAGGAAGAAGCAGAGAGCTAGCACTCAGGGAGATTCCAAACAGCAAGCTCTAGAAGGACAGCTGCTGGTGGGTCCTCCCTCCTGGTACCTCCTCACATTCTACAGGAAAATGCCTCATGCGGGGAAAAGTCGTGGAAGCTGCCATCCCTCAAGGGCGGGAAATGTTTACCTCCATCACATGCAGTGAGCTGAAAACAAGGAATGTTTACTTGGGGTTGTGAAAAACTCAATTTGCAGCAGCAGTGACAGGCACACACTATGGCAGGCTGCTCTCTCCCCACTGACATTGCCAGGATTAAAAATAGCTGTTCTGTTTGTCCTTCAGCCTGGTATTGAACCAGAGCCTTCGAGCGTTGGTCTCCTTAGCTTCATGCTTAATGAAGCATAATTTGTATTAATAGCAGCTATTAAATCTAGAGTGCTTAATAGGAATTTAGAGTGGAGGCCCCGAGTTACTGAGCTCCTCCAATGTGGTCCCCAGAGAGCTGAGCTCAGGCTTGAACACTAGCGGCAATGAATCACAGGTCTGGTCTGGTACAACAAAGCAGCTGTGGATGGGTAGGAGGAAGAAGGAGGAAGTTGGAGACAGGGAAGTCACAGCTCAAAATGTAAGCATCATGGAGTTCTCCCTCCTTCCAGGCTCTGCAAGGTGGTCCCCCAGTCTGGTGATGACAACCTTAAAGAAAAGGTGACTTTGATCATGGAGATCTAGGTTCAGTTCAGCCTCTAATCTGTGACCTGACTTCCATCTCTGTATGTCTCTAAACTTCCAGTTTCTTGTTCAAAGGCAGGCAACACAAGGCAGCAATATCCTGGAAGTTGCTCAGAAGATCGTGGACACACACGAAGACTGGATGAGGCCTCTGAACCTCTTTGCTTGCCTTTCCTTGAGACCCAGTTCTATTTTCCATGGACCATTAAGGTTTTTGGCAAAAAATTATCTGAAGAAGCAAAATACCTGCTTTAAGTTCCGAATTGGCCACTATTTTCATGACTTCTTGTCCCCTTTCTCCATTAGCACACATTCAAATCTCAGGCTCCAACACATGCCCACCCCACCCTTTAAAGAAGGCAAGAGAAATGTGTTCTATTGCTTAGTATAGGCTCTGGCCCCAAATAACTGAGCGATCAATCATGGTTGTCATTATCACCGTCATTTCATAATTAAGGGAACTGTGTCCAACGCGAGTTCTTCCTGCCTGTCTGTCTGAATATTACCAGCTGGTCTGCTTTGAGCAAATCACTTAGCCCATCGGGGCCTCAATGTAGACTTCTGTGAGATAGGATTGCCCTAGAAGGAATCTGGTAGTCTGTTGAGAAGGTAGCCATGAAATAAAGTCTCCAGGCAGTGCTTGTGTCCTAACTGCTCATCACAGAAGGGGACACTGAGTTACCCCAGCCTGTAGCCTGCCACACATCCCAAACATTGCACACTGGACACAGACATCCTTTACTGCACTGAGCTATGGGTCTGGTCCATATGATGCAGGTCTGGTTCTAGGCTTGTTTCTCAGCACGAGGGTAGACGCGGACTGCTGCAGAATTGAAGTTTCAGAGGAGTTATGGAGCTGGACAGGCTGCTGTTGAAAAGCAGCATTTGGGGCAAGCCTATTTCCACTGTGTGTGCCCAAGAGAAAAGGCACTTCAGCAATTGTGGGAGCCCTGAAGCAGGACGATTAAGAGCACATTGAAGCAATGTGGCCTGTTCCTGTTAGGAGGCACTGCCTGTCCCAGGACCCCAGAGCAGGGACAGGCAGCATGGGACTCCTGTTCCAGGGATTGCTGATTTCTGTGATCTTGGCTAAACTGTCCCCTCTAATCACAGAGGTGGCATCCTCTTTTTATAACTTATGAATTACTTATTTTATGTTTCCCCACTTAATACTTTCAGATTATAGCTGACTACACTGTGGAAAGAGAATCCGTAGTAAGGGAAGGACATTCCTTTCTATAGGTTAAATTATACTAATAAGGATATGAGCATAAATACATAGATATCACATTTTATTGATTACCCCTTTTATCTTAGATTACATATATATGCATGTATGTGAGTGTGGGTATGTGTACTTGTGGGTGCAGCTTACTGCAGGCTCCAAAAGACAGATTTGGACTCCCTACTGGAGTTGCAGGAGGTTGTGATCTACCCTGTGTGGGTGCTGGGAACAGAACCTGAAGTTCTCTGCAAGAGAAGTAGGCACTTATTTTTTTTTTTCTGCAACAGGTGTTGCTGGAGATTCTTGTCCTTCTAGGTCCCACTGCTGCTTCAAGCCCAAATAAACACACAAAGACTTATATTAATTGTTAAACTGCTGGCCGGTGGCTTGGTCTTCTTATTGGCTAGCTCTGTTTTAATTATTAACCTATAACTATTAATACATGTATTTCTGCATGGCCTTATCTTGCCAGAGAACACCTTGCACATCCTACCTTCCCAGTCTCTACATAGTGTCTCTGTTTCTTTGTGGTCCCTCTCTGCCTACCTTTCCCAGAATTCTCCTCATCTCCTAGTCCTGCCTATCCTCCTGCCTCTACTGGCCAAACAGTGCTTTATTAATAAACCAATAAGAGACACATATATACAGAAGGAAATTCCCCATCAGACAGCTTTTTGTGGCTGTCCTGGAACTCTCTTTGTAGACCAGGCTGGCCTTGAACTCACAGAGATCCACCTGCCTCTGCCTCCCGACTGCTGGGATTAAAGGTGTGTGCATCACTACTGCCTTAACTTCTGAGTTGTCTCTTAACTTCTGAGTTGTCTCTCTATCACTGATCCCTTGAATTTTTTTTCCTCCCTGGCCCCTCTGTGACTTGTTTCTTTGCTTATGTAGATCTTCCTAGTTGGTTGAGGTAGCATTTGTCTACCCTTGGAGTTGGTCTAGAAAATCATGACTTGACCCAATGTGAAGGTATTTTCTTCTAATCATTTCATAGCTTGAATTTATATTTTGATCTTTTGTGAGTTGACTTTTTAGAGGGCAAGAGACAGGACAGAGATTGAGTTTCAGTCATTGCCATGGAGATACAAATTTCCTTAGCATACTTTACTGAAGACACTGTCTTTTCCCCTTTTGTCTCCTGGAGGTAATCCCCCTTCTGGGCCAGTCACATTGGAAACAAAGTTTTGATAGCTTCTCATGAAACTAAACAGTCTTATCAAATGACTCAATAATAGTCTCTGTGGTAGCACAAGTTCTAATTGGTCTTAATAACAAAACTCAGAGTCAGATACTAGGGGGTGAAAGTTGAAAGATCAGAGAAGCAGAGTAGCCATCCAGTAGAGCTCTTAACTCTACGAAATCCTGAGACTGGAAAGAGGCCGAGTCCCTGTCTCTTCCACCTGTATTCCTTTCTTCTGCCCAGCCATCTCACTTTCTGTCTGTTTGTACAGACCCCCCCCGACCTCTATGGTTAGCTAGTAGCTAGCTCCACCCTCTGGTCTTCAGGCATACTTTATCTGTTAGAGTATACACAGCATATCACTGCACTGTTGGTATTTATCTAAAGGAATTAACAGCTGTCCACACAAAGACCCCTACACATAGATGTTTAGAATAGTCTTATTCATAATTAACTGGACTTGAAAGCAACTAAAATGTGTCTCAGTAAGTTAGTGGGTAAACTGTGGTGCACCAAGACCATGTTTTGTTATCTAGTACTAAAAGGAAATAAACTAGAAAACCATGGAACTTCTTGGAGGAAACAGGTATACACGAAGAACAGAAGGGACTTCACCAGAAAAGTCTCTACCTTTGGTTCCAACTGAGACTTTCTAGAAAAGGTGAAACCCTGGAAATAATAATAATAAAAAAGATCTGTGGTTGCCGAGGGGATAGAAAGAGAAAGATAATTAACACAGAACTGGGATGTTTAGTGAAAAATACCTCACAGTTATATAATAATGAATGTATGTAATAATGAATGTGTATAAATATACATTTGCTCAGATCCATAGTATGTATAGCACTAAAAGACATGGAACCAATCTAGAGCCATTAGATGAATGGATAAAGCAAGTATAATACGAATACACAGAGAGAAGCGAAATCCCTGCAAAGCAGATAGAACTGGAAACCACTGTGCTAAGTGAACTAAGCCAAGCACAAAAAGATATTACTCACGACATGCTCTCCCTCATATGTAGACACAAGACTGCCTGGAATATAATAGTGATTGCTAGAGACTAGAAAGAGAATTTGGGTGTTGTAGATAAAGGGAGCTTGGGTTTGATTAGCTGGTCTATGTATGGACATATCTCACCAAACTGTATTAGTATGAACAATTGTATGTTCAAACTGTATTAGTATGAACATTTTTTAGTAAAAATGTGAACCTTGAGGTTAAACTAGGGATGCCAAATGGTGGCACTGGGTCAATATGTGCCCATAAGTTATAAAAATAGACCAAAATGCCTAGGAATGCTGAAATTTGTAAATGCTACTCAATTTTATCATGAACCTAAAGACTCTAAAACAACAACAAAGTTCTAAAAATGAAACAATCAGTAGCAGTGAAAAATGGAAAACCAATTTCCCAGGACACCCTCATTGTGGAGTTGAGGTTGTTTCTCAAGTCTGACAGCTGACTTGGCAGAACTTGAGGCAGATCTATCAGTATGAGGGATCACAGCTTTTGGAGTATGAATGGTCTCTCCATTTACAGAGGCACAACGATCATAATACGCTGGTGCCCATGTTCTTTCCTTCACTGAACAAGATCCCTCTGCCAGCCTTGAGGCTGAGGTGAGGCAAACACAGACACACACAGACAGACACACACAGACACACAGATATACAAACAAAAACACAGACAGACAGACAGACAGACAGACACACACACACACACACATACATACATACATCACACACACACACACACACACACACACACAACAGTTCTCACACACCTGTCAATGGATCTAGGTCTTGTTTTTTCTTTTTCTTTATGCACAATAATACAAGATAAAAATATAAACATTGACACAAGATAATATTTATTTAGAAGAAGGAAGGAAACCCCTCATATTGTATATTCTTAACAGCTGACAAACTAGAGAAATAATGACATAATTGAACTTCAGACACAACACTGTTTCTTTCAGTGCCGGATTTGGTCACACTCTTCATGGTCTACTCATGACAGTGGTTCTGTGATGCTGTTTTCTGAGCACAGAAAGACAATCAGATGCTTTTGTAGAACTCATAGAGATGTTTTACATGGTTGGTAGTTGAGAAAAGTTTCGCTTGTCTTGTTCTTCTATAAAAATGTCACATAAGTGTGAGGGTAGCATGAGCTTGGAAAAACCTCCTTTAGCCTGTGGGTTCTGCCCTCTCTCCCTTTGCACACTGTGGCTTGCTTGGTACTGTTCTAGGGCCTCACATTCTTTTACTTTTTATGTTTTTTTTTTTTTTTTTTAACTAACCTTCTGCCATTTCATTATCCGCACTTTGGGTGAATATCATGGTTTTTTCCATACACTCATCTGGACCCCCCAGCTTTCTACTTTACATGATGCAAGCTTTTGATATTTGAAGCTTCTGCTTGCCGCTCTCTCAATGGATATTCTTGTCATCTGCGGCGATGGTGCCTCCCTGCCATATCACACTTTGGAACAATCATTAATTATGAAAATGTGTACTGAGTTGATCTGAAGTTAAGGCACATAAAATATTTTAAATATCTCTAAAATTCATGCTCTGCATTTAGCCACATAATTGAGAAATCACCTGATTTTACTCTGTGTTACCAACAGTCTAGGATTTTTGCCTGTTATTTTTTTATTAATAAAATTTATTTAAATTAGAAACAATCTTATATCATATCAATCCCAGTTCTCTGTCCCTCCTCCTCCCGTGCCCTCCAATGACCCTCTAATCCAATCCTTCATCCACACCCCAGGGAGGGATCATCAAAATCTGTCATGTCATTTGGGGTAGGGCCTGGACTCTCCCCCATGTCTCTAGGCTAAGGGAATATCCCTCCATAGGAAATGGCCTCCTGGAGTCTGTTTGTGCACTAAGGATACATCCTGGTTCCATTGCCAGAGGCCTCACAGACTGCCCAGTCCTCCTAGCTGACACCCACGTTCAGGGGGCCGTTTTGGTCCTATGTTGGTTCCTCAGCTGTCAGATTGGAGTCCATGAGTTCCCACTTGTTCAGGTCAGCTGTTTTTGTGGGTTAATTTATTTCTCTGTATATGTGTGAGTGCCTGTGTGTGTCTGGTGCCTGTGAAGGACAGGAAAGAGCGTCAGACCTCCCAGGTTAGGAGTTACAGGCAGTTATGAGCTGCTGCCTAGTGTGTGGGAGGAATCGAACTTGATCCTCTTTAAGAGCAACAAGTACCCACTGAGGTTTCTCTTCAGCACCTGGCTGGTTTTTTTATTATTTCTTTATTTTAAAGATTTAGTTAGTTCTCTGAGAATTTCAGGCAATATGTTGTGCTTTGTTCATATTTATCTCCTTCTTCTTTCTTTCCAGATTCACCTTCTCTTCTTTACCCACCCGATCAGACTTGATGGGTGCCAAATTTTGTACTTTTGAGAATTTGTTATACGGTACGGTAGTGATGTCATTCCCTTTCTCTCCCTTCCTCCTTCCCTTATGCTCCCCAACTCCCCCTGATTTCATGATCTCATCAGTAATTATTATTACACGTCTCTCTCTCTCTCTCTCTCTCTCTCTCTCTCTCTCACACACACACACACACACACACACACACAGAGAGAGAGAGAGAGAGAGAGAGAGAGAGAGAGAGAGAGAGCCATCTGTATGTAATTGTGTTTATGACTGATCACTGGGGTTGGATAATCTGTCAGAAATCTTGTCCCTAGAGAAAACTAATTGTCCCCTCTCAGAAGCCTTTGACTTGCCTGTAACTCTCATCCAGGGATGGGGACTTGTGAAATTTCCCTCATCAATGTTGGGATGTCAAATGGTGCAGTGGTTTTGTAAGTCTTATTTAGACATCCATATTATTGAGATTTCATATTGCATTGTCTTTGTCATGTCTAGAAGACATGAACATTCTGGTCCTTTGGGGTTTTCACCTTCCTGTCTACTTTTGCACAAGGTTCCTGAGCTTTAGATGTGGCGGCTGTGTTTTAGATGTACCAGCTGGAGCTAGACAACCTGTGTTTTTTTTTTTTTTTTTTTTGTCTCTGCATTTTGATCAGTTTGTGAATCTCTGTGGTAGTCTCCATCTGCTGGAAAAATAAAAAAAAAACCTTCTTTGATGATGTGTGGGATCTAAACTTTTCTGTTAGTATCAAGATAAATATTTAGAATACAGTCAGAAACTATATTGATTTGGGGAAATGTCAGTTGTAGGTTCTTTTCTAGAGTCTATGACCTTTCCAGCCATGGGTAGTTGGCTATGTTTACAGTACCAGATACAAATTCTTCCTGCTCAGCTGGTATTAAGTCCAGTTAGAAAGCCATTGGTTATCCCCAAGATGTAAGGGCCACCATCGTACCACCGGGGTTTCTTGCCAGGTTGGTCGTTGTTTCGGTTCGTAGACTTATAATTGGGTAATGGTATTGACTGATTTCTCAGATGCTTTAGTCACAGGACTGTAAAAGTATCTAGTACATTTTGGGAGGGGCGGATTATGTCAGAAACGTTGACTCATAAGGGTTGTGATGCACACTCCTCATAAGGACCTCTGCAGGTTTTGTGCAGGTTTGCACTTTGTAGCATAAGAATTATGATATAATTTATCTTGTGGCATTCACATACAGTTTTTGAAAATGCTTTCCAACTCTATGACTGCATAAACAACTTAATTGAAACTATTCACGAGAAGAGATGTATTTCTAGGTAGGTGTGGTGATATGGAATATCACACGGACCAGCCTGTGCTCCATGTCTTCAGCCTGCTTCTCTTTGGTCCCCCAGACCCTGTGGGACATTCTTTCCACAGTGATTTCTCAGGACTTTCACTTTATACAAGCTTCTGCAGTCAGCCTGATAGATTGTCTGGCTTCCCTAGCACTATCAGTAAAATCCCCCAGTAAACCTGCAGGAAATTATTGCACAATCTCCTCTGTGCTATTTGCACAGAGGGAGTGACACAAAGAAGGTCACATGCAAAGAGTTGGCTGTATTGACCAATCAAGATTACATATCTTTGGGTATTTGAATAATCACATGATTGTGGTTTACCTGTTGGGGTGCCCTCAAAGAATGTGGAATATGGACGTGGTTAGAGTCCTTGCCAGGGCCCTGGGCAAGGTCTGGGGAATGAAGGAAGTCCTAGCATCCTCAGCTTAATGGGCAATATATGTTCTTGCCCATATTGGGGTGAGAGAGAACAGATGGACAGGTGACAGCAGAATGGCACTAGTCACTCTCATTTGGTGGGACTCATGTCTTACACCCCACATTCTTTTCTCATGCACAAGCTGCACTTTTAAAGCCCCCTTATAAGCTTATGAAGGGAATTCTTTATCTAAGAGACATACGTAAACCAGCTCATTATTTTCTTTAAAATTTAGGCCTTAATCCTAGTGATTATGTAAATTTTTGGCCTTAATTCTAAACCTAGTTATTATGTATAGCCTGAGAACAATATAATGACAAAAGGCACAAACCCACATTGCAGCTGTTAAGATAGCTCAAGGCAAGTCTTTCTCTCACTCCAGCTTTGTCTGATACCGACTCATCTTGAAATTCTTATCTGTAGTGTAAGCCATGTTTCTGGCTACACCCAGTAGAGGCCTCTAGACAACTGGTAAGAGTGTTTGTGTATAAGAAGAGAAGGCAGAGAAATAACGTGATGGATGAAGGGGTGGAGGGATGGAGGGATGGAGGGGTGGAGGAACAAACAGAGATAAGAGAGATTAGTTTTTAAGGAAATGTATTGTTTGCTTGAGGTTCATTCAGGTCATCTTAGTGAAAATTATCACCTCTGGACATAAGCTGTTCCCACAGTGAGGAATCTGCCAGAGATGACGAGGCCACAGGTAGGGATGAACTCTCCAAAGGAAAGAGCATGGAGTGCAGGATTTAGGAACACAAATCAGAATGCTGTCCTATGTCATATCAAAGAACAGAAGGGAGGGGCATGTAGGAGCAGTAAGGAAGAGCACTTGGTCTAAGTGCTGGAAAAAGATTTCTCTCCAGCTTTTTATTTTGAACATGAGCATCGTCATAGAGCAGGATGTGCCTAGAAAACTTTCAAGGAATGCTCCATAGTCATTGTGGCCTAAGAGGTCCAAACAAGCTTCCTGTTTTATAGTTAAAGATAATTTCCCCTGTTGGTGTCATATGTCTGTTGTACTGAAAATTTAGAAGGGAAAATTACTTCTATTTTTTTCAGGTTTTCCTTCCAAGTGACTTAAAGAAATGCAAAAGCATAGGGCTCTCAGTATTACACACAGACATTGTATACAACACATACAGAACATATTTAAGCTTAAAATATGGAGATTTTACCTACAGTTTCCTGATAACCGTGTCTCTATGACCTATAAACAGAATTAGCTTTTGAGTATACATGTATATTTATTAATGTTGACTCTTATTCTAATTAGATTTGTGTTGAACTCTATTTATATAAATGCATTCAACCATTATCTCATTTAATCAACCAGAATTAAATTGCATAAATTTTAATGCAAGGAATATTCCTTATCACTGTTCACATCTACCATGGGTCACTGAGGGTGTGCCCCACATGTTTACTCAAGGATCCAGGCTGACTACCTTCTTAAACCTTTGTCACCCAAACACTTGGCTTCCCTTTCTAGGAAAAGGGAGTGGGGTGGGCTCTCTGTCACATCTTGGCTCTGAAATCCTGAAGTGTTTTGCCTTAGAAGAGACATATAGATACTATTGTGATACATAGCCCTGGACCAGGACATGAGCTCTGCAGTCACATCTAACTGCCTGTATATGGCAGACACCACCTACCTCTGTTATATTGTATAAATAATTTACATTATATAAATCCAGAGTGCTAAAAGCTAATTTAGAAGGCTAGAAAACATCAGGAAATTAATACGATGCCTTATGAGTCATATTAACAAGTATTACTAAAATGTTTTTCTTAAAAACAAAATGAAATGGAAATGTTCCTGTATGATTTTCCAATGTCTGGTTTTATCAGAAGCAATTTATTTTCAAAATAGTCATTTGTATTTTGAGATGTCTGCAACACTAGTTGTAATATCATATTGGCATTATGTTATGTATTTTCCAATATCAGTATAATTAAGAATAAGTAGACTGTTTCTATTGTTGCTTTTATATGAAAATAAGAAAAATTGTAGCCATAACGAGCTACTTTGCCTTTGCTATAAATCCCCATCTTGGCATAATTAAAGTATGTCATAATATACTTCTAGCCTTTTTTCTGTACTAACTGTACACACAGAGAAAACATGATCACTTATAATGAACCGAATTCCAACAAAAGCTTACATTTACCATTTTTCTCATTAGATTTTATAATGAAATTATTAGACTATGAATTGTTAAATTTTCTTCTTTTATTATATGGTGCAATTTTTATTTCTTTTGAACTAAAAGTATTCAATAAAAACTTTCCTAATGTGGAATTAATGATTTAGAGAAAATAAAGCTTATATATAAGACTTTTCTCTTACAATAGTTTTTTCTCTCTCTCTGTCTCTCTCTCTCTTTGTCCCTATCTCTCTCTCTTTCTTTTCAGGTCATATTTCACAGGCATGATAGAAAGTAATATTTTTTTCTCCACATTGAAATATTTTTCTTAACCCTGGAGGAAACTTTGATGTTGTTACAGTTTTCTAAGGTTCCTAGTATTTTGCCTTAGTATAACTTTAAAGTGTTGCCAGTTTTTGTAGTGTATCAATTGTTCCATTATGAGTAGTTAAATCTCAGCTTAATCCTAGTAGCATCTTGTTTCTCAGTAGTGAATGGATGCTGGAATCGGTAGGAGTCATCACTTACAGTTTGTAAGAAACATGTGCTATGCCATTTTCACCCTGATCAGAACATATCATGTCTCAAGCAGACTTTTAAAAAGAAGTTTTTGAGAAACACTTATTTAAAGTGGAGTTATATTAGAAATTCAGGAGAAAGTTGACCTGTAATCAGTTTCTCTATTTATCTCTGAGCATCATTTTAAAATTAAAAAATTAATTGCTCTATAGGATGTATATACATTGTAGGGCACTAATTTCACAGTTCTATCAAAAATATGAGAAAATGTATTTCCACATAAAGTGAATGTCTCAAGAATCCATCTGTGTGCCAATGACAGCCAACTAATATTTGCTGAACAGTAGAGAGAAGGGGGAACAGTGGTGGGCAGTGGAGATCCATATGTCACTGGCTTACAAAGCCATACAATACCTGTTCACATGTGTCTGGTTTTCTACTCTCTGTACAGGCTGCCTTTGTGCCTCAGGCTCATACCTTTTGATTATAAAATGTCTGATGGTCTTGAATCTTACTGGCCAGAGCTGAGTTAATCAGACAGCATCAGAAATAGCTGTGGGGATAAAAAGTGGAATGGATGAAAGAATAAAATTGCTTATAAACGAAAAGCTTATATATATATATATACATACATATATATATGTGTACATATATATATATGTATGTAAATAATATTAAAATGATTTCAGTTTGGTCACAGTACATGAAGAAATTGAATTTGTACTGACCATGAAGTTTCCTCCATGCTGGCTTGCTTTCATAGTACTAGAAAGTTCTGGTAAGCTGCAGAAGGGAAAGGTCACCATTTTACCCAGCTCTGAACTCTGTGAACTACAACAACGGCAACTATGGCAAGATATTCCATGGATGTAATAGTGGCACGAATGTTAAGGGGGTAACTAACAACTTTCTGATTATATTCAAGGCCCACTCCATACTTGCTTGGTGCTGTTATTCTGACCAAGAACCCATGGTTTGGGAGCCTACAGGCCCTGGGGGTGAACCTACTACTATTATTTTGCTAAATGGACATAGTATCAAACTGACTTTTAAATTTGTATCTGTACAAAGAAAAGGACAGATGCCAGACCTCATCGGATATGTTTCATGTATAGTGGGCGATAGTTAATGTAGAAACTCACAACTGGCATAGAGAATAAATGCCAGTGGAGTGATCAGGCACACATAGTTATCTCTCTAGCATCCTCCATGACCAAAGCTCAGGGACCATAATGAAAGAGGAGGAAGAAAGATTTTAAGAGCTAGAGGCTGGGGAGGACCAAAGCTTAACAGTATCTTCTAGACATGACAAGACTGCACTCACGCACCCACAGCAGCTGGGATTGCCTTCACAAGGTCTAAAAGTCAATATTTTAGAGCAGAGAACCTATGCACAGTTGATGATTTATGGAGAAGGAAGAGTCAATTTTTAAAGGATGTAGTAGATCAACTATGTTCCATTTGGCCCTATACCCATGGGTATATGAGCAACACAAATTGGACTTAGTGTTTTGTTTAAAAAAGTCTATATGAAATGGGGGGTGGCTAGGGAGGTGGAGATAGAACTGGGAGGAATTTTGGGAAGGGGGATGAATATGATCAAAATATATTGTATGAAATTTTCAAAGAATTAATAAAATATTGCATTCAAACATTAAGGTGTTTTCTAGTTTTTCTCTTGTTCTATTTTTTCTCTATAAAGAGAATTTGCTACACTGCTTTCAGATTCAATTTGATCATCTTCCATAGGTGTCACATCATTGTATTTTGCATGAAATGAGGACTCTTGGGTGATTTGGCAGGGAAAACCAGACAGATGCCAACAGACCTGTCCAAGGAAAGGGTGTAATGTAAATTCAGCACACCATGGTTACCAGACTCCAAATTGTTGCCTCTCTGTTTTGTCCTGAAGAATATGTCTTGATTCTTTTGGGACTTGGTTGTGTGAAATCCACATCCAGGTGGCTCACTATAAGAACATTCCAAGGCCACAAGCTACTCTGTGGCCAATGGGGGAAAGAGGTTCACAGGAAGCTTCTGGAGCTTTTAGGATGAAAGCCTGTGTTCTGGCACCTCCAACAAGCTAGGCATGGTCACTGGTCCCAATATGCTAATTAAAAAGACATTAGTGAAAGGAAGGAGGTTTGTTGAATGTGGCCACATTAGGTATAGAAACAAATAACTGTGTCATTGGGGTACTGAAATGGGTTTAAATAGAGGACAAAGGGTATGTATGATTTAGCTGCTTTGGCCAAGGTGTGTCCCTCACCCATCTCTGATCCATAGCTGTCTTGGGTCTTTTTTTGCTTATATAAGGAGGTTTCATTGACTGTCAAAACCATATATGTGCATTCTCTTCCTGGGAAATACATTTCTTCCCTCATTTGCATGAAGTCTTCTTCCTTTTTCCTCCCCAAGCATGAGATTTCCAGGGAAAATTTAAGTCTTTGGGATTCATTGTTTCAACAATCTGATGACAAGAGGGAAGGACACAGCAAATGTCTCCTTAGACTATCTCCTCTCCTGCCAGGTCACTTTCAGGAATGGTTGGCCTCCATCACATGACTCCCACAGTTCCCTTGTTTCACACAAAGATGGCACCTTTGTGGCAAGGACATCTGTTGAGAAAAGCTTGTAAGAAAGAGGAGGGGAGGCTGTTTGGTGAAGATCCACCTTTCATTGCCACCCAGATGATTTAAGTATCTAACAGCCACTGGATTCTTCTATTAGTGGCAAATGCTGCTTGTGGCTCACATTTATAGGCATGGAGCCACATCTCTCTCCATTCCATAGTTTTGGTAAAGAAATATCACGATTATACAAGTTCCAGACTAATTCTGTTAAATGTACAGCAGCCACCAAAACAAGAATGCAAACTGTATCTAGCAGTCCCTGCCCTCATGAGTCATCCAGACCAGATTCAAGGATACTGTGACTCAGGACCAGCCAGTCTGACAGCCCAGTGTTGTTCTGGAAACATAGAGGGTGGTAGGCTTGTGGGGAGTGGTACTGAATGAGGCTTTAGATCTTTCTAGAAGGAAGTGGATTGCCACGTTTCCTTTCCTACCTGTGTTAATGTAAAGGCTGTGGAAACCCTAGCTGTCCCGTGCTAAGGTTGTCTTGAACTACCTGCCATTTCATCGACTAAAATTTCTACCAATTTCCATCTCAGTTGCAATGGGATTTATTGGCTTGACACCTTGATTCATGTTTTCCACTGTCATAAACCACCATTCTGTCAGACCCATTCTTATTTGACTAGCCTCCTTTGCCTAGTCAATTCTTGAGTATGTTGATGCTGTCTTTTCTATTATACATTTTTTAGAACATGTATAGTTTCATGTGTATTTGTTAATTTATATTAATACTACTGGGTTAGAAATCCTCCTATCATGTATTTTTTTCTTCCTTTCTCAGTGTGCTTACAGGGTCTGCCCATGTTGCTGTGTCTTGTGTTGGGCTTTCTATGAATAGGCTCTAAGATAGGATTGGCAGGAAGACAGCTTATTGGTAATCTCCTGTGCCTCAGAATTGACCCTGGGGAAGAGCAGAGGGAATTAAACTAAATAGAGAGATGCTAGTTGGACATTCCTAGGAGCTAGAAAAAAATGAGTTCCTGAAATCGTGGCAGCAGCCCATGTAAACACTTAGTGTGACAGTCTAGACGCCTCTCTCTTACCTCTATCTCACAACTTACTCTATCTACTCATCACCTATCTGTCCAGATTCCTTGATATAGCAAGGGGTGCTGCACCTTCATGCTATTTATTATTAGCATTTGAAAGTGTCCCAGGGGATTGTTCAGAGGGAGTTCCTGGGTTTCTGGAGCCATTGTCTTTGCCTTTGTTCTCATCAGGAGTGCACAGGAGGTCTCTGGGCCTCACCGACATTGTCACTACTGTCTCTCCAGGTTGTCCCAATTTGATGGATCAGTGATGCCAAATTTGCATTTGTAAAATTACCAATGATTTTTCAGTATATTTTATATGCTTTCATCTCTCAGGTTCCTTCTGTGAATTACCTATTCATTTTCTTTGTCCAATTTTCTATGGGGTTCCGAAGAACCATTGTGATCTCCTTTTAGCTGGTGAACAATCTCTCATAGAGTTTTATGATGTCTAAAGAATTTAACCAACTCTGTTAGGTATATGGATTTCTGTTTAGAACATCTAGATTTTAATTAATCACATTTCTGAATTCTTGCTATCTGTCTGCCTCTCTGTCTCTCTCTCACACACATGTGCAGCTGTTTGTGATAATTTTGAATGATTACTTTGATTATATAATAATCATGTAGTTTTTAAGCAGATTTTTGAGAGTGGCTAATTAACAACAACAACAACTTGTGTGTGTGTGTGTGTGTGTGTGTGTGTGTGTGTCTGCTATTATTCTTAAGTTGACAAAGCCTTAGAGTATTTTCTACCATTTCTAAGTCATAATTCTGTTTTGTAGTTAGTTGGATTTATATAAAGGAACTGAAGAGAGGGAGAGGCTGGCTTTGCTACACCCCAGTCTCTTTCCACCCATCTGTCCCCCTCCCATTTTTGCTCCCCACTTCCTTCCCCAGCCTCATCTCTCTGATGATGTATCAGTCACAACACAACTTCTGGCAATCAGAACTTAACAACTCTATGGTTGTTCCAAAGGCCTTGATTTTACCTGAAACAGATGTAAGCTGAGAAATATTTTTCATATAAGAATGTAAATTCTGTAGCCATATAATACACATGTAAATGGCATGGCTCTGAGTGGTGCATACTTGGGCTGTCTCTCTTTTGTGCCTCTTACTCAGGAGGCAGACACCCCTAGGTTAGTCTTTCATCTCTCCCTAGGGAGCACTGAAGTCAAAGAATACATTCCCAGCCGTTTATCTCAGGTTAAGATTTCCTGTGTTCAGATCCAATCCTCCAGAGAGTCTTATTGTAGAAGTCCAAATTGCCTTTCCAGTGTAGGAAGGTCTAGGTGTAGGGTGATTGTGTAGGCCCAGACTGCTCCCTCACCCCAGCCAGCACACCGTTTGGAAACTTACCTTACATATACACATACACAGACATATACATATACATATACATTTATTTATTTTTATTTTACATATCAATCCCAGTTCCCTCTCCCTCCCTCCCTCCCTCCCCCCTCCCTCTCTCCCTCCTTCTCTCTCTCCCACCCTACCATGCCCTCCTACATTTATTTTTATTGCTGAGGTGTTTCTTCATTATTGCAGCTGGAGAGGCACACTCATGAACACCTCATTCCTTATTGAGTCTAGCTAGACACAATGTTTATGAAATGAGTTGAGAAAATCTGGCAGCGAAAACTGGTCCATATAGGCTGGACACACACAGATTACCCATGTGTGAAATCCCTCACCAGAGGTCTTGCTACTGAGAATTCTGTCCCTGCTCTACATGGAACACATTTCCTGAGAGAGAGGCCCCTGTGAGTGAGAATCAGCTTCAAGTTGTGTTTGGGTCAAAATGTGTTAGAAGTAGGCTTTGATGATCGAATTCTAGCAGCTGTTCAGAAAAACAGAGTGCGTGTGAAGAGTCTTTTAGTGTGTTCCTACCAAGTGACAGAGTGATGTATTTGTATAAAGTGAAACATTACTTATCATTTAGTCACAAAAAGAAAATGCACAATGCAGTCTTTCCAGCATCTAAAAGTCTTGTCAGCGGCAGCTCGTGGCTGTCCATCACCTGTATTGTAGATAAATAGCCACATTTTCCAGAAAGCAGCCTGCTTCTTTGTGATTGAGTTTTACTATCCATATCCCTGTGTTTAGCCAAGTCTGGTGAACACATGGATGAGCCTGGGACTACAGAATCCCACAAGTCAAGAGTTCTAAGAGGAGCTCTGTGCAGCCATGAAAAGCATTAGGAGCCATGCACTTCAGTTTCACATGGGCTTGAGGTCATGGGGTCAACTCCAGTGGGTGAGCAACATAGCCTTGAGTAATAAAATCCATGCCCAGGTGGCGTGTTCCCATACCCATAGCACACACTCACCGTTGTGTGTTCGGGTGGTGACAACCATGTGAGACATGACAGCCTGCCCTGGAAGAATCACAGGAAGAGTGTGGCATGAATGCCTCCAGGGAAAAAATAGAGAGAAGAAAGGTAGGCAAAGATCTTCCCAGATCATTGTAACCTAGTTTATGTCAGTTGCTGGAGGCTTCCAGAGGCTCAGACCCATTATTATCTCAAGATTCTATGAACTATCAGTATTCCTCCACAGATGTCACCCACGGCACTGGTTGTGCCTCCTTTGTAGCTCTCACAGCACGTGGGACTATGCACTTATTATGAGACCATTTAATTTTGTGTCACTCCTTCATTAGCTGTGAATTCAGACACCCTGTAAGGTGCTGTGGGCACCTTTGGGCAATGACTGGGTAAGTCAGTGAAGGCTCCACATTGCTCTGTGTCCCCAGGACCTTAGTAGGCTTCAGAACATGGAGGCCTACAGAAGCTCTGGAGACCATTTTCTGGTGTCATTGTTATGGGAGAGAGGACACATTTGCCCTAGTTTCCACATGCATATTTTCACATAACGGGCTCTTCTGCTGGCTCAGTCACTCCTTGGCTTACATTTTTAACACAATTTTTATTTTTGAAACTGTCGTTATTTAACTAGGGGCTTTCAGTTTGTATCTGGTGTTTGGGGTTGCTGGTTTTAGTCCAAGGTGCTAGAAAGGGAAACGGCATTTGTCACCAGCCCTGGCACCTGCAGGCTTGGCTTTTGCAAAGGAAACATTTGACTCTCAAAAACTGGTATTCTTTGGCATGGGCAGGCATTTGGCTTGGTGGGACAAGCACTGGACTCTCAACAGCCTGTTTGTGTATCACCAGCTGTGTGGCCTTGGGCAGGAGACCTGGTCACTCTGGGCTCAGCTTTCTCTTTTATGAAATAGGGATGAAGGCTCTTTCTCCTGAAGTCACTGGATGGAAGAATTAAATTGGAAAATACTGGTGAAGTCTTGGTCCAAAATAAGTCCTTAGCAAATCTGTGTATGCCATCCCCCTGACCTTTCTCTTTCCTCCCTTTCTTCAGTCTCCATTGAGAGGGTGAGGAGGGCACCTATCACCCAGTGAATGAAAGAGTTCACTCAGTGAGGGAGAGAGTAGGATGATTTGGGTGGATGAGGGTGTGACCCACACTATGTATTACTTTGGAGTGTTGAATAGACATGGTGAAACTAGCTTAGCGAGTACCCAAAGGTCTGGACACCATGGCAGACAATTGAAAGGCATTATATCATTTAATCATCACAAGGATGCTTTAAGTAAGGGTTCCATTATCAACACTGTACAAATGAAATGAAAGGTCAGTGAGATTGTCATGAGATAATGGTCAGAAGTAAGAAGTGCTCTTACTAAGGTGCCTTGAAACAGAGGGCCATGGAAGGGGTGTGTGTATAAGTTACCAAAGGGAACCGATGAAGGACCATTTATCAGATCAAGGCTTCTTTGTCTCTTTATTAACTCTGTGGTGAAAAGGGGAAAATATAATTTAGCATGACAAATATGCTGGCTTAACATCAAGTGAGAATACCATTGAGGGATATGAGTGATCTGTATGTGTGAGAATCTGCACTGTGGTGTAGGAAGGTGGAGAGGGTGTAGGTTTTGCTTGGATACCAAGAGAGGAAGATGCTCTTCCCGAGGAAAAGAAAACAAATCACATCCTTTTTACATTCACCTGAGAAGGAAGAAGGGAGGAAGCTAGCAAGGGACTGACGAGGGGCTTGTGAGGGTGCCCACAAGGGGTTAGGAAAACAAGAATGCCTCTTGTGACATGGAACAATTTGCTTGTCATGTTCAGTGTCTTCTCTAAGACACTAAAGATTCTGTTATGATTTGAATTTGTAATGTTCTCCCCATTCTCATTATTTGAATGCTTGGGACCCCAGATGCTTGTACTATTTGGGTGACACTCTTGGAATTTATAGGGCAGAACTGGAGGAGGTGGGTCACTTTGGATGTGTCCTTGGGGATGCATTAGTTTTGGATACTTCCTCTTTGGATCTCTTGGTCATAAAGTACACATCTCTCCACTAGAAGCTCCTGCTGTCCCAATGTCCCACTGAGACACATGAGACTAAGATTCTATAAACTGAACCTTACAAAACTGGGAGCCAAACTAACCCTTTTCCTTAAGTTGTCCCTGTCAGATATTTTATTAACCATGATAACAAACTAATGCAATGTCTGAGAACATTAACAAGTATCTATTTTTTATTTTATGTGTATTTTATTTTACTTGCATGACTGCATGTGTACCACATATTTGTCTTGTGCCTGTGGAGGCCAGAAAAGGGCATCAGATCTCCTGGAACTCTTGTTACAGACAGTTGTGAGAATCTTCATGTGCAACAGAATTCAGGTCTTCTAGAAGAACAGCCTAGTGCTCTTGATCCCTGAATCACATCTCTCTAGCTACACAAGGATATTTTGTTTGAATTTCCCCTCCTTCCCTCTGACACTCAAGGGTGGGGCTTAGCCTTGTGTTGGCTCAATAAATCTAGGAGGGAGAATGGCTGGCTGTAAGACATGAAGTCCTGTACTTTTCTGAAGAGAAAAGAGAATTAGTGGATGGGGGTTTAGGGGGACAGACTGGGAAGAGAGGAGAACTGTAATTGGACTGGGAAAATTTGATTAATTAATAAAAATCAAACTAGGAGGGAGAGTCTGGTAATGACAGTATCTAGTATCTCATGGAATACTCTGTTCCTCAAATTTCTTTGGATAGTGAGAGGAAGCCTATCACTATGAGCTCCTGTGCCAAGGTGGCCCTGAGTGTCACCTGTGTCTATGGGAAGGTCAGCATGGGGAAAAGGAAATGGCCCAAAGGAGGGGAAGTATATTCCATATAGTGGAATATTTGTGTAATTATATAAAAATGTGTTGCTGTTTTACCTTGCCTGCCTAAGGCATCTGATAGATCTAATTAAAAGATAAATGGCCAATAATGAGAGAGGAGGTATAGATGGAACTTCCAGGCAGGGGGTGTAAATAGGAGGAGGAATTTAGGTTCAAAGAAGAAAGAAAAAGGTGTCAGGGCCCAGCCAGCCAGATATGGAGGAAGCAGGAAAGTAGGACATGCAGAATGAAAGAAAGGTGAAACCGGTTAAATTAAGTTACAAGAGCTAGTGGGACAAGCCTAAGCTAAGTCTGAACATTCATAATTAATAATGAGTCTCCATGTCTTTATTTGGGAGCTGGTTGGTGACCCCCCAAAAATTCCAACTAAGGGACCATGCTTGCAACCACTTGTTGGAGGAGGCATCCTAGGTTCTTCTTGGTCTCATGGTTACCAGGAAGAACAATCTGCTTAGGGTTCATAGCTCCAGCCACTCATTGGTCTGCAATATGCCTCATCTTACTCAGATCATCATTCTAGTTGTCTGCGATGGCAATACTGCCAGACCCAACCCTCACATAACAGGGGTCCTGTAAGGAAGCCTCACGGGGGTCAATCGCTGTCACATTCACCATGTGTCTCTCACCCACGTGGATATAGGAGAGAACCTTGGAGACGCTGACAGACCTAGAGAAAGTAGTGTTCAGCCTCTCATCCCACCGCATGTCTGAACAATAAAAACTCTCAGCAGTCATTTTTACTGTGAAATTCTAAAATCATATTTATTCACCAATTCACAGAAGTGTCATAATGACCACCAACATGAATCAGTTTGTAGGCATTTACAAGCCAAGGCTGAAAATAAATATCTGTCTGTGTTGAATAGGCATTTAACAAATTACTCAGAAACTGCAAGAATCGAAATAGTTAGAAATTTAAAGTTTGGAACTCAGGCATGATAAGATCACAGCCATGGGAAGAAACTCAACCTATTCCCCGAGAGGTTATTTTCCTATTAAATCTTTATGTACATGTACACTCTGGGCATCCTTCACTCTGTATCAGTTGGAATCTAGTAGGGCAATTAGGCAGGGAGAGGGTGCAAATGGAAGGGGTGGGAGGGTAAGGTTTTTCTCTGGTCCCCTGTGGCTGGGCAACCTTATTGACCAACAACATAATACGCTGTTCTGAAGTTAGAATCGATTTTTCTATAAATTCATAAGTCCCTTTAATAAGACATTTCAAGGTTTGCATAACACACACAGTAGCATAGTTACCAAATAAATACACTTGTAGACTAAGATGACTCATTCTTGGAGGCAGCTCAAGAAGCTCAGAACATGTATGCCAAGCACACACTGGACAATCCCCAGGTGAAGCTGGCTCCAGGTAAAGATGCTCCAGCTGCTCTGACCTTATGGCCACTGCCTAGTCAGCAGCAGGTGGAGGGGGTGTCCATACAATGAGGTTGCTTTTTCTCTCTGCAGCATGGACCCCAGAGAGGTTCCAGTAGAGCAAGCAGCCTATGTCAGGCCATTCCCAACTGAGGTTGAGGAGGTGGGTGAAAACAAACAAGCTTCTCACCCCAGGTTTTTAAAAGGTGACATCATCACCAGAGATGGGAGGAGGGAAGGGCCAGAGGTCGGGTGGACCCAGAACCTTTATATTAGTCCCAGCATCATGACTGAAGATGACAAATTCAACAGCAGCTATCACGTACTTAGGGAAAGGCAGAGGCAATGGTAGGGTAGGGCAGACGCTACCCAGTAGAAATGGCATTGTGGGTGTTATCCAGATAGGTTCTAAATGCGTGCAAGCCACTGTGTGCGACACTGTCACTGTTTATGCCAGAGACCCCGTGTCTGCAGCTGTCTGATTACTGCATGGACTGCGGGAATTCACAACGGCTTCCTTAAGCTAGGAGAAGTGTGGGGTCAAGCTGCTTCTATATGGCTCAGTCAAAATGGAGTTTAGAGATCTGTCTTCACCAAGTAGGGACAAGCTATGTGTGTCCCTTCCAAATGTTTATGACTCCTACTGTGTTTCAGGTAGCTTTCCCAGGGCTTTGAGAGCAAAAGCAAATAACAAGAATAACTAAGGCTTCTGGAGGATTCTAATTTGTTGGGACTCTGATGTCCTTTCTGGGTTTTTTTTTAATCTCACATATTATAGATATGTATATATGCACATATACATATATCATCAGCTTCCTTTCACCTAGTTATGTCTGATATTTTATACTTAACACTCTAACCCCCTAAACTAATGATCCATCACATCTTTATGGCTCCTTCTTACATACATTATAATGTCATGCAATAACATAGCAAGCCCCACTCTAGTAACTATAGGTTTCCTTAGGTACAGCCAACTTCTATATAAGCTTTCATTTTTCTATTCTCCACTCGGTTTTCTCCCATCCCCAGCCATGCCTGTCCAGCTCAGGGTACCACAGCTCTTTCTTACAAGCAGATCATATGAAAAGCTGATAGGTAGGTTGATTGACCATCCACTCCAAGTGACTCTGACTTTTAAGTGATTGTAGTAACTGCCTCTGTGGTGGTCACCTGGCTACACTTACCCATGTTTCCTTTGACTCGTGAATGTAAGTGAAAACGCAGAGTGGTATCCTTGCTTCCTAGTTCCTCCCAATGCTGTCACTCCTAATCAACTTCTGGTTCCATCTCCAACTCAATCAATCACCTTCTTGTTCAACATCACTTTCCTTCCTTTGCAAATGATGCACCTGTGTGCTAGTCTAACTTCCTTTCCCCAAAACTTCTGCCCCATTTCCACCCTCTGGAGCGTGTCTGTGAGAGTACCATCAATACTCCACCAGGGCTTCTTGCATCATGGGGAGTGGTGAGAGCCACACCCCAGCATTCTCTGATGGCCAGAATAGATGCACTGTTGCCTCTGAGGATGGACACATGTATTTTACTCAGATATGTAACTCATGGATCTGGTTGAACCTCTTTGGGTCCCCAAGGAATCCTTCCAGAGGGCAGAGGCAACTTTCTTGTCCACCCCATCCCTTCCCCACAGGGGTGCTGCAGTCTAGACCTAAACTCGTGGGCTGATCCTCTGCCTTTGCAGGTAGATATAACCTCTTTGCTTCTTTTTCTGACAGCTCATTCTGCTGGAGAAAAGAACCCTCAATATTTATGTGGTTGTGTCCCCTGTCTGGTCCGAAATGCTCAGTAGAGAGGGTCTAGGTAACTGAGGTGCATTTTCATTCCCAGATAAAAGAAAACAGACATTAAAGCTAACATGAGTCTGTTCCTGTGATTAATACACACCATCTGCATTCTGGAACCTCTCATGTCTGCTGCCCTCTTCTCATTAGACTATTGGGATTTGAGCTTCATAGTGATGAATCTTTCCATGGTACATCCGATAAAAGGAGTGAGAGAGTTGCAAAAAGCTGGGCTTATTAACAAATTAAGGCTCCATTTTCTCAGTCCTGTGACCCATAGGGTAGAACAAGTGGGGTTTACCAAGGCCTAGCTATGCTTGCACCTGGCTTTGGGGAGACACTTTTACTGGTCCCACCTGGGAGGGATTGCTTTGCAAAGAAGTCCCTTCCTGTCAGCTGTCACCAGTCCTTCCCCCTTCTACTCTTCTCCCACTCCCGATTTTGCAAACGACAACTGATGCACTAGAACCAGGCTGGGGGAGTCTTTCTTCACTAAGTCATCTTAACTTCAAACCATACTCATTCTCTGAGGCCAGGTGATCTCTGGGATTCTATTCAACTCAACATGTGTTGAGTCCATGCTGTGGGCCAGATGCAGTGACTGGGACACACTGGTTACATCCTTAGTGCAGGATCAGGGTCCTGAAATACATCAGTTACTCTTCTTGCCTTAGGGAGTGGAAAGTAGAGGCAGGGAGAGTGAGGGGTCTATAATAGTTCCATACAGTCATATTTTCTAGGCAGTCTGGGAAAGTAGACTGTGGCTCTTGGGGCGTGGCTCTATCTCAGGGCATAACCAGGTCAATGGTCCAGAAGTACCAGTTCACTTATTCTGCTAGTTGACTCCATTATGTGTCTCGTTCCTGGATGGGTGACTTTCTACTACTCACTCAGGCCCACTGATATCCTGGCTGGATCTGATCTTCTGCCCCAACAGCAAACTGTCTCCTTGTCTTGCATGAACAAACCTGCCAACAAGAGTCCTGTTTCCGGGACTACTCTCCGTCACTTTCTATTTTGTCCCTTAGGAGACTTTGGTAATAAATGGCTGGCATATAAGGGAAACAGAAAATAGCCTTAAGTCTTGGGAAAGAAGTCTTGTCAGCAGGGACTTCACTCAGAGAGCCCTGGCTGGAGAAAATTTCCTCTTATTTGGTTTCCTCATCTTCTCACAGATAAATAATAGGCATGCACTACATTTTCTTTTTTCTTTTTTTTTTTAACCCCCCCTTTTCTTTTACTTAATGAAAAGGGGAAATTTTAACTTCCTAGAGATGTTTGCTTTCACCATGGTCTCCGTGGTGGTTTCCCTTTGGAGTCCTTAGGGGCTCAGTGAAGCGTCTGTCAGGAGGGACACATTTCTGACCAGGATGGGTTGTGTTTATAGAAACTTGATATTACTGGTTCTCCTGGCTTAGGTGCTCTTCATTCCTCTTCTGTGCTCTGACCTCTGACCTTGACTCTGAGATCCCAATATAAGGTTAGACTCAGGCCATAGGCACTGATAAAACACCAAGGAATTCCAGCTGAAGGTGCTTATAGCTTAGCTCTTGTACCATAAATCAGGCCTCAGGTATCTGGTAGTTTGAAGAACGGACAATGGTTGGAACCTGGAGGCTAGGTAGACCATAGGAATGAGATTCCCACTATAGATGAAGCTGCAAGTTTGACTTTGCTATTTTCTTTTTCTATTTTTAGTAACATGGGTTGCTGTCCTTCCAAGAGAAGCAATCCATTCCCCATCCAATTTAGTGTTTGAATTGTGACTGCATTTTCCCAACCTCGCTACAAATGAGTAGTGCTGCAGAAACCTGGAGTGTCCTTGAATGACCCTGTTCTCCAGGATGCATACTGTGAGCAAAGCAGCCTCCTAGTGGCCTGGACTTATTGCTGCGGTGTCACTGCTGTCACATAAAACATGGCTTTGAAGGAGGCTACTCAATGGACAGGAACTGGGCAGGTGGCCTCCCTGGGGCTGGGTGACTTCAATACAACCCTCGTGGGCAGTGTCTCTCTCTACTGTAGAAGGGGCACATGGGCAGGGGTCATCTCACACCCAAGCAGAGGAGAGAAATTGGAATCGGGACCAGGTTCTTTGAAAGGACTGCTTCAGGGCTGTGAACTGCGCTGTTTCTCTCTCTTATTGCAGCACGAGTTGGTGATTTTGTCTGGTTTGCTAGCAGCAGCCCCTCCAGGTGCCAGTGGATGCTGGTCTCTTCCTCCACAGCAATGGCTCTCAAACCCTGGCCTGCCTGAGCTCTGCTCCTAAAGCACAGCTTGCTAGACCTCCCTAGTTCCTGGGTGCTGCTGCTGCTGCTTGTCTCAACCCACAAATCACATAGCCAGAGAACTGGAGCTGTGCAATGTGTCAAACAAACCTCTGCGGAGCCTCCAGAGCTCTGCCCTTCACATATGAACCCTCACATCAGGCTGGCCAGACCCTGGGCTTTGTCTGTCAGCCTCCCCCAGCTCCCCCCACCCTCTTAAACCACTGTTCATAGCCCATCTTCTCTACCTGGCTGCTTCTCCTATTTAAGGACTTGCTCTGTCTCAGTTTTATACCAGATCTCAGCTGTCAGTCGTACTATTTCTGCATAGAGGGAAAGGCTTTCCTCTGTAAGTGACCTGAACCATGCTAACGAAGGAGCATTTAGGAGCACATTGCTCACTTCCCCAACGGTCTCTGTTACATTGCTCACTTCCCCAAAGATCTCTATCTGCTTTCAGCATCCCTAGGATCATCTCTGCCATCTCACTTAAAACAGACGACTGAAAAGCAATTATATTCTACCCCTAAACTTCTGCCAACGACCGTCCTAACTGCTTATCACAGCCTCTGGCACTACAAGAGCAGGGATTCTCATGGACAAGGCTCTGTGTCATTCATTCGCTCTTCCCTTGCTCCCTGGCTTAGAGGCTAGCCCACACGAGTGCTCAGTGATGACCTCCTGAATTTGTTGAACATTGCTGCAAACAGAGACTCACATCTGCTAATTGACTGAACACAGCAGCTATCTAATTGTTCTCAGAGATGCTATGGAGGTAATTTCTGTCTCTTTTTGTTACCATGGGACAAAGTCAAGCTTGGCTTCTATACCATAACTCCTGTAAAACCAACTCTCCCTTTCCAACCAGTGTCAGAAGGAAGCTAATGCAGAGTAAATGTATAAAGTAAAACAAATAAGGACAGTCCAATGCGGGTGCTGGAGTTGACTTCAAAACCGGCATTGCTCATTTCCCTTCCCTACAGCTGGACAACGGAAAGTAGTTACATGAAAATTAAACCGTGCCAAGGGCTTTGGCTTGTCAGCCTCGATAAATGTCTGGCACAGAGAGAGAGAGAAGCCTGTGCCATCACAACCTGCCTGAGCACATGCAAAAGGCTTCCGGGATCCCCAGAGACTGCATGGTATATGAACATCATCAAAATCTTTTAAAGAATTAGATTTATGCCCTCTCATTTTTTTTACAAAGCCTATCTGGTTAATTTAAATGGGGGAGATGATTAAGAAAAAGCACTCCTTTCTTTGCTGCTAATATGGAGTCATGGAGGCAAGAAGACTGTTAATTTTGAAGTGTGCTGGGTAGGGCTTTCTGCTGATTGTGTTGCTATTGATTCGAACAGCCACAAGTCTTTAGGATCATTTTTAGAGCGAAGACATGAACAGGGCTGAAATGAAAATCAGTCTCAGATAATGAACACTTCTGCTTGGAAATCATTATGGACTGAGCCCTGCTGGGAAGGTGCTGAGCCTGGGGAGTTAGCTCTTGCCTCAGCAGAGGAGGGAGTCAGTGCTCAGTGATTAGCCAGTTCCCTGGGTCCAAGGCATCCAACCCTCGGGAATATTTGTCTGATTTCATCAATTCAAAAATAACAAGTGGGATTTTGTTGGTTCACTTATTTATTTTTCATTTTCTCCAATCTCCTGTGCACTTCTAAGAGAGCTTTCACGAAAGACCCCAGAGTTTTCCAGCTGTTCAATTCAAGGCACCAACCACTAGGGAACTGATGGATGGGCATGGCACGCTGGTATAGCTTGTTTTCTCCTGGAAAATGGATGGCTGCTCTCTGTGTATGGTGGCTAGTTTCCTAGGTGTCTTGCAGGCTAAGTTTTGAGTGGGAAATGAGAAATAGAGAGTAAAAAGTTTGACATGAACTGAATTAAACGAATTCAAATTTCCTCTTTTTTTTTTCTTCTCAGGATCATAAATCAATTTTACTGAAACGTAGATGGAGAAACAAATTGGAATGTCCCTTTGTTTGGGTATTATTGTTGGTGGCTGCTCTCATGGTCTGAGGCGGAGTTCAGGACAAGCATCATAGAGAACAAGCAGCTTACCACCCGAAGTCTCTCCTGTCTGGATCTTTCTAGACAAAGGTTGCTGATTGCTGGAGCATGGGAAGGTGGGGGCACTGGCAGTGGTCACCTTCACAGGGACTCAGGTCCCTGGAAGATAAACTCCCTTGCTAACTTCAGAGCCTTTGGTCTAAACTGAGCATGGCTGGATGGTTGGCTAATGTGAATGTTGCCACGGAAATCACAGTTTTGTATCTGTGAAGCTTGGGGCCTTGGTCAGACTTACAGACTTTGTTAAAATCAGTTAGAATAGAGTCAGCATTCCTGGAGAGACTTCTCCAATGGGCTTAGTGGCTTTACTCCACCGTGGCAGGCCACACTGTACTGGCCTCTTCTGGTCTCACCCTCCCTCTCCTCTTCCTCTCTGTCTTCTCAGTTAACTGAGAACGGCAGTTTACCTATTTTTCAAGCTCTGAATAGCAGACTCAGGTTGCCCATTTGGCTAGCTGAGCAATGGACTGGTCTGTGGCCAAACCAGTCAGCTGCTTCTCCTGGGCCCAGTCTGCCTCTGCTTGGCTGCTCACCTTTTTCTGAGAAGTCACACAGTGTCCTGATCACCTGGGGGTTTGGGTTTTAAAATACTGTCCCACAGAGACTGGAAAATGGCAGTGTGATTTTTATCTTGCACTCATGGCCAGACTATCTGGTGGGAGGCATGTGCTATTGCCTACCACTCACCTGGATACCTGCTGAAGCTTGCTATTTTATAACCACTGCCCCCCTCACCCCACCTTGATTTTACCCAAGGTAACAAAGTGAGTATTGGGAACAGGAGAAGAGACTGTGGTCCCAGCATCCCAGTAGCATCATTTAGATACCTCAGCTTTGGAGCTGGCTTGTAATGACCTTGTGCACTGAAAGAAGGAGGGGTAAGGCTTTGGTTTCTTATTGTCACCTTTTCCCTGCAAATAAGTCCAGCCACCAAATGCTTCCTGCGATGACACATCTTTGGTCACTTATCCAAATGCTTCTCAACTTCCATCTGCTTCTCCCCTCCCCCACCTCACACAAAACATAAAGGTCTTTTAATACTCCAAACAGCTCACCTAACCATGAATGAGTAATGTACCCACAAGAGGTAGCCCGGGGACATGAGAACAGCTCTCCACCCAATTGGAACTGAAAAGCCAGAACAGAGAAAAGTGCTCTCATAAACCCTAGACTTAAATATTTGCAATCAAAATCTCATTCAGAAAGGATTGGTTTTAAACATACAAAGTGTTCCCTTTACTGCCATAATTTTGGGAGAATTCAGTAGCTCCTAAATGCCTGACTGAAGAATGTCTTTTTATTTAAATAATAGGATTGTGAAGCCTAACTGGTCCTGTAGATTTTCCCCTTGTAAATGTGCAGAAATAGCTTGACAGAGACAGGGGCATTTGATTGGGGTAATTCACAGGAGATGTGTCTATTTCCTTCCAATGAATATAAAATCTCAAGTTCCTTCCAAGAGAGAAATACTAGGGCACTGGTTGAGTTGGTAAATGTGCCCCCTCTTCTTCCTGTGTCTTGTGTTACTTCTTCCTCCTTTCTCCTGTGTAATTTCCATGCCTGTTTGTGTTCCTCCTATAGATCTTAAGTCCTTTATGGGGAAAGACCTGTCTCATTCAGCTTCATCCCATTCCCACGGCCTCTGGTAGAGTGCTTAGCACATAGTGGCTGCTCAGAAATGCATGTTAATATGAACATCAGTAGAACCATGGACCAGGAGCAGAGGGTAGTCTGAACTTCTGAACTGACTCTGAGGAGGACATTGGCGCTAAGGCTCAGTTTACTCATCACAAAAAAAAACAAACAAACAAAAAAAAAAAACAAAAAAAAAACAAAAAAAAACGAACCTAAGAATGGATTTCTCAAATATTTCACAAAGTTGCTTGGAGGCTCAAGAAAGGGTAGGTATGCACAACACATTTCAGGAGATAAGAAAGCAGCATAAGGTGGCTCTCCCCAGTCAAAAGTTTGCACAGACCTGACATGGACCCTCACTGCCTAGAGGGCTGAGTAGAGGACTAGAGGGTATCAGTAATAACCACTACCTGAATGCTATGCTTGGATGACAAGGGGAATATTCGGTTGAACCTGACAGCTATGTGATGAGAGGACTGTGGATGGGCACCAAGTCAATTCTGGATGGGCTTGGGACAGAGTGGGAGGATGGGGATGGCCTATCCAGACTGAGAACAAAGGGGAGCTCAAGGTGTTTGAAACAAACATGTCCTCAAAGCCTTGTGGAACTCTTGTAACAGCCTTAATTCTTGCCTGCTATTCTCTAGGCCACAAAAGATTGTCCACCAGTTACTATAGCAACAATTCTCCTCATGAACTGCCCACGTTAGAATGGAGATGGAAAAGTCTTCCTTATTAAAATAAGAAGAAAGAAGAAGAAATTAGGGTTTTGATATATTTGCCCTCTATTCAAAGCACCCTCCCCTTTTACGAGAAGAAAAAAGAGGCAGCTGCTCTTATGACAAATATTGCTTTGAATTCCCAGCAGTTAAATTTCCCAACTTTCATCGCAGACTGCGAGAGCCCATATTTGTTCTACTATATCTGAAAAGTGATGTTATTTCCTTAAGAGAAAACAGTAACATAGGTGATAAGGGACCACAGCCTAGGTGGTGACAGCCTTGTCAACCTTTAGGCTGCCCTTTTCTGGGGGAGTCCAGCTATACCAATCCCGTGTCAAAGCAGATTTCTACTCACTATGAAGCCTTGCTGGGTCACCCCATTAGTCCTTTCTTTGGCTCTTGGCACCAGCCAAGTCCAAGCTGCCACCTGAGCAGTGCCTGTGTGAAATGCTTCCTGGGCCCCGTGGTTCTGCATGGTGATAGCTCTGGATGGGGCAGCCCCACCTGCCTAGGCCTTCTCTATGCAGGCCGGGGTGCTCGTTAGCAAGCCCTGTGATGAGGATACGCTCTACTTATGGTCAAAGACCAACTAACTTTTGGTTTTTAACTTTATACCAGGTCACATAGTCTCAAAAAGAAGTAAAAGGAAAGGCTCTCCAAGCTAGGAAGTGTGTGTGTGTGTGTGTGTGTGTGTGTGTGTGTGTGTGTGTGGTGGTTGTGCATGTACATGTACACTATGAACCTTTACCTGGAACCTCAATTCTGCCTCAACAAAGGCTTCCTTTTCAATTCTTAAGCCCTAAGACTTTGGGTGTATGAGATCCCACTGCCTTCCCTGTGTAAAGCAACCTGGAGACCAAGCTTAGGGAGGACCTGCTGGTGTCAGTGGAGAAAGGCTATTTAGTCAAGTACATTAACACAGTGAGTTACAACCCAAGGAGTTTCAAAACACTGAGCCTAGGGGTGGTAAGTGACATAAAGGTGAACCTTTTCCCCTGCAGAAAAGAACAAGGTGTTCAGAACTCTGCAGACTGGGTGAGTGACAGGATTCTGGGTGATCCCAAGGTAGAAGTGAGGGCCAGAGGACAATATAACCACCCTGAAGTCCTCACCAATGGTGACACTGGGCTCTTGGAAATGCCCCATGATTGGGACACAGGCAGTGCCTGAAACATAGAGGGTGGATCCCAGGAAGCTGATGGCCTTCCCAGACCTGTCATAAAATTAGAGGCGAGTGTGAGAGGCTTGGGCATACATTGGGTTGGGCTTTACAAAAGGGACACAGGCTGGTCAGCAGGCCGATGGGTACTAGTAGGAGAGGGTGGACTCATCCCACTCTAGCTGGGCTTGCCTCCTGCCGCTCTGCCCATGTCTGCGTCTGCCCATTCCTTCCTCGTCTTCCTCTTCGCTGTCATCAGAGCCACTGCTGCTGGAGCTCATGCCTTCCTCTGCTTCCTCCTCTTCCTCTCCTTCAGTCTCGTCTTCCCCATGCCCTGGTTCTTCATGTTTCTGGATGCCAGGAGAGAAATGAAATATACATCAAGGACTGAGTAGGGGCCGCTTGGGAGCTCTGTGCAGCAAAGATGTAAGGCGCTTGGGATTCATTTCGCTTAAAGCCAAACCCCTTACCCTGCCTAGACAGAATCTTTGGGAAAGGGACCTGGGAGAGGAGAGTCAGAAAGTCAGATAAAGATCTAAAATAGCAGCAAATCCCAGGACACATAGTCAAGGTAACATATTAGTGTCAGTGGACTGGATGGGCATTTAAACCAGTAGCATCATCTACTGAATCTTTCAGACCCTTTAAATAGAACACTTGGGTTCTTAACTGTTTGCTTCCCATGGGCAGAATCATGCTTAATCTTGGACACCTTTCCATGTGGGAACATTGTTTCGCTGGAAATAGAAGGTCGTTTAAACCAAGGTGCAGGTGTGCTGTAATTAAAAACTATTCGTTTGCAAAGAACAACATTTATGCCCTCACTTTCCCTGCCTGCCCTTCTTTTGCCATATGATTTAAACTGTACCCTACTTTTCCCTTTTTACAGCTTTGTAGTGATTCTGGCGACATCCCTTTTCTGGGTTTATGTTTGAGGTGGCAACTTGGTCCATGAGTGACATGTTGCTCTGTGTGGCTACATGGCTCTTTAGATCATCTTCTGTCTCCTCCAAATCACACCCTTTCTACAAGGCCTCCTTTGCTTTAGCCTCCCCTAGTGATTGCTCTTTCCTCGAATGGCCAGCCCCCAAGCCTAGACACATTGGAGAGCCTCAGCAAGAGGTGGCCGTGCTAGGTCAGCCCCTTTGAGGCACACTACCATTTGCTCCTCAGATTGCTCTCGCCTTTCACACTTAAGGCTCAGCTCTTGGAGGATGAAAGTCCCATCCCAGCATGCTTAGAGAAATTGAGCCATGCTGGTATGCTGGCCTTGAAAGGGGAGCAAGGGATGAGCTGCAAGTGAAACAGGAGCCAAGCAGCAGTGATCATCTCTAGTATTTCCCTACTGCTTTTCCGGATCTTTCTCTGGGCTTGCGTCTTTCAGACACAGCACCTGTGGGCAAAAGGACAAACAGGCAGATGCACAGATCAGGGCCCTTGCATGGCCATGGATAGCTTCTGGGGGCCATTGGCCAACTGCCATCAAGTAAGCCTCTGAATTGTACTGGCTTGGGTTTGAATGCTGGCTGCATTCCTTTGAATATGGTGCTACTCTTCTCCCAGTACCCACCTTGGGAAATGAAGGTGATGCTTCCCCACTTCACGTGGTTCTTGTACAGACAGAACATCTGGAATAGTGTCTTGCTAAAGGGGAGCTTATTAAATGGCAGGTGTTGTTGTTCTGGTTTTGTTTTAACTTATTTTGAGCCTTTAAGTGAACTCTGTAGGCCATCTAATTTGCACTGTTAGCTAATCAAGAGTTCAATATTGAATTCCTGAGTGTTAGTCCTCTCTGAACTACAGTGGGGCTGAGGGGGAGCTACTGAATGACTACTTGCTTTAGGAAAATTCTAGTTATATTTGTGGGGCAAGGATGATTGCACATTTTAAGTCAGAGAACACAGTTCACAGGGGAATGGGACCTGTTCCGGTTGCGAGGACTAAAGCAGTGCAGAGATGGGAGAAGCCTGGATCCAGGATCTAGGTGGGGAAGAACCACGCTGATTAGCAGAAGCAGCCCACCCAGAGCTCCCATCCCAGAGAGAATCACCTCCATAGGGTTGACTGTAATGGTCAGTGCAGAGTCATCCCAGTCCATCTCAGCCTCTTTGGCAGCTTCAGTCTCTCGGAGAAAATGCTGGTGGGCAATTCGGACTCGGTACACACCCATGGCCACAACAAACACCAGCATGCACACGGAGATAATGATGACCACTGTGGCGATGCTCGGGACCACTGAAACAAACAAACAAAAAAAGGCACCCAAATAACACAACGATTAAAGCTATAACTCATTCTTCTGAAGAACAAAAATCCCCGTACATAATAAAATCTTCCCTCCAATTTCCAAGCCGTAGGGCTCTGGGCCCTTAAGTCCCTCTGTCCGGGATATACTCTTATCAATGTGTATCAGATGTTATACTCACTCTGCTATGGTAATTGTGAGATGCAAGGGAAATGTCTGTGAGCTTCTATTAGGCACACGGTAGACATGACTTTTCTCCTCAAATTATAGGGAAGTCTCCACTGAGAGTGAGGCATTGTAAAATTTAGTGGAACACAAGTGCTACCAGACAGTGGCACAATATGGCAAGTGCTCAAGCAAAAGCATGGGCAGATGACTTTGAATATGGTAAGTGTGTGAGGGGTTCATGGGAAGCTTCTGAGTTAGCCCTGAAATGACTAGCATATTGGCTCAACCCTTTGTACCAACCTCTGTCATTATGGAGTGTGTGACACTCCTTGCTTAGTTGATGGGCTCTTGTTGAAAGCAGGAGTGTTTAGAGAGAGTGTTTTTGTAGTTTCTCTGTGGCAGGATTCCCTTCCTCAGCTCTGACCACCTATGGGTGCTACAATATAACTGCTTGGTGGCTATTGAGTCCCAGTGTCTGAATAGCCATCGAGTATCCTACCTGAACTGCGCTGGATACTATTCCGGGACTCAGGGTGATGGACAGATTGGAGGAAGGGTGGCTGCACAATAAGGTGGTTGACATGTTCCTTATCGGAGACTCTGACTTCATGGAGGACACTGACCTAGGGAGAGCAAGGAGAGATACAAGTAGGCGCTTGAGAGGGTCCTCTGAAGGAGTGAGGGGATGGGCAGGTGGTGGGTCAGGCCTTCCCTATCAAAGGCAGGACATACTCACCTCCAAGTTGAACTCATTGCTAGTGTAACGCCCATTGAGTTCTGAACACTTGATCCGGAACCTCCGGGTCTCAAGGGAAGTGGGCCGCCAGTTGCGGTAACGGAGGTGGTGCAGTACCTGCTCGTAGCGGTTCATGGACCCCACACCTGCACCAAGAGACCACACCTACTATCAGGAGGCGTGGGGGAGGGGGAACTGCAGCCACAGGAGACAGTGATGCTGCTGGGGTCATTAACCCAAGGGTAAAAGTCAGAGGGCATATGGGGGGAAGATGAGCAGAAGCAGAGACGTTTCAAAGATTAAACCAATCCAAACACTTTTCACGTAGGCTAGTCTATGACTGGAATGTTTGGCCTCACGCTGCCAAACACGGCTGAAGCATGTTCCGGGATCAAAAAGTGAAATCGTTCTCTTAGTTTCTACAGATTCCCAAGGAACAAGGATATGGTACATTTTTTTCCCAGAGTCTGGAGTCACTCTAGAAAGTAAAGTTTAGAAACATAAGAATTTCCACTTGACCCCTAGGACTGTGCAACTCACCCCACCCCCAGCTGCTGCTTACGAAGTGGAAGTAGTCCCTTGACAAGGCTGCTGGGGGGGGGGACACCCCTGAGCAGAGGGGCCATGTGAGACCTTACCATAGATGGAGTAGCCAGCCGTAGAGTTAGTGGCATCCAGGTGTCGTTGGTGGAGTTCACTGTGGTTGAGCTCCAAGCACTCTTGTCTTGGATCCAAGTCCCCTCCAAGCACCAAAATGTCACAGAAATCCAAATTGTGTAGCATTTCTTCCAAGACTGCTGATTTGGGGGCTGTAGGAAGGGAGGGTGCATGAGAAACACCATCAGGAAGAGCTCTCGCTCACCAGGACACCTGCTCCGTTACTGCCTACAGGTCCAGGCGGGTCAGGAGAAGGGGGTGTGCAACCCCATCAGCCACACCCACTGCTCAAACATCAGGCAAGCTTCAAGAAGGTGCTAAGAATTAGTGGGGAGAAGGTATGTGTCTCTGAAAAGCCACATAATGCTCAGTTTCCTCCTCTGAGTAAACATTAGAAGCCATAGCCACAGCTTGCATTTGGGGAGCGCTAACTGGCTCTTCATCAGTCTTTTCTAGTTCTTTTTCTTTGTGGACAGTGTGTGTGTGTGTGTGTGTGTGTGTGTGTGTGTGTGTGTGTGTGTATGTGTGGCGCGCGCATGCACGTGTGCATGCATGTGTCCTCACCAGGCTCTGAGGAACTTGAGGAAAGAAACTTGTTAGAATCTAGCACAGGAACTGCCATGAAGCAGCTCCCACTATGCTTTGCTCAAACAGAGATGGACTGGTCATTAATCATCGCTGGATTCAACAAGATATAAGCAAAAGTTAATTAATGATTGATACATCAGAGTACACTAATTAGTTCACATGCTCCCACAGGAGCACATTAGCAAACTGGTCAGTCTTGTAGTCCTTGCCTGGATTTTATGACTCTAAATTTCTTAGGAAAATATCTACATATTGAAATGTTAGATAATCTGGCGGTCCTAACTGAAAACCTCATTTTAAGATGAAGGTGATGGCTGCTGTGCACGGAATGTTTGCTGTGCACCAGGCACAGTGCACACACAATAGGCAGTATTATCCACACCCCATCACTTGGGGAAATAGATGATCAAAGAAGCAGGGAGAGTTGCCCAAAGTCACACAGAGAATGAGGGGAGGTATGAGATAGAGCGTATTATCCGGACCCTATAACTTGGAAAGTTGTAACCTCTAAGGCCAAGTCTTCAAATATTATTGGTATCTATAAAAATAAAAATGTTAAAAAAGACATTCAGCAGACAAGATAGTTATTTTAATTAAAAAATTCCAGTGGTACCTAAAATAGTTTTGTTCTCATTAACTATATATTATTAGTTTCTGTGTGCCTAATTTTTTTTTTTACTGTTAGCTAACTACAATGGTTCTATGTGTTACTAACAATATATAAAAGCATAATAATCTTCATTAACACTGAGGGCAATCGTTAACAGCAGTGATTGTGTAAATTTGAATCTCTCCCAGGTGTTTTCTAGCTTCCTTTCAGGTGGAGTTAGGTCACCTTCCTTATAATATGGCTGGCAGAGCCACACTAGGCAGGTGTGTGTGCTGGCTGCCATCACATGGCATTATTTCCCATCCCCACTTTCCTTGGAGGGACTGCTGGGTTAGGAGCCCAGAGTGGAATCATCCATGGCTGAGCCCTGCAGGATCTACTGGTCTGGTTTAACAGACAGGTAAGCCACCACCAAGAGCTAAATCTACTGTGAGCTGAAGGGTAGCACCAGCGATAGGCAGCTCAGCCTGGGAGTCATGGTGGTGATGGGCACATTTCTGAGGTAGTGTTGAGTGAAGAGATATTTGCAAACAATAGCAGGGGTCAGAACAGCAGCGGCCACAAAGGAGCCAAGTAGCACAGAAGCATAAGAACATGTATGTGTTGGGGTGTTGAGTATGCATTCTGTGCTCCTGCACAATTATGGATGGCTGTGAGTATATGTGTATACATGTCAGTGGGGGGCAGAAGATGATCCCGGAACCTGTCTCTGTGGCCTGGTAGCAAACACAGTTAGCCTGCTCATATAAGAGTCTCGTAAAAATGACTATTTCAATAGTAAGTGTAGAAATTTAGGAGTACTAATAATAGCTCTCGGGCACTGGGCTGTGCGCTCTGCCTGCACCTCTCATAAATAGAAGGTGAAATGTGGACCCAGTTAGCTGCTTTCTCCTGCGTTGCCCGTGTGCGGGTGTCAGTTGCAGCAAAGCTTGATGCTCTTGGGCTGTGACCACTGAAGTCAGCAGGCCTTCCTTTTTTCAGTCTGATTTTAGCCACAAATGAGGACAACAGAGGAGGGGAGGTCAGATGACTTAATGCACCTTGGCATGTAACTCAGAAACCTCCCTGGCTGGCCAGGTGTGAAATACCAACTATTTTTAGGCTTTCAGGAAGTCTGCCCCTTGAGAACCTAATCAGTGGGGACCAGGGTGGTTTAAGACGGTGGGTAATTGGGATTATTATAGAAGGGGCTCTTCAGGGACTCAGGCCTACCGGTACCCAGTACATCATTAGCAGTGGCTTTGGATACGGGGAGGGAGTTGAAGTTGTGCTTCTGGAAGGATTGCTCTCAGACAAGCATGGTCAGGAAATGCTGAGTCCCTCTGAGCTGCAAACGGAAGGCATCCCCCCTTTCCTCTCCACAGACTCTCTCTGTGGGTTTCTTTCCTTTTGTCTGCCTCCAACACATGTTCTCGCTTTCTCTGTAACCGAGTGTTTCTCTCAGGCAGAGAATGGAAACTAAGCCTTCCCTCAGCAACAGCCCTAATAATGAAGCTGGTGGGAATTACAACCTGGAAGTTCCCCAAGAGCTTAGTCATATTGCCGAGTGAGCCCAGCCTTCTGCTGTGTATATGATAATGCGAAGTTGGGTTCTATCCTTTGCACACCTTTAGCTTTTTTTCTAATGATGGGAATAATACATATCCACTCCAGGACATTTTTTTTTTTTCAGTCACAGAAAAGGGAAGGTAAGCACAAACAAATCATCCCTATCCATGTAACTCAGGGGACACTGCTGTTAGCATCAAGTGTCTTTTCTTCTAGGCATCTCTTTCTTACATGGCTGTGATCATGCTACATGGATACTGCTAAGTCTGCGTGTCACGTCTTTTCACCTACCATATGGCACAAGTGTATTCCTTCTTGCTTCCTGTCACTAACATGGGTGTGCTATGCTTTGGTAAGCTTGGTTTGAGTTTTCCTATCATATAGCATCCTTCCATGGGTGAGCAGTGTGGTTGTCCTGATGTATCGTCTTATCAGACTGTACAGCGTTAAGGTCTGCCCTCCCAATGGCCCCATAAGCACCTGTGCCTGTGGTTCTTGTGTCCCCGGAGGCCTCCGTTTTGGCAAAGGTGCTCACGATCTTGATGTCAGGGAAGAGAGTCACTCCTCTGACACTTTCAAACTGGGCAGCAGGTCTCCAGAAGCGCTCTGTTCCCTGGAGGGTGATCTGGGGCTCGATGGCCTGCAGGACCATGATGTAGGCATCCACATCTGGGATGCTGATGCACACATCTTCCCCAAAGCACCTGGGAAAACAGATCCAGTCATGGCCCTGATCAGCTGATGATTTCAACCATCCACTCCAGAGCCGTGGGCAATGACTGCTACCTCCAGTCCTTGCCAAGGTGCCCTGGATGTTAGCAGTCTCTGAGGATGACCGCCGACTTTCACATTTAAGGCCATGCTAGTACCCTAACCACAAAGAGAGTGGCTCCTGGGAGGGATGGGATTATTCTATACTAGCAACAAGTAATCATTAAAGCTTTCATTATCTTTTAGCAAAGTAATCCATGGCAACATTAATTAGAAAGCAACTGCTCGCTTCTGTGCATTGGTATTTGGTAAGGGAATTGTTGTCTGGTTGGCTGTAGCCATTTTACTAAATGGGACCCCAGGGCTAGATTCTATTGCTGTGGCATATGCATGTGTTCTGTCTCTGTGGATATCATGGCGGGGTGCATGTCTTCTGTGGGTGAGGGCAGAAGACTGAAGTGGTTACATTACTTCACCCTAGTGCACTGCTACATGAGTATCTGGGAGACAGTAATGATGTTACAAGAACCAAGGCTTGGGAGGGGGATAGGTGAGAATCCATGCCCTTCTTGGTCACTCCTGGCTGGGTATTTCATTGTTCTGTATTTCAACTTCTTATCTATACAATAGGGAGAGCAATGATTACCCTGTAGTGGTAATGGCTAGTTATAAAGACCTTCAAAAACAGCTTGGGCTTTCTCAGTAGAATCATTGAAGCCTACATGTCATCGATATTCTCCGTCATCAATGAATCCAAAGACTTGGGCAAAAATAGTGAGCACTGTCTAGACCAACTGTGTGCTCTAGGCATCAGGCAAGATCCCTAGAGAGGCAGCCATCATTCTGTATGCTGAGGGAAGGTCCCCAGTGGAAGAAGGAAGGGTAGTTTGGGTAAGTCCCCTATGGAAATGGATTGTTTTCATCTCTTTCATGTTCTAGGTAAATGCTGAGTTTGGGTGCTACTGCAGGTATCCAGCTCAGCTTCCTGTTGCCTTTGCCATGCCCACCCAGTGGGCTCCCCTCTCTTTGCAGTTTATGGACAGTAGGTCTCAGGGATGGACACTGGGTAGTCTCTTCCCTCCTCTTTGCACCAATTTGGAGCTGACTCAGAGGTGCCTATGTCTAACCTCAGGCCTCTAGGTGCGAGCACGCTCCATCACTCTTACTGAGTGTCGCTTCCCATGGTGGGCATCTCTCCCAGGCCCAGAAATGTATCTGTCAGCAGACCCACCCTTCCCACCCTCGTTCCTTTCTCCTGAGTTCTTGGTAACTCCACTTCCACTTTCTAGGAGTTTCTCTGGAGTTCCTTGCCTAGCAGTCATTTCAAGTAGCTGCTATATCTGGGAACTGAGCTATCAAAAACTATAGCAATCTCATTTTACTAATTGAACTTTGCTCCCTTCTCTTCCTCTGGCTTACCCATAGCATTGAGGAATTCTGCAAAGCAAAGTTGGTTAATTTTGTTGAATTTAATAAATATTTATCAAGCACCTACCATGTACCAGGTGCTATGCCCTTAAATCAGACCATTTTAGACATAGCTGTTGGAGCATTTATAGAACATAGACCTTTCTAGGCATCAGATTAGATGTGGAATAAAACAGCAAGGTAGGTTTGAATTGGAGACACAACATAATATTTCCCTTAAGAAAGCCAAAGGAGAGCAGAGGTCCCTGAAGCCTTCTCCCACAGATAACAGAGTTGAGGAAAGTTGAACAAGAGAAGTCCCACTCACAAAGGAACAGTCTTAAGGGGCCGTTGTTGCTGCCTCAGCTGGGCCTAGGCCAATTGGCTTTTACTCACTGGACTTTGGAAGAGACTCTGAGGCGCCGGACACCTGCTGTTGGGAACTGCCTGGAGTTGATGTAGGAGACCTTCTGGAGGGCTCGGTTGATGTTCCCAATGTCATCACCTTCCATCACAAGGACAGACTGTGACGGGTTGAAGTGATACTGGAAGACAGAGTGGAGATGATGGGAAAGATGGTCAGTGGTGGGCATGGCTATCTGAAAACTGTGAAACTCCACAAGGAGGCCACTAAGGCCACCAAAGTTATCTCCAGAACATTGGAAGATGATGAATCAGTTGTGGTCTTCACCTCTTCAGTACATTCCACTTTCTTCTGAACATCAGGACCTTCCTCAGGAGTTAAACCTAAGGATCAACAGCCTGAACCACAGTATGGAATTCTGAGAACTCACAGTGTTCTTGCTAAGAGGTATCTTTGGTTTTTTTTTTTTTTTTTTTTTTTTCTTTTATAGGCAGGGGCTCACCATGTAGGCATGACTGGCATAGAATTCACTATGCAGACCAGGCTAGCCTCAGACTAATAAATATTAGCCTTCCTGTGCCTCCTGGGTATTGGGATGAAAGGTGTGAGCCACCATGCTCTGTGATAGCAAGGGTTTTGTGCTATTTTCAATCTTTTACTGATATTATCACAATCCATTATCTCATAATGTAAACACATGAATGTATCCAGAAGACAAATCCTGGCACGGAAAATTTTTAGGTCAAAGAGTAGTACATGCTCTTTGTCCATGCTGACAAATTTCTGATTGCCTGAATTGTCAACACATCAACACACACACACACACACACACACACACACACACACACCTATCTTCATCTAATTTAATATCAGCCATCTGCTTGCTGTCAGTCTTTGGGAACTCAGCCAGACTTATAGGTGACAAATGCCAACTTACTCTAGTTTTAATTCCTATTTCTCTTACTATATGGGAAGGTGAATGTACGTTTTCATGAGTTTAAGGAAAACTATCTGCTTCTTTACCCCAGCCTGACCCAAATGTCTTCAAAGTAATACTCTTGTGTTATGTTTGGAGATAGATGTGTCATTGTTGGTGACACCGAACCATGTGAGTCACCAGCATGGTAGTCCTAGTCAGCTGATGGGTCTTTCATTGTTTCCTTTAGCTACTATATAAGTGTTTTATTTCTGCCTACTCCTTGAAGTACCTAACTTTCTTCCTTTAGGTCCCACTGGGATAGTGTACTTCTTTTTTTTTTTTCTGGTAGAACTTACAAAAGCATGGTAGTGGCATGATTACATGGCACACGGATGAGGGATTGTCTCCCTGAACACAGGACCCTACTGACCCCTTGCTCCCAGAAGCTAGCCCCAGTGATCTCAGAACTCCTGTTAGATGGATAAATAGTTCTCCAAGCCTCCATTTTACTTAGTACCATCTCCTGCCCCCCCCCAACATGACCTCCTTCTAGTCATTTGCTTTTCAGCAGAGCATATCATCACAGTACCAAACCCCACTCTCTCCACTTCCTGGGCACTGGAGAAGTGACACTTCCTACTTCCTGTGTGCCATGTGTTCCAGGGCCATGTGACCCACCCGACCAATGAGACACGAGGAGAGGTGAAGTATGATGCCCTGGACCAAGGCAGGAAATTTCCCTGTGGGGTTCTCTAGTCTTTTCCTCCACTCCAGCGACCTTCAGCCTGTACACAGGAACTCTACCCCACCTCCATTACTTAGCATAAGAGGAAAACTGAAATCAGTCACCGAATCTGGAGAGTTACTACCACAATAAGTCAGCCTCTCTGGAGGATGAAGTCAGCCCTACCCTGTCGTGATTCTTCTCTGAAGCTACATTGCATGTCTGAGCGACAACAACATTTGGGATTGTCATTCTAGCTCCAATGTACATTATGAAGTGCAGTTTTGGGTAGTTACTCCCCCTTTCTCATTTAAAACATGAAGAGATGAGTATCTACCTGTCTGAAGTTTAAATGAGCTAACATACAGGATGACTCCACTGCAAATGAAACACTTGAGGCTAGAAGTGTTTGGGATTTTGTATTTTCTCTCTTAGATTTGGAATATCTGCACATATATGAGATGTTTTAGGGCTAGAATCTAAATCTGTATATGAAATTCATTTATAGTTCATATATATCTCAGACACACAGTCTGAAGGTAACTGTATATATTTTTAATGTGCCTGTGGTTTGATGTGGTCTGTCCAGGAGACTAGCTACAAGTTTTTCATTTGTGATAGCATGTCAGTGCTTAGGGAGTTTTGTATTTCAGAACATTAGATTAAGGATGCCCACTTGATATAAAGTTTCTAGTATTTACAAAGCATTCAATATATGAAAGCTTGGGTTATAATCCCCAGTGCTGTAGTAAGTCCATCTTTGTTGAGTCTTTGCTGGTCTGTTCCTTTGTTGCCTTTCCTTCCCTGTGTTCTAACTCTTTCCTGTCCCTCAAAGCCCTGGGTAGGGTCCCTCTGAGCTGTGACCTCTGTCCATGAGCACAGCTTCCTTGCTCTAGAAGCAGGAGGTCCCAGGTAGACGTCCCATAGCTAGCCACTGGGTGTGTCTCTAGCCCTGTTTCACAGGCAGCCACTGGAGGTGTCTCAAGGCTCTTCCACTCAGGATTCTCAGCTTTGAAGCCACCACCCATAGGTGCTATAGCGGAGTCTTGTGGTGCTTCTGCTGTCTGTGTGAGACCCTCAAGGGTCCGGTTACTGCTATCCCTCAGCTTTTCCACAGGGTCTAGAGACCCAGTAGTATGAAGAAGATGGTTAGCACTGCAGAGCAGACTGAAGTTTGAGCCCTGTATGAGGCCGAATAGGAAGACCAACAGGTTTGTCTAGAGCAGTGGTTTTCAACCTTCCTAATGCTGTGACCCTTTAATACAGTTCCTCATGCTGTGGTGACCCCCAAACATAAGATTATTTTTGTTGCTATTTCATAACTGTAATTTTACTACTGTTTTGAATTTTAATATAAATATCTGTGTTTTCTGATGGTCATGGGTAACCCCTGTGAAAGGGTCATTCAACCCCCAATGGGGTTGTGACCCACAGGTTGAGAAATACTGTTCTAGAACAATGACTAGGTAGCATTTCTTGGCAATCAACAGAGCACATGTATTCACTGAATCCTAGCAAAGCACAGGTTAGCCAATATGTTGGATTTCCAGGTAACACCTAGCCCAAGCCCAAAACTATCCTTCTAACCATAGAGCGTGAAGATATACACTGGCCCAGGTGTCAATATAGTTTCTGAAGGGTCAATAAAAGTCTCCACAGACTCTTACACTTTTCTAGGTGTAGTGTTTCATGATCTAGGGAATAGGTCTGTAGTTATGAGGCAGACATGTTTGCACTGGCATAATCATAGGGGCAAATGGTGCCCATAGTTCCTTGGGAATCCTTGGAAACCAGGAAGATTCTAGACAGATATATTCCACAATGGCCACTTCTCCCAGACACTTAGCTAGGTTCTTCAGTTTCCTTGCAGGCTGGACCATCAGTGAAATTCCTATCTGAAGCCTAGGTTCCCTATGTCACAGCAACAGGCTGGCTATGGCTTCCTGGGCACCTTGTCATTCCCTGACCATCTGCTATCTGCCAGCCTCATTGATCTGTACCAAATGGCTCAGAGGTTAAAGGCCTTTGTCGCTAAGGCTGACAATTTGAATTGTCAACCCTGAGATCCACATGGTGGAAGGGGAAAACTGAATCCCCATAAGTTGTCCTCTGGCTCCCAAATGAGTATCATGGCTTGTGCCTGCCTCTAAATACATATGTAAGTGTAGTGACAAATGAACAGAAAGGTCTCCCATGCCACAAAGAGACCTGAGATTTGTTGAGAACCCATTAGGTTTGCTACAGGGATGTATATCTATATGTTTAGTAAATTAATACACTGCTAAATGATACATGGTATTAATTCCATTTTGTATATGGGAGTGGGGCTTTGGGGGTTGAAATACCTTGCCCAGGGTCACCAAGGCAGTAAATAGTAAATACATATTGGTGTTGAGAACTTAGGAGTGTCTGGCTCTAAGGTCACTGTTCTTTCTTGCTTTCCTATACTGTGAAGGTGATGATGGCAAGGATGGTGCCATGGAAATCAGAACAGGATAGTCTTCCAGACGTGGTTGTTCCATCTTGCATGGGTGCAAGGCAACAATCACCCCAACCCTGGAGAGGCTGAAACATGCTGGAGAAGTATCCAGAAATAGGCATGAGTCACAGGAGGATAAGTGGAGCAGAAGCTTGTGCTAGGCCCAATGAGTGGAGAAGTTCCTTCAGCAAGTGGTGTCTCCTTTCTTTGTAAGTCAGTCACACAGAGGGAGGCTAGTCACTGGCAAATCAAATGATAGCTGTTCAGAAATGACATGCAGGAGACACACGTGCAGGGGCTGAAGGAAATTAGTTTTAACAATGGTTAGGGCTATCTCTTAGTCAGAGTTGCCGGTGTGGAGGAAAGAATATGGGCTTATTTTGGACAAGTCCCCAAGCCCCAGTCCCCTTGCTTTTGAAATGAGGTCATAATATTTAATTTGTTTTGAGGAGTAGAGATAATGAACATAAAATAGCCCCCAGTGAGCGCTCTGTAAACCAAGTGTCTTATTAACTTCTCTCATGGACCTCAAGCTCTCACAAGCCATGCCTTAGGGATGGGAAAGGACAATTTGCAGTGACTTGAGTATGAGCAGGTGGGATGTTGAGAGCCTCCCCCTAGACCCCACTATTTGTTTGTCACTTAGCTTAGCACCTTTTCTTTCCACAGGCTATGACTACTCAGTAGAAATCACTTTGGTTCTTAATTTATAATTCACAAATTGCCTGGCTGTTAAGTCTAGCATCTTTGTTTTTTCTTTTTCTTTTCCTTCTCTGTCAAACCTGGAACTCTGCAACAGTGGCCCCTTGGGATGGTTCAAGGCAGAGGATGCATTTAGAGGCAGGCAGTGAATTGGAGTGAGAAAAATAGAGGGTTGGAAGCTAAGCTCTGAAGCACTAGGTGGACAATATCCCAAGGAAATAACATTCTTATCAGACCAGCTTTCCCAGTGACATGTAATTAACATGTGCGTATGAGCATGCGTGTGTCAATGCTAGGGTAAACCATATCTGGAAAGTCAATCTTGCCTAATCATGCTTTCTGTATCCCTCCCATCTTCCTCTTCTGACCCAATGACCAGAGTAGGGACCTTAAACCCTGCTGCATGGCCAAGATTATTCTCTCTTGCTTGAGCTTTCAATGGCTCCTAGTGGCTGATGAAAAAAATACATCTAAATGTGTTTAGGAGTGTCTATGGCATAGTCTTCATCTAGCTTGGTTCCACTTTCGTGCTACTATTTGGGCACCCACAACACTAGCCTTGATGTTCCTGTGCATTTTGCAATGCCTCTTTGCTACTGCCCAAATTCCCAGATCTCCTTGGAGTGGCTGCCCTCTATCCCCTTTCCTTTCCCAGGCAGATTCCTATCTGTTCTTAAATATTCTTCCCAGGCTTCCCTTCCTTCCTGAAGGCCATTTACCCTGAATCTGAAGCTATGACGTGGGCCTGCCTAGATTCAAATTAGGACTCAGCCCATCACTGACGTAAGGATGATGCTTGAGCATCCTTTATTCCTCAGTTCTCAATATCTGATTGAGAGAACATCAGGGTACCCTTATCAACAGGAAGGGGTATCACAAAGAGTGATAGTCATAAAGCATTTAGAACAAGCAGTGTCTGCCTCTCAGAGACAATGTAGTGGTACCCAAGCAGGTTTATTGACCACTAGGACGACTGAATTATCTGAAGACAATAAGCCAAAAACATCCACCTGTGTATACTAGAACCCTGCTTACTACTGTAATATGGTATGCTTGCTGGGGTGATCACGCATTAATGAACATCACAGGTGCTCAGACCAGCAGGACCTCCTTGCACACCCAGGGCCAGATCCATCGAACATCAGGCCCCTGTTAGGAACAAGTTCTGCTGGAAAACAACTTTTCAGCTAGGAAAGGCCGGCCCATGGTAGGATAACAAGGCAGGCCCACGGCAGGCTGGGGACAGATGGGCAGCAGGTGGAAATCCTCTGTTATTGTCACCTTCCGTTGGGAAACAGCCAAGGGGAGACTACTATGGCTTCTGGGGACTCCAGAAGCTGTCTTAGTCTCCAGGACACAGTTGGTAGGTCACTCTGACTTCCAGAAAGGAGCTAGGGACTCACCTCACATGGGCCTGTCATGATTCATCAGGGCCTTTGATGGGACTGACCCTGCTCTTTATCCAGAACTGGGGCCCAGGACCAGTGAGAGCTTCTTATATCTAGGTGGGGCCAGAAGATAACCTTACCTGTCAGAAAGAAGCATCGCTGCCCCTCCCCTGCCTTCTGGGAGATGCTTTTCTAAGAATACAGCTCTGATTTCCTGAATCACTTGAATATTTTTGTTTCATGCAGGCAATAAAACCACAAATCTTTTCATGTTCCTTGTGACTTCCAGATATTGCTTGGAGGGGGGCTGGCTTCATTTTGACAATGTAAGACCTAGTGACTGTCACATCTGTTTTCCAATTCTACCTCACATTTGTCTGCTCTCTCCTTTCCCGTTTGTGTTTTGGAGTCCTAACTTTTTGTTTACATGTTATGCTTTTTGAAATGTATTCTTGCCTGGCACTTTAGTGCCTTTAGGCAAATGAATAGCAAAGTAACCAACCAATCTGCAGACAAATGAAGTTTCATACCTCCCTGCAGGCATACCCAGGCCGGTATCTACTGTCTATGCTGGAGTACCTGATGTAGCCATTTCAGGAGCCAACAGCAGAAGTCCATCCTGGAAGTCATGGTCACTAACTGGTCCCTGTTAAAGCGTGATCACACCTTAGCAGAGGTACCACTTCTGTGAGGCTTCTCTGGAAACCATTATTTCCCGGCACGCTCAGGTATTGGGTAGCCTTCCAACTCATAAATCAGTGTCTTATCAGAGGTGGCAGCGGTGCCTTCCTTACCTTTATTCCTTGCCCGAGGCTTTCCAAGGAATTAATATCCAGCCCTTCTTTGCAGGCTTGCAGGCAAGAAATCACCTTCTGGCTTTCCATTTTGCCAGGACGGATCGTGAGGCTGGCAAGGCTGCCATGGAAAAACTGTGCAAATCGCGGTTTGGCCACTTCACCTCCTGTAAGAACAAGAAACATTGCCATCTGCTTTGAGGAGACCAGGTAGGAAGCATCAGGAACCAAGGTCCCTCATACTGTCTGTGTGTTCTTTAAACCTAGGGGACAAAAACAAGCCAGTGTGTGTTTGTGTGTACATGGGCTGAGCACTGTGGGGGCTGGGGTCTTCTACCATGCCCAGGCAAGGTTCAAAATGTTCATGCTGCAGCTTCATCAGAAGCCATGCCCATCTCCTGCCCGCTCTCCAAGCCAGGCTTCCCTTGAGGTCTGCTAGTAGCCCACCTCACACAGACAGTTTTCCTAGTGTCTTTCCTATCCACAGTGCTCCTCTTCCATCTTTGGCTGGACTGCATGGACTGATCCAGCTTGGATCAGAGAAGAAACAGAATGCAGAGAGAAGATGGACCAGGACTGAGTCCCCATTGTGACAGTTCCCAGGAGAGGTTTTGATGGCTCACAGGACCCATTAGCGCCCCCTAGCTCTGGTAGACTGTCTCAGCACACCAGCTTCTGCTGCTTCTGTGCTTTATGTGGCCTGAGGCTTGATTAACAGTCTGGGCAGGCCTATGGATAGCTTCCCCAGCTCTCTAAAGGGAAGCTTTCTAGCAAGTGGCACGGTGGCACCCTTGCTGCTCTTTGGCAAGCCAGGTGTGCCAACAAAGCCCTGTGGGCAGTGGGCGCTACCTGGGCACACAGCTCCTATATTCCTTAGTGGTCAGTATGTCTTCGTGTGTGGTACCCACTCCTTTATGCTTTCCTATTGAGACTTCATAGGCGCTGCCTATTGGATCTCTCCTGCAGACTTAGTGCACGGCTCTTTCTACTGCTTAGATATGGACTTGCCTGGGCTCTCCCTCACACCGGTCCATTGCTCACCTCCACCCTGTCCTTTTTGTTACCCAGATGAGGCAAATTTCACAGTTTTTCAAGGTCGCTTAGATTCTCTGTCGCTGCTGATTCCTCAAACCTTACTGAGTCCCTGCTTCCTAAGCCCCGTCCCTGCCCTGAGACCCACTGTGCTCTAGGTTTGGATCACTGTTAGTTGGTTTTATTGTAGCCTTTGCCCTGACATTGCTGGAAAATTGTTTACTCGCATGTACTGTCCCTAGTAGCCTAAATTGTTATCATCCACCTTGGCTATGAGTTTTAGTCATCTGGGAATCTTTAATAAGGTAAACTGACACAGGGTGCTTGGTCTGACCCCCTGGAGATTTTTATTTAATTGGTATGGGGAGTTTAAAAAGGCTTCTTGGGTAAAACAGATGCGATGCCAAGGTTAAGAAGCACTGAGCTGTGAGCTTCTCCAGGTTGGGCCTTTTGCATACTCCTTATGTGATCTCTCTCCTTGATGCTACCCAAAGGCTTGCTCTTCGCAAGCTGCTATAATTTATTAGTTTAAGCCTCTCTTTCCTGGATAGCAAAGATCACTCATGCATTATTCATTTTAATGAAGACAATACTGAGCAAGTAAGTATTTGGGGCTGAGGGTTGCACCAGACACTGTGCATAAGTTGACTCATTTATTCTTCTCAAGAACACTTGGCCTCTTGTGTCCTCTTGGCATACTGTAGTCTGCCTGGCACACAACAGACACTTTATAATTGCCTTTTGAATTGAAGCAGATGATGTGCTGAATGCCATCAGAATCACCGTGGGCACTGCAGCTCTCTCACCCTTCCCTTCTTGCTAAGGCAGCCCAGAGGCTTTGGCCATGGACACAAGCTCCAGGGACAGAGTCTAAGCAAATTTTATTATGCCGTCATTGCTCCAATGATGGATTCGGGAGTGAGTCTGGGGCCAAATAAGATGATGAAGCCAATCACTACCTGGCATTCAATAAGCCATAATTATAGGTCCAAGAATATGCATGGAACCAAATTTAGACTACCATCATGAGAGCCGATGACTGGTAGCTTATACATAATAGCTTCTATTTGGCTCTCAGAAGGTTTTCAATTAACTCTTGTTGTCTTTCTATAGAGAACACACAGCTGCATAAGCCATCTTGTCATTAGCCTAGGAGTGATAAGGACAATACAAAATGTAGGGCAGAGCTAGAAGAGTCACATGGGACCAAGTAGAACCCCAGTGGGTATTCCCACTGCTGTGTTCTGGAATATCCTCTGCTATAGAAACCATCTGTCTTTATGTGTTAAACCATTTTGTCTCATAGGTTGTTTCCTTGCTGCATAAGGATTCTTTGCTTTGAAAGTAAAACAAATCTTTCTAGTGCTTGGTTCCTGGGGAATTCCAAATAGATGTGACTTTGAAGAATGGTCTGAAAAGGTCATGGCTATGGAAGGACAATTTGAGGTTTTCTGAGCTTGAAGCTCCTCCATAACATGTTCATGCCCTGATGGTTATGGCTTGGATGTCCAGTGCCCCCACCAAGAGGCTCCAGTATTGAAGAGTGGATCCCTCATGTTTAGAGGTTGGGTTTTTAGAAAGCGATTGGGTGATGAGGGCTCTGATCAAATCATTGACCTAATCGACTGAGGGATTCAAACTTTGAATAGACTGCTGGGAGACAATAGAAGCATGGAGGGTGGGGTTTCTTTGGAAGATGCCAGCCACAATATCTGTTCTCTGGATGTCCTAGGAACAACTCTACTCCTCCACATCCTTCTGCCAGGATGCTCTCCCTCCTCTTGACCTAGAAACAATGGAGCAGGATGGTCAGGGACTGAAGGCTCTGAACCCATGAGCCAAGATAAATTCTTCTGCACATGAGAATTTTAATTTTACTTGTATTTGTCATAGCAATAAAATGTCTGACTTATAATCATGTGAATTGATATCTGGATATCTTTTTTTTCCCTACAGAAAAGAGGCCTGAGCATGAATAATGGAGGTGCCATCCAGATGACCATCTATTTCCCGCCTGTCTGTACCTTTGATTGGTAGAGTCAATGAGTATCACCAACTAGGTGTGACCTGTGTACCCACCACCATGTGCAATCTCAACATGCATCATCTCTTTGAATCTTCACAACCACCCTGGGAGATAGGCAGTCATTACATAAATAAAACTCAGGCTTGTAGTTGTAAAGTGTATGTCCCTACAATCTGAGTACACCATCTATTATCTATCTTGCCTCATCATCTCACTCAGAGGCTCTATTTCAAAGGCCAATATCTTGGATCCCAAGATACCATGTTCTATATTTCAACTCAAAAATCTGTGCTGTACTCTGTTTATGAGTCAGAAGTCTGTAGGAATTGGATTTAGTTAGCATTTTTCAATGGGAGGCATGCATAAAATTTGAAGTACATTTTATCCAGTACTAGATATGATATAAGGTATCAAATACAACAGATAACTGACAATTTTTTCTTTTTAATATTGAAGGTATCTACATGAGACACATAGCTTCTCTGTCAAAATTCAGAATAAACTTGGTCATGAATCAATTTAAGAGAACAAAAACATCAAAACTTTGTTTCCAGACATGATTTTGAATTCCTTAGACGAAATCATCATTTCAAAATATTTCCCATGTGTCTAGTCTTACTTAGGTTCACATAATTGTAGGCTGTGGGCTAGGATCTTCAGGAGTTAATATTGATAGGTGAGAGAGACTAAGGTAAATTAAAATATATGAATTAGATGTTCTAAGATAACCCGAGGTTTCTAAGGCAACACATGATCAATATCAAAACATGTCTACCAGGTCAGAGGAAAAAGGAGCTACTGTGAGGACCTTGAAATGCATCAGGTGTTTTTATATACTCTTTCATTGACCTTTAAAGATGAGCGCATCTTGGAAATCTTAAGCTCTGTTCTTTATATTTTCATTGGGTATTTCTCCCATCTCACTTCCATTTATGCACACCTCTAGCCTTGCCACAGGTATGGTCATAGAAGAGGCCCAACCTGAGTACCTACCCAAGTGTGGGCTTCAGAAACACAAACCTTTCAAAGGGCAAGGAATGCCTGACAGTGGGGCCACCTTCAGGAGGGATAGAGGAAGAGAATCTGGTTTCTTCCAGATGAAGTAGATTGAAGAAATGGAGAGGATAAATTACAGAATGAAATCACCTACAGTTGCTTCTGGGGCTGAGCCCCCAGCAGGATGTGTGAGACCTGCATGGCACTTGGTAGACCAGCCACGGATGGACCTACCCAGAGAACGTGAGAAACACAAGTATTGATGTAGCCCCATGGAAGGCAAGGAAGTGCTTTGGCAGCTCCCAATCCTAAGGGGTCATTAGTGACTATGGGCCAAAAGGAGCAGGTGAGCATCATCACTATGAATAACCACATGGAAAGGTGACTGGACCACATTACCCTATGACTCCCCAGTCAACCCACCATTACCCAAGGAAATGGAAAACTGCCAAATTTGAGGAGGTTACACCCCTCTGGCGCACATGGAATGAAGCTCGGAATGAAACATAGATGGGTGTGGAAAGAAAAACATCTCATCTTTGTGAATTCATAGTCTGATCTGATACACTGCCAACTCTTTTTACAAAAGAAATGTACAGGTTTTGATAACTTTCCCAAGGTCACATGGCCAGAAAAAGTAATATTGAGATTCAGACTTGACCCAACATTCTCCCTGCACATCAACTAATCAGATGTGGCTGAAAAAGTCGAAAGAAGACTTACTGGAGGAGGACAATAATGGTGCTGGCAGTGGATACCCAAGTTATGTGGCGTTTGTAGATACTGCTGACTTCAGCAGCAGTTCATAGATGCTGGGATGAAGAGGACTGGGAAACCCACTTGTTTTAAAAACCAGCTGTACAGTTGGCCCCTCAGTAGTTTCACACCCACTGTTTAACCAACCACAGACTGGTAACATCTAAACAGTAGTAGACACAGATCTGTCTTTTTCTTGTCATCATTCTCTAAGATGTAGGAACCATTATAGAACATTTATACCCACTTAGGCCTTATAAATAACCTAGAGATAATTTGAAGTATATGGAAGACATTTGTTATGCTTATGAATATGCAAATACTCTGCTACTTTATAGAAGGAACTTAATATCTCTGATGTTTTTGTACCTACATGGCATCTGGGGACCAATAGATACTGTAAGGCCATGGTACTTGGCATACATGATCTGATGCAGCCAGTCCTATTTTGAAACAGAGCATTTAACATGAATGAAGAGCTGCATTTCCATCACTCATTGCCCGTGTCTGTCTTCTGAGGGGCAGGGGTCTACTCACTATACATGCAGCTCTAAGAAATTTAAGGCAAAAGACCTATGTGATGTGCACACACCAAGTATCCATCTTATACAAAGGTATTCAGGAAGCTGTCATTTTTTTTCTGCTACCTTTCCTTTTGCTATTTAGACTAAGAAATCCATGGGAAAGAGTGGAGGCTGTGCTTTCTTTTGCTGGAGCTGAACACTGCTCTTTGCAAGGCTTGTGGATGGGGATGCCCCTCAATGAACGCAATTTCACGGATGGTCAACTATCAATTTTGAGCAATGTAAATGGGCAGACTGTCTGAAATCTTGCTTTCTCTTTTTTCCTCATTTTGGTGATCAAGACACCCATAGAATGCAAAGACGAAGTGAAGTGTGTAATAGACCCTCACAAGCTGCAGCTTTAAAACTACGTGCATATAACCTCAAAGGGGGTTCATAGAGCTATAAGTTGCAGGTGACTTGTGAAGAAAAATGATCTGTCATCATGGTTGGCTATGACACATTCTTATCAAGCTTTCTTAATTTTTTTTCTTCAAAACAAAACAAAACAAAACAAAGCTAGCATTTCTCTTGCTTCATAGCAAACATTTATATGATACTGTAGAGAACAAAACATATGACTTAGGGATGACCCCAGATGTCAGATCCCTGAAATTGAGGACCTAAAATTATAGAGTCAGAAGGCCACTCATGCATCATCCAGAATGTTGATTTCCATCTCCAGAGAAAGAAATTGAGAGTCTGAGTGGCAGAATTATCTCAGAGTTGATAAACAGCGGCAGTGAGGTCTAGAGTTCCCCTCTTTCCACTCCAAACTCCAGGTCCAGCCTTTTCCTACTGCAGCCTGATGTCTGGTGGGCCTGAAGTTATTATCTTTAGGTCTCAGCTGGAGTTTGTCAGAACTCTGAGATAATATCAAGGACACCTGGCAACTGATTTGTCCCAGATTCCAGTAGCCTCTCATCTCCTTTGATCTCATTTGGTGGCAGTGATCTAGTTCAGATCCAGGTGCTATGTTGCTCAGGCATGGTATAAAGCAGGGTGTAGATTATGCCCATGCCACATGTTTTTGAATCTATGGGGGGGTCCACCTAAGCTGCTCACCACAGTGTAAACATGGGGGCTAGGTGGAGGGGAGCAGTTTGTGCTGTTCCTAAACTTGACCTTGGCCTCCCTGTAAAAGGGGCATCCTGTGAAAATGAAGTTTCCTGCAGACACCTTGGAGAATGCCGTCTGGATAGAAAGTGCTCTATGCTGGTATGTGCCTTCTATTTTTTCAGAAGCAGAGACCCAAGGGATGGAGAACAACTTGAATGAAGACGTTATTAAGAGAAATTTGTACCAAATTAGAACAATTTCATTAAGTGGAAGGAAGTAGTTCAACTGTTTGCACCAATGCTAGAGTCTTGCAGGAAAAAATTGACCTGAAAATGTATAAAAAACCTTAGGGTCACATGTGGCTCCAGTTACACTGTGTGAGGCTCATGTTCCTCAGATTATAGCCCTTGGACTGTGTCTACCTTTTGATCCCTTTGAGGCCAGTCTTTGTTTTGTTTTCTCTTCAAAATTCCAATGAGTATTTTGTTTGTTCCCTATTCAGCCTCCAATTTTTTGGAGCCGAGAAAAATATTTCATCTTGGCTTACTGTTGTATTGTTAAGTGGAGGATAGTACTAATCAAGGGTAGGGCCTGGGATGGAATGGAAGTCTTCCTTATCAAAGATAGGTAGAATCGTTAGAATGTTTTAGAAATTTTAGAAATGCCAGGATGCCTTGCACTGGAGGAGAGCCTCTGTGCAGAGACATGGGTCAGTGATCACACGGAAAGAGCCACAGGTGTGGACCCCTGTGCTGGACTAAATACATCAAGAGAAATGGGGATCAGACAAGGAACAGTGTGATGTTTGCCTCAGTGTGCCTCTAAAACTCTTCATGCATGTAGCCAGTTGGCTAAAATAATTCTTGTTCAAATGCCTAACACACACACACACACACACACACACACACACACACACACACACACACACAGAACTCAGAGACACTTTAGTCTAGCATAGGACAAGTACCTTGAACTGCTGCATTCCATGACTTCTTCTAGAAACCTTAAGATCCTCTAAGACACTGTCATGAATTGGCAGCCATCTGATCTACCTCCCTGCACAAGAAGCCTATAGGATGTAGATAATTAGGTCTAGATGTCTATTGACTAAGCAGATGTAGCTATCTGATTTTTCATAGTATTTGGAATTGAACTCAATTTGCTCAGTTTTATTCTTATAAGTAAAAGTCTAAGAAAAAGGAATTAACTTGGTCTTTGCATGATCCACATTCTTGTGTCCTGCTGTTGCTTGAATCTGTTATCCCTAGGCTCACAGATTGGTAGCCTGGTTCCCAGAGTGACAATGTTAAGAGGTAGTTGGACATTTAAAAACTGAGGCCTGGTAGGTAATCACAAAACTGTTTTGGATTGGAGTTTTACCACATTGTCTCCTTGCATATTCTTTTGCCATCGTGAATGTATGTATGTATGTATGTATGTATGTATGTATGTATGTATGTATGTATGTTTAGTGACACAGCCAGAAGGCCCTTGCCAGAGCCAGTGCCATACTCTTTGGAATTTGTTAATGCAAATGAAGAATTCAAAGACTTCCTTTCAGCTCTGTGATGCTGCATGCACCAGGCCTCACTGGCAACATTTCTTAAGTGTAAATAAAGTCTCATTTTTTTAATTACTGGAAAAAATACCAATGAAAGTGAAGTTCCACTGATTGCATGGCTTTCCAATTCACGAACAGGATACAGTAGGCTAATTGGGTTTGCAGACCAGCAATGGAGCTGGAGCCAGCTCCCAGGAGAACCCCACATGTAACATCCACCAAGTCATTTTCTATTCACTTTGTCCAATCCCAACCGGAAATTTCACAAATGAGAACAAGTCCCCAGTCAACCTCAGAAGCACCAGAAAAGCTTCCCACATTTGCAAGCCCAAGGCAATTAGAGGGGCATGCACAGGGCTTTGCACTACATATGTAAGCAGACAGTAGAAGGATGAGAGATGTGGATATGAGGGCTGCTCCACAGCCCATCAGTTTCATAGTACTGCATCTCATTGGAAGATCTTTTGATATGTCATACGCAGGCAGAAATGTGGCTCCCAGAAGAATGTAGGAATTCATAGAAATCCAAATCCTTTAACCAGGCAGGCAGCATGGTGTCCTGAGACTTAGTTTCAAATCTTTTCCTCTACCTCTCCCTCATCCCTCTTGGGCCCAAGTACATTGCAGTGCTAGGAAAATCTGAGCATGCTCATGCCTCCTGCTGTCACCTCCCCTCTCCTCTTTGTGAGGTGTTACTCATTCTATGTTTAAAAGATAAAATTTTGGGAAAAATTCACAGGCGTCATTCCTCTTGGGAAAATGACCAAGTTTTTTCTCCATGTCCCCACAAACTGCATGATTACATCCCTCACTGAATTTCTATCCTTGTTTCCTATGTTTTCTTTCTGATACTGTCCTTTAGCTTTCGTTTTGACTTATGCATGGGCCTTAGGAAGGCAGAGTCTGTGTATAAGGGCTAGCCTTAGGGGAGGTGAGAAAAGCAAGTGAATGCAGGAAACCTTAGGAGAGCTTGGGTCACAGGGAAGTCGATATAGGTCCTGTAGATCGTCTATTGTGTCAGACTTAAATGAAAGAAATGGAGAGGAAGGTGGAGAAGGAATAGAAGGGATGTTAAAGTGACACATTCATTCACACAAAACATGCCAAGCATACATACTCCTCATGAAACCTTGAAGAGCAGGCTTTACTCTTCTTTGATAAATAAGAGTTTGAAACTCAGGAGCAAAGAGAGAAAAAGATGATGCTGGCAGCATCACAGTGCTTGGTTTCTATCATATCAGAGGCACAGGAACAAAACAGCATGTCATTGGCATGACACCAGACATGTGGACCAAGGGAACAGGATACAGGACCTAGAGATAAATCCAGCCACCAATAGCCATCTGATTCTCAGAAAAAGCACCAAGTGTACAAATGGAGAAAGGACAGCATGCTCAATAAACAGTGCTGAGAAAGAGACATCTTCATACATTAAAGTAAGCCAGACTCTCAATTATTGCTCATTCTGTATTAAAACAAGACAAACAAATAAATAAAATGAACAAAAGGGGACCAAAGGCTTAAACCTCTAAAACTTCTAGAAGAAAACATACCAGAAATATTGGCAAAGGCAATGACTTTTCCAAAGAAGACTCTAATAGCCCAGTAAACAGAGCCAGAACTGACAATGGGATTACATCAAATTAAAAAGCTTTTGTATAGCAAAAGAAAAAAATCAACAATGAAGAGACAACCTACACAAAAGAAAATCTTTGCTAGCTGTCCATTTGACAGGGGATCAATATCCAGAATATATAAAGAACTCAAAAGAACAAATAATTTCATCAAAAATTTTGTCAAATTTAGATACTGCTCAAAAGAAATATGACAAATGACTGGTAAGTATATGAAAATTGCTCAATAGCTTTAGCCTTTGAAGAAAATATTAAATTTTATAATCCAGCTGTACACACACACACGCACACACACACACACACACACACACACACACACACACACACACACACACGTATTATTTAGGACAATGAGGAATGAAATCATGTTATTTTGCAGAAAAACGGATAGAACTGGAGATTATGGTAAAAATAAGGCAGACACAACTATCATATCTTTTCTCACATGTGGAAACTAGAAAAAAAAAATGAAAGCAAATGGCTCTAAGTGAAGGATCCTGTGGGACACAGGGCTAGGATCCTGTGTAAATATAGCCAGCAAGGGATGAGGCTGGGATGTAATTGAAAAGTTTTCTGACTGGCAGGCTGCTCTCGTTTTGTTGTTTCTTGGAGAATTAAGGAGGTACGCAACTGTTTAGTAGGAGGAGGACAGGTTTTGTGTTTTGCAATGATAGGGTTACAGGAAGTAGAGTTTGCAGCACCTGCATCAGTATGTATCAGCTCCCGTGGTGCCCACCAGGAATTGATATTAGGGACTTCCACTCAGTAAAGCAGACAGAGAAAGACTCGAGACCTCATCCATCCAAGGGAGAGCCTCCTAGCGCATGTCTGGAGAAAGAACCAAAATGCAGATGAGTGTCTGTTCTGGTTGGGTTTTACTGTCAACTTGACACAAAGCAGTCTCCCAGAAAGAGAATAGTTCAGCTGAGGAACTGCCCAGATCAGACTGGCCTGTGGTCATGTCTGTGGGTGTTTGTCTTGATTGATGGCTGATGGGGAAGGGTTTAGCCCACTGTGGGAGGCACGATACCTAGGCAGATGAGTTTGCCCTATAAAAGAAAGCTAGCTGAGAGAGGTAGGAGAATGGGCCAGGAAGCAGCATTCCTCCATGGTTCTCACCTCCAGCCTCCCTCCTTCAGTTCCTGCCCTGACTTCTCTCAATGGTGGGTTATCAAAGTGTAAGCTGAAATAAACCCCGTCCTCTCCTAAGCTGTCTTGGTATGTTCATCACAGTGACACACTGAAACTAGGACAATAACTTAGAGTTCAATCTTTCTACTACAGTACAAACATATACTTGGGTTAAGTGGCTTTCACATAAATTGTAATCATATGTCCATTTTAGGTGACATTTATGGAATCTTAGCACCCTCTTCAGATGTGGCCTATGAAGTAAACAACTCCCACTAAATGGACTTAAAGAGACACAAAGAATATTTTCCACCCTCACTCATGTCTGCCAGAGGGGTTTTTCAAAACTGCTATGGACCAAGGCTACTAGAATGTTCCTAATACTTCCTTTCTTAATGGAAGTGCTCTATGGTATGTTGTGTATGTGTGTGTGTGTGTGTGTGTGTGTGTGTGTGTGTGTATGTACATGTGTGTGCATGTGTGCACACACATGGGGGAAGTACATAGTAATTGTGGTGATGTCAGATTATTGGTCCTATTAATTTATATAAACACACATATATGTGTTAATACATATTAACTAATATGTATTTATTAATTAATTGAAAAAGACAGCTAAACAAATGTTAATTGACAAGGTGTTTATATATGTTATTCATACAATACTTCCAGTTTTCCTTCCCGACACACCACAGCTATCACTTCCTTGCTCTCTTAGCTGTGGCCTGATTAATTGCTTTGGGCAATAGAAGTATAAAGTAACTGGTATGAGCGGTAGGTTGAAGCTCTTGAAGCTTGTATACACTTTGCTGTTCTCTCTCTCTCTCTCTCTCTCTCTCTCTCTCTCTCTCTCTCTCTTTAGAAAGGTGGCTGCTGTACTTGCTCGGGTCCCACATTGACAATAAAGCAGGGAAGAGATTGATAAAGGATACGGAGACACAAGTATTAATTAACTGAGAATCGGAGCATGCCTGCCACTATTCTAACTGATCCAGGGATCATCTGAATTATTTACAGAATCACTTTTTATTTGGTGGGACTGTTTTCCCACCAAATGTTTGGCAAACATACAACCAGTGAGCAGTAGCTGTAACTGACCTGTGCAAGCAGAGGCTGGTTGCAGGCTGGGGTGACAAGAACTCAGGTGTGATCTCTGAGGGCAACCAGAAAGGAATCATGGTATAGTTTGTAGAAGGATGTACCTAGTAGTATCTTTTCCTATAGGTTTTCTCCAGGCTGTGTTCAGTAATAGCCATGTTGGTATCTGCCTGGGACACTGAGCCACATCAAGGGCCCCACTTTAGCACAGCTGTGTCCAGTGATTAATGATTTCTGTTCAACCTCTAAGTCAGTGTCTGTTAGTTTCATGGAGTCTTGCCTAAAGTTAGTGTCTTGCTCTGTTAGTTTCTTGGAGTCTTGCCGTAAGGTACAGTCTTCTTCTCCTGGTCACCTTGGGGAGCCTACAATAATGAAACAACTCTCATGTCTAAGATCTGTAAAAATGTTAAACAAGGCTTGTCACCCTCAGGTGAACCAGGTCAAACATGACATGGATAGTTTTAGCTCAGAAACACCTGTTTTAATTTCTCACTCATCTGTCTCTACTCCCTGGCTTTTGTTTCCCAAAGCTCACAGTGTATGCTGTATACTCTTCTTTGCAAATTTTGTCCCATGATGATGCTCTGAGATCACTCTATCTAGCCCACAGAGAAATGTGTCTCCCCTGTGCCACTCCTGGGTCAACTGATCCACAAAGAACAAATTATTATATGGTTGGACTCTTGACACCCACAAGTTCTTCAGGTGGCTCAAAAATATATTGTGTCTGGACAGGCATTGGTGGTGCATGCCTTTAATCCTAGCACTTGGGAGGCAGAGCCAGACAGATCTCTGTGAGTTCGAAGCCAGCCTGGTTTACAGAGCTAGTTCCAGGACAGGCTCCAAAGCAATACAGTGAAACCCTGTCTCGAAAAACAAAAATGTGTCTGCACTTCCCATTTACAGACATTTAAAATTACTAATGCGATATAACAACTATTTGCAGAGTATTTATATTGTATTGTGCACTATAAATAGTCAAGAAGATTTGAAGGATACAGGAGACTGTGGTGTTATGGAATAGTCTTTTTGTACACTGTGAAGATTGTATTGCTCTCATTGGTTTAGGGTTACTTTAAAGAGATAATGGAATAGCCAGGCAGGAAGATGTTAGTAGGACTTATGGTCAGGAAGAAAAAGCATAGGGAGGAAGAAGGGTGGAGTTGCCAGAATGAGGGGAGAAGCATGATGAACTTGCCATGCTGAAAAGGGTCCTTCTGTGTGATACATCACAGATAAAAATATGGGATAATTTAAGATGTAAGAGCTAGTTAGCAACAAACCTAAGATATCAGCTGAGCATTTATAATTAATGTAAGTCCTGTGTGTCATTTACTGAGAGAGCCAGTGGTCCTGATGAGAAACTTCACCTATACCGAAGGGCTATATGCAGGAACACTGTCATCTTAAGTGGGCTTGAGCAAGGCTTTCGTGAGATGTGGGAACCAATTTTTTAAAAATACTGAGGAATGGCTACCCAGTTCATCTCTCCCCTCATCACCCAGTGGTGAATAGCTAAAGTTCCAAACTGTAAAAGCATTCACAGAGTCCATCAACACAAGGTTGGGTTTTACCTCAGAGTGCTATCTGCCTATTTGAGAGCATCCTTCTTCCTCTCTAGTTTCCCTCAGTGGGCTTCGGAGACTCCCAGGACTTAAGGAAGCAGAAACAGACTCCAGCTGAGCTGAGTGAGACAAAAGGCTGTTTGCATGGGAAGCTCCTTTGCCTGCTTCCAAGATGGAAATAGGCTTGAACTGGGGGAATTGATGGAGAGGAATGGATAAGAAAAAGTAGAAGAAATGGATCGCTCCATGGGCGGTGTTGACCAAGGACCACGGCTGAGGCAAGGCTCTACTGAGTACTAAGCACACTTCTAGAATAATCTCTATGACTGCATGGCCTGTGGACAATTTGCTTCTTATATCCCTGGGCATGCAGATACCACTGGATTGGACACTTGAGTGACAATGAGGTCCTTGGTTTCTAAGCAACCTTGAGACAATTGACAATTTAGATCAGAGATTCTACATTTAACCTTTCATATATGCAGCCGCAGCTTGGAGCCAGTTAAGATCCCAGAGTAATAAAATGAATTTGTCTAGGCTGATCTAAAATAAAAATCCATTCTAAGCCAGGTGTTCTGTTATTACTTAGGGCTAGTGCCTGCATCAATGCTTGCTTTTCTAAGTACTGTTTTGTAAGTAAAGAGCTGCAACTTTTGTTCTGGATAGCTTTCGTGTTGCTTGTTCCTTTTTTCTCTATCAGGATCTCTCATGGACAGCAGACAGAGTCAAACAAGGGCTCCACTTAGGGTTACCTTGCCAACAGGCGCCGACAGTAAGCTGCATGGCTATATGAGATGGATGAATGGGCCAGTCATTGGTCACCAGGTATGGTTCATATGTTGCTCCATCCATGTATAGGGTGACCACAGGAAACTCCACATTGATGACATAGTAATGCCACTCTTTGTCACAAATCTAATGGGGAAAAAAGAACACACAGAGAGAAGCAACACTTAAAATTGAATCTACAACTTGAAACCAAATAGCCTTTTAAAATCTCATTCTGAAAGGAAAGGAAGATGTTTTTGGGTTAGCAGTTACTACCCCCAAAGACTTAGAGAACACAGTTTTGACATATACCATACCTTAATGTTATCAAACTCATTATCAAACACAACGAGAAAAAGAATTCCAAGTGGATCCAGTCATCGGCTAAATACAATCACCCTTTAGGGTTCACAGGATTGACTCCAGGAACCAATCTGAGCTTAAAATATGAAGATGCTCAAGTTCTTTGTATAAGATGGTGTTGCATTGACAGGTAACCCAAATCGCTTATAATGCCCAATGCAATGTAAATTCTTTCAATAATTGATCATCTGTATTGCCTAGGGACTAACAATAAGAAAAGAAAAAGCCTATTCATATTCAATATGGAAGCCATTTCTCAGTTGGGTGAATTCATGGGTGCAGAACCTTTAGGCACAGAGGGCAGACAGATTGCATTGGACAACGAGCAGAAAGAACATCACACAATTACCACTTATGTAGTTAGGCTTACACGCTTCTAATGGACAAGTAGGAGCTTCTATTTAAATATCTTTGGATGGAATGTCTCTAACTCCTTCAATGTAGAGAAAGTGCAATTGAAACATTTTTCTAAGATCTGGAGTAGATGGAGATGTACAAAGAATAGTACTGCAATAAAAGTGGTGCTAAAGATGAAGATAAATGAGGGGAGGAGAAAGGACGACAGGAGAAGAAAATGGCAGAGCAGTTGGGATTCAGAGAAAGGGTGGACTCAGAAAGAGGAAGAAGTAGGAATGCTAGCTTGTAGCCTCTAATCCCCCCTCCCCTGCCCCGCTTCTGTGTTACTACTCATCAGAAGCTGGGGTAGCCTGGCTTTTCTAATTCAAAGAAAAGATTCCAAGGGAGACAGACTGTCTGGCAGGACTCTACCTTCCTCCACCTTGGCGCACCTGAGGAAGCAGAGATGGGCCTATACTGAGAACTAGATACTCTCTTAACATAGGTCTTTCCACAGCCTGCCATACCCTTTCTCAGGGCTGGAGACCAACATTCACGGATTCATAGAGGGGAGGGTGGTGTAACAGTTGATTTTGACTGTCATCCTCACTGGGTTAAGAAATACATAGGGGATCAGTGAAGCCCACCTCTGGTGTGTCTATGGGGACATTTCTAGGGATGATTGCCTCCATATGGCTCTGACTTAATGAATTAATTAATCCCTTAATGGATTCATAATACGGCCATAGTACTTGGAGGTGGCAAAAGCTAGGGATGTGGGGTACAAAGCTAATTAGAATAAGAGGTTACTATGAGGGTGTCTTTGGGACTGAATCTCACCCTGGACATTTCCTGTGCTTCTTGACTACCAAGAATGGCTCTGCTCTGCCATCCCCTCTCTGTTATGATGGACTGACATCTCTGAAACAATGAGCAAAAGCAGTTCTCTCTCCTCCATTTAGGTATTTGGTTACAGTGATTTAAGAGTAACTGATACAGCAGGAGCCACATTTCATGACCCCAGAGACCAGATTCACATTGTACAATCTATAACATAAAACATGGAAAGGGAGGCAGGCAACAGAAACAGCAGCAGGACTAGAGAATAGCGCTCCCTCCTCTCGCTCTGTGCAAGCCTGGCTCTCTCCTTTGTGTTCAGTCTCCTCTGCTCCCTTTGCACCCCGTAGAATCCTCTGAAGTGTTTCTCATCCGTATCATCCGCTCTCATCACCCCTGCCACAGATGGCAGGGGAGGCTGATGAGTTCTACATGAAGGTGACCCCAAGGTGAGGGCATCAAAGCCCTCCCTCCATCCTGCACTGGATTAAATGTGCTGTTTCTCATGAATAGATAACACCAACAGGGATGCTAAATGATCTTTTCCCTTTCATTTTGGAATAAGAATTTTTTCCTTAATGTTCTTTTTATATTGTCCCATCTCGTATCTTAGAAAATTACTCCTTTTGAAGCATATTAGTATGATAAAGCCTGATGAATATTTGAGGATCTTTAGAAGGCAAGCAGAAAGGGTCCAGGCAGTTCACTCAAATATCTTATTGAATTCAGTGGGAGTCCCTGACTCAGTTTACATTCCCTACCTTATTGATCAGACCATATCTGGATGCAGAGGTTTTGGGTTGAGACTGTGACTGGAGGAGAGTGATCCCAGGTCATAGGGGTACTACACAGGAGGAAGGATGAGGGAAACATTTGCATGAAGCTTCCAACCCAAGGGATCTCAATGCAGCCTATGCTCAGAGTTGGGGTCAAGGGTAGGCAGGCAGCAGAAGAAACTTAGGAAATGGTTTACATCCTGATGATGTTCCACAGGGTATCTGGAAGCTTCTGGCTAGGTCCAGGGTGACAGTGACATTTCCTCCCCTGTGGAAAGTAAGCTTCAGGGACAGCTGTGTCAGTAGCACACAAGGGCTACCAGTCCTGATTCCCATCACTATCCTTAGAGCACTTATCTTCTCTGTGCACATAGCACGTCTATCCCGTGTGTTTCAGCCAATCACAGCACACTCTGTGTCTGGTGAAGATGAAGTCAAAGGTCATCTGGCCCCATTTCGAAACATTCACCCTTTTCATAAGACAACATAAAACGTTTCCAGGAAGAGTAAGAGCCATTTCACAACTTAAGGGCACCAGAGCCCTTCCTAATGTGGTACTTTGTTTCCTAGATACTTTTCCTACTATCTTGCTGAATTGTGCTTCATTGATAGGCAGCTTCCATGCTGCCTCTCATAATACAGGGAGCCTATGTCCTGGGCTGGGCCTCATGGTGGAAGTCAAGGGCTTTCCCTTCCTCATTAGCATATCCATGCTCCAAGCAGCCTTAAAGAATGTGACCGTAATACGTTTTCAACCTTGGAGATGGGAATATTTCTATCCTGGGAAACAGTAGCCATGAAAGCTCACATGAAAGATCGCACTGTCTAATGAGTTTTTTTGCATGGATCTGTTAATGTTGGCAATTGAAAACCCTGTTGTAAATGGCCATGTGATGTGGCTATGAATACCCCATAATATACATAACTATTCTCTCATTGTTGGATTAATTTCATAACAGTGATTATAGATGATGCTATAATCAATTTCTTGGGCATAAATATTTGTCTGCATTTCTGAATATATCCTTAGGAAAGATTCTTGGAAGGGTATTAAATGGTTCAAATATCATAGCTATTTTAAGGTTCTTGATATACACAGTGGTTTTTTTCCAGCTAAAGATTATAATCCTTTATTCTTTTACCCAAAGAATTTGAGAAGGTTCCTGTGTTGTACTATTGCCACATTAAATACCAAAGATGGGGTGAGGGGACAGCAAAAAACCCAGAAGTTTGTGAAGGAACACATCTTGTCTCATGTCTGTAATGAATCACAAAAGGTAGTATGGTCATGTGTTTCCAGATCGAAACAGAGGCTACCACCTATGTGAGGAGCAGCCAAGGCTCAGAGGAATGAGCTGAGCTGTGCTCACGAGCTCCTAATTGGCATCAAAACAGTCTTTTAGTTCACACTAAGTTTATGGCTGCAGGCTTGTCCCAATGAGCTATGTCAGCAGCTGAAGGAAATGCCTAATTAGAGTTTCATAAATGTGGATCTATGATGAGGAAGAGACCCACATTGACCCTTGGCTAGAACGGCAGGGACAAACTCTAATTGAAAAATGATCGAGCCAGGAGGCAGCCGAAATAGAAGTATTGCTACATAGGTCAACCAAGACAAGGGAAGTAGGCAAGTGACCTTTCCTTGGGGGAGAGACAAACTTTAATTCTTAGCTGCTTGAGAATCATTGGCAAACCAAACTAGCTTGGCACCTGTCCCATGTTGCCAATGAGTGGATGCCCGAGGCATGACCTAGACAAGGCCACCTCCTGCAGAACACCTGCAGATGGGCTTCTATGTTAGGTGGCTGTGGCTGCTCTGTAGGTGGTAAGTGAAAAAGAGGTCAGAGATTCAGAGACACATACCAAGGAAGGAAGGAAGGAAGGGTATGATTCTAGAAGATGCTCTTCACAGCTGCTTATAACCTGATTCAATTATCACATCCAGCTTGGAAGTTCTGACTTAGTTTCCCCCATTAAATCAGGTATTATTTTTTTTAATGAAGCTATTCAGAATGTGACACATTGATTTGCCAAGTACTGTGTCAATTACTGTGTCTATTGAGGTTGCAAGAGACAGCAGAGCTTATGAGACAAATTCTTTGCCTTCCCGAGTTTTAATCTAGTGGGGGAGGGGGAGAAAGACAGGGGAGAGAGTGAGGGGGAATGCATAAAAAATATTCTAATATAATATAAGTAAATGTTCTAACTCAAGTGCAGAGTACTCCAAGTTTCCAGAGGATGGAGAGATCTTTCCAGCTGGGAGAAAGTGGAATTTAGGGTGAATACTGCAGGACTGTTAAGGTTTCATTGGGCATAAAAGGTAGAATAAATTTCAAGCAAATGAAGCAGAAACCTCTTATTCCTTTAATCGGTCATTTTGTCCCACTGTTGGAGGCATCAGTTTGGCATCATATGGAGTCTAATTCTTTCAGTCATTTCTGTAGAGGCTTGCAAAAAGCATAGCATATTTTTGTGGAAAACAACTCCCAAACCTAGCTGGAGTTCCCACTCCAACTGAGGCCTTGATAAAAGGCTGGAATTCATAGTTATCTTAGGTTTGTGCAAGGTGCCAGGTAAATTCATGCTATGCATGTACATGTGCATGTGATATATTAGGGAGATTGGAGGCAGTAGACAATGATGCAGGTTTGGTAGGATAGGTGTTTGAGAAAAATGAGGAGTGTGAGATGAGGCTGCAAGCATTCTTTGGAGCTGGAGGACTAAGGACCTGAGTTGCTTTTATTCTGAAGGCATCAGGAAGTCTGGGATTCTCCAGGTCTGGGGGAGAGGGCAGTCATAACAACAATTGCTCTTGGAACATGCTTTGCATTTGGAAGCAGCTTTCCACATTCTTGCCTAGGCTATCCAATCCCCTGTTAAAGCGGGAGGACCAATTCTGCTAGGGATCTTTTAAAAAGAGAATGAATGAAATGACAAAGCTCCCTATCACAAGGACCTTGTAGACCTATTGGGAGTTGGAGGTAACACTCAGGCTACCACAGGGGGCTTCCATATTTTGCTTCCTGTCATTTCATTTTATACAATGGCAATGTTTGTGCATTGCATTGGATCACACCAGGATCTCAGCTGCTGGACAGGGGACTCACAGGTTAGATTGTCCCTGAATAGCCTCACCTGGAGATTCTTCAAGCACTTCAAATTAACTGTGTCCCAAATGGGGCTCAGCAGTGCTGCCCTGTCACACCAGCCTGAACATGCCCTCTGTCGTCAAAGGCACCACAGCTGGCGCTGCTCTAGACCCCTCCCACTCTGCCCTCACTGGTTACTTTAGTATCTGGCTCTGATGCTTCTCTCTTGTCCTCCCTCTCCTCCCCATCACTCGGTACCCCACTCCTTCTCAACAAGTGCCATACCTGCTCTAGAGGGCAAAGAGGTAGAGAAAGGGATCCCGGACTGAGAAGGCAGACCTGGCAAAGATAGCAAGGTGGAGATGCTTGAGCAATGGAGGGGTCTCTAGCAATGGTGTAAATGTGGGTTGATCAGTGACCAGTTTGCCCTGGGACTTATGTAAGCCCCCAAATGAGATGCATAAGGAATCAGGAGAGAGTCTGTGTAGATCGAGTCTGGGGTTCTCGGGTAACTGGCTGAATATCACACTTTCTTTATTAGTTTCTTAAAATTTATGTTTTGAACCTGGGGAGAAAAACTTTCCAATTCTTTGCTGCCACATTGGTTAAGTAAGAATGGTGGTAATAGTATCACTTGTGGGGTTGTGTGCGTTTAGTGAAGGCACCTGCAATGATCAGCACACATTTCTAGTCTTCGTCCTTCCAAAAGACACTGAGATGCTGGGTAAAATGGGGAACAGTAAACTAAAGAGACAAGAATAAGATATATGGAAAGAGAACTCTTCAGACATCAGGCAAGAAGAATACAATTGAAACTAATGGCTGCTGAGGGCTGTGCCTAACCCCATCAGTAAGAGTTAAAAAGGCCTCCTTGGAGAGAAGGATGGGCAATTTAGGTCCTTGGCCTTCTGCAAAAAGAGTACTTGAGCTGGGATAGTTGACCTAGGCTGAAGGGTGGAATCCAGCCAAGAACTTTGTTTCCTAGGCTTGCTGCATCCTCTAGGTATGTGTCTCAGTTGACACAGTTGACACAGATGGAAGCCCTGAGCTTAAAAACCATCTTAAAATGTATCCACAAAGTCTGTAGAGCCCCCCTTGAAAGGCAGATTCAAATTAAGCATAGATGGTAATGACAATAACAGGATCAGCGAGCTGGAATCTCGATGCCATTATGTAGCATCTCCATCCTGCCAAGGCAAGGGTGCCATTCTTCTTGCTAATTTATTTAAGATCTTCTAAGGAGGTCACCTGCACTGAGCCAGTGTGCTTCCTGTGGGGGTGATCATGACAACTCAGGTGACACCCACTGGGCCTTCTACCAGAAAGCTGACTCAGGACCACTGGGAACAGGAGATGTAGCAGGGGCCTGTGTCCAAGAGACCATCCCTGTTTGGAATTGGTTCCAGTAACATTTGGGCAAATCCCCAAAACAATCCTGAAAACTGTCTTTGCAACTTGTATTGGAAGCATATAAATCAAGATTTGCTCAATATGCACGATCTTAGCATATTCTATCTCCACAGGGACAGAAGAGCACACTGGTCCATTGCCAGACACTGGTGGCACCCTGGCACCCTGGAACTGTGGCATGATGCTATACTTTCTCTCTGCGCAGTCAGCTGGCTCATTCATTCATTTGTTCGTTCATTCATTCATTCATTCATTCATTCATGATTTTTTAAGAAACACTGCCTTGGAAGGATTCTAATTAGATCTCCCTTCCCCATCCTTAGATGATGCTCATTTTAGCTCCTGTTGTGTTTCCAGTTACCTTTGTGTGTGTGTGTGTGTGTGTGTGTGTGTGTGTGTGTGTGCGCATTAAAGAGCCCGGTACAATTAGTCACTCCCCTAATTAAAAGATTTCCTCTCACTCACCTTGGGGCTTGTCTATAAATCTGTCAGAACCCCATGAGGGAAAAGTTAATGGAGTCAGAGGTTAAAGTCAGTGACCCCTGGGACTGGGCCTGTCTGATGCTCTCCAGCTCAGGAGTGGACAGTCAGGGGACTGGGCCTGTCTGATGCTCTCCAGCTCAGGAGTGGACAGTCAGGAGCCATGAGGGCCCCACTTTCCATCACTCAGGAAAATGTTCTTCTGTGACCCTTTCAGGCCTTGGTTACCAACTGGGAGCCTTGCAAGATGTACCACACAAATGCGCTTTGGAAAACCTTCCTGAATACCAATATCAGGTTGCTTGTATCAGGGCTCCAAGGGAACAGCATCTCTGAGAACGTTAGGAACGTGAGTTCCCTGGGGCCAGGCCTGTAATCTCCACTTCCAACAACCCAGAAGCCCCAGGGTGGTGCTTCCAGGCTGTTTTGGCAAGCCATAGGCAGCTCTGGGGCTGCTACACTTGAGTACCTCTGCTGGGAGGTGCAGTGTGGGGTAGGTTAATCTCTGTCAGCTTGACTGCATTTACAATCATCTGGGAGCTGTACCTCTGGGCCTGACCGCGTGGATCTTTCTAGCGAGGTTTAAGTGAGTAAGGAAGACCCACTCTGAATGTTGGTAATAGCATCCAATGGTCCCAGGGATCCAGACTGAATTAAGGGGAGAGCGAGGAGCACCAGCGCTCATCTCTCCCTGCTTGCTGACTACAGATACATCGTGTTCAGTTCCTGTGCCTCAGTCACCAGCATGCACCTTCCCTGCTGTGAGGGGTTCAACTCTCAAACAAGAGCCAAAAGAAACCCTGCTTCCTTAAATTGCTCTTGTATAGACTTTTCTCAAAGCAATGGGAAAAAACAATATTTAGAACCTTACTTGTTTTAGTTCTTACTAGGCGCTTGTAATAAAAATTCCCAGAAGACTGCTACAAAATTCATTCATTTCCCCCAACACATGTTTATTGTATTTTCACTATGTTTCAATACTTGCTGGTCCTGGGGATGTGACAATGAGTTACTTGCCATCATCTTCTTTCCTCATCTTCCTGCCAGTTTTCTGGAACTCTAGACTGATTACTCCAAGACAAGTGTCTGTCCTTGTCCGGTCACACTTTCCCCCCTCTTTCAGACTTTGCTTCCAGCATGAGCCACCAGCTCCCCCCAAGGATGTTTCCTCATGCATTTCCAGTGCCTGGTGACATCTGTCAAGGCCCTGGGGCACAGATTCAGAGCCTCAGGGGTCCCCACTGCCTGCTGGAGGTTGTAAGCTTAAATGTACCAAGCGAATTCCATATTTTACCAGGTGAGGAAGTATGTTTTCTAAATCTGAGATTTAGGAAAGGGACCCTTTCTCTATGGGTGTTCATCTCCTCAGCAGGATTAACTGCACAAAGCCAAGGCAGGCTGCGCTTCCAGACAGCCGAAGTGTTGACAGGGAGTAGTCATGTTCTGATAGTGTGGAGGACAGAGAATGGAATCTTCTTCCCCCACTAGCCTGCAGACTTCCCAGATCTACCACACACAAGAAGACTGGACAGTTAGCACTGAGTACTTCTGCTTGTCCAAACTGAGGGTAGAGGAGGCCCCAGGAGGCATAGGGGCTTCGATACAAAGGACCCAATCCTTGGTGGGCATGTGTGTAAGGGTCTACATCATTAGCTATAGACACAGAGGCCCTATGATACCCTGGCTAGGGATGATGGAGTGGGTCTTCTCATCAATGCCTGTTCATCTGGGAGTCTGGTACCTCTATACTTCCATTGAAATCCAGAAGCTATGAGCAAGTCAGCTCAGAAATGGTGTTTAAAACCCACTGAACACTGCTTTCCTTATGTTTAAAATGAGTAGAGTACTGTAGGGCAGGAGTGGTCCTGAATAGATGTGTACTGTTGATATGATCACAGCCATGCCAAGGACTCTAACGCCCCAGGCCCATGGGAGTAGCAAAATCTTCCCTGGGTGAGGCTCAGAGATGGCAATTCCTTCCTCTGGTTCATGTTTGGATGCTGATAACGTGTGCAAAAATGTGCACTAGCTTTCTCCCCACTGGATGCTTATGGTGTCAAGATTGTTCCCCTACCGAGATGAACTAAAACTTCCTTTTTGTACACACACACACACACACACACACACACACACACACACACACACACACCTCCATGTAATAATCCAAATTCCTTGATCAGCTGTATGTAACAGCCCTAACACTCTGTTCAACTGTATGTAACAAGTACACTGGGCTTCTGTTATGCTGTGGCTTCCGGTCAGAAGACCGGACTGGACCACCAGATTCCCTATTTTCCTATTTGTTTCCCATTCTCTTGTTGACTTTAGTAAGGGGTACCAGTACCCAAGCCATGCACCAACCTTGTAGGAAGTTGTGATTTTAACAAATATTTATTGATTCTAATGCTCTGAGGCCAGTGCTTTTCTATGAATTTATTATATAAAGAGAGCAAAACAGATTCTGTTTCTTCTGTTAGAAGAGAGACAGCAAGTGTGATGTACATACAAGTCAAGTCTCCACTGTGTCTGCAAGAAACCCTTTGGGTGAGGTTCAAGGTTTAGCAGGGGTCCATATGAGGCCCTCCACTCGTAGACTTGTACAACTTGGTTTATGTGGTATGAGCTCTCTGCTGGACCTAGGAGTGGAGTCTGGAACGTGACATTGAAGGAAAGGTGAAGAGCAAATGGACTAGCAGGGTATGGGTATTCAAGGCAGAGCGACACAGATCAAGGGGTAGCAGAGGGATTGTATGATAGGAGCAGCAGCCTGGGAGGGCAGCAGGGGCCTGTAAATGACAGCTGCTTCCCTCTCTGAATCCTACCAGCATCAGCATCACCTCAGGTCACTCCAGACTTTCCTAGTCTCTGCTTTTCCCATTTCTGTGGAAATTTCCTTTCTGACCCAACAGAGGGTGGTAGACCAGCCTACAGCGAAGCTGTAGACCTGGACCTCTCAAGTCAGATTCTGATGGTGTTCTTTCCCAGCTGTGTGAACTTGGGCGAATCACATGTCCTCTCAACGTGGAGTTGAGAGCAGAAGCAGGGGCATCATGGAGTTGTGATAAACTCAACCCCTTCCAAACGCCGCCTTACCTCACCCATGCTAACAAAGGGCTGTGCCACCCTTCCCCCACTCACGGGCATACACACCTTGCATCGTTCTGCATGAGCTCTCTGCTGTCCCAGTCCAAGAAGAGCCCACCCCGTTCCTCTTTGCACTATATTGACCACATTCATTGCACTAGCCTGTGTCAATCCCTGCTGTCCTCATCCCTGCTCCACATCCAAGGCACTCACAGAAATGTACATCTTTTTATAGCTATATCCAAATAGCTATAATCTAAATAATATATCTACATAATATAATCTACCATATATCACGTCAACAGGTAAACAATGTTAAAAATTAAGATAGTTTACACTTGTTTTTTCTACTATTTGTAATCCAATCTGTATTTTATTCTCACAGTACATCTTAATTCAAACTTGCCACAGTGGAAGTGCTCCTGAGGTCCATGCATGATGCAAAATGTTATTCTGTAAATATGTTTCTCATACCGGTTAATGAATAAAGCACTGTTGTTAATAGGAAAGCAAGATAGGAGGGACTAGGAGACAAGGAGGAAAGAGGAAGTAGTAAGGAGGGGTCAGCATGGAGAGGCTGGAGAGAGCAGCATCCCATCGCTCCCGGGTAAGATGAGCCACGTGGAAATACTTAGAATAGTAGAAATGGGTTAATCATTAAGACAGAGCTAGCAGATAAGAAACAAGTAACTGGCCAACAGCATTATATCAAATACAGAGTCTAAGCATGTTATCTGGGGCTGGTGCAGCGGCAGGACCAGGTGGCGGACCAGGTGGTGAAATACTCGTTACACATGCGGACAAGGACCACTTCCATTCCACATCTCTTATGGACTTCTGTGGTACCTGGAACCTTACCCAGGTAGCAGGTGGGTTCTCTGTAAATAGTGAATGCACAAGGGGAGGCAGAGATGGGTGGGTGGATGAATGGACTGATGTCTTGAAAGGCTCCTGTGTCCCCCATAAGGGTCTTACTCTGTTACTGATCATATTTCCCTTAGGAAACTCAAGAATCAAATCTGCTTGCGGCTCTTTTCAAAGAGAAGCCAGGGTGGGGCTTAGGGCCTCAGGGGTCCAAGAGAACTGAAAAGAAATGTGGGGTATCTCTAAAACATATGCTAGCTTCTTAGGGACCTTACAGGAGGAAGCCATAAACCAGCAGAGATGGAAAGAATACTTCAGTATTCTCCCTTTGTTCCTTCTTACACCCATGACCACCAGGATGCTCACAAGTGCTGTTCCTAACCTCTAGTGAAGGTGACACTTTAGGGAAGTTACAGAGGATCAGCTGGAGAGCTCTCAGACTATATCCAGTCTTTCTGTGGCCTAGAGGTTGGCAGGGATCTCAATGTAACACAGTTGGCTCATGCTGTTCATGATGGGATGGCCCTAGGACTCCTCTCTCTTGTCTTCAGGCCTGGGTTTTAAAACATATTTCTTGGCAAAGAGAGTAAGTTTGTATGGGACCCCCATAATATTAAACAAACAGGGAGCTCAGGCATGTATTTTTTAAAAAAATTAAATTTTCATTCTGCTACTCTGACTTCAGAGGTTGGCTCTCCCTTAATACGGTCTCTCTGTAAGTAATGTAGGGTGGAACCCTTGCAAGTTAAAAATAAAGAAGAAAAATCTCCATGATATCTTTAGAGAAGCATAATTGTAATATTGTTGACATATCTCATATCTCATTCTGCTGGGTTAAAAAAATCCTCCAAATAATTCAAATAAAAATTTCTAAGCCCAGAAAAAGTGGAGTGATCTAGAATGGAAACATTTAAGTGTTTCCACTTTTAAAGACATGGTGCTTGTTGGTGTAGATCATGTTCTGCATGCCAGAGCTTACAGGGGACCTCCTCAATGGGTGGCCCTGTGACCTGGCTAGTTACAGAGGTGTGTGCCTGTCTGTGGGCAGAAGCAGAGACAAGAACACATGTGCAGAGGCCCTGTGGGCTTCTTCCACAGAGTGCTTCCTAAGCGGATCTTGCTCTGATGGGGCTCCGGGCTGTCAGCATGCTATGCTGTGATCATCCCACCAGTGCTTCAGGCAAACAGAGAGTCATGACACCACTCCTAGATCACCTGCTCCCTGTAGAACCATTTCCCCAGAGGTGGATGCACATTTCACAACTGCTTTTCTAAAGAAGGCTTGCCAACAAATTCCCTCTGCTTGGAATTCCACAGCAAAGAAACTGGGCATTTACTCCAAAGAACCAACCAAGCCAATAACTTTGGGGGAATCTGTAGGACTCTTTCGGAGGAACAGTTGCAGTTTAAAACCCATGATAACATCCAAAATCTTGAACACAGCTTCCTTCTGATAGTATGAATACCTACCAAGTGGAATTTTCACACCTGAGTTTTAAGCTCTTACAAAGCTCTGAAAAACTGGTTAAAATTTAGCTCATCTAGCCACCTAAATAAAAACAAAACAAAACAAAAACAAAATGAACAGTGAAAGGAATTCTAGCAAGCCCAGACTCCTCTTTCTGGCTTGGGAGAGGTAAGATGTCTGATCTCATCCCTGTTCTGCTTCCCATGGACCACTCATCATAGATTTCATGAGTACCCACTACAGGCAAATCATGGACCAGTTCCAAGCTTTAGTTTGTTGTGTATGGCAAGAAATGCATCTCCACTTCCACAGACATGGCTCATTCATTCTGGCTCTAAGAACTACAATGTTCAGCAAGCAGATTTTATGAACTTTTGTACAAGGCTGGGGAGGTCTCAGGTCTATGACTTTATTGTTCTGTTCTGTTCTGGTGTGTGTGTGTGTGTGTGTGTGTGTGTGTGTGTGTGTGTGTGTGTGTGTTTATTCCTTATGTCCCCCAAATGCAGGGCTTTGCATAGAGAATCTCAAGGAGATTACATTCCAACCTATCACCAACTATGGCAGAAAAAGCAAAGCAGATGTACCACCATTCAATGTGTCATCTGAGAGCTTGTTAGGGATGCAGCTCAGCCTAGACCCCAGCCTTCTGAGTCAGAATCTTCCTTCCTACAGAGTCTGAGTGACTTGTAGGCACTGTATGGTTGAGGACTTCTGCTCTTGGATGGTGGAACATGCCCTCAAAACCAAACGAAACCCCAACCATTTATTGGGCATGAATTTGAAGGGTGTCTATGTAAGATTTTTGCATGCCAGGAGGAATTAGAGATTGTGAGCTGTGAGGGAATTCTGAGAGAGGAGCAGAAGTCCCTGAAGAGTTTTACTTAAGCCCTAAGGAATTAGTTTGTTGGTGTCCCTCCTCCCATATCAAACCTCAGTCCAGGCAGGGGAGAGGAACATCCATATGTTTGCTAGAGGACTGACACTGCATTTTTATCCTTGTGTGGTAGTCATGGGAGCCAGTGATCTCTAAAAAATATCAGGGTGATTGGGCCTGCTCCTGCAATCATCCATTTTCCCAGGGAACTCTCAGCCTGAACAGGGGATGGCAGGCATTGCATTAGGCAAACAAGGCATGAGAACAGAACCAGGCTGAAGAAAAAGAAGGATGGAATGACCAGAGATAGGGTACCCTGGTGCAAGAATAACAAGTGAAAACTGGTGTCTCAATAGCTGCATCATCCATGCCCTAGTGGTGGGCTTCTCTTTATTGGGGGACCCGGAATAAGAACAGCAAGATTAGTTGTTAATAATGACGGTCTCCAAACCCATTCATTTAGCTGTTATTTATGTATTTACAACCCTTTCATTCCACATCAGATTTAACATTAATTTGTGTTAATAATAGATCCTTAACAACCATCATTAATGGCAACAAATCTAATTGCTTTTCCATTAGTGAAGAATACTTTATTATTTTCAAAGTATTCACAAATACTGCTCCCTTCGTCCCCAGCCTCCCCAGGAGGATGAGTGAGTGAGTATTGCAAGTATTCTACAATGCAAAAACCATGTTAAAAGTTCAATGATTCTATCAGAAGTAGCTTGGGGGTGGGTAGGCTGCAACCCAAGCCCAGTTCTCCTGAATCCTAATGCTGTTTCTTCCTGGCTGACTTTGCAAAGTGATGTAGCAAACATGGAAACAACACAACACAAATCACCTAAGGCAGGCACAAAAGAGAGCAGACACACTGCTGAGCAAAGAGCACTTCATTCGTCACAATGATCCTTGTTTTAAGGTCACGACTTGAGTGATTTTAGGGTTGGCTTGACTGATTTTCTTTGACTCAGTGGCAGAACTGTCCTGCTGAATGGGAAGTCTCCCTCTCTTCCTTACAGATATTCTGAGCATATCGCCAATTTTCCAATATGCTTTTCTTTAGTAGTCATATATAGCTGTGTATATTGTAGATATCACTTGTTTCCTTGGTTACCCCCATTAATGAGAGCAAGACTTCTGATATTCAATTAGATGAAATGCCTGTATTGGCCCTTGTAGGCGACTACCGAGACATCAGACATCCCTGATGCTGACTCCAAATCTTTGTGCTCGGGCTTGGGACCCCTTGGCATGAGCTTACCTGGCCTCCTACAAGGCATCATAACTTCCAGCCTTGCTTTCCCTTCAGTGAGAACCTTGGCTTTCTGTGGGGTTTATGTTAATGAGATACACTCAGAGAAATATTAGGTTCTATTATCCCCTTCCCACACAAAGGGTGACTCCGCCAATGAGTGGAGCTGCCTGGCAGGAAGACCAGCTTCCAGCATCTTCAACTGCATTCCAAGCAGCCAGTGTCCTGGCTGGAACCAGCTGGGTTTTTGTTGCTTGGGTTACAGTTCTCAGCCCAGAAAAAAAAAAAAAAAAAAAAAAAAGAAGGAAGAATGTAAAAAATGCCCAAGTCCAATACATCCTCCTATGCCCTTGGCTGACCATCTAATTACAAGGTCCAATTAAAGTAATTGCACATCGGGGACCTTGAAGACATTAGAAAATTAAAGGTCACCTTGCTACTGAGTTCCAGAAAGGTATATTGCTTTTGCTGCAGTCAGTAGGTGGTGCTGTGAGTCATACAGCTGAAAAAACAAACCTAGACTCTAGGAAATCAGGAGAAAAAAACAACAACCCGGAAGACAGCAAACTGTTAGAGCTCTGTATTGGACTGAAGGGTGTGGCACATGTTGTCAGAGTCAGGTGTGTGTGTGTGTGTGTGTGTGTGTGTGTGTGTGTGTGTGTGTGTGTTTATGTACATGTGTGTGTGTGTGTGTGTGTGTGCACATGGGTATTTTTTTATACCAAAACCCCACAACCACATAAATCAGGCTTCTCAATCCAATTACATAGCTGAGCCACAGCTGGAGAGAGTTGAGTTTCATGAAGATGAAGCAAGTAAACCAGGTAATTCACTTTTACTAAACACCTTTTATGTTGACATAATCATTATTAACTATTTAAGTTAGTGTGAAAAATTCTTTTTTGTTCATAATTCAGGAAAAATTATTGGTATTAGGGATTCCAGAGACTTGCTGTCTTTGTATAATTTTTAGACTTTTTAAAGGACAAATATTAACCAAGGCTAAGGGGACTATCTTCAGAAGCAAAAACTTAGCACGAAGCCTGAGATGGGGGCTCAGGGATTCCTTGCTTTGTAAATAGGTGATGGCCTGAGCGAGTGGTGGTGAGCATTGATTCTCAAGCGCCCCCTTTCACCATTCAAGGAGAGAAGACAGAAAGAGGGCCTTGATGGTGCAGTTCTTATTAGAGAGACCAGATGACTGATGAGAAAGGAACTTTTGCATATATATTTGAGAAATAGAAGCTGTGAAAAAGAAAATGTGGATTGGAAAATCTTGCTCTCTGAGACTTCTCAGGTCTTGGCACCATCTGGAGCAAGAAAGGCTTGGGTCATGATTGCTTCTTGATACCTCCTGCCTTAATGGAAAACAGTCCCATGTGGTCCACTAGGTGCCAGGAGTGGGCATCTCAGGCACAACCCAGCAGCACCTTCCGTGTCCTGTACAATGTGTAATATTACTGCATTTCCCTTTCTCCTCTCATACAAGGCATGACAGTTACTTATTGCTACTTCAAATTGTTTTGGAAGAACACTAATCTCAGCTGAATGCAGCTTCATAGCACTGTACGTGTCTCCCTTCATCCCTTGCCTCACTCTATGCTCCTCCAACTCATCTCCCTACATTTGGTCTCTGAAGTGCAAAGCAGAAACTCCACAGCTTCCTCGGGCCTTGTTGTAAGAGGACGTAAGACAAGACACAGAGCTAAGAAAAACTTTGGAGGAAGGATACACTGCTTTTGCCCTAAATGCATGCGAAACTATTGACACACTTCCACAGAGGGAACAGACAAGTGGTTGGGAATTTTCCAGCAGCCAGCACAAAGAGGAAAACTGATGGGCCATATACCTTAGGCCCAGAAAGTGAGCAGGTACCTACTATTAAAAATGACAATACCCCTTTCTTCTATGGAGTCTAGACAGAAATCTGTCTGTGGCTCATACAGAGGAGGCCCCCTATGATATGGAGACCATTGTTCTCAACATGCTTGTCCATCTGCTGAGTTTTGTGGGCTGCTTTCCCTAAAGCTCTTCAATGTGGTCAAAAGGTTAACACTGAGACTCTCCCTCTAGAGAGCAGGGGTTTCCCAGAACAGCTAAGGGCTGTGTGGCTGACGACAAGTCATTTCAGTTCTCTGGCCCAAGTCCCCCAACGTGACATCTGTGATGATTCTTCTCCACATGTTGCTGTGATGGTTAAAGGACCCTGGTGGAGGGGGACTTAACATTTGTCCCTTTGGTCCCCCTCCCCCACACTCTGCGTTACCTGATTACTATTTCCATCCAGACCCTGATTTGAAAGAGTAGAGAGTAGGGGCTTCTCCCTAGTATTCCTCAGACCCCCCACAGAACCAGGCTTGATGTCTAGGGTAAGGTAAGCATGGCTCAAGGTATTATAACGAAGAGGTCGCCTTGTTCTTGGCTGCATGACTAACACTGCAGTCTTTGGAACGGCACAGCTAAGATTGTAAACACCCCTGTACTGCATGTAAATGATTCTCCTCCATCCTAAATAATAACACAGATTTAATTAAAAACACTTTTAAAGCATCCTTTCAAAGCCCAGTCCTAGTCCTCTGTTCCTTTTCCAGCTCTCAATTTAGTGACTTGAATGTGATTTTTGCTGAAACCTCTGAATGGCAAATCAAATTTTCATCCCCAAGTGTCAGAGATAAAGCTATGTGAAAGAACAGAATAATTAAAGGCCAAAGAGGTAAACCCAGGCTTGGAGTGTAGTAGGAACACAAGAAAAAGGCAGTGTTGTTCACACACTTTCTTTGGCTGATTAAACCAAAGGTCTTTGTTATATATTAGAACCTTGTTTTCCTGAAATATTAATCTGTGTCTTTTTTTTTAAGTCTATGGTTGATGCTAATAATTCAAACTGCTGGAGAATGTCCTTGGCTGGGATGACTAAGATTTGTTAGAATCTTTCTGGAACATTCCTTATATGGTGGGAGGTCCTGCTCTCTGTGGGAAGAGGGGGTAGTTTGTGTATAGACTCCTCAGCCTTTCCCATCTGTGTTCATTTCTATCCCACGCACTTGTCAGTCCACCCCCCTCCCCAAACACCCCACATATACTCACAGGGAATGTGAGCGAAACAGGTGTTACAGTAAGCACCTCACTGCCACTGAACAATAACCAGGAAGTCAGGACAGACAGACAAAGATCTTCCCCTCACAGAGAGACAAGGAAAACTTAGAGAAATGTATGCAAAGTGAAACCATGGATTTCCTTGACCAAGGTACAAAAGAGCCAATGTTCCCAGGTGCTATGGAATATTTCTATACACTGTGTAAACTATGCTCTCATTGGTTTAATAAAGAAGCTGACTGACCAATAGCCAGACAGGATAAGCCAGGGGAGCAAGATGTGCTAAAGGATAGGTAAAGCCACCAGCCACGTGGCAAAACAGATTAATAGAAATGGGTTCATTTAAATATAAGAGCTAATTAGCAATAAGCGAGAGCTACCCACCAAACCATTACAATTCATATGAGTCTCTGTGTGGCAATTTGGGATCTGGTGGGTGGGACCCTTTACACCCAGTTGCTGAGGTAAGTGGCAGTGCTTGACTGAGACGAGGAGGCCATTTTTGATTTGGCATTGTCCCAGTATTCACCTTGAAATCCAGAATTCAATGTGCACCCAGGAAGAGTGCTCAGTGACAGGCACCTCCTCTCAAGGATGGGGATGGTGTCTTACCTACGTCTTCACAGAACACTAGCAAATAGGTTGCAATTCATTTACATAGTGTTTTCTGAGCTTTACTCATTTTCTGAACACCATCCATGTCTTTGAGTGAACACGTGTATATGTTTCTCCTAAGCAATTGACTAAGCTAGATCAGCTGAATCCATTTTAGTTATTGCCAAAGAGTTTTCTGGAGTGGCTACATCAGCTCCCACTTCCATCAGCGATATTCAAGCCTTCTGTTTGCTCTATGTCTCTGCCAGATATCTGCATGGTCCATTTTCTTTTTATTTTCAGAAGTCCTGATAGATGTAGGGTAGTTCATTGTGGACTTTATTGACATTTTCCAGACATTTAATAAAAGTTGAACACCTTTTCATGTTTGTATAACTTTCTTTATAAAATTAATTGTTTGAGTCTTTGGGGGGTTAGTTTCAACTGATTTATTTATTTTGTTTTTAGACTCCAAAAGAACAATGGCTGTCAGTAAGTAGACACAAAAAGTACTTCTTAAATAAATGAGTGAACCCATATGCCTCTTCTGCTCTCATTTTTAAGGTTTTTTTTCTCTAGATTAACTCACTTTAACTGACAAAATAATTCTTATATCATTTCATAGCTGTGAAATTATGGTGTAATGTGAAAGTTACACATTTTCTTATACTCATTAAAATAAATGGGTGGCTATTAAAATATTTTTATGTCCATTCATGTATTTCTAATCTCTCTCCTTTAATGTCATTGATGATATATTTATACCTCCCAAATTAAAATGACTTGTTTCCCTTGAAACATTTAAGTGTTCCTGACATGCTGGCTCTGATTAGCCCTCTGTAAGCAAGCCCAAGGCAAGAGTGACCTAAAGATTCACGGAACACATCTTGGAAAACAGCAGTGTAACTACTCCGGCGATGTGTCTGGGAAGATCATGATGGTAAGGCAGTATAGTGAACACAGGGTTGGACTGGTGGCAGGGAGAGAGGGACCTCAAGAGACATGGAAAAGATGAAGAGCACTTGACTTGTGTTGCGATTTACAATGTGAATTTCAAGGTTTTAAGTGACCAATTATACCTTGCTCCACATATAAAAGGCCTTAAGTGTATTAGCAACAAATGATGCGCAGGGGGATAAGACTGTGTAAAGTCATATTAAATGAGCAGCCTTTTAGTGTCCTGCCTCTCCTTCGATAAGCTTTGTGAGATAAAATGCAGAAAGGCTGCAGCCCAGAGTAATAAATGTTAATGGCCACCAGCATGAACGCCCTCCAGCTCCACAAGAGCCTGTATAGGCCATCACAGCTGGACAGAGTAGGTGGTGTGACCTTTGTGAAGTGTGTGGCCTGTCCCAGGTCAGGTAGCAGATGATGGTGTCAGTGCCCAGCTACAATGCCACTCAGTGAACAGACTGCTCAGAGCATAGTTCTCATGAAGGTACCACATCCCAACCTGGACCAGGGCATCTGTAAAGGCTGAAAGCTTGGTCTGTGGCTCAGCATCACTTTTCTGAAATGAGAGTAAATGATACCTTTACATGGTCAGTGAATGAATCTACAGCATTGTCTCCTTATTGCTGCTACTGGGGACAAGTGACACACAGGCACAGGATTTTTATACTTAGCCATGGCTTACTAGCAAGAGGGTCTTTTGAAAGCCCTCCCTATCTGCCCGAGGTGAAGGGATGTGAGAAGATCCAGTGATGGGTGTGGGACACAGATGATCTGTGGGGCATCCTGACAGAGGAGAGGCTGCCATGCTTCTACTGCACAGGTGCCCAATAGAAAGAAGCAATGCCTGGAGGAAGACTTACACACTTGATATCCTTAGACTAAGCAATGGCCAGAACACATGGAAACCATAAAGAGAATCTCAAGACAGGAACTGATGGGAGATGTCATTCTGTATATATGTTTCTTTTATTGGTTAATGAATAAAGCACTGTTGGCAATTAGAAAGGCAAAATAGGTGGGACTAGGAGATGAGGAGGACTCTGGGAGAGATAGTAAAAAGGAGTCAAGATGTAGGACATGACAGAAGAAGTTTGGACTCTCTCTCTGGTAAGATATGACCACATGGAAATGCTTAGGTTGATAGAAATGGGTTAATATTTAAGATAGAGCTAGCCAATAAGAAATGCTAGTAACGGGCCAACAGTTTGGGCTGATACCACTCTGGGACCAGGCTGGTGGGAAAGTACTCATAACACAGTGAGAAGCTACAGTGGTGAGAAAAACCAGTGATGTCAGGGTGGCTCCAGTCAGACTGGCAGGGACCTCTATGCTGGACACATGGAAAGTGTCATCACCAGTCCCTAATGCAGGGGCCCCAAGTAAGAAATTTATACTTGGTACTATCTTATACAAACAGCCCCATGTGGAAACTGCCATTTAACAGGTGGAGAAATCGATGCACCCAGTACTCAGGCCATGTACCTGTAGTGTCAGAGCTAGGGTTCAAACCTATGAAATCAGGTTCTAGAATGTAAACCCTTCATTGAGCCAGGTTGCCATTTACAACCAAGTACATTTGAGGGGATAAAGATTCATTTCCAAAAAGCCCAAATGCTAGACTCTCCCAGGGCAGGGTAGATATGATTCAACCAAACTTCTCACCTGACCTGGGGCAAAACAAGGCAAAAATAATGGCAATGGTAAAGCAGTCACCATCTCTGTTTAGTGGCCCTCTAGCATGAATCAGATGCTCTATGTTCATACATTGTGCTTATAGAAATATAACTTGTTTTGTAGATAATGGTATGAGGGCTAGAGGGGCTGACTAATATTCCCAATTTCCCACTATCAGAGGGCAGGTTCAGAGACATGTACCAGAGGCTTTCTGCTCAAACCTGTATTATTTTCAGTTTTTTTTTACATTTATTATGGGGGGGTGCATTGTGGACATATCAGAGAGCAACTTGCAGACTTTGGTTCTTTCCTGTCACCATGTGGGTCTCAGGAGTTAAACTAGGCACCAGTGACTTTGCACACTGAGCCACACTGCCAAGCACTAGTTACTTACACGTTGATTTCTGCCCTCACGGGGCCTTTTTGTTTTCTCTAAGAATACCCCTTGTGCAACTGCCCTTCTGAGGGTCCTTTGCAGATGAAGCCTCAATGATCCATGGAAAGGGGACTTGAGCCCTCAGAATACTCCTGGCAAACCTATCCCAACATAAATTTACCCATCGCAGCACATCTGTAATGCTGATACTTAGGTATTTTCAATAAAACAAAAGCATCAACTTTGCCCCTTTATTTGGACAAAAACGACTCTTCTTTCATGTGTGTGCGTGTGCGTGCGTGCGTGCGTGCGTGCGTGCGTGCGTGCGTGCGTGCGTGTGTGTGTGTGTGTACATGTAGAAGGCAGAAATCAATGTCAGGTACCTCCTCCAGTCATGTTCTACATTACTTTGTTTGTTTATTTATTTGAGCCAGGGTCTCCCTGCATAGCCTTGGCTGGCCTGAACTCACTATGTAGATCAGGTTGGCCTCAAACTCACAGAGCTCCACCTGCCTCTGCCTCCTGGGTGCTGGGATCAAAGGCAGATACCACCACATCCAGCTTCACTGAATCTGGCTATCCTGGTTGGTCAGCAAGTTCCAGTTACCTCCCTGTCTCTCCTTCCCTGGGGCTGGGATTACAGGTTACCTTGCCTGGGTTTCTATATGAGGGCTGGGGACTAAAGTCAGGTCTTTATACATGCACAGCAAATACTTTATTAACTGGGCCAAATCCATAAAAGTGAACTTTTGTTTGTTTATTTGTTTTTCTTTACATTTTGTAATTTATGCTTTCCTGTTGCAAACCTCTTCTACTCCTTGCCTGGGCTCTTCCAGTTTGTCTATCTAGACCTCTCACGGACCCCAGACTCACTACCTTCCTGGAAAAAGTATAGGCTTTATTCAAATATCAATTTTATGTTTTCTAGTCATTTCCATGCAATCTCTCCAAGCCACAGTCAGAATGTGAATTCTGGATAATGGTGCCTGCAGGGTGATCTGAGATAGTGAGGTAAAGGTCAAGTGACCCCCACCTATGAAATTCATCCCCAGCCTGTATTGTGCTCTTCAGAGCCAAAACAGGGTCAGCTACATCCTGTATCCTTAGAGTAGGCCAGCTTGCAGTAGGCGTTTCAAACTTGTCAGGTCCTGCCCTAATGTGCAGTTCCCAGCGAAGATGAAGTGAACTCTGCCGGCTAATTTCCCATCCTTCTCTCCATCCTAGTCCCAATCATGATGTTGCCAATCTTTTTCTCTCCTACTCAACTTCTGGCTTCAGGGCCAAGGTTGAGCTCCATTCATTGCCATAGGACAAAGGCCTGCACATAGTGGCCTGCAGTCTATACTGCTTCTTCCATTTAAGCTACTTCTTGCTGAAATATAAATACATCAAACCACACAGCATTTAATGAAACATTAATGAAATATAGGCTTACACATAGCCACACCTATACCAACAGTTGGCAATCTGCCAGCTACCCAGAAGCCCTTCCTTGCACCCCACCCCACTAAAAAACTTGCTGTTTCTCAACTCTTTTGAAATCTGAAGTTCTCTCTTTCATTACTTTATGTTTAACAGTAATTCATCTGTAGAAGAGTCCCGAGCAGGTGAAAAACAGATTTTTTTTTGAGACTGGATTCCATTATTTGCACACTCATGTGTAGTTTAAAATATTCTTCTGTCTCTCTTTTCTGTAATTAGGCAACAGGATCCAAGTGTACCCTGGCCATAACTGGCAACAAATTCAGAAAAGGCTATTTTCACCTGAATCTCTTTTGGTGCAAATTTTAAGACCACATATACATATTGAGAAAATGAATACTGTTGTTCTAGGAACCACTATATACTCTAGTTTTCACTAGAGTAGTGTTTTATATGGGGACCCTGCAGACCAAAAGGGCTGTGTGAACTCAGCACTAAGACTATGTTTATTCCATCTATAGTATCCTCTACCTGTCATCCATCTAGTGTCTATCATCTATCTATCTATCTATCTATCTATCTATCTAACTATCTATCCATCCATCCATCCATCTATCCACCAATCAACATATATATGTACATCCATAAATATACACATGCATACATATATCTTACAGGTAAGCAAACAGGCTCACAGAGATGAAGAGACTCACTCAAGGTCACTCACAGAGGTGAGCTGTACTAAGAGATTACAGAGCCGATGGGCCTTAATAAATATTTATCTCTAACATACAGTTTTATTTTAAAGTTGAGCTTGCTCAGGACTTTTGAGTGAGTGACTGAGTGTGTGATTCATGTGTGTAAACACAACATAATTCTGCATTTGCTCCCGCTCCTTTTGGGTTCCCAGCATGATACATTATTTTTTATTTTGCTAGATATGGGAAAGACATATTTTTAGTATTCCAGAGTCTGAAGTCTGAAGGTATACTTTTACTGGTGGCTTATGAGACTCACTTTATTCTTATGCTTAGCGATAGAAAAGAACCTTGGTTGGTTATCAGAAGATTCTTCAAGCAGTTCAAGTCCCAAATCACATTTATGTTCCAACTGTGGGCTCACTTTTTGAGTCCAGATAATAGATAAGAGTTTATCTTTGCTTTGTGTTTGAGTAGCTATAACTTCATTGCCACCCCCTGTATTTATGACAATAATAAAACCTTTGATAAGGTGGCAGTTCATAGAATCTGTGTAGCTTTTTTAATAGGGGAGGACAGGCTGATGGGAAGGTGTCGGTTTCCAGGACAACCTATAGAAGGATGTGGGCTGCTCTGCATCCAATACTGCATGTAATGCTGAGGAGGCAGAGGCTAGGATCTTGAGGAGGAGGAGGCTGGCACTTTGGATCCATGGAGTCAAATACAGAGATGCTTCTAGCATGGTCCTCTGCCTTTACCTTTGGGTACTGGAGTCAGGAGAGGAACTGAACAAGTGTCACTTCATCCTCACGAGTGGGAAGGCACAGAGGACAGACTTTGTCTTTAACTTAGACTGGGCTGTCTCGGAAACCAGTGCAGAGAAAGGGAATGACCAAATCACCTGGAAGTAACCAATGAATGCTCAAAGAAATTCCTAAATAAATATGCAAAACTGCTGAGGCTTTGTGGACACCCTCAGCTCATGTATTCTTGTAGTTTCCCCTTCATGTCAATTTATATCTGGAGCCACCATGCTTGCAGACCTTATCACTGGTTCACACCCATGACCTATGCACACTATTTGAATAAGCAGCCAATCTGAGTATAGAGGGATAAATGATGCCTGGTCCATCCTTGGCAGTGCCTTATCAGGGATCCATATCCAGACCAGACCTATGCCATCGCCTGCAGCTCTAAGAGCAGTGTGCTCTACCCTCTTGGGCATTCTCCATATCTTTCACACACCTCATTAGTGTTCTTGCCTATTCTCTCAAACCCAACCCTCAGGATTTTCTAAGTGCTCTCAAATTCTGTTTCATGATAACTTAGCAACTCTATATTCTTGAATAGCGTGTTTGATGTACATTGTCTGGAAAGTCCAAGCTTGACTTCTGCCTGCTTAATAGTGGTCCACACCCATGGATGGTGACTGTCACCTTCTAGCACGTCAGTCTTTCTCCCTGTCGGCTCTAAGAAATCTACAGTCTTCCAAGCTTAGACTTTTTGCCTGCCTAGCCTTTTCATCTCCCAGTGTCTAATCTCAAGCGGGCTCTCTTTAATGTGAATCTTTATCATATCACAGCGTATTTATGATGAACATCACCACACCTCACAGAGAACGTGAGAACCTTGGATCGTTATAACTTATTTAACATTTCCAGCATGACTCCATTTATTACACCTTCGACCATTCCATGCAGTTCACTGCCATAACCACAGGTAAGCACTTAGAGAAGCTGACAAGGACGGAGCCCGAGTCCCTTCCGCCACAGCCACCATTTCCACGTTTCCAGAGCTCTTTCTTCCTTCCCAGTAGTCAATTTTGTTTCCATCTCACTTCCTTTTTACTAGAAGGACTTTCCAGACTATTCCTTTAGTCTTTTGGCATGCACCATTTTCAGTAAAAATTTGCTTGTTACTTTATACTGGTTGTTTTCCTGCAAGTGACACATTTTTTTTTCCTGAGTGTTTTCAAGATAGTCTCCGTGTTTTTGGTATTCAGCAGGTTGTAGACAGTATGATTAGATTTCTTTCCTTTGTATCATTAAGTCTGGAGTTTGCTGATTTCCTCCAATCTTTGAAACAATGTTTTCGACAAATTTGAAACAATTTGCACCATCATTGCCTGGCACACCTCTTTCATGCCGCCTGTAAACCGATTTAATTTAGATGTTGAATTCTCCACCAAGGCTTTCTAAACTGACTTGTAGCTGGCATTTCTCCATTCGTCTGTTCAATTCATTGACTATGACAAACACTGCTTTGAGCTGTTACTCCGGATCACCAATTGCGTTTTGCTGTTAATTCTTATATCTAACAAATGTCATGCTGGAGACTGGGTTGATACTTTGGCTTCTGTTGTCACTCTGGGAGGTTGCTGGCTGTGGTGAAACAGCTAGACAATCCCCTAGCACTTGTAGAGGTTTGGCTTCATGTTCCATTGAGGACTGTCTGTTGTTTCTGTTTACCCTTAGGCCTCAGCTAGCCCTTTAACACTGGCACATGTTCATTAATCTCCAAGAGTGCCTTTTCTGGCATTTCACCGGAAAACCCCAGGCGTTTCCTCCGTTTCTCTTACTTAGAAAAATTCCAAAGCATGACACCTTTGCAGTGTACACTGGCTCCAATGTCTGCTGGTTTCCCTATGTGCTGATGTTGCTATTTCCCGGGGTCTTGTGGCTTCCCCTGTGCACACAGCTCACAGGGTGGTTGACAATCTGAATTATTCTAGGAGACCCTGTGTTCAGATTTTCAGTTCCTTTCCTGCCTCCCTATCATTTCTGATATTCGCCCTTTCAGTTTCTAACAACCCAGACATTTCTCAAGGCCTTAGCACTTCAAGCTGAGAGAGTATGGCCATTTCTCTCTCTCCTTCCTTCCTTCCTCCATCCCTCTCTTACTTTTTTCATTTATTATTAATATGTAATAGCTTTATGGAAGCATTATTATATTTTCTAAAATTCACTCATTGTAAGCATCCATGTCAAGGAGTTTTAATAAATTTATATTGTCAGGCAATCATCATATAATCCAGCTCTAGAACATCAGCATCCTACAATAAAATTGTCTATTTTCACCCTGAGTCCAAACCCTAGGCAGCACGGGCCTGTTTTCTGCATCTATAAAATTGCCTTTATAGAAGTTTCCTGTACATGAAATCATGCATTATGTCTGCTTTGTGTTTTAGTCTTTTCAGTTGTTTGTTTTAAAATTCTGAATGCCATTCAGAGAATAAATATTTAAATACTTGGGTGGATTTGGGTGTCAGTGAAGGCTTTTTCTCCCAGTGTCCCTTGGATGATATGTATGTAACCAAACTGGTATTTCTACATCTCTTCAGGAACCACTGTGTAGATCAGATTATGACATACAGCTACACTGGAAAATTAATACACATTTACTGAACACACATTTAGGTGAGAAACTGAGTTAAAGATCGGGGGATCAGATATCCCAGGGGAGTGAAGGAATTGAACTGGTGAACAAGCCAATCAAATTCAGGGGAAGTTGCAATCTCTCCCCACAATGATTGTAAAGTCAGTTCTCTATTATGGAGGGAGTCAGAGGTCCACCAGGGATTGTGGCCCAAGAGTGCAGGATTGACAGATGACCCAGAAACATGGACTTGTCAGATAGCAGGGATGACTTGCTTCTGTGACACATTGTGGGTCATTATTCTCAGAAAGGCAGCAGGGTTCACAATAGTTCTGTCTAGTCTGTCTGTGCTAATGGCAATGGTGTGTCAACAAACAATTTCTGTGGCTTTCTGCTTAGATCAACAAATGAAGACATATGGTGACGGGTTGGTTCTGCCAAGATCCATAAATCTCAACAAAATAAAAGCATAATGGTAAGCAACATGCTGCTTTATAGAATGGTAGACTTGTCTAATACTTTAGTCAAATTACTTCCATTTCCAGAGCCTCAGCTGCAGAACTTATAAAATAGTCAAGATTGGACTACATAAGGAACGGTGTAGTTTAGACCTAATGCTTATAAATCAGGAGGTTAGGAGTGTGATGGAATAGCATTTAACAAATTCTAGTTTCCTTTTTATTTTTTTTAAATGTAGTGTGTTACCATGTAATTATTTGCTATTCATGCCTCTAACGCCACAAAGAGCCAAGGCAATGATAGGGCTTGCCTGTCTTTTGATCCCCATTTCTGTTGCCTCAAGAAAGTTACCATCTTCCAAGAAACCAAGGGATGCAGTTGCTGCTTCATAATGAGGCCTTGCTTCCTTCTAAATATGCACTGATTGTCAAGGTGATGGAGGAGGTTCATTATTTAGAGGCGTAATTAAAGGGCACTTCCTTTAGCTAAACTAATGAGCAGTAAGTGCAGCAATATTTGCATGTTTAGACATTAAGGATGGAAACAGATGACTCGTAGGAGATTAGGAGGAAGCAGAGAAGGTAGAACCAATTAATCTCACCACTGGGCCTCCAGGGTTATTGCTTTTCAAGATTTCCTTAAAGGAGAGGTCTTCTCTGGGAAGTTGGCTCTAGTGTCTTCTCTTGTTTTATGGGATGAATGACTGTCTCATTACTATTCCTCAGAAGTAAGGTCATTATGGTGGTTTGAATGAGAAAGTCTCCCACTTAACAGATGTTTGACTCCTTTGTCCCCAGTTAGTGCTGCTGTTTGGGTGGGTTTAGTGTGTGTGGCCTTACTAGAAGTTGTATACCACAGGGGATGCGTGTTGAAGTTTCAAAAGCGTTATACCATTCCCAGTGTACTTCCTCTGATTCTCTGATTCTTGCTTATGGTTCAAGATGTGAGGCGCTTCTGTCTTCAACTTTTCTGTCCCTGCTGCAATCCATTCCCTTTGCCATCATGAACTTTAACCCTCATGAACCATAAATCTAAATAAACATTTTCTTCTTTAAGTTGTCTTGGTCACAGTGTTTAATCGCAGCAATAGAAAAGTACACAATACAGTGACCTCTGCTTCAAAAAATATTAATGCATGATTCCCAATCAATTGAGCTGGGAATCTATTTCCAGTTGGACTTCTGTGTCTTGTTTTAAATGCTTGGAGTCATCATGGATATTGGCTTATTTCTCGTTAGCTTGTATATTCATGAAGATTATAAATGTTCTTGTGTCAAGAAGAGTGACTTCTTTTTTAACAAAATCTAACATTTCTTCATGATAAAAGTGCTAGGATTCAGGCGGTCATATCTCAACACAATAAAAGCAATATAGAACAATCTCAAAGCTCAAACTATGATAAATGGAGAAAAACTCAAAGCATGTTCACTAAAATCATGAACGTTCATCTTTTTCCTACCTGTTTAATATAGTGCTTGAAATCTTAGGTGGAGCAATAATAGGAGATGAAGAGGATGCAAAGATGGGGGTGGGGTGGTAAGAAGTCAAAGCATCCTTCTTTTCAAATGGTGTGATTCTATACACAAAAGACCCTAAAGACTCCACCAGGAAACTTCTACATTGGTAAACCTATTCAGCAAAGTAGCAGGATACACAATTAACACAGAAAAACCAGCAGCCATTCTATATACCAATGATGAACATACCAAGAAAGAAATGAAGGAAACAATCCCATTCACAATCGTCTCAAAAAAATCTTACCAAGGAAATGGAAGCCAACAGTGAAAGTTTAAGACATTGAAGCAAGAAAGAGAAGTTGCCAGAAGATAGGAAGACACTCCCCACCATGCTCATGGCTCTACCAGTAGAACTAATATCATGAAAATTATCATCTTACCAAAAGCAATCTACAGGGCCAATGCAAATCCTCAACAAAGGTCCATAAAATTCCACATAGACTTAGGAAAATTTTTTTTAATTCATGTGGAAACACACACACACACACACACACACACACCAACAACATAATAAACAAACAAACAAACAAACAAAAAGCCATGATATCCAAAGCAGTCCTGAATAATAAAAACAATTGAAGCATAACGATCCCTGAGAACCACTACAGAGCCACAATAATAAGACATTACAATATGGCATTAAAACAAACACACTGATAAAGGTAATAGAATCCAGGAGCCACACACAAGCCTACACTTCTGTAGCTGCCTGCTGTTTGATGGAGTCCAAATATTTATTAGAGAAAAGATGGCAGCTTCAACAAATGGTTCTGGTCAATCTAGATAGCTACCAGATCCTCCTTTCTTGTTTGCACAAAATTCAACTCTGAATGGATCGGGAACCTCAACATAAGATGTAACACTCTGAATCTGATAGAGGAGAAGTAGGGGGAAATGCTTCAACTTATAGACGTAGGAGAGGATTTTCTAAGTAAAACCCTGGAGCCATGGGCATTAAGATCAGCAATTGACAAGCGGGACCACATGAAGCTAAAAAGCTCTTCTGTACAGTAAATGGAGTCATCACTGAAGCGAAGAGGCAGACTGCAGAATGGAAAGGATGTTGTTGATTTTCTTTTTTTTTTTTTCTGGCTGTACATTTGACTGAGGGTTAATATTTAGATCATACAAAGAACTCAATAAGGTAAACACCAAAACAAACACACAAACACACACCATTCCAATTTTCAATTGTAACTAGAGAGGTCTCAAAAATGTCTGAGAAATATTAAATGTTAAACATACTTGCCCATTGGGAAATGCAAATTAAACTACTTTGAGATTTCATCTTACTCTAGTAAGAACAGCTAAGATTTTTAAAAATGACAACAAACATTACTATTGGTGTAGGGAAAAGAGAATATTTATTCACTGGTAGTAGGAGTGTTAATTGTCTCAGTCACTATGGAAACCAGTGTGGAAGTTCCTCAAAGAGCTACAGAGATATATGTATTTACCACATGATCTCACTATACCATTCCTGGGCATATCCCCAGAGGACTCTATATTTTACTATGGAGGTAGTTGGTCATCCATGGCATGGTTGTACTATTCATAATCCATTAAAAAAAATGGAAACAGCCCAGATGACCATCAACTAATAAATGGATGACAATGTGGTTCCTACATATTATTTAGCTGCAAAGGAAAATGGAAGTGTGAAATTTGCAGGCAGATGATTGGAGCTGGAATTCATCAGTCTGCTGAGGTAATCCAGACTCCAAAAGACAAATGCTATCCATTCTCTCTCATACACAGAGACTAGCTTTGAAACTTTAGATATGCATGTTTAAATTTGAGTACCCATAAAATCAGGACAATAGCAAAGGCCTATAGAGGAGACATCTCAAGGGAAAGGGATAGAATGAAGTTGCTAAGAATAAGAAAAATGAAATAATGGAATAGGAACATTTAAATGGGGGACTGGGTAGAGGAGGGAGTAAGGGAGATGATAAAACTGAAGACCACAACTAACTAACTAGCTAGCTAACTAACTAACTAACTAAATAAATAAAGATTGTCACATTGAACCCTTCTACTGCAGAAGCTTTCTAAGATACATAAAAGAAGTCAACTTGAGTTACCCTATAATGGAGAGACAACACATGTCCTGAGCATCATAGGTTAATGAATGAAAAGTTTACTGCCATCTATAGGTTGCCTCTCTTTGGGCTGTTCTTCAGTGGGGTTCTATAGACAACCCCTCCAACACCTTCCAGAACTTGATGGTAAGATCTTATTGGGGAAGATACCACATACCTGAGTCACAGGCCATGGAGGAATCATGCTGACACCTAGCTGAAGCCTTCATCCCTATTTAGTTTTCATAGTACTAGAAGGTGCTATGTACTGTACTGGAAGGAAACAAATATAATCAACTCACTTATTCAGTTGTGAATTATGCAAGCTACAATAATGACTGGCCTGGGAATGTATGCTCACTTGTGTGATAGCATCATGAATGCTATGGGAGTGACCAATGGCTTTCTGATTGAGTTCAAGGCTTGTTCCACAAGATGGAATTCATGCCTCATATCATCAAGTGGGCCAAAATCTTTTGGCTGGATAGGTTATAGGCCTTAGGGCAAAACCGAGCACTATTATTATGATAAATGGACAAAGTATTAAACTGCCCCCTAAGCTCTTAACTTTATAACCATAGATTAGCATAGATTAGTGAATCTTTTAGCCTGCATCAGGAAATCTTGTTTTTACAGTAAATGTCCATTAATGCAGATGCATAACAGCTCAACATGCAGAGAACTGAAAACTACCAAGTGCTCAGCTCTAAGTAGGACCCCCCCCCCCGCTTCTCTCACGACTCAGAGATCATCATGGAAGAAGGAATGGAAAGAATTCATAACAAATAGAGGTATGGGGTATTTCTAAGCAAACAGTTTCCTCTGGCCATGACAGGGCTGTTGTGCACATGAACTCAAAGTGATGGCATTGCATTCATGAGACCTTCATGGGATCAAGACAGCTAAAGCTCAGCATATGAGAAAGAAGCTCCTGGAAGATACTGGAAAGTGATGGCTATTGTGGGAAGGAAAATTAGTTTTCTTCAGGCATTCAGGCCCCAAGAGGCTACCTGTGCTCCAGTGGATGGTCCTATATCCACACATACACAGAGGGAACACTGACTCTACTCAGTAGGCTTTAAAAATATACATGAAGTAGGGAGGGGAAAGTAGTGGAGGGAATAAGAAAGAACTTGAAGAGGAGGGAATGGTGGGATCTGGCCAAAATGCATTAAATACATATATGAAATTCTCAAACACAACCAAAACTTCCTGTGACTTTCAGAGCTAGTCTGAACCACCCTCAAGTGCCTGCCCCCGGGGTCAATGTATTGCTTGGTCAATATGCATCCCTGAGACTCTACAACAACCAATAACATTTTAACATGGCGCCTTTTTATCCTCTTAGAGTATGGGCATTTTAGGTCATGCTCAAAGCTCTTCTATTTGTCAGGTTAGAACTGTGGAACTCCTTCATCCCCAGCCTGGGTGCTATGCCTAGATTTTATAGAGTTAAAGAAAGTGCCCAACATGAAATGCCCAGGGATGTCCTACTGATCAGCAGCCTCACCTCTCCTAAGGAAGGGGAGTATTGTTAGAATTGGACATTTTACAATAAGATTCAACTATGCTAATGTCTTGTCTATTTCTGAGGGTGAAAACTATCAGCCACACAACTAAAGCAAACATCTGGGTTCTATGCTAAGGCATCGGTCCCCTTCTTTGCCACTGCCTGGAAGAAACTGGAAAGGCAGGAGCATGACTCAGCCAAGCTGCCTCTGTTGAGGCCACTCGAGGCTCTGGCAGCTGAATTCATTATCCAAAGGGCTATTTCATTTACAGAGCATCTTTAACTGCGGTGACATTGATTCCTCATTTAACAATAAAACAATATTCTTTGTAATGTTGATTTATCACCTTCATTTTCACACTGCTTTTTAAATACATTATTTATATTAAGGGCTGTTTGTTGAAAACACAGTCATTGTATCTGGACAGAGATGCAGGCTAAAACACAAATAATGATTTCATAGGAGTGAGAAGCTTTGTTGAGCAGGCTATAGTTAGGTTTAAGGGGGACCTGAGAAGGGCTAGGTCAGCCAGGAGCAGGATCTAGATCAGTTAGCAACTTGGAGCAGTAAAGGATGACAACTGTCCAGCTCTAGACTCCTCCAGGTGGAGAGAATAAGAGGTAATGGGACTGCAACAGGGGAGAAGGCAGCCTTGCTGCTCTGGACTCTACGCTCTGCAGCCTGGTCCATGTTTTTGCATGGGATCCTCTGAAGAAAATGAAAGAAAACCTTTTGAGTGATGAGAGAAATTGGAATTGGAGAAAGCTGGTTAAAACCGTCTCTTCAAGTAAATGGCTCAGGTGTGGTTGCCCAGTCAGTAGACACTCAGAGATGAGATGGTGTCCCCAGAAGACACTGATAGGATTACCAAGCCCTGGGCTTTTTCTTTGGCCAGGTATGTGGATACTATAGTATCTAGTGCTGCTAATCAACTTCACTGAAGCCTTCCGCTTGGTCTCCACTCTGGTCTTCTGTTGATGTCTTCTTTTAGTCTGGTATCTCCTCTCCACAGAAGCCTTTTCATAAACACAGCAGTCTATTCTGGCTAACTGCCTACCTGTGACCCCACACTTCACTTGTGCCACCAGGCAACTCTTGTAATCCAGAACAATGACTCTGGGTTACAAGAGAGATCCAGGGAAGAGAGTGAGTCAGAAAAGGAGGGGATCCAGTTAAATGAACATTGCTGACGTCATTGTTGTAGACTGTGGTATTTCTTCCTATGAGTCCTCTGAGAAAGTACAGGCACTTCTTATAATTACTTCCTACCTTGGGGCAGAGTGGTCTTTCTTTGCTTGGGGGCAAAAGGGATTTCAGGAGAGTAACACTGCCTCCCTTTCTAGACTGTAGCTGAGTAGGATGGTGTCAGCAAGGAGGAAGCCCTGGGACAGCAGATTTAAAGGCACAGTTTCTGTACTTTGGGGAATCGCCAGTGATATCCAGAGAATTTGTGTGAGCTGGTATTTTGTTTTGTTTTTTTAAAAAATACCAAACCCAACCAACCAAACAAACAAAAAAACCAAACCAACCTAACAAGCAAACATAAAAATAACCTAAAGTAGAAAATATCTATTTTAATCAATGGGTTAATAGGTTTCAGTTTAAAGCAGGTTGGGTCTATTGCTTTGGGCCTGAAGTAAGACAGAACAGGACAGTGGCAGCAGTTTATGGGTGGAGAAAGTTATTCACTTTGTGGTGGCCAGGAAGCAAAGGGACAGGAAGAAGGGTCTAGGCACAAGATGTGCTCTTCAGAGGCTACTCCTAATGACCTACTTCCTCCATCTAAGCCCCACCCTCTAACAATCCATTGGGACACGAGTTCAGTGGATTATAGTTCACTGATGAAATTAGAGCCCTCACAAGGCAACTGAGTCTCAAGAGGCTCATCAGCTAGAAACCAAGCCTTTCACTCGTGAGCCTTTGGGGACAGTTTCAGATTCAAATCATCACAGCAAGCGTTCATATTGGTGCGATCAACTTTAAGCTGGGGGAAAAGCTCTGTGAAGAGAAATAGGATTTCCAGACTCAAACACAGCTTGCAATCTTCCAATGAAGGCAGGATCTTCATTCCTTTTTCTTCTTGCTAGACCATTAGGCTCAAGTATAATACATGTCAGAGAGAATGGGGAGCCTCACACCTGCCCCCTGTACAGACTCATCTGGAGGCTAGTGAGGAACCACGCTGGGAAAGTCAGACATAAACTGTGAAGGGGGTGGGGGTCACTGTAGGCAGCTTTCTTCTCCCTGTGTCCTAAGGATTTTCTTGAAGAAGAGGGGCTCAGGAAACCTGTGGCTGAGGCATCTGTCTACACTGGTATGCAATAGGCCTCTTCTGAAAACATGGCTCAGGGTCACCTCAGTAAGATGCAAGGAGATGGGACATAGCTTGATTTATGTTTCCAAGACCTCCCCAAGGCTCACAGTGATGTATTAGTTTCCTTTTGCTGCTATAACAAATCACCTCTAACATGGTGGCTTAAAACAGCATAGATTTATGATCTTACAGTTTTGGAGGTCAGAGGATGAAATAAGTTTCAGTAGACTAAAATCATGACATCAGCATGGCCACATCCCTTCTGGGGGCTCTAGAAGAGAAAGTTTTCCACTTTGTAAAGGTTGCCAGATTCCTTGTCTCATGGATCCCCACACTCTAGTGCATCACAATGGACATCTCCTTCCATCATTTACATTTATATTCTCACTTAGACTCTTGTCATTACACTAGTCTCATAAAAATAATCCCAGAACAACTTTTCTATCTCAAGATCTTTAACTGCTCATAGATGCAACCACCCCTTTTTGCCATGTAAGTGGGATACACCAACATGGGTTAGGGATCAGAAGATGAATGTCCTTGGGGAACATTCTTGTGTCTGCCACAGGTAGCTGGCTGCCTCAGGTACTCAAGTAAGGAGGCATGACATGGAGGACATCAGGGGTAGCTGTGCAGCAGGGACCAATGGCATGATGAAAGGTTGTGCCTAGGCAAATTAAAGATGAAGTCAACTCAGCTCAGCAATGAGTTGCATGCCACCATCTCTCAAAGAACACAGAGCAAATGGAGTAAGCACACCTCTCACTGCTTTTTCAGAGGATAGATCACTGAGTACCTGCAATGCTGACCTGAGAGGAATGAGTGGGTCTTGAAGATCTGAGGACCATTCTCTGCCAGCACCATGAAGTCATGTAGCTACCTATCCTCCAAGAACTAGGAGATATGTTGGAGATGGAAAGAGGCTGGGGAGGGGTGGGTTTCAAGAAGACCAAGTGTTTCGTAGTGTTTCTACTTATAGAGAAGTAAAATATCCAGAGTCTCTTTGTATATGATAGTGAGCGTCATTGTATTTGGGACCCTTTGGGTACACATTATTGACTCAAAAGAACCATGAAAATTGTTCTTTTCAAAACAAAACAAAACCCTGTTTTGGATTCTACCTTTATGAGAAAACAGAGGTTCCATTCAACCTTCCTTGTCTGTTTGGGACACATGCTCCAAAAGGGAGGCAGGCATCACTGAAGATAACTTATAGGTGAGGATGCAGAGTAGGGCAGTGCTATCACTTTAGAAGAAACAATGCCAACGTGTCCAGGAGTGAGTCTTTACTAGCAGAATTAGAGTGCTGACAATGCCCAATTATTTTACTCATTAAGATGACTGGTCTGGACTGGACTGACCAGTCTCTAATTAACTCCCTGGCACTAGCTATAATAATGATTGAACTAACCCATTTGACTCCCAGTATGGCTGAATGGGCAAATGCAAGGAAACTGGCTTTGCGTCATTCTAACACACCATCTCCAGGAATAAAGGATATGATTTTTTAAAATCTTCTTCTAGGAACTTTCACATTCCATGTAAGAACAATGGACTTGATAGGCAAAGGCTGTGGCTCAAGACAAATGTGTGTAAGTCTTGGTTGCAGGAAAATCCAGGCCTCTGACTGACTGTGTCCTTTATGCAGAATGATAAAGGTCATTGTCAACACTAGTGGCCAGGATGAAGGGAGCCCATGTGCTCATACCCCTCTCCTCTCAATGGGGCCTTGGAGTGTTGGTTACCAGGCAGAACTCCTTCTCCAGGGAGGAGCCATGGAGCTGGGAGAATGAGAAGCATCAAGAAAGGCACAATTAATGGCTGAGGAGATGTTGCACCACGAAGCACACCTGTCACTCAAGCATGAGGACCTGGGTTTGGATCCCTAGAACCCATGTAAAGCCAGACATAGTAGAGAAAATCTGAAATCCAAGCACTCCTATGGCCTGATGGGAGGGAGAGAGAAGAAACTCTGGAAGCTTGAGAGACAGCTAGCATGGCAGAGTGGCTTTATCTTGTGTCATGGCATGCATGCACATGAATTCACATCCATACAGAATGTTTTTTTTAGAAGAAGGACATAACAAGCTTCATTTTTGAAGATCCAGACTTCCCAAAGATAATTTTTTTTGAAAAAAATCTAAAGAACCTTTATTCATCCAACAAAGTCTACCTAGTGGCCAGAAGATAAAGGTATACAGCAGATTATTTGATTTGGTTTGATGATATACATTTCAAAACATATTAATATAATATAATACAATCTGGTAATACAAAAAAATAATGTTAAAAATTAGATGGTTTCCATGAAAACATGATTTTCAACTTCCAGACAGTTGAAAATACAGTGTCAGGCCTAGATTTTGTATGGCCTGGAGATGAATCTGTAATTCGCCGAGCCAGGCATCTGGCCTCACCAGAATGGGCCTGTGTAAGCCTTGCTGTTTCTCTCAGTAGTCCACAGATTTTAGAGTCTGGGATTCCCACAGGCTTTAGAGCTGAGGACTCCCGCAGGAGAATGCTGCCAGGGAATACTCACTTGCTATGAACCAGCAGATCAGTGAGTTTTCTCAGAGTGAGTCATACCCTCCTCGTCTCTGTCCCTGGTGCACAAGCAAGATGATACCTGATCAAATGAGACCAATTTCTGCCTCTCGTGGGCTCCGTGTTCTTCACAGATACATTGCTTTCCTCATAAGAATTGGGACACCTGTGCTCTTTCTGTTTCACTGAGGCTGTCACTCAGTGTCACACCAATGAGGAGTACCAGTGATCACCATTCTAATACAAGCCAACAGGAAGATTATCATCATTCATAACATGAAATCAACCATATCCAAATAATATTAAAGCCAAGAGGGCCTGTGGATTGATAAAGCTTCCCTGGGCGTGCTGGGAATTCCTGTCTTCCCTGCTTGAGGGATTTGCATTAGTGGATCTTGAGTAAAAATCCTATTAAAATGACATTCCCCTTGCTGTTAGCATCACTTTAGTGAGATGGTCTGGATTCTCAGGCATTTTCTGGGGCTGCCTGGTTAGATTTACAGACATGGGTGTTGGGAAAAGGGCTGGAAGCATGTGGTATCTCTGGGGTAGAGGAGACTGCTTCACTCATTACCATCCCTGCAGAGCTCTGTGGGAAACATTCTGTACATCACACCCTAGCTTCAGTGCCAACGAGGAGCCAGTTGTTCAAACACACCTATTTGGAGTTGGGTCCTGGCATGGTTGAGGAGGTAGGTGCAGGGGAGATTAGTCCCTGCTACTGGCCCCATGTATTGGTCTAGCCAGAGTTACATTTGCTTGAATGTTATGTGGTATTGTCATATCAGACTTTCCAAGTTTGCCCACCCATTACATCCATGGACTTGCATTGAATAATGGATACTTTGACTATGGCCTGTTGTCCTGGGAGTGACATGACACAAAAAAAATCTACTTGAACTTAATCCCTGCTCCACCATTTCTGAATTGGGTCCTGTTCACTGGTTCCCTGTCTGTTATAAATATCTGGCTCTGCGCTTGGACATTTCCATTCTGATGTTCCTTCCAGATGCATCCTTAGCCTCTTACTCACAACAGGCCCACATCAGGAAGCCCTGCCTCCTGTCCCCACCAGTTGCCCTGCACTCTGACCAAGCACTCACTGAGCGATACCATCTTTTTGACCCATGATCATGGAAACTTTTAGACAATTCTACTGACCTTGGGAAAGAAGCACAGATTCTAACTCATAGAATAAGCTACTTAGAACAGAAACTAAAAAGCCCCAGCAGGCATTAGAATCATAAGAGGCTTTGAGAATTTCCAAGGTAGGCCAGGAGTTTAGTTACACACAACATATTAGACCAGTTTTAATTCTTCTTGGCAAAGGGCAGCTATAGACTCACTGCTGGTTAATCCAACTGAATCTTTGAAATAAGCTAACAGGATACAAGATGGATACTGTTTAAGAACCAGAGAGGAATAGAAAATAGCTCAGTGAGACCAATCAAATGTTCAATTCATCACCAGAAGTTTTTAAAAAGATCTGGGTTTTTTTCCTCTCTCCATCCTTCTTTTTCTTCCCCTCCTCCCTCCCTCTCCACATCCTTTCACTGTTACACAGACATTTACTGAACACCAGTGAGGAGCTCAGAGCTACACTGTACACTGTAAAACCAAGGATGAGTAAGACACCACTCTACTCCCAGGAGGTCAGCACCAAGGGAGCAGGCAAGAGGGTTAACTGCTGTGATGGCAATGCAAAAAGAGTCACAAGGAGTCTGATGCTCGAGGGGACAGATGGCCCTCCAGATATGCCAGAGTGGTTCCTGGTAGAGAAGCTTCATCAGATCTGTATATTCTGGGCATCAAGTAGTTTACATGCAAGAAACTTTAGGTAGGATTCCGAGATCACAGGGAGCTGAGCAAGGAGATAGGTGGTTCTACAGGATGGCCTGAATACACCACTAGGTTGCCAGCATGGATACCAGTAAGAGTTCTGTGCCCTCTGCACTACAGCTTCCTTCCTTCACTCAGCAACCTTCCTCCTGAGCTGGGGCATCTGATATTAAGGACTCCTTCAACTTTCAGAAGATTCATTTCCATAATACAGAAATGCTACACCGAATTCTGTACTTCACAAACTCACTGTCTGAAACATGGCAGGCAACCAATATGAAATACATATGTGGAGATATGTTGTTTGTGATCTAACCACTAAAGCTTGCTTGAAAGTCAGAGTGTAGAGCTAGTCATACTAGTTAGCAATAGGTGTCAGGCAGTGGTGGTGCATACCTTTAACCCCAGCACTCAGGAGGCAGATGCAGGAGGATCTCTGAGTTCAAGGCCACCCAGGGCTACATGAGATTGATCCAGTCTGAAAAGAGAAACAGACCCAGGCGGTGGTGGCTCAGACCTTTAATCCCAGTACTTGGAAGTCACACACCTTTACTTGCAGCACTAGGGAGGTGGAGACAGGAGTGATATGGCTGGGAAGAGAGAGGAATATAAGGTGGGAAGGGACAGGAGCTCATGGAATTCAGTCTGAGGATTTGTCGGGACAGGATCACCCCTTTGGTCTGAGGATTCATTAGAGTTAAGAGGTCTCTCTTTACTGGTTCCTTTACTTCTCTCTGGGTTTTTATTATAAAGATATATTAGAACTTGTGCTTAAAAATGAGGGAATGAAGTTGGGACTGCATGCAGCAGGCTGGTTCCTTTATAGAGGAGCAGATAAGAGAGTGCCATCTTTCTCCCTCTGGGACTGGGGACAAAGCGGGGGAAGGACGTCCTCTGCATCCAGGAAAACAGCTCTCATTAGGGCATGTATGAGTAAGTACCCTGACCTTGCATTTCCCAGCCTTCTTGTCCATGTGAAAGTAAACTTCTCTCCCTTCAGCCACACAGCCCGGGGTACTTGCTTAAGGTGGCCTGAGCACACTTAGATGTAGACAAAGACAGAACTTAAGCCATGTTTGTAGGGTTACATGATGGCCACAAATATTTTGCATAGTAGACGTAATTCTTATCTATGAATTAATCGACTTTACATTTTAAATCAGCATGCTCACCACAGGAATAGCCTGAAAGAAAGGACAGGTGCTGGTCATGGCTTTCTGCGACTCCTGGGTAAGTCACTAGGCTGGAGTCTCCTGCCTGGATATCCCTGTGGAAAGCCTGCAGCAGAACTGGGTATGGTCTCACATAAACAGCCTGCCTAGGACAGAGCAGGCAAAAAGAAAAAAAAAAAAAGGAACATCCATGGGACCCAGGTAATAGGTAATTTGGATTTGGAAAGGGCTCAGTGATTCAGCCCCTCCTTAAATGTCTGGCTTTCAGAATTGCTACATTCACTATATATTTATCTATACAACCAGGATTCCTTCTTTGTCTATTTTTAATTTCCAACCCTGAAACTTCATTTGCCTGTATCCGCGTTTCTCAAACCCATCTCAGAAAATGCCTCGGGGTATCTATAATTATCTTCACCAGTATGGCAATGTTCTTATTAAAGAACCCCTCACAATATGGAATTTATTTTAATTCACTTCAATTTGTATTATATATTTTAAAACATCCCATAAAAGCCATCTGGCACGTCAGGGCATAGCTAGGAGGTTGCTGAGAAATCATATAAACAATGTCAAGATTTTACCATTCCTCCAAGCCCCAGAATTCCTAACACAAAGGGAGAAGTGCAGATGAACACACATGCTGTCTTTTCAGTCTCCCAGGGTCCCGTTGGGTAGCGTCTTCTGAGATCAGGCTAGACATTTGCCACTGGTTCTGCACACTGTCCTTGCTTTTCTCACATTGCAGAGGTCCCATTAGAAGAAATTCCTAGGGCTGAGGAATCTGGGTCCCACAGAGCATACATGTGAGCATCTCTGAGGATGGAAGGGGCAGCAGTCACCCACATCTCAGTATGGATAAGTTCTTGCTGAGGTCAGTCCCTCTGGGGGCCAGGGAGGGGGTAAGGAGAAGACAGGAAGAGGCAGAGTAATAAGGAGACAGAAAACACAGGATTATGAAACACTCAGTCCCACAATACACACAGTGGGAGGAGACAGGAGAAAATAGTTCTGTAGGTCACAGCACACATGGCTTGGGACGAAGTCAGAGTAGAATAAAAACAAAATAAGAGGTTGAGGCCCGAGACATTGGGAACTACAAAATGGGATCATTAACTGACACGTCTCAGCCCTGCCTTTTAGCATTTTCCATTTTGCAGATTTAATACTGATTTTAGACACTAAAACCCTGACCACTTTCACCTCTGGGTGAAGGCCACATCAGTCTTGCTTCCTCACTGTGAAGCGCCCTCCCTCTGAAATGAGTACTCTCTGAGTCTCAGCGCTGTACAGCCCGCAGGAACACACACTTCAAAGCTCTGGATTCAACCCAGATGCACGACTTGTTGTGGAGAAGCATGATGTAGCAGGCCCTATGATCACACCACAGTGCTCCAATGAGTCAGATTTTCCACTTCAGCCAAAAGAAGATACTGCTAACAATGCCCCATGTCATTGCTTTCTTCAAAGTCTTCAGATCCCTGCTATCAATCACTTGTCACCAAGATCAAGTCATACTGTCCCCCAAAGGAGGAAGGAAAGCATCAAAGGCAAGATGTGAGGCTCACTGACACAAAGACCAAAGACTTATCCACAGAGATCATGAGCTGGGCCTGGGGTCAGGGCAAATCCCTTTCCAGGAGCACAACAAAGGGTAAGTGGAACAGATACAGGTGAACAGGAGCAAAGTTCTCTGACCCTGTGACAACTCGGCTGGCACATGTGGCCCCTTTCCCTCCCACTGGCTTTCAGGGGGCAGTTTCCACCCTGACTTAAGATGCTGTGTGCCTTCCTGAATTCACTTATCCAAAGCCAAGACACCAAGGAGACCTGGAGAGGGCCCACCCACTGCAGAGGAGAGAGGAGAAGGCGTGCCCTGAGAACCCTCACCTGGTCCAGCTTCCAGTGAAACTCTGCAGGGCGAAAAGTATCTGCCTGGTCGAAGTCCTTCCTCAGGAGGAAGACGAGGCGGCAATTGTGCACGTAGAGGGCGTAGTGATGCCGGTTCATTTCTGGAAGGCAGAAATGGGGTTGGGGCATGAGAGATTAAGCACTAGGTGGACCCCACAGAAAACCTCCTTCTGAGGAGCTATCTTGCCTGTAAACACTGGCCCAACTTCTACTCCATCAGCTCTCAGTGATCATCTTGGCAAGCTTGTGGTATGTACTTATAGGGCTCTCTGCCAATCACACCATCTTCTCTGGGCTCCTCCAGCATGGCTGGTTTCTCCTAGAGTTCTGGGATTTGCTTTACTTTGTCAGTCTTGACACAGTGACCGCAGAACACATCTCTTTTGTCTCCTTAATCTATGCTAAGAGTGCCTGCCTTGCTTTTAGCTGCTAGGAGGAGACAAATTGATTTTCCAGCATTAGACATAACTCTGTGGCTCTTCAAAGCGATGAATAATCCCCCCTCCCCAGGCACAACAATCAATCAATGGAACTTTTCTTCCTCTGATATAAAGACTTCCTTACTGCTTAGGAAATCTTATCTCATGGTTTTAGCCATGACACTTAGATACCTCTACTACCAACTGGCAGTAGAGGAGCTGTTCTATACCAACATGGAGAGATCACATTATTTTTCTTTTTCTTTTTTTCAGTATATTTAAATTAGAAACAATCTTATTTTACATATCAATCCCAGTTCTCTCTCCCTCCCATCCTCCTATGCCTCCCACCAGCCCCCCATACCATCCCCCTACCTCTCCCCAGGGAGGGTGAGGCCTTCCATGAGGAATCATCAAATCTGTCAAGTCATTTGGGGTAGGGCCCAGGCCCTCCCCCTTGTTTTTAGGATAAGGGAGTATCCCTCCATGGGGAATGGGCTCCTGAAGTCCATTCATGCACCAGGTTCATGCAACCTGGTTCCACTGCCAGAGGCCCCATAGACTGCCCAGTCCTCCTAGTGACACCCATGTTCAGGCAGCCTGGTTTGGTCCTATGTTGGTTCCCCAGCTGTCAGACTGAGTTCCCATTTGCTCAGGTCAGCTGTTTCTGTGGGTTTTCCCAGCGTTTGGCTGTAGAACACAGGGTGCATGTGTACTCCAAGTGGGTAAATGAGTACATGGGTCATGTGTGGAAATGAACATAGCCTTACATTTAAACTCTTCACTGGAGGATTGGAGAGATGGCTCATCACTGGCTGCTCTTCAAGAGGACTCATGTTCAACTCCCAGCACCCACATGGCAGCTCACAACTGTCTGTAACTATAGTTTCAGGGATCCAACACCCTCCCACAGACATGAATGTGGACAAAACACCAATGCACATAAAATCTTTAAAAAGAAAGACTTTGATGGAACTGTGTCTTTAATGATAGTAGGAGTCATCTAGCTTCTTGGTGTCTCGGTTTCCTTATCTGAATTAGGGTAGGAGTAGTGAAGTAGCTTTCTGTATATCCTGTATAAACTTTGCCTCATTTCTAGAGATGAGCCAACACAGGAACTGGTTCAAGATGCCTGTCCAAGGTCATCAGAGAGGGCCATTCTACTGGCCACATGGCCTCAGCTGAGAATTGACAGGGAGGACTTGGTCCAGGCCAATGGTTAGTACTTTCCTAAGCAGTTCTGGGAGAGTTGCCAACAGAATGTGAACTTGAGGGATGCCTTCTTTCCTTGAGAGAAGAGCATTATAAAATCAGAGGTCTGCAGGAGCTGCAGCCTTATCTGCTAACTCAAAACTGGTACACGTGTAGCAGATAAGGATCTGAGAAAATGCAGAGAAGAGGGACTTGGACCTTGATCACACTTTACCTATAGGATGCTATGAAGCCATCAAAGATCTGGGGGTTTTCAGGCACAGGAATTCTACATTTTCTGCATTGGTTTGATTTTAAAGTTATCTGATATCATTTGATCTGGACTTCCCATCTCTGCAAAGATAGCATCTTAATTGCCACAATGAGGAAACAGATGCCTGGAACAGATGCTCGGTGGCTGCTGGTTATTACAAAGGCCATTGCTGTGCGTTGGGACTATAGCAGCACAGACATCCATGTCAGATGCTGTTTCTACCCAAGCATCAGCATTCTCTGGAACCCAACCCAAAACTGGCAGGAGGGAGGATGGGTAGTGCTCAGTGATTGGGGGTCTGAATCACTCAGCCTCTGGGTTGACAAAACCCCTCTGGCTTGGTTGTGGGTAGTCTACTAAATGCTTCTTGTCCCCTCATGAATGTATGACTGATTTTCTGTGTTCCTGTTAAGAACAATTAGGAAAAGGAGGGAAGTAAAGTTAGCTTTATTTGGAATCAAAGAGGTGGGCCAGGAAGATGGGAAAAACAGATATCCTCTGCTAGAGCATCTTTCAGTATCTTCTCCTTCCTTCTGCCTCATTGCTGCAGACTCCTGGAACAACACACAGACTGGGGAACATCTCCCAGTCAGCCAACAGGCAGCAGAGGGTGGGGAGGTCCCCACCTCTTCTTACAGTTGCAATCTTTCTGAGCAGTTTTCTAGTCACTCCAGGGCTGTGGGCACATCCTTGCGTTCCCATAGGATGGAGGACCGCTATAGTACTCCCTACTGGGCTGACACTGTGCCCATGTAGGTAAGGTTGACCCCTGTGTCTTAGAATTCCCAACAGGAAATGCCAAGCACTGTGGATAATCACATATTCACTGTTTCTAGCTGAACTCAAGGTGAGCAGGGTGACATCACCCTAGCTGGAAGAGATCCCAGCTGTAGTGGGCAGATGTGTGGGCATGAAGGCCTTATGGGAGACAGGGTTGGAGTTGGTGGGGGGGGCAGGTGATGAGCGGTAACAGGCAAAAGCATCACTCACATAAAAGAATAAGGAGACGAGGGCCAGCAAAGGCCCAAGCATCCCTTGTGGCAGAGGCACTGCTATGTGTGCACCTAACTCTGATTCCTTTGCAATCAGCTCTATGGTTAATTACATTCCACAGCCTCTCTATGTCTGGGTGAGGGCCCGGTGACCAAGTTCTGGAAAGTAGAAGGTAATGATTAGAGGTTAAACATACAGCCTTGCTGTCTATGTCAATAAAACCCTCTTATACTCAACACTGGTCTTCCTCTTTGATGCTAAGCGTAGCCAGAGAAAACAATGCAAGGATTCTTGTCTCAGAATACCTGAACCAAGCAGAGATTTGCCCTCCATACCCACCACTGGGCAAATGAATGAGGGAAACCATGAGAGGAGAGTGGTGGCTGCTGAGAGCTTTATTGGTAGAAATGGCAAAGGTGGCTCTCCTGTCCCTCTCTCTCTCTTCCACACAGTTAGCCTTTGCTGACTAATCAATCCTGCTACCCAACTATTTATAGAAGACTTTATAAGGGATCAGCAGGAGTAAGTTTTGTTTAGTTCACCAAACAGAAACAACATGTTGCTCACAAAGGCTAATTACATCATTTCCTCTGTATTCAAATTCTTTCACTTAGCAATCCAACTTCCAGCCAGGAAACAATCAGAAATGTGTGAAAGTTATCTTTTAGAATGCTCACTACAGCACTGTTTTATTTGCCTTTAAAAAGAGACATTCTAAGAGGCTGACAAAAGAAGTCATTAAATAAAGTATGATAAATCCACAAGGCAGAGTTTTAAACTGGCATGCAGTTTAGATTTTAAAGACTATTTTATCTACCAGGCATGGTGGTACATGCCTGCACTCCTGGCAATTGGGATGTAGACACAGGAGGCTCAGAAGTTCAAGGCCACTGTGGAAACATGAGATTTTTGTCACATACACACCTCCTAAAAGAATACTTTACTACATGAAGATATGACCTGGGTATAGTCAGATATGAAACAATAATCCCACATGTATTATGAAAATAAATTGAAATGGGAAGAACATTCTACTTATTCATAGAGATAAAAGTAACACTTTAAGGAAACAGAATATTATCAGACAATATCGCTTCTAAGTGTTTGGATTTTTAGGTGGTTTGTGTATTTTGATTCTTTCCTGTGCTTTCTCCATTTCTGCTGCAATGTGTATCACCTTTCCACTGGAAAAACTTTCTGATCTAAATTAAAAGTCCTAATCAGGTCTTGATTAAATCTCAATATTTTGTATTTATAGTTACTTCCTCCCAGGTAGTTAAGTTATACTGAAACCTTTCCACCTTTTCTGTAACAACCTTTCTTTTAGACTTGTATTTATGATCCGTGTGTGTGTGTGTGTGTGTGTGTGTGTGTGTGTGTGTGTGTGTGTGTGTGTGTATATATATATATATATATATATACATATATATACATATATATATATATATATATATATATATATATATATATATATATACTGCTATGCTGGTTTATTCTAACAAGAGCCCGTAGTGCCTCGTTTGTAAGAGTCTGTCTCTCAGATGTACAATAAAAGGTTCTAGACACACATATACTGCTCTAGACAGTTAGTGGTGCTGTCCTGGCCTATTATGCTAATTCTCCTGTTTCACTTGCTCTTGCATAGGCAGAAACACTACCTGGCTTCTGTGTTTCCTGGAGTGCTCAACACACATTCAAAAAAGAATCATATCAGTGGCTGCTAAGCCTTGATTAGTTTCGTCACATCTGCACCATCCTAAGATGTGGCCTCAGTGTGACTTTGCTCCCAGAGCCATTATTTCCAGAGCAGCCACCAGGTGTTGTTAGGACCAGATCACCAAGCCCAGCTCCAAGATCAGTGTCACCTTATGCAGGTCTATGACATCCTTCCTGCATGAAGGTCCCAGAGAAAATCTATTGCTGGTGCTGACCTTTCCTACATAGACTGGACTGATGTCTAGAAGAAAACACAATAGCATAGACCACAGGGTCAGGTGGGATGGAGAATGTGGTGGTCCTTGTAGTTGTGTGAAATGGAATAACCCCAGACACAGTAATGATTGTGCCAGTGATACCACATAAACGAATGGTCCCTGCTTCTGCATCTGATTTAAATGATTTCATATTTTATTTCATACTTATTTCCTCCACTTGACATATGGGGAAACTGAGCTTACTAACTCCTAGTTGAGCTGCGGATCTGGGCTGTCTGACAGCATGTACTGTTTTGCTAGTTACCCTCTGCACTGCCTTACAGTTATAAACATGGAGTATTTATATAAATAAATACACAAAATACTTGAAGATTTTAATAAAAGTTACATTTGAAATGGGAGACAGGAATCATAATAAAGGCAGAGTGGTAAGTTTGGCAAAAGCTCTCAAGACAGGTGTGTGCATGTGTATGTGGTGTGTGCGTGTGTACATGGTGTGTGCGTGTGTATGTGGTGTGTGCGTGTGTACATGGTGTGTGCGTGTGTATGTGGTGTGTGCGTGTGTATGTAGTGTGTGCGTGTGTACATGGTGTGTGCGTGTGTTCATGGTGTGTGCGTGTGTATGTAGTGTGTGCGTGTGTACATGGTGTGTGCGTGTGTATGTAGTGTGTGCGTGTGTACATGGTGTGTGCGTGTATTCATGGTGTGTGCGTGTGTTCATGGCGTGTACATGTATATGTGGTGTGTGCGGTGTGTGCGTGTGTATGTGGTGTGTGCATGTGTATGTGGCGTATGCGTGTGTATGTGGTGCACGCATGCACACAGAGGCACAGTGGCACATGCAAAGAATGTGGACTTAAACTGATATTCCACTTCTGCTATTTATTGGTTGTGTAACTACTTGGGACAAGATACACGACCTCTCTCAGTGAATGTTTCCTTATCCTTAAGATGGGAAACTCAGTAATGCATTCATAAAAATTTCTTGTAAAGGTCCTGAAAAGGAATAGTTGACACCATATAGTCTAAGTGCCCAGCACTGCTCTGAGCACTTCACCTATATTTAAGATACTTAAATCAGCAATTGCTCATAAGGAAGATGATTCTGTAACAATGTCACCCATCTAAAAGTGATGGGGCATGGTCAGTCCCCAGAGCTACCTTGTGTAGGCCTAGCATGAGAGATACATGCAGAACCTGTTAGCTACCACTGTCCCTTTACAAACTACTGCTTTAAGTTGACAGGATCGTTTTATTCAAAAGAGGGACTTAGAAATACTTATATGATATAGTAAATGTGCGGTTTCTTTGTTGCCAAAAGGATAAAGATGCCTCCTCCTCACCTGAACCCAATGTATCCCTGCATCCCTAAGGTGCTTCCATAGACATGGGAGTTCTGAGGAACACAGTTTGAAGATCATTGATTCAAACTTCTGCGTTTTCTCTGTTTGCAGCTTTTTCACTCTTTCCTAACTCTGCTTTACCTGAACCTTAGAAAATAGGCAGCTGGAAAAGCAGGGAGCAGACTACATCCCCAAGCTCCCTATCGTACTTGTATTTTAGCACGGCCTTCAGTTACGTCTACCCAGCCATAGGGACACAGTGGGTTGGAGACTCACCGGTTTTATCCGAGTTGCAGAGGATTGTTTCCTTCTCAGCTCTCACACCGGGGCTGGGACCATGTTTCATCCACATAGTGATGGTGAACTGGTCTGTCAGGTTCTTGGGCACAATCCCATCAGGGATCTTGGCACCCTGCCTGCCATCAAACTTGAAGATCATCTCACTGCTGTCCACCAGCAGTCCTGCAGTCCAGTTGGTAGCCGCGCTAGGGGATGGCAAGAGGTCAATGATGCCTGAGGATGCTCCTGCAAGGGGAAGAGATGAAAGCACAGTGGGTTTTTCCTTGGGGTGGGAAGTGTTCTTACGTTTTCATTTGTGCTTCCGTGTCAGAAAGCGGTCTGTGCCTATTCCTGACCTAGATGGCTCAGAAAAGAGCCCAATATCATTCCAGCCTCTGAACTGCTTTTGGTCTGCTTGGTAACTTGCAGAGAAAAGTGATACATATGTCCAGCTAGGTACAATCAACTACTGAGTTCTCACCTTGAGAGAAGGTAGTAAGCCACTTTGTACACACTACTTTTTTCTATAACAATTTGTTGAAGCCAAATGCTGAAGCACTTGAATAAAAGGGGGCCTTGAGGTCTGCAATACTTGAGCACTTGAATTTGACACCTGGCAGCTTGACTTGGCAGCTTTGTGACTGGGAACATGTCCCTTAATCTCTTTGACTATATTCCCTTCCTCAACGTATGCAGGGCCTGAACAGGATTATGCATTCAAGCTTGGAGCTATATGCTTAACACATGAGAAGTGCTCACTCAGTGTGAGCTACAATTTTATCATCACCATTACTGTGATTTTTGCCAGGCTAGAGCAAAAGGGTTTATCCCGAATCAGCATGAAAATACAGGATCCACCACAGGCAAGCGCTGTGGAAGGTTGGGGAGAAGGGACAACTGGCTTTTCTTCTGGGAGGACCCTTGGGACCCGAAGAAGGGCTCAGTTGCTCAGGTAAGATGGGTGGAGGGGGGTGTTGGGAGCTTCCTACATACTTTCTTCAAGTATGAAGAATTGGGGAATGCAGGCTTTGCCAGGGCTGTTCATGGGGCTGTCTCCTGGCGGGGCACTCAGCAGTCATTGTAAATGTGTTGGTGTACAAAGGTGAGAGCAGCTACCTCCTGTTATATATGCTAAAGGATGGTGGGAAGTATGCTCTATCTGATGCTTGATGGGACAGTGGCCTTTTGACTTCTACAGAGCACAACTGTCCTATCACCCAGGGTTTGGGTTTCAAGGTCAGCTGTCATGAAAAGATTCCTACAGTGGAAACTCCTCAGGAAGGAGCCACATTGGAAACTGGTAGACATTTTTATAATGTTCATTCTAGCCAGACTTCCCTTTGGCTTTGGAATGGATCATCAGACATATATATTCGTTGGGTTGGAGCAGAAGACTGTATGTAGTACATAGGAAAAATATGATTCCTTTGAGCACAGATGCTCTGTTTAGCACAATAAGTTCATTCTGAAATGGCCTCTAGAAAGGCAATCCTTGAGAAGGTGGAGGATGCAGGCTGTACATCTATGATTCTCTGTGGGAGGTGTGGGCAGAGTTGATGGCATAATTAACAGGGATGTTGACTGTTAACTGCACTCGACACATAGTAGGTATTCAGTCCCTATTTACAACTGCCCTTTTTCTTTTCCTGTATTCCTTAGGATGCCCTGGTAGAGCCTGGGGAGATGATTTAATCAGCAAAGGACATGCCTCACTAGCATGAAGTTAGAATCTCTACAACTCACATAAAAAGCCAGGCACAGTGTGTGTGTGTGTGTGTGTGTGTGTGTGTGTGTGTGTGTGTGTGTGTGTGTAAGCCCAGGACTATAAGGGAGTGGGTAGGGACAGACAGAACCTGGAGGCTCACAGACTAGAGCCAGCCTAGCCAAAGTAATAAGCTTCAGTTTAGTGAGAGACTCTGACTCAAAAATAAAGGAGGAGAGTGACAGAGGAGGGACATTTAATGCTTGCTTTTGGCTTACACACACACACACACACACACACACACCTATGTGCTCATGTATGTACATCTACTCTAATGAATACATACATCATATATACACATAACACAACATACACACAGTACAACACATACATAGCAGAAATAAAGAAAGAAGAAAGGAAGGGAGGGAGGGAGGGAGGGAGGGAGGGAGGGAGGGACAAAGAAGGAAGGCAGGCTGGCAGACAGGCTCTGGCAATTCACCCAGTGCTCAGATAAACATCCTGCCTCTTGTCCATGCCTTACCCCTCTTATCCTACCTACTTATTCTTGTCTTACAGTGTCCCCCCCCCACTGTGGCATATACAACTTTACCTGATAAACAAGCTCACATTATCATTTTGCCTTCCTTGGGCAGTATTCTCAATATATATTGGTGAAAAGGACACCAGTCATGGTGGTAGCAAGGAGGGATCAGTAGGCGGTTTGGGAATGACAGATTTGTGGCACATTGAAAAGTTCATTTTCCCATCATCACCCACAGAATCGCATCACAGCATCCTCTTTTACTGATAATGGCACTAGATCTGATGCTGGGATTTGTGTAGCATGAAGACAATCAGTGACTCCGGCACATATTATTGCTCTTGAAAGCTGAGGTGGCTGTAGAGATGCAGACTGATCATTTAAACCCCATAAAAGTCACATACAGTGTCTTGGGGTGGGGGGCTGTTCTGCCATCCATGGAACATCCACGGTGGACACAGGGGACCCATGGTGATGCTTGGTAGGTAGGGCTGGGAACTTTCATATGAGGATCCCTCCGTCAGTTAACCATTTTTCTATACCAGTAGAATTCACACAGCACTTAATAATTTAGACTAGTGAAGCAATAGAGTGAAAAATGTTCTCAAAAACATTTGGACAGAAGTACAGAGCAAGGACTAGTGTGACATAGTAGTAGGACAGGTGTGAAAGGTGTTTGGGCAGCAAACTGCTTAAAGAGTAACTTAACTCAGAATGGAGATGTTCTATAGACAGGGCTGGAACCCAGAAAACATCATCTTTTTATATTTCTACTTTATTCTAGCCCAAGGAACTTTCTATGGGACACTGAGTGGGTGCCAGACAAGAATTAGTGAACTACCACATCCATTCTTTTGTTACATCTGTATGATAAACACCAGCAAGATTCCGGTTGGTAGTTAAGAGACCCCGGGCTGCGGGAGCCCAGACTTATAATCAGCTATTGTGGGCCCATCATCAGGGCTTTCCATTTCCACAGCCTAGGTGCCTTCCTGAACCTCCTCAGTGACTTAGAACAAAATTCTATAACTCTTTGTGTATTTAGCAAACGTGGAAACTGAAGGCCAAGGAGGAAATGACTCAATCAGGGTTGCACCACCACATGACTGGCTAGAGACAGGTGACATGCAGATGATGTGTGTCTGATACACGCTAGTGTCCAGTGACCAGCCACCTTGGTCCCATGAGGTGCCCTTTCTCCATCTAGGTGTCTGCTCCCAGAGGGGGACAATGAGACCAGCTGAGCAGAGCTCCAGTGTCTTCCTGTGAGGGGATGACAGTCCCCCTTCCCTGTCTGCGGTTGTTGCCTGCTGGAGAACATGATGCATTTAACCAGATGGGACAGACTTGTACTGACTTAACAGATTGAATACAGTATAGTTACACTAGGAAGATTCATTTCCACCCAAAGTTCTTTCATCTCTTCTTCCCTAAGCAGCCCATAGGAAAGCTGTGGGGAAACAAGGCATGGCACTTACAGACATGGTGTGGCGGCCACTACAACCAAGTATGGTTAGGTTGCTCCTTTAGAGTCCTCAGTGACAACTACCGGAGCCACTAAATGCAAAGAATTCATGTTCTTCCAACCTCAGTGCTAGGGGCTCCAAACCAGTAGTAAACTCTGATTCCAACTCCCTGGGCTCTACCAGGGTGTAGTTGCTGCTATGGGCAGCAAATAGAGATAAGGCAGAATGGGAGGGATTTATGGGTACTGGATGATGTAGGAGGTCAAATAGAACATGGAAGGGTGGTCACTTAGGTCTGTATTCTGCTGAGCACAGCCCAAATGTGGATAGCCAGTGCCCTCTAGCATTCCAAAGTGAGACTGTGGCAAGAGTAATATGCATGGAGATGGAGCATTCAGAGTCTATTGTAGACACAGGAGGGGGTGAAGATAAGTGGGAGGATCCTGGATGGGGAACTGTCTCATCTAAGATCAAGGCTCATTCTATGGTATTCTCAGAAAGACATATGGTGAGCAATAAGCAGATGCATGACATCACTCCATGTCATCTCAATAATTGTGTATTCAATAACTAAGCCATGACTGGCACTGCCATGAGGACACAGCCTTTAATCACATAGAAATGGCTCCACCTTTAGGGACTCAGTAAGCCTTTTACTTTCTTGGTGAAACAGTTAAGTGGGTAGGAGCACTTCAGGGTAGAGTATTTTTTTGGCAGAACCCAGGAAGGCCCTCTTCAAGTGCCTGGTGTATCATTGGGCCTGGGTGATAGAAGAATGTATGTGTGCATGGTATGTTTCTTGACCCATAATATCAACTCAACCACAGGTCCAGAGAAATGAGAATGCAAGTGACATGTCACATCAGGAGGGAAGTATTAAGTGATAGTCCACAATTTACCTTGCATCTTTCCCATCTTTCTGGGGATGAATGGTGTTCAAGATAGAGGCTACTCCATTAGCTGAGATTTTGCCCAATCCAAGGAGAATGTATGGTAGGAATGATAAACCTCTGTTATTTCAAGCCAATGAGATTGTGAGGCCATTAGCTACTGCAGGATAACCTGGCTGACCATCCTAACTGATATTTCACAGGAGCAAATGATATAGGTAACTATGGTTTCTGTTTTTCCATCTACATGCCTGAGGTCTGAAGGAAGGCCTTGAGAATAGACACTTGAATTTATAGCTGAGACAAACTGGGCATTGGTTGGCAGGCAGGTAGCCAGACTCCTGGGGTGGAGCCATAGAAATCCACTTAGGGCATTGGAGCCTCTGATGGTGTTTCTTTGGACAGGCTCTGCTAAGCTGCAAGCTGTCATAGAGAACCATAAACTCTCATACTTCTTCAACATTGCATTGCAACACCTTTTACCATGTCTGTCTGTCCCAGAAAATCAAACTATTAGGTTGTTTAATGTCATAGATGGTCCTATATTATTTCAAGAATTACACAGCATTTAGACAAGCAAAAATATTTGTTGAAGTAATCCATGTATGATTCCCATGGCTTTCCAGTGTACAAACCTAGGGAACATAGGGTTGTCTTTCCATCCTTCTCTGGCTTGGGGAGCTTCTTGATTTTAATAGCAGACTCACACACTGTGGCTTTTCCTTCAACAAGACCTGTCCTGACTTACAAACAAAACAGTTGTCCTTGGCATTGTGCTCAAGGAAGCAGTGGCCAGCTGCCAGGAGCCCTTGATCCTCCGAGGAACAGCCTGGCCTCAGTGTTATAAAGGCCATATGCACCACAACATGTTTTCCTATTGCATATAATATGTACTGACATGGGGTCAAGGAAGGGAACCTTTTCTTGGGCCGTTGTTAATGTCAAATTTGATTTGGCTGAGAGCTTTCCCTGAGGGCTGCTTCTTGCATGTCATCCTCAATACAGTGCTGTGATATTTCACATCTGGAAAGCCTGGTCCTGAGACAGGACCTTCTGAGTTCCTGAAGTTGGAGAAGGCAGTGACCACCTCTTCTAATAAGCCTGGCATCATATGGAGCCTGGAAGGTGAGCTCAGCCTTTCTGGTCTATGATCTGGAGGAGATATAGGTACAGGGAGCTCAACTATATTGTTTGAAAACATAACAGGAGTGTCTCCATATTTAAATCTCAAGAAGCAAATGTCTGCCATACAGTGTTTCTCCAGGTCCATCTCACATGCTGTCACATATCCTCAGTGCCTGTGACACCAGCAAACATCAGCTACTGCCCTTGTTTTCCTTAGTCAGGATTACTCACTGCACCTCTTGGGAAGTAGTCTGGCTGGGTCACTGTCCAACCATATTAGTACAGAGGATGCTGCAGAGGCCCAGCTCCCACAGAGGCAACACAGGACTTCTCCTAACTGGGTAAGGGTACAGGTGACAAGTGACTTAGGGTTTAGGGGAGAAAAGCAAAGACTTGGAGATGAGAAGAAACAAGGAGACGGGACAAAATGGGAGGCAGAATATCAGCTTAAAACAAGTCACAGTGATGGGACTGCAAGGTGGAGACAGCCTCAGGAGAGGAGGTTGGAATATGGGGTTCCACAGGTGACTGCCAGTGCTGTCCTATAAATGTATCCTTGCTCCTGGGTTCCTGGCTTAGGCTGTGGCCCCTGTCACCCAATTAGACACTGATGCTGGTACCTTATATCCCTTCTCTCTCTTCTCTCGTCCTTTCAACAGCTAACCACTTGTTAAATCTTGCTGATTTTGCCTAACTGTCCTAAATTCATCCCTACTGCCACTCCCCTGGTTCGGAACTCATTATCTGTTGCTTTGACTATGGTAATAACATCCTAATTGCTCTCCCTGTTTCTCTCCAAAGTCAATAAAGAGGTGTAAGATGAAAAATGCATGAATGCTGAGGTGTCACAGCAGCTCTCTAGTTGAGAAACCCAGCAAGAAACCTTCCTACCATCTACTGAAAACACAGATGTCTGTCAACAGGATCCACAGTGCCCACAAGAGTCAGACAGCATCATGCAGCCTGTGTATTGCGCATGACCCAGCCCCTGCCTTTTTCTTAGGTCCCAGAGGGTCTGACTTCTGATGTTCTACCCTGTGCTTCTGCCCTGTTTTGCTGTGTTCTACTCCAGGCCAATCAGAAATAATGCTTCTAACCTGAGAAAAGACTCATCTGGCCACCGTGGTTACTGGGCAGGGATCCCAAAAGAATGGGAGGCAGTGCTACTGGTGAGGTGACAGAGAGAAACAGCCTTCCAGGACCAGATGGAACACACCTGGAGATGAAACACACCTGGGGGAACTGCCCCCAGCTGGGTGAGCCTGCGAGGCTGGCAGGCCGGATGGAATGGAATGACGGCACACCACATGCACTTTTGTTCTGCTGTTTCTTTGCTCAAAACACTCTCTCTATCTCCTGTCTCTCCCCAGCAACATTCAAAATCAAGTCACAGCATGTGCCCTTGGGCCCTCCGATCTTTAACAAGCTGATTCATCATTTCCTTCTCACCCAGAGGAGTTTGGGAAATGAGTATAACCTATGGTGGCCATGTGGGGTCAAGGTCGCTGACCCTTTACGGAGAATGTAAAGGGATATTCATTCCAAGTAAGATGTCACATTGTATGGCTTCTGTGAACTAAGTAGAGGAAATGGCAGGAATTGAGCATTGTGTGAGCATTGCAAATGCCTACATGTCCACTTTTGAAATAGCTGTTTGAAACACTATTTCCCCCAATCTACTGAATTGTTCTGAGGGGCCGGCGCCCTCATACACCTTCCCTGAAAGCCTGGTGGTATGATGAGCAAAATATGCTAAAATTTCCACTTGATTCTTTGGGCAAGAACAAACAATGAAAAATATTTCCCAAAGATAGTGAAGGAGTCCCTCATGGAGGTGAGACAATAAACTACATGGAGGGACCTCACTTTCCTCTTGAAGAGGTGTGGCTACTGTCAAACGTAGCCCACTGTGGAAAGAGGTCTTATCCTCAGCTCTCACAATGAGACTGGAGAGCCACAAGTGAGTCCCTGGGTATTCTGGTCAAGAACAAGTGATAAGTACTGTATGTCCAAGTGAGATGAAGATCTCCATCAGCCTCACAGATAGTCAGCCTCTCCTGCACAGACTCACTGGAGAGACATTGTTAGCTACAGGGACCAGGCTGGCTGTGATAAATGCTTGACTAATGACCCCACCAGTCAGATATACCTCTTTCAGGTCCTATCTCTGATACTTTCTATGCAAACTTCAATACTTTTCATACTTTGAGTCTTCAAGTTTCCATCTTTAAAGCTGAGTAAATATATTCTCCTTACAATAAATATGTGAAAACCAGATAAGTATCATATGCTGAGAGTCACAGGATGTACACCATGGGTGTTCAATAGTCACAGGATGTACACCAAAGGCATTCAATAAAGGCAGGTTTCTTCTAAGCCTGGCTTCCTCTTATCAGCCCATTTGCTCTCAATAATTCCTGCCCTTACTCCTTTCTTGCAGCTCACTCTTCGTCTCCATTAATAACCCATTCCTTACCTGTCTCCCTTTAGCCTCCATGTGTGAATATATTCCACAGGCCTGTAGCCTGAGCAGGTGTTTAGCCTCAGACATTTGGTTGAGTGTTTGCTGTTCCTATATTAAAATCCTTAATCATTTCATTTGCATCAGGCCTTGGACTTATGCAGTTGCTTGGTGGAGATGAGTCAGATGTTTTTGCAGGCTCCTGGCACCACTCTTTATAATGATCCTAGGCAAGCAGCTCTCCAAAGCCTGGCATGGCAGAAGGACCTTGAGTGTCACTTGGCTCTGTGCCAGAACTTTTAAGTGAATTTTGCCACTTAATCCCTGTCTTACCGCTGAAGAGTGGAAGCTTCTGTCATGGCACTTGCCTAAAGCCACACATAGTTGAGTTTGAGGCCAAAAGCTGACTTTTCTGACCCTTCTATCTTAAGCAAATATGCACCCAGGAGGGCTGAGGCAGGTGGGGAAGACTGACCCCCCCAAATAATTAGATAAACTTAATTTGCATCTATCATTTGAAAGTTATTAATTGAGCAAATTCTCAAAAGAAAAGCCTACCACATAATTTTTGAAGGGATTTCTCAGAGTAGGTCTCACGATCACAGCCCTTGCCGATGTAATTAGTCTGCAGCTCAGCGGTGACCTGGAGAGAGGACACAGCTCCATCGCACGTCTCCAGGTGGATGCTGGGGAACAAGGGCATACTCCCCGAGCCAGGCTGGTACTCAATCCTTTTGGTCCAGTCTGAATAAACAAGAAGATTAAATCAGTTACCGTCAGTCCTGCTAGACCATTTGTTTTGAAAAGATGAATTCATTCCAATAAATCATTTGTTTCAACAAATAGATTAGCCAACAGTCTGAGGATAATGGAAATTTTACATTTGCTGGATTAAAGACCCCATCCTGTCCTAAGAAATTGCTGTTGAACCAGAAGGCTGTACTCAGTTGTGCAGAGACACAGAAGACTATACACCTTGGACATCTACTGGCTTCTCAGTTCACTATGTATTGTAGGGAAAACAGAGTGAGGCACAGCATTAAAACCATCAGTGATGCATGGGAAAGGCAGGAAGAGAAGCATTAGCATATTTGATACAAGTATTATAGTGACAGTGTCACTTGACCTTGGAGATGCCTGATGCTTGTTGGTAGAAATGAATGGGGGAACACTTGGAGTTTGTGTGTCACTGTGAAATGGTGGGAGTGGAGTCTGAAAGGGATGGAGAGTGGGACCGATGGTGTGTGTGAGCCGATGCCTGTGCTCTCTCCTCTTCCCTTTTATGTGCATTACTGTAGACATTTTAGAGAACTGCATCTTACCTCATCTCCCCCATTGTACACATGATGATTATTAGGATCATATGTGTTTTATTTCAAAATGAAAGGAAGCATGGCATCCAAGGCATACGTGAGGTGAGCAGAAGGTTTCTCAAACACTCAAACCTGTAACTCAGATCTCTATGATCACCCTGTCACTGCTTTTCAGTGGGAAAATAATTGTGAGGTGATAAAGCATTGAAGAGAAGCAAATGTCACAATCAAAATTGCAGCAAAGAAGAACAGAGTAATCAAGGAGAATAAACACTGAGTGGGTCCAGGGTGGAAATTGATTGATACATAATAGTGGCAATCGAAAGGCAGAGCCACTGATTCCAGAGAAAGCAAGCTCCCAGAGACTAATAATGCTTTGTCCCTGATGACAGCCAGAACTCCATACTGCAAGGATACCTCTGAGAGGCTGTGTAACCACTCCCAACCATACTTAAATTCAGAAGGGTGAGTGGAGAAGGCGAAGGATGTAAACTATGGATGCAATGAGCTGACAAGCCCCAAGTGTTTGTCATATGAACATCATTATGTGATATCCTCTTGTCAAATAGAAATGGAAATCTTTGAAATGCCTGATGTCACCTGCATGTGTGAGACTTTATGTCAGTGTGCAGTCACCAGGTACATGGGTCCTTAGTGCGACACTGGCACTCATCAAAGAGATACATGGAGAAAGCCAGCCTTAGGGACCAGTCAGGTGGCTTCCTTTACTGATGAGCCATTTGTTTGGTGTTTCCACATGCCACAACATGCCACATATGGAAGCAACATGGAAAAAATCAGGAATGAAAGAGAGAGGTAGGTGATGAATAAGGCTGTGCTGGCCTATCAGAAGGGTGACAAAGAACCTTTAGATTGTTCCCATATGAACTTGAGGCCAAGGACTGATGTGTTCTACTTGGTGTAATGACAGCAAGGATCTTGGTTTGGCTGTAAGGTTCTAAGGACTTCCAAGCTGCAGGCACCTCATCAGCATAGCAGGGACATTAATACAAGTTTTACGGAGCTGGGATGAGGGTCAAGTGTTACAACATATTCCTGCATATTATGGGGTTCTGATTGAAATTTCCTGGCAAGAAAGGTCTGCTTGTAATGGATCCCTAACATAGATAGGTTAGATAACCATATAATGCAGGTTTAGCTCCGAGCTACCATGTTAATCAGCTGCCTTTGAGAAGCATTATCAAAAGCCACATGATGAGCAGAAGTTGCATACCATGGTTGTGAGGGTCAGCCTTGGGGAATCAACAATGGGAAGATGTTCTGGTGAGTAGATCCAAACCAAGAAAGGAAAGTATACCCAATCCCAGCCTCCAGGAGCTGAGACTATATCATCCTATCACACCCACCAAGCCATCTGCACCCTAACTGGGGCCCAAAGTTCCCAATAAATCCCAAGAATAGACCATAGGACAAAGAAAAGGAAGGCTTTCGTCTGACACCCACAGTATTCTAAGAAGCCATCCACAACTGTCTAGTAATGCGTCCCAGATACAGAATATTTCATGCCACTGTGTTTGACCATGCTGTTTTTTTTCTACATGGCATCTCCTTCCCTCCTGCCACATCCTTCATGCATCTTCTGGAATTTCCTGCCTAGGTAGATATCTATCACATTTCCACAGTGCTCACCACATCATCATCATGTGTCCAGATTCTTGTTAGCTAGCAGAGGAAAGTGCTCCAAATCCCCTCAGATAGCACACTGAACCTATCCACCTGAGTTTGTCTCCCTCTGTAACTATGGATTCCTTAAAAGCAGGGTTGTGATGTTTACTTTTGAATTCTCCACAGCTAGCTCCTAGTACAGGAAATATTTGCCAGGAGAAGGCTGGAGACCTCATTGTTGCAATGGAAGTCCATGTTGAGCCCCAGCCAGAATCCAAAAGCTGTATGTAACTCTGTTTCTGCCCTGTCCATCCTGTCTTCAGTTCTCCCCACAGGAGTACAGAATACATCTGCTTTTCTGCTTTTGGCAAAGCATTTGGCCCATAGTTGACAATGGAGGAATCTGCTTCTTTCCAAACAAGATACGGCATCAAGAAAATGGCCTGCTTTCTTCCCTCCCACCTAGGATCCTCTCAGTGAGTTGCAAATGGTTTTCTGAGGGGGAATTTGGTGCGAATCTAGCTGCATGAGTTGAGCGTCTTCAAGTGTAAAAGTCCTCCCTTACATGGACCAGTCACAGAACTGACTCCCTTTATTCCATGGGCTTTGAAGCCATCTTCCTGACTTAGATATCTGAATGATTATTTCTGATGAGAAATTCCATCTCAAATATCACAGGAAGAGAGCAAATACATCAGAAACTAAATCATGAAGTAAAGCCCATGGAAGGCCAGTCCAGCGGATCTGTGCTCTGGACACCTCCTTGATTGGAAGGGCTGGATTCTCTTCTGGCCACTATGGGAAAAGTCAGGTACAAAAGGGCTTTAAAAGTAGCATATTGCCAGTTGCTCTGGTGACCTCACAAGGCTTGTTTTCGAGGGTTACGAGGAACAGGCAAAATTGCCACTATCTAGTAAAGTAAGTCGATGAAGCTTTCTGAGTACAGTGTCCTTGAGAGACTAGGAAGCTCACACAAACATCTCCAACTCTTGCAAAAAGAGGCCGAGGAAGCTTGAGGGAGCCAAAAGGAAGCCATTACATCCAGCCTTTGCCAAATGACATGTCTATTCCTCCTCATTTTCTGGAGGGTGAGAGAGCAGCACACTGTTTAAACATAGGCCCTCGGCCCAGCCCTCCTGATATCAATACCAGCTCCACCACCTATTATGGAATTTCAAGGAAACCATCCCCGCTTCCAGAGTCTGAGTGGTCTCCATAAATTTGCAGCCACTACGCAGAATTTGAGGAGAGGGAATTAAAAGCAGGGTTATTTCACCATTGGACACAGTGGCATTTTCAAAAATACATTGCTGTTACATTACCATTCATTGAATGATATTGGTCAGTTCACCAACCACATATTCCTACATCTGCACTTTCATTTAATCCTCCCTGGGACCCAGCCTGGGGATGTTATTGCCTTAATTGCACAAATGAGGAAGCTGACAGCTGAAAATTGGTGTGACTTGCCCAGGGCCACACAACTCATTTGCAGAAGTCTCTGCTAAGCCTAAGAATTCACCAGAACTTAAGACAACTTTTTTTTTTTAACAGATTGATTTTTAAAGACATATTTGCACTGGTTTCTTAAAGAGATACTCCTGTTATTGGCAAAGGACCAAGGAGTGTGGTTGGCTCCAGCCTGACTCTGAGGCAGTTAGTAAATTCACGGCCTCTGGAATAATGATGGGACACACACGAGGATAGCCACAGCGGTAACACTCCATGGCTTTGAGCACACCCATGGTCAAATATGAATCTGTGAAAAAGGCAGCTATTCTCAGTTCTGGCAAATCCCCAGGCTCAGTGGGGGAGATTTTATGAAAGAGTTGTGTGACCCTGGGGAAGTCACACCAATTTTCAGCTGTGGCTTCATGAGGCCTGGGGGACCATGCTTCTCTAGAAGACCAGAGAGGTTTGGATGTGAATCTCAACTTCTCCAAATGCAGACGTGTGACTTTAGCAAAATCACGGTCATCTCACAGCCTCTGTCGCCTCATCTGAAATGATCCCATCTGCTCTTGGTCTGATCATGAACCTCAAAAGAGACAGGAAAGCCTAAGGGCCCAGCCCAGGGGCCTTCCCATAATGCCACTGTAAGACCATCTCAGTTGTGGGGTCACAAGCTTCCCAAATGTTCTGAACTGTCCCTCCTTGTAAACAAAATTCTTGTCAACCTTTAAGGCTCTAGATGCTGGTTTATAAACTGATTCAATTTTTTTGTTCTTAAGTGAACAGAAAGAAGTGGACTGCCTGCTGTTTCAATAACAAGTCCTAAATTACCCTGCCAGTTTTCCTAAGGATGTGAAGAGAGGAATGGCATTGGGATTTAAACTCCTTTCTGTGGATTAAGACTTTGGAAACATGATCATTTTATTAATATTCTTGCTAAATTTAGGGCTCACACATTTTCTTACTAGGAAACTAATAATCACCTAGTTGAAAAGGAGTGAACCACATTTCTAGAAAGCACGGCTTTGTGGCTTTTCTACCAAGACATTCAAGTCATTGTTCCAACCTGGCCTTTGGGAATGTCACAGAAGGGACAGGCACAGACTTAACCTAGACACACTAGTTCTGCATGCCTGGATGTCTCCAGCTCCTCCCAGCCTCTGCTTTCAGCAGCTAAAGGAGCCTTAGGTCTCCTGGGAAGTTTCTGGGTTCCTGTAAACTTGGAATTGGCTGGATGTTGGGGGGTGGGAAGGTGAGAAAGGAGTTTTCAGATAGGTTTTAACAGTAATCTTTCAGTGCTTTCTCTAAGAGAAACTTGGTAACTTGGATATGAACACCAAAGGTGTCCCTGATACCAGGAGAAGCTACCATGTTACTGGTACCTTGGTATCATGGTACCAAGCAGTGGCCATCTTGTGTATCCAAACTGGGACAGTGGGTAAGGAAGGAGCAGGCTGCAGTAGTTAAGTGGAAGTCAGAGAGTGAATGCTGAAAAAGAGATTTAGATTTCATTTCAGAGACAAGGAAGAAACAGAAGTTTGTGTTTGAATGGATATGAAATACCCAGACTGAGCTCCAAATGCTCCTTTAAGAGCCAGGCTGGGCCCCGGCATTCACTTTTCAAACAGCAGAGCACAACTGCAAGCTACCCCATGATCCATCAGTGCAGGGTATCAGCTCTTCTAGGAGCATGCAAAGGGACAGGATCCTCCATCTGGCACAATTCAGTCAACTTTCAGAGTCATCTCTGTGTCTGGAAGACAGGTGTTTACACCCTGGCTCTGCCACCTTGTACTCTTGGATGTGAGGGCTAACTCACTGGACTCCTCTGTAGCGTGTATGTTTCCGCCAGCCCGCCAGCCCGCCAGTCTGGCGTGCCAGCCCCAAATAACACTCAGAGACTCTGTATTTGATACAATCCTGTTTGCCATGGCTAGCGCTGTCTTAATTATTATTATTATTAATATTAATTATTAACCCATTTCTACTTATCTAAGTATTTCCATGTGGTCGTCTTATTGGGGAGCCGTGCGGCAGGCATCCTGCTTTTCCCCCGTGCTACATGTTGACTCCTCCCCCCTACTTCCTCTTTCCTCCTTGTCTCCTAGCCCCGCCTATCTTGCTATCTCATTGGCCACAGAGCTTTATTAACCAGTATGAGAAACATATATACAGAATAACATCTCCCATCACTCCTCTGAGTTTCACTTCTCTTACTGTCCAATGAGGATCACTCCAATGCAGTTTCTTTGGGAGTGCATCAAACCCCAAAAGTAGAGCCTACTGCTGTTACTAACATCATGTATGTTCCTTTCTTGTCATTGTTCCACAGGCTGTGAACTTACTAAGCTCCTACTAGTACCAGACAGAACCTGGGACACGGGAGGCAGTTCTCACCTCTTACTTTCAGGTTCCTCAGGGAAATGAGGGACCACACACAGAGTGATGATGACAATGGAGATGCAGCGAGTCCCAGAAACTGTGAGTTGCTTTAGTTGTCTTCCATGGGAAAGAACAGTAAAGGACAGTAGTACATGTAGGCTAGCCTTGGCTAGTTAGGGAATTTTAGAGGCCTCTAGGGTACCAAGGCTGTGCTTGGTGTGGCAACCATGTCTGAATTATGGGGCCAATAGTGTGAGGGTCAGGCATGAAAAGTTTACGGTAGGCTATGGATCAACTGGTTTGCATTTTACAGGGCAAGCAAAATCCTAGATGTCAAAGCACCAAAACACAGAAAATATAAGATATAGTTCATACCACACTGTGAAATCAGCAGAAAGTCACAGGCCAGAGAACTCTAATATATCTCTCCCAGGGCTTTGTAAGTTCAAGCTGTATGATGTAGGTAGAGAAAGATGTGGAATTTCTCCCAACTCCGGCTTGAACAATTTAGCATCCTGGCACTTCCCAGAGAGTGTGTACAAGCTAGAGGCCCTGCTATGAGTTCGGGTAGAAAGGAGTGCTGGAGGCAGGCGACAGCACCGTGAGTGTTGGCCTGGCAAATTATTCTTTGGTATGTCACCCAAGGCCTGTGTGGAAGGGAGTGACAAGAGATGACATCTCCCCTTGTGGCTCTGCAGGATGAGTTCCCATCTCAGCATCTGGGTTCCACTTAGGTCAGGGCCAAAGACTGGTAGATTTATGGTACAGAACAAGCAGCTTGGTCCTGAGTGCAGACACCACCTCCTCTACTTGCCAGCTGCTGCACCGCTGGCAGGCTAAAAGACCTTTCTGTACATGTCCCCTCCCCAGTTTCTTATGCAAATGGGGAGAGATTTCAGATGTATCTCATGAGGCCTTTGTGCACCGAGATGGGACCAGTTAGAAGCCGGGCAGGGCTTGGGAAATACGGACTGGCTCCTTCTCATGCATACATGAGAATCTCTGCTATCCTTGTAACCAACCCTCTGGAGACCTGAGGAATGCTATTCTTAGGCTGGGCCATAACAGAACTATGACCAAGAAGCTGGGCTGGCTTGAGGGTGGGTGTGTGACTAACTGGGAATCTTACTGCCACTCAGAGGCCAGCTGCTGTACTGGATTGACCTGAGCCCTAAACTAGACTTCAGAAAGCATTCCTTGCTTTGTTTTTCCCACCTCATCAGTCACAGTCCTGGGTCTTACTCTGTTGGAGGGAGGCAGCAGTCGGTGTCACTGAAGAGCCTGGGAATGTGGCAGGACATGAAATCTGAGCTACTGTTCAAAGGCCCATGCTGAGTTGATTGGTTAGGTGTTACTGTCCTATAGCTCCTAATGATTTCAAAACAACAGATCCCTGGTTTCCAATTGCAACAGAACACATGACTTGCCCTCTTTGCCAGCTTTTATTGGTCATGTTCTTTAACCTTCCTAAGCCTTGGTTTCTTAACCTGTAGAATGGGAGCACTAAATAACTGTCCCAAAGGTAGGCACCAGAGCATAAATGCCAAGACTAGGGCTTTGAAGGCAGTTCTGGTATTGTCTCTGCTCTGTTGTTTACTCCTGGGGGCAAGCCATTTCCTTCTCTGTGTGAATTTATTCACACAAATACCTAGTTCAGAGTCAATTATAGTGTTTATATGAGATAATAAATGCCAACCACTTAGCCCTACGCCTGATATGCATAGGCACATACATTCTGGGTGTCTGAGTGTTAAATTATTTGCCTTTCTTTTTTCCAATTAAAAACAATTACACACAGAAACCACTTAAAAAGAAACACAACACAACTCTGTGAACTCAATTACAAATGTAAGGACTCCCCTCTCTTCCTTTATGACTGACCCTTTGCCATTTGCTATATTTTATTTTAGCAGTAGCATTTTTACTACCTTTTAATTCCTACTAAAAGAGATAATTAACTACAAAAGCAGAGGAGGGGGTGGTGCAGCTCTCTGTACCCAGATCTTCAGTTAAGCCTCAGGCCATGCTCTTGCTGGTCCCTCTGTCTGGGGCTCTGTTTCTTGTCCCTCTGCTCTCACCTCCTAGGGGCTCTGGAAAGGAAGCTTCTGGAGTTTGCCTTGGTGAAGAGTCTGCCCTCCCTCCCTCCAGCCCGCTCCTGAGGAACAAATATTTACCTATTAGTTTATGTCCCAGTCCCATTCTAGAGTCAGATCAGTTTGTCACACACTGATTATTGTGTGTGACAATAATTGCGTGTGATAATTATTGTCACACACAATAATTATCTATAAAATAGGAGGTCATGTGTAGGAGTCAGGTCACATGCACACATGCATGCATACACACGTGCACATGCTGTAATTCTTACTGCCCAACGTCAGGAATCTGTTACCATCCTTATGGTTTGGCATACCTTGCTCATCTCTCATCCCGCTAACTCCTGGTCAACTGCTAATTGGCAGGCCTTTAAATAGGAAAGATTCTAGATACCTAGATGCTCTGTTTGTGTGTGTGTATAGGGGTGAGAATGTGTATGGAAATAATTATGAACTGTTTTAATACTGGAAACCTCCTTGTGTTCTCAATCCTATTTAGTATCTTTATATAGTCTTAATGAAGGCCAAATGAAGTAACTGAAAGTTTGCCTTGCTCTGACATTTTCTTTAGTTTCCAGGGAACGGGGCAGGGCAGGGGGTTACCCTATCCCTAGTCAACACTGAGATTACTGGCTCCTCTGTCCTAACCTACAGGTATCAGAGTCACACCCATCAGCATATACTTCCAGGCTCATCTCAGCAGCACTGGGAACCTTCAGGCAGCTCCTGCCCAGCACTCAGGCTTTTCTTAGACCCCTTTCCCTAGCTTGTCACTGTCACACTGAAGATACCTGTGCCACCAGGTCAGGACATGCTGAGATGGCTTGCCTGGCAGATGGGTGTGAACCTCATGTTTACCTCACTCCGAAGAGTGTGGGGGCAAGGACATGTTCCAGAACAGGCTGCTCACTTGCTCTGTACTCCAACCCAGCCCCTCACCTGCTTGCTATAGGTCTTCCAAGCCCAGAGACAGAATGTAGGCATGGGCAGCCAGCCATACTTCCACAAAGTAATTTCATATTTTTTCAGTCTAAAAACAGTAATAGTCTGGGTTGTATATTTGCTATTCATTCCTCTTTTTACAAAAGCTTGCTTCTCCCACTGCTCCATGACTGATTGCACAGTCCTTCCCTGAAGATACCTTGAGAGTCTCTGCTTTAAACAGTACTTATCCAAACTCTTTTCTAAGACCTACTTCCAAGGTCCTCAGTTTCAGTTTTAGAGCATCACAACATTCTACGATGTACATCCAGGGCTCCTTAAGAGCCCACTAAACCTGTAGGATGGTTTAGACAGCTCCCAAGGCCAATGTGTTTATACTCCAGTCTTACAGCCATCATTTCTCACCTGGACCAATTACTATGGCAAGCTCTTTACTTCTCTTTGCCCCTCTATCCTATTCCAGACATCATTATCCAACTACTCTTAACTTCTCTTCTGGGATGTCCCCTGTGACTAGCAAGCCTAGACTTTGCTTTCTCTTCAGAATTCACACACCATACAAACCATAGCATTGCACCTCTCAGATTTTTCTGTAGACTGCATGAGATGGTAGCTAGCTTTAGGATCGCCTGCCCAAAAGTCTTCTAATGATTCTTATTTTACAGTCCCCAGAAGAATGCTGTAGGAAGGGGTTTCTTGAAGGGGGAAAATATGTCACTTGAATTGGTCTTCAAAGTGCTACGGATGTATAAATAGACTTGGAAAACCCAGGCCTAGACAATATTGGGCAAGGAGTTTCCTCTCACTCGTGAGCCTTGGGCACAGAGGAAGACTTGGGGAAGCTCTACACCTTGTGATTGAACAGGTGCTAAGGGGACTCTGGAGTCTAGATTGGCACAGAGGTGTGGGACAGCATATCAAGGGACCTCAAAAGAGGGTTTCCTTCCTATCTTTCCATTATCCAGGGCAGGGCATGGGTTGTAATCTCCTAAGAACCACAGATGCAGCATAGGGTCATTGTGACATTCTAGAATATGCCTTCCTGCTTCCAGGAGGGTTACACATCTCTGTCCCTATTGATTTGGGCTTCAGTGGCATGATTTGGTTTGACTATAAAGCAACAGTGGATAGATATGAATGGAGAATTTTAACAAACTATGACTATTATGGAAAAACCCTAAGCCCCTAGTATTCTTGGGTAGAATGCAAGTGGAGAACGTCATTCAGCTGCTGAAGAACATTGCTCTCCAGTGCCACTTTTAGATTTGGTCAAGATAGATAATGGAAAAGGAAGGACTTCCCAGAGTTGAAGCCAGAAACCTACAGAGCAATGTGCAGGACTACACCCAGAATTTGGAGTCAGGGCCCCTGCACAAACCCTCCTTCTTCCCAATAGGGAATTCATAACTTTTTATGATAGGGTTGCATCAGTGTCATGAAACACTGATGGACAGCTGTAGGCTTCCTTCCTTCCCTGTCTTGAATGAGACTGTTCATTGGCTACCCTGCTCCTGGACTCTGTGCTTTATTTTGTATCTGTGCATAGAAAATACCAAGTTCATTTTGGATCACAGGTCTCCGAACAGAAGTCCCCATCTTTAGACCTTATGGGCATCGTAACTTTGGGTAGTAATCTGAGGGACTTTTGTAGATACTAAGGAGGATGTAGATATATTTATAGTCACAGAGAAAAGGCCTCTTGTGAGGAAGTGGGGTCTGCAGAGGTTGGATTATTATTATAAACCATGAAACTTTGGGTTTGATTTGTGGCTTGACAAGTGGATATGACAGTGCACAGATCTGTGTAGAAGCTTTGTGAGACAATATGTGTTTCTATTCACTCTTGGTGGTTTCTACATCTTCCCAAAGAACCACTTGCACTGGTTAGGGTACTAACCAGTGAAGGCTCTGGAATGAGGAGATGGAACAGATTCCCAGGCCCTTGTGATCTGGATCACTATTGCAAAGAAACACATCGGCCATAGGTACACAGTAACAGGGAGGGATAAAGATGTCCATGTAAGCCCCTGACAGTTGCTGCACAGCATAGACTAGGGCACACTGGTGAACACACTGGGATAGTCCAGGCAAAGGAGTCACCTAAATTTTGCAATCATGTTAGAGAAATGAACCTTCCAAGGACATCACTGGTAAAGATAACTGTTTTGTTAACTTAGTGCCAATACCAAGCTTGAAAGCAAGGCTACACATTCTGGTCCCAGAAGGGACTGCTGGAATGGGTTGGCAGTGATGTGCTGGGGAGTCAGTGGACTTGGATAGAGCTGGAATTCAAGATTCTAACCATAGTAGAGATGGATTCAGGTCAAGATGGATAAATATTATCATTGACCTGTTAAGGAGGCAGTCTAGGGGTTCTGAATCAGTAGCTCTGTAGTAGATGATACGGCATATTTGTGATTATTTAGTACTGAAATGCTGTGGGTGTCTCTTACTCCATGGAGTGGACTTAGTTGCTTTTAGTTTGTCTTATGGCTGCCCTGCTATGGACTGGAGGAAAGGAAATGGGCTAGAGCATGTCTCTTTCCTGGCCTTGCCTCCCCAAACTCCACGGCTCAAAGCAGATATATAAGGAGTCCCTTTGGGCTTCTTGCAGTGTTCTTGCCTCATATACTGACTTTCAGTTAACCATAAACACAAGTAGATGCTGACTTGTGTCAGGTTGGGCCTTTTAGCATATCCTATCCTTTGATTGCATTGTTTGTCTATGATGTGATTTTCTATTCACTTATCTTTGTGATTGTGATGGTGTGTGTGTGTGTGTGTGTGTGTGTGTGTGTGTGTGTGTGTGTGTTCATGGTGGTGCCCATGCATGAAGAAGTCAGGAGTCAACCTCAAGTATCATTCTTTAGACATTGGCCACTTGGCTTTGTTTTGTTTTCAGATAGTCTCCCATTGGCATAGGGTTTACCAACTTGGTTAGGCTAGCTGGCTAGCGAGTCCCAGGAATCTACCTGTCTCACCTTTCCCAGCACTGTGATTATAAGTAACTGAGTCCCACTGTGTGAAGCCACTTGGTAGGCTTCATATGGGTTCTAGAGGTTGAACTCAGGTCCCCATTCTTTCATGACAAGCAGTTTACTAACTGAGCCATCTCTCCTTGGGACTGTCAGTTTATCTGTGACTGTTGACATTACGTTCAATAAAAATTTCCAGATGAGCATGGATTGTGTCTATTTTGTGATCCTTTAAATCTTCAAAACCTAGACCAATTTCCAGAACACAGTAAGTCTTCACTAAGTATTTCAGAAATGAATGACAAGGACACATAAGGAAAAGCACTCATGCCTCCAGGAATCCCTTGGTCTACTTTCTTTGGCCAAACTTTCTTCACTTTGTGCTCATGGTAGAGTCCCTCACTCATTCTAGTCCTTCTGAATGGAAGATACTGCCATTCTGCTTAACTGGCATTGTTCATTCTGTATGCTGCCTCTCCAGGACCCACACACCTGTGCACAGACCTTAGGTAAGTTTGCAGTGGCCCAGGATGTGCACCCTAATCAGACCAGCCGCTGGCCTTCCATGTGTTGGACAAGGGAACCAAGAGAACCATTCTTTTCTGTACAGATCTGTCAAGCAAGGATGAGTGTTCCAGTTCTCCAATAGTGTGTGCTCTTGTGAGTGTGGGTGCCACCTCATTTGGCCCCCAATAGCTCTTTCCTTCCTTCCTTTCTATTCCATGCTCATTGGAGGACAGGTGGCAAGCAGAGACCCACCTGGTAGTTAGCAAACAGGGCCTTCAGCTCCCCCTTCCCTCACCCTTTGAGCCATCCACCCCCACCTTCATTCACATTTCTCCAACAGAACTTGCTCCATGTTGAAGAGATGCAGTCAGCTCAGAGCAGCCCCGATGAAAGATACTTTTCCCAATGGGGAAATCAGTAATTCAGCCAACCAGGGTACTTTTTCATAGATTTATAGAAATGCTTCTCTCTCATGCCCAATAAACATGAGCATTTTTTCCAGGCAATTTTCTTATCTTGGGAAAAATGTATTATTGGTGTAAGATGGAGCATCTGTTCTTTGAGAATATTTACTTTTATGTCTCTGAATAGCACTTAAAACTGAAGAGTATGGTTTTTCATGCATGCATTTTCAGCCTTTTTGAAAGATGGCTTGTGTGTGTTTTGTCACACCCTAGCCACATAAATCTCATTAGTCTATCAGTTGCACATTGCTTCAAAACTTAGTTTTACACGAAAGGACTCTAGGTGGCCCAAGGACATGAGACTTAATATTTCATCAGACAGTATTCTCAAGTTCGAATCAAATTCTCATATCTCTGGAAAATGTGGCCCAAGTCCCAGTCTACTGGATCCAGGGAGACCCTAGTGTCCATGTGTGCAGTGCTGGGAGATGCAGCTCCTGGGAGATGCTCCTTCTCACTGCAGGGGCAGCACTGAGTCATCAGAAAAGGTTAGGGAGGTGCTTGGTAACCTGGGGCTCAAGCTCCAAGGCCTTCAGACTTTGGCCTAGCCCATGCACTCCTGAGAAAGTAAGTAAAAATGAGAAGACTGTAGAGCAGTATTCACGATTATTTATGCATTGAAAAGAAAATTAGACCCATGCTAGTAGTGCCTGACAACCACCAGCCTACAGGACACCGCCAAATGCATCTGCATATTCCTCTGTGCAGAAGTGTTACACAGCTGTTGAGGTTTGATGATGAGGCAGATATGTATGCCATGAAGTGAGAAAGGAAATACGGTTCACATGGTTGAGTGAAAAGGAGAATACACAAGGATGATAATACATTATTAGGTGATGGGTATATTATTATTATTATTATTATTATTATTATTATTATTATTGTGCTTCTGTGGCACTGACCACATCCATGGGGGGTAGAGCCAGGGGCAGAAGTGACCAATGGAATGAGGTCTGAGGAGGAGCCGGGGAACGCTCTCTTGATGGTGGTATACAGAGAGAAGAGCATCCGGTTCCAACTGCTGTGTTCATCTGTCTATGTTGTGAGTTATTTCTCCCTGAATAAACATCTATTCGGCCAATTTGTTTATCCTGATCCTTATTAAACCTCAATAATTATTATTACAATTATCAATAATATTATTTTATCTTTGTGTAAATGTGTTTATAATTGTGTAATTTTGTGTATATATGAGTGTGTGTGTGTGTGCTGGTGGGTGTGTGTGTGTGTGTGTGTGTGTGTGTGTGTGTGTGTGTGTACTGTGTGTGTGTGTGTGTGTGTGTGTGTGTGTGAATGTGAATGAGGACTCAGGTGTGTCACAGTGCCTGTGGCAGTCAGAGGACAACTATGGGACAGCCTCTGCCTTGTACATCTTCTGAGGTTTTGCTGCTGCTCTGTCCTCCAGGCTATCTTGTCTGTAAGCTCTAAGGAACTTTACCATGTCCACCCTCCATCTCCCTGCAGGAGCATGGGGACTACAGACCTGGCTCTACCTCGTCCTGGTATACATGGGTTTTGAAGATTCAGAATCCATTCCAAATTGCTCAGCACATTTTTTTTATACCTACTGAGACATCTCCCCTGCCCAGATGTGGTGGTTATTACTCCAAAATTTTCTTAATCTTTTAAAAATGATCATAAACTCTATAACTAAAATAGTAGCATTACAAGTTTTGATGGCCCAAATGCCACTTACCCTGAAGTTTCCTTCAGAATGCAGAGTGTGTTAACATTCACCTGAGAAATATTGCTCTCCTAAGCCCAAGTGTCTGCCCTGTCTTTGTCACAAGGCCCAGCTGGCATGTGTGAGTGCCACTAATGCCTCTCACACAGAACGCTTGTGATTTGACATCGTGGGTCTTATACTCAGTTTGGATGCTAGGGGGATGAAGTCCCAAAGCCTTAGAGGTTGAGAAGGAACAACAAACTGTCAGTATTTGCTTCTGGCTTGCAGCCTGGATGAAAAGCTGGTTTGCTCAAGGAGCTGATGGCAGGTGGGGGGATCCTGTCGTCATTATTCAAGTCTCCCAGCCAAGGGACTAGTCAAGTCCCAGTCCTAACCTGGCAGCTGTGCCCCAAGGATTTGGAGTCTCAGGCCAGAGACAGATACTGACATTGGAAGCACAGAGGGCATCAAAGCCATTCTGGCATCTATCCTCCAGCACAGGCTTTGGTACTAAAGCAAGACAAACAAAGCCTGTTTAAGACTACACCTAGTATAAGGTGATTAGGTCGCCTTGGCAACACCCTCCAAAGAGATTAAGGGTTTGTTAAAAGACTAGGTTAGGGCTGGAGGGAGCAAATCAGGACTCACAGAACTCCATCAGTTACCAGGGCAGTGAGTTATTATAAGTTAACTCAGCCTCTATCTCTCTCACACAGGTTCCTCTTACGTGCTCCTATTTTCCCTTCACCTCCCTGCCTGTTGTGACACAGCATAAGGCATTCACCAGATGCCAACCTGATGCTGGCATCCTGCTTTGGTACTTTCCCTACTCTAGAACTGTGTGTAAATATAAACCTTTGTTCTTTATGATTTATCCAGTCTCGGATATTTGAGTATAGCTACACAGTGTTGGCTAAGACAGGCAAGGGGGAGGGGGGAGGGATCCTTCTTGCTGAGGCCTATTTTGCCTTTGAGGGCCGGGAGAATGTGGTCATTATTACCACCTCACAGAATCCTTCTGAAAAGCTCTGGAAGTTCTACTTCATGAACTGTCAGAAGCCCCATTGAAAACTAATAGGCAATGACTTTCCCCAAGATCTTCAACTACATTGTGGATGTCTCTCCCCTTCTGTCATAAAGCAAAGTGTGTTGAGTAGATGGAGACAAACTCCCAGAGTGCACAGCAATTAATCTGCAAGCTCTCCTGCATGTGTCCTCCTTACTCTTTCTACTACTACACCTCCCCAGCACCCCCCCAGGGCACCCAAATAACTTCACTGACCTTTAGAGCTCAATTCTGGTACCATCTCCTGTGAGAAGCCTTTCTAATGCTGGTCACCTCCCCCAGACAGCTGAGCAATGGGACAAACACCCTTGATTGCAACTACGGAAGCCTGAGTGCATTGTTTACTGCCATAGCAGCTCTGTATTATGAAAGTCTGATCATTTGCTTGCCCTCACCTCAACCCTGAAGCTCAGAGTTTCCAGGGTCTCATCATTGGCTGGGTTTAAGCAAGCTCTGGGGACATTTTATTACTAAGCTTTGGGAACTTTTTAATTGATCTAGAACCACAGTTGCCCCTTTGCATGGTAGGGTGGCATCAGAGTCCCTATAGGTCACATCGTCTATCAGTGCAAATCTCTCCTTCTACCAAGAGCCCATATCGTAGATGTGGGGAGCCTAGGGGCTATTCTAGTTACTTCAGAGATACAGACAGTGTAGGAAAAAGAAGAGGGGTGGCCTGCTATTGTGTTATGTTTATCAGAAACCTAAGTCTGGCTGGGGTACAGACAACATGGTACCAAAGCTGACTGGGCTATCTACAAACTTGACATCAGAGAGAAAGAAGGAAGCAAACATCATTTGCTGTATTTTTTTTTTATGTAAGCCATCAATGTATATATTCTCATCTGAGGAAGGCATTGGCAGGAGGCTCATTTCACCCTGAGACATCTAAGGCTGAGATGTTCAAGGTTGCACAGCCAGCAAGCTGTACCGAGAGGCTGGCCAGACTCCCCAGACACATTAGTGGCTCTGTTCATTTTCTGCCTTCATTACCATTACCACCAGTTTTGGCTTAGTCATTCCCGCATGGCAGGCACAGCACAGTTCTTCCTTGTGACAGCCTTTTGGTAAGTGCTACTATTAGCTTCATGTTGGGGGCTCAGAGAGACAGACTTGTCTTATGTTCTGGGATCAAGGTGTGGTAGACCCTGAACTTGAACCCAGGTTTTTCTGATGTAAGAGGCAGCACTCTGACTCTATTCCTGCTAACTTTTCATAGAGTGATATCCATGGACTATAGATATAAGAAAGAATACGTCTGTGGAAACCACAGTCTGCTGACTAAGTGGCTCAGCCAGGTTCATGAACAGGTAAGACAGAGCCCAGGGATTATAATGAGGGATCTGGTTTTAGTCATGGTTCCTCCTCTTAGCATCCCACAAAATATCTTTGCACAAGCCCTTTTCCCTTTGTGGTTCCCAAGAGGTCACCTAAGAAGGTTGAGAGCTATCCATGTATGTAGCCCTGAATGAAGGCATGTCTGAAGGAGGACATACCCACACCCCCTCTGCAAGGCTGCCTCGTGCAATGATTCCATGGGACATGGGATGGTTCTGAGTGTACTCTTCATATCCACAGCTCTGTTGCAGAGCCTCTAGGACAACTGTGCCCTGTGTTTGCTTTGGAAGTGTCTGAGATAACCAGGATGGGGAGCCTAGTGTCCACACACAGATGACACTGGTCTGGATGGTGTGAACTATGAGAAATCTTAACCTTCTTGTTCTCATCTACAAAATGTGTAAGAAACTTTCAGGATGTGATGAAGAACACATGGTCTCTCAGATGCTACTCAGCAAAAGGTGAGGTGATTGCTTGGACAGCAGTAACTATTGTTATAGCCTTTAGTACTATATGTGTGGGTTATGGCCATCCCCCTCCCTCAGGGCTGAGATTATTGGCCCACTTCTTCCAAACTCAGGGGCCAGGTGGAAGATGGCCTGAGCAAGGTGCTTTGATCCAGCAGGTCTTTAAGCACATTAGGACGCCACTGAGTAGGTAAATCAGCATCCCTTACAGAGCCATTTGTTGCACCATAATGATCGGCTATGTCAGAGATGTCAAAACAGGTCGTTATTCACAGTGGAGTGCCTCACCAGGCCTGCAGCCAGAGCAAGCTGCCTCCCTGGCATCTCTCAGCAAATGCAAAGCTCAGGGTCACCCGAAGCAGCCAGCAGTACTTGGGCCTTAGGGATAGCTTTGCTAGTTATTTGGAACAAAATGACCCATTGTGGTTTTAAAAATCAGAGGAAAGGGAACTTGAACAAGCCAGCTATGTGGTTCTGTGCAAGGCCCTCCCTAGGTGCTTTCTGTTTAATCCCTGAGAGTTTACATGTAAGGGAGCCAGGGCCAGATGGGAGTAACCTTCCTCCTTGCCAGCTAAGCAGGGACTGAAAGTTGGGCTCCCCTTCTCTGGGACAGATTTGCTTCCCCACTGTCTCCCTTTGGTTCTAGTCTGCAGCACCAACATGCCGGGCTTGCTGTTCAGTCCACACAATCTTGGTGTATTCAACGAGGTACGTTCATTTGTAGGGCATCACTTATTTCCCCAAGTTTAATAATAGCACTATTTGCACAATGACTCAAATTTCAGGGCAATCTCTTTTGGTTCTGATAATCTTACAAAAGATAGTTTGGTCAAGAATTATGACTCATAATTTATTGTTGAGGAAAGAAAATCTAGGTCAGGGAAATGGCTGAAGGAAGTCCTGTGGCCAGATGGGAGGGAAAGTAATCTTAGAGTTCAGTCTGCATCCCATGCCGAGCTCAGTAACCAATGGCTTGTGCTTGACCCCTACACTCCTCCACCTTTCAGAGCTCTGGGGCTTTGCCATGTGGGGATTAGGGCACATTGCTTGGGAAAGGGAGGAACAGGGATGGAATCAGAGGAAGATCTAGAGAGAATGAAGGTCGGATGGAGATGAGTGGAGAAGGGGCTGTGAGGCGATAGACCCAAAGGGGAGAGTGAAGAGGTTAAGGGAAGCCCTATGGGAGAGAAGAGGCAGAAACTGGAGATGGAGGGTAAAGGAATTGATTCCCTAAAGATGAACCTCAAATAAGCCAGGCACAGCCCTGCTGAACAGAAAGGAAGATAGGGAATTTTCATGCTGCATTCCCTTTGAGGGTAAGGAGATATCTTGTCCCACTATAAGAAGCCATTCAGGGACAGCATCTTTTTATTTGAAGCTTAATATCCAAGTTCCATATTTACTCTGTGTCCTCTGGCCTGTGAGATAACCAGAGGCAACCTTTGGTTTAGGAAGGACAGTGTCTGAGAGATAGGCAGTCTGCAAAAATGGGTTTGAGTCTTAGTGAGCTACTTGACCAGCTTCATGAAGAAAAGGTGAGTTGGGTGGGGCAGAGAGAGGAGCCAGTCCTACTGTGGTGGTCACTTCTTAGGTACTGGTCCATTGGCTTCTAGCTGGCCTCCCACACAAGTCTCACCATCAATCTGTGGAGTAACTGGAAGGCCAATATTCTGCCCAAGGATGCCCGGGTCATGCCCGTTTTCTAAGCTTTCTTAAACAGCCTTTGTAAAGCGGGCAATTTATCCTCCTGGGAATCACCAACCCCTTTCCCCCAGCCTCCTTCTTACTCCCTGAACTCCACCACACTTTTGAATTGATAAATAGGAATTTGAATTCCATCCTTACTAGTTTATAGCTGTGAAGTTGGAGTAAATCCCTTAGTCTCCTTTCAGTTCCTGTTCCTATCTGTAACATGGACAAGAATTGCTTACATCACAGGGTTGTTTCTGTCTTCTGTGTGGCAATGCTTAAACTGATTAATTTATGATCTTTTTCCTTTTAATAATTTGTCCATCTGGTGTCCTGGTCTTTCTAGACTGTACTAGGTAATGCAGTAAACTACTTCTTCCTAAAGTGACAACGAACATTAACAGCTTCATGAAGAGGTCAGGAAGCTTTACCCCCCCCCATACACCCCATGGGCTTGAAAGAGAACATTTAGATTTTGAGGGGCATGTGACATCTGTCATGAGTTCCACTATTTCAGGGCATCTGCTAGGGATTCTGTTAGGTCACATCTAGGTAGGTCTTTGTAGGCCCTGCCTTTGGCACAGAGCACCTCTATAATGAGGGAACTGTTTGGTGGCTAATGAAACATTCACTCTAAGGCCATCTTCCTTCTCGCCAGTTCCAATCTCTCAAATGGTGTGACTAAGGTAGGAGGATTAATAGCAACCAGAAGCTTTTCTGTCACTATCTTTTCAGTGAAAATGTTACATACACACTCTGTGGCCTTAATGGTGCCTTCTGTGTTATCTTCTTATTCAAAATGAAGTCTATGTACCTGCACTCCCTTGGGCTTACCTAGTCTTGTTAACTCTGGGTTGGCATTTTATCCAGGACCCTGGCTGATCTGTGGGGACATTCAAGTTAGAGAAGTGCTCCCTGAAAGATGCCATGCTTCCTTCCCCATGCAAGCCTGGTGGGTGATACAATGGGACATCTGGGGTGATTTGATGTATTTATAGAATCATCCAAACCTAGAAAACACAGGAGCAGTGAGTGTTCAACTACATGGCCTCGTCTCTCTTCTTTTTATATAAACAGGGTGCATCATTGTGAAGCTTTGAAGGAAAGGTGTTGTTTGGGCCCATGGAGAAACTTGCAATTGAGTGAACTTCCAAGTGAGGCATGCCTAACTTCCTGGAGCCCTCTGCTCAGGGCTAAGGGAGTTTCTTGGGGACTGCAGAGCTAACTCTGTAGACTGGGATGCTCAGATCCACTTGTCTGGTTGTCTGGGTCAATTATAGGGAAGAAATAGTGAAAACCCACCATGAAGGTCCATCTCCAGAGCTGTGTTTTGTAGGGAGAATCATCCTACATGAAGGGACAGTGAGTATGGGTTTCAGCAGGCAGGATCAGGTAGAAACGATATAACCCAGTATGTAACTATTATCAGCAGTAACAGCCAGAGACTCAGTGTTTATACATTTGTATCAAGGAGGTGGGTTTATTGTATGCAGCTGAACAAAAGGGCAGGGTCAGCTGATCTCTGTAGGGAGTCTCTTTCCTGGAGCAGTCTCAGGCTGTACATATCAGGGAAGAGGAAGCTGCTGTTGATCTTTCTACATACTTGTCAACATCTGCACACAGCCCAGGAAATAGGGGAAGGCATTGCCATTCCTGTGAGTCAGAGATCCTGGGCTCCTTGACATGGCTGTGCTCTTGTCAACATTACACACTGACTCAGGAGCTCATCTGCTCCCCACAGGTGTGCTCTGAGTCCTTGTAGAAAAAACCAGGTCAGCTGACAAAATTTCACCCAACAGCAAGAGGGAAAGGGCACACTGAGATGACTGCAGTCCAGACACCTTGCAAGAGAGCCATGATGTTAGCCGGCCTCTGCCCAGCGGTAAGCTAGCTATGTGTGCACTTCTTTGCTGGTTTCTGGTAGAGTCCTTCATCCCACCACTGCATGCGCCTCGAAGCACATCACTTCTCAAGCTGTCAGTCACAACAAAGATGCGATTTGTGCTTTGAGGTCCCGTGCTCTCTGTCCAAATGGGAGAAGGAGTGCTAACCTTCCGTAGTGAGCTGCCGCCTTTCACTTGTCAGTGTTACTGCCTCAGAGTCACTTTCCAGAGTGAGAGAGATGAGCATGCTTGGTGGCCAGGGTTCATGTTTTGCATACAAATCCTTCCTTCTCTTGCTGCCAGCTGGATCCCTGACTAGTCTCCCTCCACCCACTGGGGAGGGAAGCTAGCAAGTGAGTCTTTAGCCTATGTGTTAAGTGGTACCTCAGAAGCTGTGAGAAGTACAGTTCTGCCCTCAAGGAGTTCATGTGTTCCCTGAGAAGACAAAACCAATCCACAGCAAAGAGATGGGAGCTGGAAAACCACAGTCTGAAGAGACCACACTTTGGCTAAAGCTGGTGGCTGAGCCAGTATCTTATATGCAGGTGAGTAAGGCCAGGGGCAGGTGAGCAAGGCAAGGGCCATCATGTGGGAGGGAAGGGTTATTGTGACAGAAATCAGGGGCCACTGCTCCGGACCATCATTGCAATCTGAGAGCAGATTTCCTATGGGCTCAGGAGACTCCTGTGAGCTGGTCCCCTTGCTCAGCTGGTCCCTGGGAGGAGCTGGCTGCAGTGAAGGCTTGGGGGGGGGGGTGGAGGGTGCTGATTGGGAGTGCTCCCAGGAGGCAGGGCTCCTGAACATGATGGATTGCTTTCACTGTGCTGCAACTCCTCCTGCCTGCAAGGAAATGGCTTAGAACAGGTACAAGAATTTAAACTGCCAAACTGTGTTGGCTGACTTGAGCTGCTAGTGGGAAGTGAGCCAGGGAGGGGCCTAGGTGCTCCCACAGAACTACAGGGGATCTCACTGGGCACATGTATGTGCTTCCTCCATGGGTCTGGAGGCTTGGGGCTCACTAAGGTTCCTCATTCAAGAACTCAGCCATCTCACCCAATCCATCTCTCCAATCACTATTTTCCTATTCATAGCAGTCTCTGAAAACTACGCTACTCTTCTTTCCCTGAAAGACATCCCCTTCCTGGACTCCTCTCCCATATAGTATTTCTTCAGCCATGCTCCAAGTAAAGGCCAATCTTTCTACCTCTCACCGTGACAGGTGGCTAGCCTAGCCTACAGGCAGCAAAGAAACCTGCAAGACATGGTTCGCTATGGGTTACTACAGGTTGACCTGCAAAGCTGGGAGAATGAACCAGGCAAGAAAAACATATCCAGGACCATCTGAGTGCAGGTCTTCCCTGGAGAAAGATGTTCATCCAGACAAAGGCCTGGATGAACTTCTACCCCTTGCCCAAGAGTAGAAGAGAGAACTGGGTGGAAAGCTGGAGGAGAGACATGCTTATACATCTGGGACCAGGATGTTAGGTGGTCAAGAGAAGTGTTCTCTTGAGCTTCAGGAGTAGGGATATAAATGGCAGAAAGGCACTGTGAGCACTCCTGCACACAACAGATAGCCTAGAGAGCCCAGCTATGACCTGAAAGGCTACTGGGGTGGTAGGTGGGAGACAGACTTAATGGAGTTTGCAGAGGGTGAACTGGAAGGAGAGGCTCTCAATGTACAAAGCACATACACCAGTCATGAACAACGTCTGCCACCACAGGCTGCCGGCTTAGGCAAGGAACCAGGGAGAAACAGTTGACTCTGGCATTACACACGTGTCAATCACTGCCTCACATGATGTAGGGAACCGATTCTTCCCGCTTGGTTTCAGGAAAGGCTTTTTATTTTTATTTTATTTTCTGCTTTAAATTGAAGTCTCACTGTCCATTCTTCAATCCTCTACACCACACTTGACCCTGTGATGATGCTGGAGACAGGACTGGCAGCTGGCTCCACTCTGGTTCCCACACTCACTTACAGACATTGTCAGCAGTATCACACACTACAGGGTTGGTGCCACATACATCCTTCATACAAAAAAATTAAGCATGATGACAAGCTTTTTTCCCCCCTCCATATACTTTAACACTAAATTTGCATAGATTTAACAAGTACACAACTCTATAAATAAATTATGTTTAAATATAGGCATGAACACTTACTCCAAAGTCTGTAGGCGCCTCATTTGTTAAAGACAAAAAGTACTGGGATAAGTTTTTTAGAGACAACATTATGTTTTGCTCTACCCATTAAAAACCCCATTGTGATCATGCCCTGTGCTTACAAAACATCTGTTTTTTTTTTCCCTAGGCTTTCTTTTGAAACTACAAGTTAAAATTAAACACAATGACTTCTTACTCGGGTAGTCATTCATTCATTCATTCATTCATTGGTCATTTCTTAAGCATCTTCCATTAGGGTCAGGCATTTGCTAAGCCTAAGAAATGCAACAATAAATACAAAAATAAAATACTGGGATTAGGGCCTGGCTTGTCTGCTCTCTTGTCTCTTTCCTTCACTCATCACTGGGTTGTCAGGAATGAAGATTGAGTGATAGCATCCTTAACATACACAGAAGAAACAGAGTAGTCTCCCCCAAACCTGAGACACAAGACAACACTGGCCCTCCTTGGCCATCACACCCACTGATGTCACTTAGAGCTCTGTTATTATTCTAAAGACTGCTTGGTTCCCTGCAAGAGCCATCTATGCAGTTATTCTTGTCTTCCTTCCTAACCCTCAGTCAGTCACCTAGGGGTGGCTGGAGAATGCTGGGCCTTTGCTTCCAGAAAGATCTAAACCAGCACAAATGAAGCTCCCCGGTCCTTTTCTTCCACCCCTGTGGGATATGCACATCTAAGCACAAGGACCGGACAGACATCCCCTAGGTGCTGAGCAGTGACGCAGAGCTTGAAGTTCATCAGCCAGGCTCAGCACACTTGGTCGCAGACCCTGGCAATCTCTCCCAAGCTTTGAAAAGTAATGGGGATTGAGTAAGGGAGAACTGTAGTTGGAGTCCAGTCGCCTCTGACACCCTCAACTATGAAATAGGGATTATACATCCTAGAAGAGTTATGAGAATTCAAGAACTACCACTTCTTGCCAGAAAACCAACTATACTTTCAAACTTCCTTTAGATATGTGCTTCGAGATTTGTGAGCACACCCAGCACCCTCTGTGCCCCACGTCAAGTTGCTGTCTCATAGCAGGACTGGCCAAGCCAGGCTCACCTTGCCAGCCAGGCTTGCACACCGGCTTCACATCCACTTGTACCAGGGTGTCCTGAGCAGCAGGCTTCTGTCCACAGTCATAAGCAGTTACCAGGATCTCATACTGATGTTGCTTGTCAAAGCTCAGCTTTTCTGTGTTCCTGATATTGCCTGAAAAGCAGGGATATGCACAGTCATTTCCGGTCAAATGAAGCAGGCTGCACTTATTCCAAACCCCTTCCCCATCCCATCAACTTTTGGGGCAGGGGGATGAAATGGTCCTGTTACCCATCCCCATCATTTTGTGAGAAATAAAGGGCAAGAAATAGTGTGGGCTGCCATGCAGTCTCTTTGTGCTTTGGTGGTAGGTTCCAGGAGACCTCCAGCTGGAGCCATCTTTCTGCGAAATGGGGCTGCTAGAGACTTCCAAGCAGCATCTAGAATCCAACTGGCCTGTACTTACAAGTAATGAGTTGCCAGAAAATGACCCCTGAAAGTACACAGGTGTCTCTGGTGCTGGGTGCAGAGTGCTTATCTACCATAAAGTTTCTGGGAAAGAGAGGGAATCCAGACAACGTCCTGGCACATAATTTTTAGCATCTGGGCTTGTCGCCAGGAATATTCACTGCCTCTTCTCACATTATTTTGCCACCAAATAGGAAGTAAAATCAATAAGAAAATCTGTGACCTCCCTTCTGAAAGCCGCATAGAATAACAGATTTCTCGCCCTGAGGAAGGAGATATTTTTCTTCTCCAAGAGAGAACAAACAATATATTCACAGCCATTTGTGTGTGTTTGCTTCAAAGGAATTTAATATTATGATCAGAAATAAATATTTGGTCATTAATGAGCAAAATTTTGGCTTTTTTCTTGTTTTTTGTTGTTGTTTTGTTTTTGATGGAATACTATTCTTGCTCCAAAGGGAAAAAATTAAAGACTCCAAACTTAATAGTTTTAAGTGTTTAGTGCTAAGACATTAACATTTTCAACTTCTAGGAACCATTTCCTTCCTATTGTCTCTCTCCTTTTGATGTTAGTGATGACAGCAAATCTGAACTCAGATATCATCTCTTACCCAAACTGAAAATTTGAAAACAGAAACAAAACAGATCAATAAACACAGAACGGTGGATTCTGATATCTAGTCTGAATTTCTCTAACACTAAAATAAATTTATGTAAAATAGCTTTCTTCATTTCAACAGTTAATTACTATTTATCCGAATTGGAGGAATCTACAACAACAACAACAACAAAAATCTTAGAAAATTCAAAAATCAATCTTTGCTCTAAAGCCTCAAGAAGCTGATTCAGCAAGCACATCCACCAGCATAGCCTGGTGGTAAAGTGGAGGCTGGCCAGTGGCAGAGAGGTGACAAAGGCACCCAAGACACAGAAACACCTTAGCTTGTGTGCTCTCAGCCATTTCTAGAAACACATCTGTATCTATTGATGTGGGACCGTATTTTCTCAGTAAAAATTGGCCTGCTATGCTTCTGTATTCCTGCCTTATGGGTAGAATTTCTTGTACTTTTCTCCAGATCTTAGTTTTACTCGGAAGGCCTGCACAGGTCTGGAATGGCCCCTGGAATTGGTAGCATGACATCATTTCTCTATCAGCTAGCTGCAACCTCTTGAGTCGAATGACTCTTTCCCAGGGCTCACCTAAGACTATTGGGAAAATATAGACATTTACATCACAGTTCTTAACAGTAGCAAAATTACAGCTATGAAGTAGCAACAAAAACAATTTTATGGTTGGGGAGAAGGTCACCACAACATGAAGAACTGTATTAGGAAGGTTGAGAACCTCTGTCCTGTAGACTCTGCAAACTGATCTATGGCTGTCCTTCACAGGAAGGGTCTCTGCCAAGTAGGAACACCAAATATTTCTGTAGCCATCAGATTGAATTCTGCACAGTCTTAACTCTCTTTCTTCAGAGTGAAATGACTCCAGAAAGGTGGGGGCCACTAAAAAGAGGTGGGCTCAGGGGTGACAATCCATGTAGCATTAAGCAGAGAAAGCACTATTGATTGTAGCAGAAAAATAAACACACAAATGGAATCTTTGGCTCAATTTGTTGTGGCTCTACTTCCGGAACAAGTCTTAATGAAACTGTCTGGGAGACTAATTTACTTTCCCCACTACCACAAATTCCATGCATGTGCAAATGAATTTCAAAGCAAAGAACATGAAACATTAGGTCACAAATGAGAGTATAATAATGCGGTCCGTTGTTGCATGGAAGAAAGTTTCTTGGGGAGAAGACACATATTTGACATGCTTTGAAAGCCCAGAAAAGCCCACCATAGTTGTGTCTGTTACAAATGTATCTTTTATTCTGCTTGGAGTCAGCTTCTACATCTTGGCTGCTTGCCAAAGGTGGACCATAGTAAACTCAGGGGAGCTGTGGTCCTAGGCATGTTTACCAAAGTCTAAATAAACTTGGAAGCTAACCTTTAATGGCCAATCAGAACTTACCTTGCATATTAATTAAGTTTTTAATTCTTTTAAAAAAAAATCAAATGTCAGAGAGGAGGGTGAAATGAGCACACTGAAATCCACACTCTTGCAGGTGGAATTTAAGTTGTGGCTATCTTTCTGGAAATGTGTTTGGTGATCTATGGCACACTGTGTGAGCATGCATGTGTGTCTGTGTGCGTGTGTGTGAAATTTCTCAGACATTTGAAAATGTAATTCCTCATCTAAAACCTGTTTCTAGAAAAATAATAAAGGATAACGAACTGCAGATACATGTGTTCTTCACACATCCACACCTAAAACTAGTCAGTAGTTAAGAGACAAGTACATCTATGGAATTCTGACCAGGTAGTAATTACAGTGGGCTTTTAAGGATGGGTAATATACAGATAATTTTAAGTGAAAGGGGTGTGGAAGCAAATGTGACCTTACTTTAATTTTAAAATTTCAAAAAAATATGGTAGACTGTTAAATCTTGTGTGTGTGTGTGTGTGTGTGTATCGTTTTTTTTTTTTCCTTCATTAATCTGATACAAATACTTTAGAGTTCTGCGTCTTGGCTACTCCAAATATGCTGCAATAAATCATAGGAGTGAACTATCCCTGCAAGAAGGCAGTTTTATTGCCAAGGACTTGGAGTGTTAGATTATATAATAATTCTATTTTTAATTTTTGCTTTCTATAATGAATGATCATACAAATTTATTTTCCAGTCAATAGTATAGAAGAGCTTTCTTTTTTTCAACCACCTTATAACATTTGTGAAATGAATCTCTTAGCTTTTTGATGAAGGCATCATAATAGTTGAAGGGTGACATCTCATTGAGATTTTAATTTGTTTTTCGTTTATGGTTGATGACACTAAATACCTTTTCTCATACCTTCTGGCTGTTTAGATGTTTTCTTTGGAAGGAAGTCTATGCAGGTGCTTGGCACTTACTTTCCTAATGAGTTTTATGAATTTTGTATATGTTTTGCATAACTTATTATTGCACATATGGTTTATGAAAATTCTCTTTATCCTGTAGGCTGCTGTTTTGCTTTGTTGATTGCTTTATTTACTGCAAAAATATTTTTAGTTAACTGTTTTTTCTTGTTATGTCACCTATTCACTTAGTTTGCTGAGTTTTACCATGGAAAAATATTGAATTTTGCTAAATATGTTTTCTGCATCTATTCAGATGGTTGTATGATTTTTTTTTTGTCCTGTATTTGGTAAATATGGCATATTGCATCATTTCATTTGTATGTGGTGAAATTTCCTTATATCCCAAAGATAAATTCTACTTGATCATGGTGTATGACCTTTTTAATATGTTATTGAATTTAGTGTGTGTGATAGTTTAAATGTGAAATGTGTCCCACAGGCTTGTGTATTTAATCACTTAGACCTTAACTGATGATACTATTGGAGAGGTTGCAGAATCTTTAGGAGGTGAGGCCTCACTGGAAGAAGTGGGTCATTTGAGTGAGACTTAGGCTTTATAACCCAACTCCATTTCCTGCTAACCTTCTGTTTCCTGGGTGGGGATACAGTGTGGACAACCAGCCTCCTGTTCCTGCCACTATATCTTGTATTCCTGCAACCCTTCCTTACCAGTATGGACTATAGCCCTGTGGTGGTTTGAATAAGAATTGTCCACATAGGCTCATAGATCTGAATGCCTGGTCATTAGGGAGTGGCGCTATTTGATAAGGATTAGAAGGTGTGGCCTTGCTGGAGGAAGTTTCTTCCTGGGGATGGGCTTTGGGGTTTAAATGCTCAAGGCAAGTCCAGTGTCTCTCTCTTCCTGCTGCCTGTGGATCCAGATGTAGGACTCTCAGCTACTCCTCCAGTACCATGTCTGCCTGTATATCCATCGTTCCCATCATGACGACAATGGACTGAACCTCTGAAACTGTAAGCCAGCCTCAATTAAACCCTTTCTTTTATAAGAGTTGCCAAGACCATGGTCTCTCTTCACAGCAATAGATCATTGACGAAGGCAATCCCCAGGAAGTATAAGTGAAAATAAAATTTTCTTCCCTTAAGTTGCTTTTATCAAGGTATCTTAACACAGTAACGAGAACGTAACTAAGATACAGTTTAGTATTGGGAAGTGGGACTTACTATGATGAACTTGGCCATGTGGTTCTTTGGCAGTTGGGACTGGTTTGAGGGAGGGATTTGGAACACTTTGGAATTCTGGATTATAAAATACTTTGAATACTGTAAAATGATCCTAATCGGCCACTCTTTGTGTGTGTGTGTGTGTGTGTGTGTGTGTGTGTGTGTGTGTGTGTGTGAGTGTGTGTGTTGGGGGTTAAAATACAGTGCTGGAAGAAACCTAGATAGTAGCGGCCTGGTTCATAAAGTTTTAGAGAGGGGAACAAGAACTCTGTTAGGAGCTGAGTTAGGGTCAGTTTGTATACTTTGTTCAAGAATCTGGCTTCTTTCTGCTGCTTCATGAGAACTTGTGTGAAGTTCAACTTAAAGATAATCTGTTTGGCAGAGGAAAAGTGTTGGAGCAAGCTTAGAGTTCCAGACTAGAAGAGTCCCAACAAGGCAGCTATAGCTGCTAAGGAGGCTAAAGAGCTGGTTGCAGCTCTTTAATGGATTCTGCTTGGACTGTGAGTCAGAATTAATCCTTTCTCCTGAAGTCAGTCTCATCAGGTCTCATGCTACTATTTTGTCGAGGATTACTTTTGCGTCTAAGCTCCTTGTGGATATTAGTCCGTACTCAAGTTCTAGACTTAGTGTGGATAGAAGACCACATTTTTAAATTACTGATTTAACCTCCTTACACGTTTTACCTACCTAGTCTTGTTAGAATATATGCTCCTAAGGACGTATTCATTTCTTCTCGGTTCTTCAGTTGGTTGGCAAATAATCATTTTTTTCCCATGGTATCAATTTTCTCATTTCCTTTTTCATCTCTCTGGTATAGCTAAAGGTTTGTCAGTTTTATCTTTGCACAATGCCCTTCACTGATTTATTCTCTCCTCTTTCTCTGTCTAGTTTATTCATTTATTTTGATCATGGTTAGTCCAGCCTTCTGTTAATTTTGGACTTCTTTGTTCTTTTTGTATTTCCATGGGGTATAATATTAGGTTATTTAAATTTTGGGTCTTTAAAAAACCCTACTCTTACCACCATAAATTGTTTTCTTAGAACTGCTTTTCAACGGCTTAAGTTTGGGTAGGTTACATTTCCACTACCACCTATCTCCAGGTACTCTTCATTTTCCCTTCTGGTAACTTCCTCCACCCACTGGTTGGTCATGCGAGTGTTACATAATTTTCATCGATTTGTGAATGTTCCATCTTTTCTTTCCTTCCATTAGTATTCTCTAGTTTCATATAGCTGTGATTAGAAAATATGGTTGGTGTGAATTTATTCTTAAATTTAAGGCTGGTTTGGGGCTCCAATATTATTTATCCTAAATACACCTCCTGTGTGCTTTGCATTTTCCTGCTTTGAGAAAATATTTTGTGTACATTGGGCTTTAAAATATAATTTAAGTGCAATGATTTCCTATTGGTTTTCTGTCTACTTCTAAAAGTGAGTATTAAAGACTCCCACTATTATATAATTGTTTATTTTTTTCATTCAGCTCTTTGAGTATTTGCTTTGTTTATTTAGATGCTTCAATGCTGTATGCATGTGGTTTTACAATTGTTTTAGCTACTTGATAAATTGATCCTTATCATTAGATATTGACCCTCTTTGTCTCTTGAGAGAGTCTTTCACTTAAAGCCTATTTTTTTAATCATTTAATCACTCTGTGAATTTTGATTGGTGGATTTAGTCCATTTACATTTAAAGTAATTATTGGTATATCAGGACTTACTATTGGTATTTTAAATTATTTTCCAGTTTCTTTCTAGTTCTTGATCCTATGCACCTTGACCTTTACTTTCTTTGTTACTCAACACTCTTCTAAAGCAGTATGTTTTCATTGGTTTCCCTTTTGTGTACCTGTAAGGATTTGCTTTGTGGTTACTATGAGGCTTACATGAAATATCTTATAGCTATACTGGTCTTTTTTAAAAATGACAACAATTTAACTTCAGTAAAAGCTTAGAACCACCTCTCTTCAAGTGTGTTTTAGAAGTCATAATTTATCTGTTTTTGCATTTGTTGATATATTATCTTGGCTGTACTCATTCTTAATACTTTTGACTTTAAGATATATTTGTAGGAAAGGATTTTGGGAGCACATTCCCCATGGAGGGATACTCCCTTAACCTAGAGGTAGGAGGGAGGGTCTAGTCCCTACTCCGAAAGACTTGACAGATTTTGTTGACCCTGGAAGGGACCACCCTCCCTGTGGAGTAGGGGGGGTGGGATGGGGGTGTGGTCTGTGGGCATGGGAGGGAGGGAGAGAGGGAGAGGAAACTGGGATCGATATATAGAATAAAAAAATAATTAAATAAAACATTAAAAAAGATATATTTGTAGGTTATTTACTTACCACCATGGTAGTATCAGAATATTGTGAATTTGATATGTACTTACTGGTACCAATGACTTTCGTATGTTTTGACATTATTAAACAACATAGTTTTGCTACAGGTGAAAGAGGATGAGTAGGTACAGAAGGCATTGGACTCTTACACCCTGCTGGGTCTCTTCCTCCTCTCCCCCCAATAAGCAAAGAGCCTGGCAAGGTGAAGAGGCAGGAACATCTACTTTAGCTGTGGGGTGAAAACTATGGAGAACCTTGTGGTCAAGGAAGGCACCTGAGATTCAGCAGCACTTTCCATGACAGACTCATATGCAAAGAACTTCAAGAAGGGCCCACTGGGAAGCCCCTGAGAATGGGAGATCCCTAGGTCCTGTCTTCATTACTTAGATAACTGCTTTTGTAAACGTCTCTGCTGGGAGCCCACACTCCCCTAGGAGTGCCAATTCTCTTCACCATCTTAACACTGTAAACCAAAGTTGGAGGCCGAAGCCTGGCAAAAGCCCATTACTCACTTTTAATGAGACAGCCAGGGAAATAAATTGGCATATGTTAGCAAAATGGCTCATCAAGGTGAGTAATTATCTTCATGACTGGGGCAGTTTACCCTCAAATGAAAGAATTTGCATCTCATCTTTTTTCTTGTTCTTGAGAACAAGGACCAGGAGGCCAGGTGGAACCTGACCAATCATCACAGATGTCTCCATTCTTGCTGTTTACCACGTGCTTGCCATGCCCCAAATTCAAAATTTGTGGGGACAGAATGAATAACTAATGACAGGGAAATAGAAATAGAAACCTAGAGCTTAAAGGAGAAAACACAACATTTCTTTTGTATTGTACAGTGTGTGTGTGTGTGTGTGTGTGTGTGTGTGTGTGTGTGTGTGTGCGTGCGTGCATGTAATAGGTATAAGCCAGCTTTCACAGGGCTTAGCTTGTTGGAGAAGCTGTGAAGGAGTGGTTCAGAAAGTTTCTACAGATAGAACTTATCTTCCCTCCAGCATTGCCATCTTGAATTTTATTCTAGGTCCATTTGGAGTCCATTATTAAACCTAACACTTGGTTATGGAATGCTTCAGGTCTTGCAACTTTTGCATCCTTCTGTGCTACTTAAATGTCACCTGAAACCAAGTGGGGATAATATATAGATATCCACACAGCTCACATGACAAAAGAGCAAGACACTCTGCAAGGTACTTGATTTCATTACAATCAAGTTAGAGCCCAAGTGGACTGAGTTGATTGGACCTCTGGCTGTGTGTACACTATAATAAGATTCATATTAATGGTGATGGGAAATATCCAAATGGCTTTATGGGACCATTTTCAGTTCAATTCATACTGGGAGGAAGGCTCTGCTACAGTTGAAATTCTCAAGGAGTGGGGGGATGGCAAGAGTTTTAGAGATTCCTTAACAAGGTTACGGTTAGAAGGTGGTTTAAAATTCCCAATTGACTTAGTATCTCTTCACTTGGAAGCAGAAAGCAGGTTGTTGTGTTGGTGATTGGTGGTGCTGGCTCATGTTATAACTGATAATACCGAGAGGAAGCCCGATATGGTGAAAAGTGATGATGAGGCTCACATCTGGATAACAATTAAATAATTACTCCAGGAAACCATCTTTGTTTTAAATACAAATGTGTGAGACTATGAGTTCTCCAGACCACAATCATTGAGGTCCCTTGGACTTCCTGGAAGTAGTTTACACATAGCAAGGTTCTAATCATAAATGAACCATCACCCTAAGTGCATAGCTGGGTCATGATGCCTAGATGAAAGGCTTCAAGGAAGGATCACTGTGAATTACATTTGGGGCCCTCTGGGCCTGGAGAGCAGGGACAGTGAATTTTCTTTTCTGACTGTACTGGGATATTCTCAGGACACTCACCATTTCTGTCAATGGCAAAAGGCACATCTGTTGTGACAATTTCATAGTTGCAAATCTGGCTGTACTGGGGGGAGCAGTCCTCATCAATGGCTTCGACCTGCAGGATGCTATCATAGATCTTGCCCTCTGTGACGATGGCCTTGTAGGCTGGCTCTTTGAAGGTGGGAGCAAACTCATTGACATCCTTCACCTGGATGTGGACCACAGCCCTGGAGAACAAATCAGAAAGAAGAAATGATGTTAAAGAAGAGATCACACCATATGTTGTGGGGCATTGATCTCAGGGCGGCTGTTGCATGAGCACCTCTTTCTTTCCTCCCTTGGGGAACCAACCGTTCCACAGCCTTGGAGCTGAGCAAGTATGCCCTAGAAAATCCTCCCCATTCTTCACCATTCCCTATTGCCTGCTTCAGCCTACATATTCCCTCCCCCATCTTCTCCATTTCCCCCATTCCCTTCATCCAGTCACTCATTTCTCTACTCAGTAACAAGTCAACCAGCTCTTACATTGTGATATGCTCTGAGCCAAACCCCATACGGCGAGAGCAGATTCATGGTAAGACATATGTGACAAAGAGAAGCAAAGAGCTTTGCAGAAAGGAAGAGAGAAGTTTAGACTGGATATGAGCCGGGGGAGGAGGGAAGGGTGGGCTTAGGGAATGCTTCTTGGAGGAAGCTTTGCTTTCACTTGGTCCTGGATGTGGTCCAGGAGTCTCTTCCAGAGAAAAAATGAGGGTGCAGTATTCCCAGGGTAGATATCAGCTGTGCAAATGCTCTGGGGGCACTCACCATCACCTTGGCCGCATCTGGGTCTTTTTCTAATGTGACCAGTTAAAACATGAGCCCCGCCACCACCACTAATCACTACCACACAACCAACTCCCTGCTCCTAGGCAAAGCATTGTTAATGGAATTGGGAGCTTTCAACCATCTTCCAGCCATACCTCTGGTATGGCTCATAGATGGATGTATTAAAAACAAACAGTTTATAAATAGAATAAATGGAGGTGGGTGGCCCAAGGCAGAAGGGACAAACAGGGCTCTCACTTGTGTGACTTCTTCCAGGCTGCCTCCCGGGGCCCCACACCACAGTCATAGGCCTGGATGATGAAGGTGTACTCCTTCTGTAGCTCACAGTCGATGGGACTCTTTGCACGGAGCCGGCCCTCTCCAGATGTCTTATTGAGCACCACGGCCTCGAAGGGCAGCTCCTGCCCATGGATCTTGAATGCACAGATTTCCCCTGCAGAAGAAGAGAGTATATATAGTGAGAATCTCTAGGGTTAAGACAGTACCTCTACTGAGCCAGATCCACAAGCCCAAAACTTCTACATAATTTCCTCCACACGCTCAGAATCCTCTAGACTCGCCTCTACAGATCAGCCCTGCACGCTCATTTCATAGAGAACAAAATGGAAGGGTTTCATACATGGGGATGTCACCCAGCAGGCGCTTGTGTAGTCTTTGTATGGGGAGAGATGTTTCCCAGTTTCTTAGTCTTCCTGGCTGACTTTCCCTTGACCAGCCTTGGATCAGGGACTTGCTAACAGTTAAAAAACAAAGGACACTTGATGGAAAGAACTGGAGGCCAAAGATTTATCCAGTCTATTGTCTTATGGCATCATCTTCAATGCTTGAACATAGGTTTCAGTGACTAGAAGTTGGTTAGAAGCAGGGTCCCAGGTCCTGCCAGATCTATGCCAGAGCTTCATTCATCTTAAATATGAGCATTGCTTTTCTGTGTCCTTCACTCTGATTTACACACAGCATATTGCTGCAGCCGAATCCCCCTCCCCCGCCAGCCTCCATTAAGCCTCTCTACCCCTCCTCACAGTGGGAGTAAGCAATTTTGTCTTTTGAAACAGTGGGAGTGAGTCTCTATGAGTTCAAGATTCCCCATGGAGCTTGAACAGCTAACTTCTTAAAGAGCAGAACATGTTGTGAAATTAATGCAGTTTGAACCTTCAGCTGGGTTAATGTTCATTATAACTGTTTTTCTGCATCAAAATTATAAGGCCACAAGAATCTTCTTTTTTTCCTTAATTTGTGAATATTTATTTCTTGAACTCTGACTATAGAGCAGGTCCTGGAGTAAACGTTTTGAGATGTGCTGAAAATTCGAGATGTGTCCTCTATGGTATCAAGAGCACGTGTAGACTTCAGGAAAATGGTGTCCAGATGTCCCGAGGACACTTGCAGCACAGAGGGGAATGCTAACACTCTGAGATGGGCAGGAAAGCCCACCTGTAGGCTACTGAAGTATAGAGCCAATTTATCTGGATTCAAATTCCAAGTGTGCTATGTATATGAATGATAAGATGGTTCTGGGGATGAAGTCAGGGAGAAGGACATCTACTCTGAGATATCTCACCCTTGGTCTGACATTGCTTCGGGTGTATGCCTGTTCCAGGGAAAGGCATGTGAATTGCCTGGTGTACCTATGAGAATTTGCTGTCATGGTGACAGAGGCACTGGCTTGTCTCAGTCTAGTGCAGACCCTGTCTAGCTGTTGATAGGAGCTGACAATTCGAGGCAAAGGAATAATGTGATTGATTGCATGCCTGCTTTGGTCAATGATCTTTGTATCTAGGCAATCTTATTTGACCTTCATAACAAACCTACAAGGCAGCTGTTCTATACAAGCTTATACAAATCATTATTGTCCTCTTGTTGTTGAGACTGGGTCCTACTATTTAATCCATGATGGTCTGGAACTTACAAGCCTCCTACCTTAGCTTCCTAAATGCTGAGATCATAGGTCTTCATGACTAATCTTATATAAATTATCAAAAAAGGGGAGGGGGAGGGAGGAAAGGAGGAGGAGGGAGAAGAGGAAGAGGATGATAATGAGGTTATTTTTTCAATGGCACCAAGGTAAATTTGGGCGTTAAACCCAGGTATGGCTGACTTGTAAATCCACATGTGTTCTACTATACCCTCTATCTCCTAAGAACACAAAGATGTCTAAAGGGCCCCAGGGAATGGCTGTGGGAATGATTCATATTCTAATTCAAGTATGGCTGAGTGAGTCCCTCATTTTCCATAGAAACAGCATGCCCGGTCACTTTCTAACAATGTTTTCTAAGATGTGCAATCAATACCAATCTTACCCGTGGGCTTCTGCTTTTCTTATTATTTCTTTGATCTTCAATTTCATTATGAACATTCCACTTTCACTACCTCTTTTCCTTGCTGTTTCTCAAATATAGATATACAATAATGGATAAAATGGGTTGTGGAGTAGGTTCTAATAGGAACAAAGGTGCCCATTAACTGTTGCTACCCAAGATCCACTGGGCATCTCAGCACTGCCCATTCTGCCAAGGGCAACTCTGTAGCCTTTAGGGCAAAAGATCAGGTTTTATCCGATTCTTGAGTCTAATGTCTACTCTGAATTAACTAGTGTGTCCTGAGATTCTGTCTCAAGATCAGTACCTCTCTGTGACAACGTTACCAGTGTCCTCAAACTGGTTGCGGGGCATTTTCTGGAGTGCCCAACCACCATCATGATTATAAGACTAATCAGACCATTTCATTCTGAAGAGCCAAGTTAGACCTAAAATAGATGAGGGTAATTTTCTGCTGGAAACATCTGATCACAACCAAAGTAGTTTACAAGACTCAGCAATCCTTAAGAAGGAAAAGGGGAGGAGGGAGGGAAAAGGACATAGAGGAGACTCGGGGGGAGACAGGAGAAGTAAACTTTTGGGCCCATCTAGTTTAGTTCAATGTAATTCAGTGGAACTAGCATTTTGGAGGACTAACCATTATGGTTTGGATATGAGGTGACCCTCCACGCAGTGGTCAGAGGTGTGGCCCTGGGAGGTGGGTGAATCATGAAGGTGCTAACCGGGTGGATGGATGGATTAATGGTCATTGCTAAGTTCATAACTGAATGGGCCGTTAAAAGTCAGAATATAGCTACACAAAGTAAGTCAGTGGGAGCATACTCGCGAAGGGTAGAGCTTGTCCCTGCCTCCCCCTTTTCCTCTTGTTCTCCCTCCTGGCTGCCTTAAGGTGAGCAGTTTGTTCTACTAAGTGTCCCCAACCATGATTCTCAGGCTCACCTCAGGCCTAAAGCAATAGAACCAAGGGTCCACACAGTCTCACCTGAGGCCCAGGGCAATAGGGCCGAGGGTTCATGCATTGAGGTCTCTGACACAATAAACCATAACAAAACATTTCTTTTCAGGTCTTTTGTTAAAGTGACAGAAAGCTGATCAAATAAACCCTCCACATTGCACTACACTAGAACCACACGCATGGATGAGTAGGGTACCTTCAAACATAAGGATCAGGGATTATCAAGCAGCCCTTGGATTGGAGAAAGGACTGGCTATAAGCAGAACCAGCTCAGGGACCACTTAGTGTTCACCCACTCAGCCTGAAACAGAATTAGGTCCCATTTGAACCTAACTTGGAGCTCATGTCATACTAATTATCAAGTCTTTTTACTGAGAACATATGTTCTAGTTGCACAAACATTTTCTTGATAGATAATTCATCCACTCACACAGTAAATATCTATCAGGAACTAAGTACCAGGCATCATTGTAAAAGTGATGAATGCAACCAGCCCCAGCTGTGGTCCACACACTACTACTTTCAGGAAAATAAGCAGTACACAGCCGCATCCCTAGATGAGGAACAGGGAGTAAGTATCACATGCACACTAAAGAAGAGATGCAGAGTTCGTATCTGGTGGGACATACAGGGCATGCTTGCCTAAGCATGTGAAGACCACGCAGAGACTTCTAGAGGAGAAAGAGGAGACACAAGGCTACTGGAACAACATCTTGTTTCAGGCAGAAGGGACAATATGCCTTGGGGACCTTCAATAGGAAGGGGCAGGGTGGCAGGAATAGGAACTACAGTAGGACCAGCTTCTTGAGTGTGTGATGTGAGAACACACAGGGCTCTGTGGTCAGAAAGGCACTGGGCTCCAGGGTTAAGAGAGTGTGCTCTGCTGCCATAAGGACCCGAGTTTGAATCCCCAGCACCCATGTAAAAAGACAGGCATGACTATTCATACCTGTTATATAGCACTGAGGAAGGGAGACAGATTCTGAGAGCCTCCATATGCTCACACACAGGCACATGGGGTACACATACAGACATCATGCACACAAACTATCACTACTTAATAGAAGAAAGATTTTTCATTTTTCTGTGGTTAGAACTATGTCAACTAGAAAAATTGACATACCACAAACTAGAAAAAAGAAGTCAAGAGAAAGATCCAGGGTGGAGATTTGCAACAAAGATGTTTACACCAGCTCTCAGCATCAATATCTGATACACTGGGTCACCCTGGTCTAGAGTTTGTTACTAATAAAGGTTTTCTGTGGGAGGATGAAGCACTTAAAAGAAAAACAAATCAGAATGAACGGTCTCTGGATAAAAACATCACTATCAAAATCTTGCTTTCCAACATGCTTGGTGTGTGTGTGTGTGTGTGTGAGAGTGTGTACTGGTGTGTCAGAAACAGTATGTCACAAATAGGTTAGCTGAGGTCACTAAGCCTTTGGGTGTCATCCCTTACGCACTGTGACTGGAGCTAGATGAATTGGGATTCATCACAAATGCCCTCTAGGGCCTGACCAGAAGAAACAGTCATAGGTCCAGGGTGGAATGTGCTGACTCCCACCCTCCCAGCTTCTGTTCATAGTGCACAATTGCCTTCTCTCCCGCAGTAAGGCATTCCCCAGACTCAGCAGAAATTGGTATTGGTGTCTCTCCCGCTCTGTCAGAAGTTTCTGAGGAAAGTGTCTTTAAATTGAATTTCTTTATCTTTTAAGATTTATTTTGTGTGTATGACTCTTTTGCCTGCATACATGTACTCACAGAACTCATAAGAAGCCACCTGATCCCTGAAACAGGAATTACAGATGATGGTGAGCCGTCATGTAAGCACGGGGATTGAACTTGGTCCTCTGCAAGAACAAGTGCTCTAAACTGCTGAGTCATCTCTCCAGCCCTCTCAATTGGTTTTCGAAGAATATTTTGAAAGCACAACTCTTACACTTGATCAGTTGTGCTGACACCATCTTTCAGATGAGAAAACTGAGCTTGGGAGGGGTCAAAGGGCTCCTCAAAGGTCATTTTCACTATAAGAAATGAAAAGTACATGTGTGCATTTAGTCCCAGCATCCATCAGTTCATGCATGACACTTGTCACCCAGTCATTGGGTTGCTTCAGCACAGAGCTTAGTGTGTAGAGATCCCCCAAGGCTGTTTTCAGGACACCACAAGGGCATGGGAACATCCTATGGACACTAAGATGGTTTCTGACGTTTCACTATGCTGAGCGTTGTGGTGTTGGTGTAAAAGCAATGGCAAATAAAGATGTGGGAGGCTGAGTATTGCCTGGCTGTGTTTTCACCACAGTATCATCATAGTTAAAGAAACAAGTCAGTTAATATCAGCAGAGAATGACTTTAGTTCGCCATCAAACAGTATCGATTTTATTGAATTTGTTAGCCTAAACCCTTGTGTTCATACTTTCTTCTTGTTACCACTGTTTTGAGACAGGGTCTCATTCTTTTGCCCAGGCTAAGCTCAAACTAGAGATTCTTCTGCCTCAGCCTTCTGGCATTGCAAGCATGTACCACCACACATAGCTGATATCGTGTCCTTTAGTGTTCCATGGAACAAAATGGAAGTGCTCAGCTAACGCCCCCCACCCTGGGCACAGCAAGTGTAGTGTCTGAAAGGGTGTGAGAAAGGTAACTTGTGAGCTAAGCAGGGCCTTTCCAGTACATCCTTTTCACTTGGAAGAATAACAGACAGGCACATTGGGTCCAAGAAACGAAAGTGTTTGCTGGCAATTTTAAAATTTGGGCTTTTGGTTTTTGAAAACTTGTGTCTGCTATAGTTAGTTTAATAATCTTGGGTAGTGATAACCAATGTGACCTTTTGATTCCTTCTCATGAAAGGTTTCCAATTTTGAAAGATCCAGTTTAACAGGATAGGTGACATCTATAAATGATCAATGCAAAGTGTCACACGGTTATATATGGTAAAAATTCAAAGCACAAGACAGATAAATGTTTTTTTTGTTATTTGTTTAGGCAGAGTTTCTCTGTGTAATATCCATGGTTGTCCTGGAACTTGCTCTGTAGACCAGGCTGGCCTCAAACTCAGAGATCCACCTGCCTTTGCCTCCCAAGTGCTGGGATTAAAGTCGTGCACCACTACAGCCCAACTCAAATCAATGGCTTTTAATGTAACAGTGCAGTGGGCTGAGTGACTGGGTTTCTCTGAATTCTTATTAGAAACCCAACCCTCAGAGTAATCATATCAGAAGGGGGTGTCTTTGGGAGCTAGTTGTTCTGTGTCTTCAGCTCTTGCACACGATTCTGGGGGACAAGTCTGTAAGCTGATCACTGACTTTGCCCTTAGGACCACAACTTGCCTGTATAAGCTCCAGGGAGATCGCTGGCCTCTTCTTACAGTGAGAAGATGCTACTTAACAAGAAACTGTCCCTCATTGGACAGAGAGTTTTCACAGTGTTGATCTTAGACTGCCCAACCTCCATAGCTGTGAGAAATACATTTCTGCTTTTTAAAATTCCAGTGTATAGAATTTTGTTGTAGCATCCTGTATGGATCAAGACACCTTGTATGATAAGAGTATCTATTTAATTTCACTTTCTGTATTTATCTCTTAAGAAGCTACAAGAGGACTTCACATGTATGTGAACAATAATGCCTACAGTTATCAGAAAAGATTACTAAAGTACTTCCCCCTTTCTTACTTCATAATTCACTTTTATAATTGTCATATTCTCTTCACATATTCCAGCCTAAATAACATAATAATGTACATGGAAGGCAGAGCCAGGTTTAGGGGTCTAGATACTTCTATTTAGCTGGATAATGGAGAGGTTGCAAGGCTATTTTTTTTTCACAAGCTCTGCAAGTGCTTTGTGATGCTTGGCTGCCTCTTTTAAAAGTGTATATTTTAAAATATAATACCTCTTATTTATTCTTGGACAGTTTAATATATGTAAACAATATATATTTTTAAACTATTTATTTATTTATACATATTGATCCCAGTTCCCTCTCCTTTCCTTCCTTCCTCCCTCCCCTCTTTCCCTCTCTCCCCTCTTCACATGCACCCTGACCACCCTCCTCTCCCATCCCCCCCACTCCACATGTAGGGCGATGCCATCCAGGAGGGGTCATCTAAATCTGTCAAGTCATTTGGAGTAGGGACTAGGACTTCTCTCCTGTCTCTATCCCTCCATGGGGGATATGTCTGCAAGGTCCTTTTGTGCACCACGAATACATTCTGGTTCCAATGTCTTAGGTCCCTTAGACTGCTCAGGCCTTCTAGCTGAGACACATGTTCAGGGGATCTGAGTCATTTCTGTGCAGGATTCCCAGCTATCAGTCTAGGGACCCCTTAGCTCCTCCTTGTTCAGGTCAGCTGTCTCTATGTGTCTCTGCAGCCTGGTCTTGTTTTCCCTCTCTGCATCTGGATTCCAGTTCAGCTCAGTTTTTAGTTGTGGGTGTCTGCTTCTGTTTCCATCAACTATGAGATGAGGGCTCCATGATGATGGATAAGTTAGTTGTTGCTCTCATTATCAGGGAAGGACATTCATGGTAGCCTTTCCACTGTTGCTCAGATTGTTAGTTGGAGTCAGTCTTGAAGGTATCTGGACATTTCTTTAGGTTCATTTTTCTCTTTAATCCTATATTGGCTCCCTGTTGTATGTGTTCTCTCTCTCTCTCTCTCTCTCTCTCTCTCTCTCTCTCTCTCTCTCTCTCTCTCTCTCTCTCTCCTTCTCTCCCTCCCTTCCCCCTCTCTCTTTTCTGTTTTCTATTCCTCCCCAGACTCAATCTTCCTAGTCCCACATGCTTTACTCTCCTCCCCTTCTCTTTCTCCTAGTTCTCTCTCCACTCACTGCCCCCCCACTCCCCATGTGCTCTGGAGAATTTGTCCCTTCCCCCTTCTGTGAGGGACCTTATATGAATCTCTTAGAATCCACCATGTATCCTCGTTCCTTTGGCAGTGTGAATTATAGGCTGGTGATCCTTTGCTCTTTGTCTAAAATCCATATATGAGCGAGTCTATACCATGTTCCTCTTTTTGTGACTGGGTTACCTCATTCAGGATGGTTTCTTCAAGTTACATCCACTTGCCTGCGAATTTCAAGATTCCATTGTTTTTTTCCTTCGAGTAGTATTCCATTGTGTAGATGTGCCATATTTTCTTTATCCATTCTTCAGTTGAAGGGCAACTAGGTTGCTTCCAGGTTCTTGCTATTATAAATAATGCTGCTATGAACATAGTTGAGCACATGTCTTTGTTGTATGGATGTGGATTGCCAGGTCCTGTGGTAGACTGATTCCCATTTTCCTGAGGAACTGCCATACTTATCTTCAAAATGGCTGTACAAGTTTTCACTCCCACCAGTAGTGGAGGAGTGTTCCCCTTTCTCCACATTCTCTCCAACATAAGATGCCATTGGTGAAGTTTAGCCATTCTGGCAGGAGTAAGATGGTATCTCAAAGTTGTTTTGATTTGCATTTCCCTGATAGCTAAGGATGTAGAGCATTTTATTAAGTGTTTTTCAGCCTTTTTGATTTCCTCTATTGAGAATTTCCTCTTCAATCTTTTAAATAGGATTATTTGGTGTTTTGTTTACTAGTTTCTTGAATTCTTTGTATATTTTGGAGATCAGCCCTTTGTCAGATGTAGGATTGGTAAAAATCTTTTACCAGTCTGTGGGCTGCTGTTTGGTCTTGTCAACTACGTCCTTTGCCTTACAGAAACTTCTAAGTTTGAGGAGGTCCCATTTATTAATTGTTGATCTCAGTGTCTGTGCTACTGGAGTTATGTTCAGGAAGCGGTTTCCTATACCAATTTGTTCAAGGGCACCTCCCACTTTCTCTAATGCTATTTATTAAAAATTGTCAAATCATGTTATTTATGGCAATATGCAATGAGTTTATTATTGCTATTTTAAATAAATGACTGCACATTTCAGAGTGTTTCAGATTTAGTTTCTAATTGAATAAAAAATTGATGGATGACCCACATAAAGGAAGGTGCTTCAGGGCATTAATACTATTTGAGAACATAAAGAGGTCATGAAAATAAAATTCTTGGGAACTGCCATTCTTACCATTTCCCAGACATGGCTGTCACATAGTTCATGGGGTCACATCCTGTTCCTGGTGTGCAACTCTGACCCCAAACCCTGAAGAGACCTTAGAGACGCAGTTTGCATCTCATATGTAGGTCACTGGCAGAATTTTATATCCATACATTAAGGTTCTGGGATGCAGGGACATAATTTCTGCTTTCCGTGAATCTAAGACCATCAGGCTGGGTTGGAACCTTAGCTATGTGGCTGATTGCTTTGTGGCCTTGCCTGATTCCCTTTCTGCTCTGCCAGTTTCCTCATCTCTAATATGAGGTTATATTAATACTAGTGACCTCCCACAGTTGTTGGAGGGTTTAGTAACTTGATATATGCAAAACATTTCATGTCTGGTCTGGAGCTAAGTGTCACTGCTTTCTGTGACCCTTGCCATTAAACAAAACCCACAGCATTCTGGCCAAGTCCCTCTTCCTGCTTGGAAACCAAAGAGAGTTAACAGTTAACCATCAGTTAACCATCAGAAATAATTCCAGTGCATGTCACACATGCCATCAAAGCAACCTGACAAGGTAGAGCATCTTGCAGCAATTGGCTGCAGCTCATCCATTTTTTGTCCCTTTAGAATGTCACTAGCCAATGACAGTACCTTGGGATTTACACAACATCAGTATTGTGCCACAGGGGAGCTCAGAGAGGAGCAGACCATTCCTGCATCTCCAAGAACCATACCATCCTAGCGGTTGTACTGTCCCCTTGAGAAACTGCACCACACACATGAAGGTAATCTTAGGGTGAACATCTATCCAGGTCTCTGCTTCCAATAGAGGAAAAGGTGGGTCTTGGAAACTACTGCCTCCAGACTGGGGAGTTCCCCCTTGAGTTTGACAGCTTGCTGTCAGCTATATACTCTGTCCTCCCTAGTACCCACTTGGCACTCAGCACTGACTGCATAGTTCGAGGGTTGAGTACAGGCTTTCAAGTATACATTTACAGTCACTGTTAAGTATAATACAATGGGAAAGGACAAATGCTAATTATATCCTGGGGTAATCATGCCCAGCATATCAAATTAGAGGTGAACCTAGAAATAAGTTTCTACTCAAATAAAGTGACTTGAAGCCCTCCTACTTCAGATTAAAAATTGATGATCACCCAGGAGTAGAAAATGAAACGGAAAGGTGTATAGGATTGTCACTGTGGGTGCTCCCTCCCAGAGTGGGGAGTTGTTCAGACAGACCAAGTACTGAGTCTTTCTCTGCTACCCCTGGATGTATGACCTTGTGTGTTTGCTAGGTCACTCTTCCCTACAGACAGGAGTACCAACCATGCTTCATCCTGAAAGTACCGTGAAGCTGGGGCTGCAATGCCACACTCAATATGCAACTGGGGAAGTATGAAGGTCACTTAGCCTTTTAGTACAATTATAGTAAATCCTGCTTTCTGGCCAGCAAGCATTTAGATATATATTGTCACCATGCCTCAATTCCCAAAAGAAGCTGGAGTGGGTGGGTAGGCTGTCACTGTTTATAGCTTTCATTCTGCTAAAGCAAACACACGTTCTTTAATTGAGGAGCCGTTTTTCTAAAGTTTCGTGCTGAGATCAATGCCACACCCTCTGTTTCTGAAGCCTACAAAGCACAGCTATACATTTCCGAGAAACTGAAGGCAAGGCATTTTTCCTCCTTGGCAGTGTCTGTTGAATAAATAAATGAAGCAACAGCTTATATATATTCTGGAGACATGGAAAGGTCTCACAGTTCAGACAGCCATTATTAGGTCAAGCAAAACCTGAGCAGAGGTTGAGTGGTCATTTGGTCTGCCTCACACCCAGTCACTCTGCAGACGAAGGGTTTCCAGTACACAAAAGCATACTGAACATATTCTTACAGGAAACCATTCCAGGGTAAAAAGAATGCAGTACAACAAAAATGAACAGTAATGATTTTCAGAGATCATGGCTGCTTACATCTATTGGGTGTTTACTGTGGGGTGGGGGCTTAGGAATGTGGTGACAACAGCCTGCATTTCTGTGCATTGACCTGGCTGGCTGGAGATAGGAGGCTTGGAAGAAACAGAAGTCAGCGGCCCCTTCTCTGCAGACAGAGGAGGCAGGCAAGCAGGCAAAGATTCCCTGTAGTGTCTACAGCCAGAGCATCGGCACTCTGCGTGTGTGTGTGTGTGTGTGTGTGTGTGTGTGTGTGTGTGTGTGTGTGTGTGTGTGTATGTATGTGTATATTGTGTGTGTATGTGTGTATGTGTGTGTGTATGTGTGTGTGTGTATGTGTGTGTGTATGTGTATGTGTGTGTGTGTGTGTATGTGTATGTGTATGTGTGTGTGTGTATGTGTGTGTATGTGTGTGTGTATGTGTGTGTGTATGTGTGTGTGTATGTGTGTGTGTGTGTGTGTGTGTGTGTGTGTGTGTGTGTACACTCTGAGATCTCAGGTGAGGATGACTCCGTATCATCTCAAATACGTTCAGACATGGTTGTCTTGTGTCATAGAGCCATCTCAGAGGATGCTATGGCTGCAGAAAAGGAGTTTCAGCCTGAACAGCTTTGTACACACAAAATCCTTGCCCGTGATCCCAGGCTTGTCTCTATGACATGCTTCAGGGCACCTATTCCAAGACATTGCAGGTATGCCTTGAGACAGGAATGCTTAACTGCAACTCTGACTTGTCATCTTTAGAACTTCGGAAGGAGTCCTGCTCCCCTCCACTTCCCCATCTGCGTAATGAAAATAAAATTGCCTTTCTCCTGTCGAACACCACATTGTAATTAAAACTCTTGTTGGTTTTAGGCTAAGAAGCAGTGAGTAATGGCAGGGCCTGGGCTCAATGCTTTGTGTGAATCTCCCTAATTTAACCCCCAAGACAGTTGTCACTTTCTGGCTTCAGAAAGGCAGCAGAAGGTGACAACAAAACAGACACAGGCCCTTCTCCAATTTCACCATGTGCTCTTACCAGCTTCACAAGTTTGCACTGCTTTTGGCTGCCTCACTGGGACCCGGAGGGCCTACTAGTACAGCCAGGTATTATGGAGCAAAGACAATAGAAGAAACAACGAAATCACATCCAATGGGATAGGGACTGAGTTTGTAATGGTTACATTCTTGATATCTGCCAAAAGATTTTAAAACCCAAGTATCTCAAAGTGTAGTCTCGGGGTCCAATTGCAAAACTAGGGAAACTATTTTTCCACTGCCAAGGCAGAACAACGGATCATGTTGAATAAGGTGGGGAGTCCATTTGTGCACAGTGCACAGTCAACAGTTAAGCCAGCCTTAAGCCAAGACTGGTCTAGAGCTTGTCTCTTTCAAGTTTCGCTTGCCATCTAGGAAAATGAGTAACAGATGCCTAGATACCTTGGATGAAAAGTTACATGCAAATATAAAGGTCCCTAATTATCTATGGATTATCTTCATATACTCCTGAGGTAGTCTTAGCAGTTGGAAAGGCTCCTAGAAGCCCAAGGATGACCTTCCCCTCCAGGGACTGAGAACTGGGTTTTAGGAACAGAAGCTAAACATGAAACACAATAACTGATCGCTAGAGGTGTCTGGGGCCAATGTGAACCAGTGAGATCTCAGGACTGACAATTACAGAGGAGAGTTAGAGTACAGGCAGAGCTGTTCAGAATTGTGCTGAGAAGTCAAGCCATTTTCTGTTAAGATTGATTTTTTTATTTTAGTTCATGTGCATGGGTGTTCTTCTTACATGAACCTGCGTGTCACACACATGCAGTGCTTATGAAGGCCAGAAGGGGCATTGTGTCCTCTGGACTGGAGTCACAGGTGTTGTGAGATGATGCCATGTAGGGGTGCTGGGAACTGAACATAAGTTCTCTGGAAGAGCAGTCAGTGTCTTTATCCTGAGCCATGTCTCCAGTCCCAGAAACCAAATCTTTAAGATCTCCTTGTATGGCATTTTACATTTCCTGGCCTGCAGTATGTCTGGGACTTCAGAGAGGAGCAGGAAGAGGCATTCCTCAAGAGATACTCGCTGAACACTGTGTCCACTCTCTTACATATGGAGGCCCCCATCCCACACACCATCCCACACACAACTCCCAAATATGTGCCTAGTCTAAACAAGGAACTAGATTTTTATGTTTTATTCAATTGTTTTTTAAGTTGAAAATTAAGAGCATATACTTTACTTGTGAGAAACTTTAAAATATGTGACTAATTTTTTGAAAAACAAATTATACAAACCCAAAGTGCCAATCAAGTAGTCCTGATTAAAATTTAGTGTCCAAACTGAGATATTTTGTAAGCATAAAGACTTTTAAAATGAATACTACCCAGGCAGGTGTAATCCCATTACCAAGGAGGCTGAGGCAGGAGGATCATCTGTTGAAGGCTCACCTGGGATATACAGTGAGACACTATCTCAGTGAAATTTAGTGAGATAAAATGAAATGTTGATACAATAGTAAATTTTATTTTAAGTTCAATAATATGCCTTAATTCACTTCACCCGTGTCTGAGCCACATTTTTATTCCTGTGATAAAACACCATGACCAAGATAACTTATAAAATAAAACATTAGATTTAACTAGTCTTCCTTTTGAAACCTTGAATCCCATCCCTACTGACCCATATTGAATCCTTTCCAAATAGTTCTGTAAGCTGGGGACCACGTGTTCACATTTCTGAGCCTAGGGGTAATCTTTCTCATTTGAACCATCACAACCTGTTTCTTTTTATCTGCGTGGTTTAGTTGCTAGAAAATATACAATTATGTCTGTGACTTGGTTTAGGATTTAGTTGGAAAGCTCTAAGACACATAATTAATAGCTGATATCATCAAAGGCTGATTTTTCCCTTTGAAATAAATTAAACTCAGAAAGAATGTGTCCTACAGTAATGATAAACTTATTATTTTATGTTGATGGTTAGTGTTCTGGCATTATTCATCACATTTAGGATAGCACTGACTCTTAGAATAACGGCCCATTGACCTTCTTTAGAGAGAGAAGTCCCTGAACTGTAGTCCCTGAAGTGCTCATTGCCAGGCCTTAAATTAGCATCGCTTCTTCATGACTGTTTGCAGAGAAGTGTCACAGATAAAACAGTGTTTTAAAACCTTAATAACACTGAAGATTAAAGTGACAGCTTATGGGTTATTTGTAGGCATCGGATGTCTGCGTCGAGAAATGGTGTTTACTGCCCTCAGCTAAGGTGCAAGTATTTGAGCCAGAGGAGTCTAGTTTATAATTCACAGTCATCAGAATTGAAACTATAATTATTCCTAAAAATTAAAATAACAGTAAATTTAATGCTATACCACTAGAATTAGTTTATCAATAAAATAAATGTCTTGCAGATGAAGTCATACTCTGACAATATTTTGATTGCTTCATTTCTAACTAGAAATGGGGTCATGCAAGTTGTCACATGTATTGCATTGTTAACTGGTATAAGGCCAGAGGCTAATGAGGGATCTGGGGAGTTTTGAGTGACATGGATGAGTAAACTAACACATTTCCCCCAACACCATAAATATGCCAAAATCAGGGTGGGAAAGGCTGTGCCAAACCCAGTTTCTACACTAGTATTTTCACTTCTGGCTGCAATGGGTTTACCTGCCTTAAGTTGAGATGGTTTGCATTTTTCCTATGCAATGGTTTGGATTTTTGTACTCATGTCTTTAAAAGACAACATTGTTTTTTCTACTATTAAGTGAATGCATTAGGCAAGGCCTATTCTGAATTGGCCCGTTGTACCAGGTGATGAGCAGGGCCACAGTTCTGAGAGGAAACCAGTTGTCTGTCAAGCTTGGCAAATAGGATGCCTGGAGCGGAGGTCTGAGGAAAAAACCCAGCAAAGGAGATTGCCCCAGCCCCGTCTGTCACTGGCACTTGGACATTCAGCAGGTGGGAGGCAGACTTGAGGCCCTGGGAAGTAGGTTAAACCGACTGACTCCATGACAGGCACAACATGGCTGCAAGTGTGAACCTAACAGACTTAGTGGATTTGCTTGATGAAAATATCAACAAAATTTGAAGAAATGGGACAAGCCACAGTATTTTTTTCACAACACATTTAAAAAGCAGAAATATAAAATATAGAATCTGGGAAATAGAATCCTTTTCTAAAGGAAGAGATGACAGAGCCCAACCCTAGTTTAATACAAGTACTTGGATTCTTTTTTGCCATTTTTTTATTGAGCTATTTCCCCCCAACTCCTCTTTCTTCCTCCTCTCTCCTCTTCCACCTTCCCCATGAACCCAATTTACTTGTCATTTTCCCTCTCCTAGGCATATCCATACATGTCTCTCTTAGTATCCTTTTTGTTACCTGGGTTCTCTGGGGTTGTGGCCTGTAGTCTGTTTGTCCTTTGCTTTAAGTCTAATATCCACTTATCAGTGAGTACATATTATATTTGCCTTTCTGGGTCTGGGCTATCTCACTCAGGATGACTTTTTCTACTTCTGTCCATTGGCCTGCAAATTTTAAGATGTCATTTAAAAAAAAAAAAAAAAAAAAAAAAAAAAAAAAACACTGAGTATACTCCATTGTGTTAATGTACCACTATTTCCTTATCCATTCTTCTGTTGAGGGGCAACTAGGTTGATTCCAAGTTCTGGCTATTGAATTTTAATCTGCTACTTTAAATAAATTCTTTTGAGTATGCTTAAAACGGTGAAGCAATAGTGGACAGCATTAAAGGGAGAAACAGGCAAACACACACTCACATTTGAAAAGCTTAGGCACCATCCTTTCCGTAATTAACAGGACAAATCCAAACACACCATTAAAGTTGCAGGTGATTAACTGATTAACTGATACTCTTAGCAATGTTGTCCTGCCTAATATGCAATAATAGAGCACTCCACTCAAGTGCAGAAGGTACATTCATTTCAATCTCAGGTGACTGAGACCATATGCTGGGTCATAAGATGAATCCTACAGTTTACAAGGCTGAAAGTGTACATAATATATTCTCCGAGCACAAAGGAAATAAACAAACGCCAACATTTAGCTGTAAGTAACCTAGGAAACTTCAGATACTTGGAAATTAGGCAATATGCATCCTTTATGCACAGATCAAAGGGAAAAAAATTAAAGAGAAGCAAGAAAGTAAGTAGGCCTAAATTCTATACAAGCACCATATATGTACACCATATGTAACTACACCTTAAGTTAAACCTATATTTAGAGAAAATATAAAGCTATAACGTTTGTTCTAAAATACAGACAATGGGGGCTGCAGAGAAAGCTCAGGTTTAGAGTGCTTGTTGCTCTTGAAGAAGACTTGAGTTTAGTTCCTAGCACCCACATGGAGGTCACAACTGCCTGGAACTCCAGTTCTAGGGGCTCTGGTACCCTCTTCTGACTTCCATGGGCTCCTGCATCTATCTGGTGCACAAGTAGATGCTCAGGCACAAATTACAGACTTCATCTATCAAAAACATAGATAAAACAACATTAACAGTATACTAGCAAATTCCATCCAACTCCATAGAAAATATAGAAAAATAAAAAGAATTTATTTCATGACAGCAAGCTTCAGTCAATGTAATTCACCTTGTTAACAACACAAAGGAGAGAGGTCAGCACTGTTTCATAGATGCAGATAAGAATTTGTCAAAATCCAACACCCACATCTGCCAGTGAGCTAGCCATAAAATGTGACCTACTCAGATTGATAACGGGCATGTAAGAGAAACAGTCTCACCATAGTAATAGAGTTTTAAAGTTCTTCTAAGATCAGGATGAAGGCAGGATGCTGGATGCTCGTTCTCACAGATCGGCTATTGGTTACTGGGGATCAGGCACTGTGCCAATAGCTCCAGAATCCCTTGAGAGCATTGTTAAGTTTACTCTCTTCACACAGAACTACAGAAGTTAAGAAATGTGCCCCAGGGGCTGGAGAGATGGCTCCGTGGTTAAATGCACTTAGTGCTCTTGCAGAGGACCCTGGTTGGATTCACAGAACCCACATGGCTGTCCACAACTGTCTGTAACTCCAGTTCCAATTTCTGATGCCCTCTACTGGCTCAAACTCATGCACATGCACACGCACACGCATGCACACACACACTAAATTCTTTAAAGTGTGCTGAATGTTCAATAAGTCTAAGTCCAAATTTGAATTTCTATTTCCCTGACTTTAGACACAGAGGTCTTCTTAGCCGTATGGTAACAATCATTACAGAACCCAGGGCTGGAAGTAAGCCTCTGTGCTTGGCTTTTTCTTCACACTTCCCCCTCCCACAGACACAGAGGCAAAAAATAACCTCTACTGCTACTCACCAGGGAAGAGGCAGGCCCAGGCCCAAGGCTCTCCCACAGCTGCAGTGAGATTTACGCCTCTCCATCAAAGCACTGTGCCATCCATCAAAAGAAACATTCAAGTCACAATGGCATTTTGCTACTAAAAGTAAGCCTAATTTGCTCATTCTCATTATTTAGAGGCAGTTAATTAAAAACCCAGCAGTTATTTATTTGGCTACCTCAAGTCACTCCTTACTGCTTACTGCCTGGCTTTTACACTATTACTGTTTTATAGCCTGATGGGGCCTGAAGTGGGTTTCTTATGGCTGTGTTTCCATTACTTTAATTCCAAAGAAGGCATTAAAGCCTGTAAGGTTTCTGAGGCTGGGGGGGGGGAGAGCAGCAGTGTTTCTGCTGTCTTTACAGAAGAACGGACACCCTTGGCAAGGGTTGGATTCTTTGCCTTCCACTGAAAGAACACTCCCCCTTCTGTGTGTGTGAACCAGCTTGACCCAAATCTGGAAGGAAATCTGAGCCCAAAGCCCATGCCATCGTTTCATTGTCTCCTAATAATGGACCAAGAACTAAGCACTCCTTAGAATGAAGTATTGCAGCTTCAAATAGTATTAACTGTCTAGGAATGATGCGTGTCCTCTTTGATGAGGGCCACTTCAAGAAGAAAGAGACATCACTTTGGATGCGTTACTTAAAGATTAAATGTCACAGAGGGCATTGGCAATAAGCGGGAAGGCTCTCTCTCTCTCTCTCTCTCTCTCTCTCTCTCTCTCTCTCTCTCTCTTCCTTCCCTTCTTTCTTCTTTCTTCTCTCTCTGTTCTCCCTCCCTCCCTTCCTCCCTCCCTCTTTCCCTCCCTTCTTTCAACTATGTACTTCTTTACTTGCTTTGAGTTAGGGTTTCTCGTCATAGCCCCAGCTATCAAGGAACTCACTCTGTAGACCAGGCTGACCTCAAACTCACAGAGATCCACCTGTGTTTGCCTTCCAAGTGCTGGGAATAAAGGCAGGCACTGTGCCTGGCTAAACTGGGTAAGATTTGGAAATTATGAGAAACAAAATACACTCCAGCAAGCAAGCTGGCTTTGTCACACAAAGCCTGTGGAAGTCCACGACTTTCAAATAGCAGGAGTGGTCTTAAGCAATTGTGGAAGCCATAAGCAACCCTTGATGCCAAAACCCATTAGCTATCCTATCTGCTCTTGGACAAATAATAGAAAATACTTTTTATAACTACCTGTAGAATTTCTCTGACAGCTTCAGACCTCAATGTAAGAATGGGCTCTCCCAAAATGCCTGTTCAGGCTTCTCAAGCCAAGATGGGCACCACTAAAAGAAGAAAACCCTAAAGCCAGGGTCATAAAATTGACTTCAGCAAATCTACTGCCCACAAAACTCCAGAAAGTGGCACATACCCATCTCTTTGGAGCTTGGACGTTGCAAAAACAGGTGATCTGACTTATCTCTACCTTGCAGTTTAGAAAAGCAGTTTATCCAGAAAAAAACCGTTTCTGAGTCTGGCAAAGCCATGCTGCCCCCCTCCCTCAGTTGCAAAAACTTAGGTCTGTACAGCAAGCCCAGCACACTGAGCTGCTGGTCTTCCAGGAGCCAACTTTCCCACCAGTAGTCTGCTCTCGCTGCCTGAGGTCCAACTGCATTTGTATTCTTCCATTCCCCCCAGCCTTTTTGTTTTTATTTATTTAGAGCAGTCATCTCTTTGGGTTACCCTTTCTCTGCATTGCTTATTGTTAACTTTTCCTTAGACCCCTTTGAGGCTAGAATATGTACTTAGTCATCGCCTTGACTTTCCCATATAGCTTAAAGAAAGGCCTAATGTAATAACCCCAAATGCTCCAGAAATCTTAGTTGGAGGTCAAAGAAACCACATCTCAATGTAGTTCAAGGGAGTGTGGCATTGTGCTTAAGATGGAAATTTATGGAATCAGAATGTCTTGTCTCCTACAAGTCACTGCTGACTGTGACCTTAGCTCAAAGGACTTCACTCTAGACGCCTTATTTCGTCTGTAAGATAGGAGCATACCAGCTAAATGGATGAAACTAGAAGAAACTGTCCTGAGTGAGGTAACCCAGTCACAAAAAGACAAACATGGTATGTACTTACCCATATATATATATTTTAGACATAGAGCAAAGGATCACCAGCCTACAATCCATACCACCAGAGAAGACAGGAAACAAGGAGGACCCTTGGACAAGATCTCCTGAGCAAATGGGAGCAGGGGGGAGAGGAGAGGGATTTAGGAGAAAGAGAAGGGGAGAAGAGGAGGGGAGAGGAGAACATGAGGGAGCAGGAAGATTGAGTAGGGGGAAGAATAGAGGAGAGTAAGAAAAGAGATACCATAATAGAGAGAGCCATTATAGGTTTAAAGAGAAATGTGGCAGCAGGGAAATGTCCAGAGACCTATAAGGATGACCCCAACTAACAATCTGAGCAACAGTGGAGAGGCTACCTTTAATGCCCTTCCACAATAATGAGATTGACGACTACCTTATATGCCATCCTAGAGCCTTCATCCAGTAGCTGATGGAAGCAGAATCAGACACCCACAGCTGAACACTGGTCCAAACTCCTGGAATCCAGTTGCAGAGAGGGAGCAGTGATGGATGAGCAAAGGGGTCAAGACCAGGCTGGAGAAACCCACAGAAACAGCTGACCTGAACAAGGGGAAGCTCGTGGACCCCAGACTGATAGCTGGGAAACCAGAGAGGACTGACCCAGATCCCCTGAATGTGGGTGTCAGTTAGGATGCCTGGACAATTTATGGTAGTGGATCAATATTTATCCCTAGTATACGAATGGACTTTGGGAGCCCATCCCACATAGAGGGTACTGTTTCAGCCTAGACACATGTAGGAGGGCCTAGGCCCTGCTCTAAATGCTATGACAGACTTTGATGATCCTTGGGGAGCAGAAAGGGGATGGGATAAGGGGTTGCATGGGGGGAGGACAGGGTAGGACAGGATAGGACACTGGGATTGACATTTAAAGCAAACTTGTTTCTAAATTTAAATTTAAAAAAAAAAAGAAGAAAGAAATTCCAGAAATTAAAAAAAAAAAAAAAGAGCATACCAGAGTCTTCCATACTGAGCTATGATGAAGGTTAAAATCACCAAGGTGAATTGGATAGTACACTGCAGAATTCTGGGCAGGGCAATAAGCAGTGTTGGTCATTGCTGGTATCAGTGAGGGCAATGTCCTATGAAAGCTGAAACCCACTTTCTTCTGGTTTGAAATCCCAAGGTTTGACATCCTCCTAGGGGAGAATCATTCTGTGTTCAAAATACCCTCACAACAGGACACGCACTCACCAGAGTCCCACTTCCTTGCTGCTCCATTCTGCCAGTTGTCAATCATCATCCCCTTTAACCACCCTCATTTCTAGGCCGGTGTGACCATTGCCCAGGCCCTAGTGTGTGTCCTGAGCCTTGTGCAGAAAACAATCTCTCCCGGCTGCCAGGTTTGGGGGTCTACTAAAGCATGATGCTATCCCTGACCTCTGGCTGGCTGGCTTGACTCCTCCACATCAGTGATGCAGCTGAACACATGGCTTAGTCCCAAGTCTCTCCCTGACTCAATGCTTGTCACTGTGCCTGCTGTGACCCGATCTCCTCTCTCTAGCAACAGCTTGGCTGTTGAGTGTATTCAACCCATTTGACAGAAGGGATGACTTGCTTAAAGTACATGGAGGTCCTCCCATTGTTCAGGATCTGTGGCCAGCATTGCGCTGACTGCATCTTTGTGAGGTGGGGGCTCCTGAAATCCATGAACGGCTGCAGGTGCAAGGAACTTTGTATTTCTACTCTCTGACAAGCCCCACGTTCTGTATGTTGTACTGAAGTTCTCAAATGTTTAGGTAAGGAACCCCAAAGGGGCAGAGGTATATTTAAAATGTTTAATTTAAGTCAAGGCAAGTGCCAGGAAAATCCATATTTTGAGCTGCAAAAGAAAGAGCAATGGCAGGTCCAATCAATACTACAGAGGTATATGGACTCTTTTACTGTTCCATCAATGGCTGCAGGTAATAAGTCAGCATCTCAGGGGACAGTCTCAAACTCTAAAACAAAAGTTCAGAGGTCTGCTGTCCACTGGGCGTGATTGCTGCTTCATTCCACCCAGCTGAGCGAAAGACAGGGCCTTTCTCTCTCAGGGGCCAGGAGACCTCCAGCCCCCTCCAGTCCCAGCCAGAATTGCTGGACTGATAACAAGAGCCTAGGTGGCTTCATTTCCCTGTCAGCAACACAGTCTTCACAGCTCCCACCAAAGGCATGCAGATTAAAATGTTAAATCAAACCCAGAAGAGAAATTTGGAAATCAATTTCAGATTCCTGCAGAAAAGGCCAGGGAGGATAATGAAGACCAAACTCCCAGCTTCAGCTGTTTCATTTTCTAATTTGAGAGCAAAATAAAACTATTGTTTTCCAAAATTTCAGCTGGTGCAGAAATGACATGGCTGCAAGCGACGTGTCCTGGCTTTTCTAGTGGGGCATGCACTTCTGCAAGACACCCTATCAGCACACTGACTCCCAATGTCTCTCTTATTTCCTTTTATTGGAACTTTTTGTTTGTTTGTTTAACCCCTGACAATAGAAAGCCAATACAAATGTAAGAAGATTGGCTGCTTCTAAGTGTATAGTAAATAACTTGAAAGAGCTGTAAATCGTGGTGCCTGGACCTAATGCCTTCCAAACTGGAGCCCACTGTTTCAGAGCCAAATCCTGCTTTGACAGATCCCTGCACTGTGTGTATTAGAGGTACCTTGACCACACTCTTTAATTAGCCTATTGTGACTCTCACAGGTAGACAGAGCAATGTGGACAGGATGCTTCATTTCCTAGCTGGGCCAAGGCAAGATAAATCCCAGCCTTATGATTCATCTCACTGTAGCCACTCCTCGGCCACCTCTTACTTTCCCTGCAAAAGAGCTTCACACAGTTGACTTTTTAAGCAACCTAGAAGTGAGTGAGAATTCCTCCTTCCCTAATGGAAGTCTTTGTAGCTGGTCCAGAGCCCCCAGCAGGGATGGTCATATGAGTATACCTCCCCACAGTGAGATCCAAACTCCAGAGTATCCCAGGAAAATAAAACCGACAGTTGTTTTTGTACTTCTTCAAAAATGCCTGTGATTTTATCGATCAGGAAGCCTGCATTGCACATTTCCTCACAGATTTATCAGCAGTAGTTTTTCATTCTATTCCTGCTAGGAAAATAGTATCCGGCTCACAATTTCCAGGATGAGCTTAGAATACAATCACTTAGATCATTTGTAGGTTGTCCTCATAGCCACTCACCCCAGGCTCAGGATACTAAGAGTAATTAACCAGTGCCTGCATGTACTGAACCTTGCAGAGGAGGCAGAAGAAGTATGTTTCCACCTTCGTCCTTCAAGCTGACATCTTACAGAGAGGAGCTGGATTCCCAGATCACCCCAGAGATGAAAAAAAAATCTGTTCCTGGACCACCCGACAGCCAGAAAAGTAATGATGCCCTCAACTGGGGTGAGCAGCAGACTCCTCTTCATGCTCACTTTTCTACAATCACTGCCGCCCCCCCATGGGGCATATGCAGATATATTTGCATGAATAGAATTTTTGAGTTTGCAGAAGAAGCACAGCCTGTAGCATTGGCTTCCTCCCCCTCGCTTCTTTCCAGAGGCAGGTTATTCTGAGGGCTACTGCTGTGGTCTGAGTGTTTAAACCAAATCCCCAGTGGATGGTATTAAAGACAGTACCTGCGGGAGATGAGTAGGTTATGAAGACAGAGCTCTTGTGGATGGAATTAGTGCCCCCAGGAAAGAGGCTCAGAGGACTTGTTTGTCTCTTACACTGTATGAGGACACAGAAAAAACAAAGACTTTTCCTGGAAATGTGACCACGCTGGATCTGGCCCAGATTAAGAACTGGAAAGGAGAAACAAGTGTTTTTCTTTATAAGCCACACAGTTTATGCTATGTATCTATTTTACATTTTAACACCAATCTTAACAGACACAGACAATTATCCCATTAATGTAGGTCTGGAGAGAAATGAAGTAGAGCATGGCCAAAAGATAAAAAGTAGGTGCTGCCTGAAGGGGACGGAACTGACTTGTGTGATCAATCACCCTGACTGAAATACAACTCAATGAAAAGCAGACTGTGAATCATTCCTTTCCCTGGATGATCAGCTGCTCTTAGTGCTAATGCCCATACATCTGGGGAAACGGTGAGGAATTTCACACCCTCACTGTACATCTAGCAGTTCAGGTACCAGCTCTGTTCAGTACTAGTATTAGGTGTGGAGGACCTACCCTTTAGGAGCTGGCCTGATAGAAAAGAGGAGTGAATGAGTCTGTGGTAGAAAGTGTGATTGCACCAAACAGTAGGGGCCAGTCTCAAGAACTACAGGACAATCCATTCCCATTAAACCAGGACCTAAGGGCCCGATATTTTTCTTATGACAATGTTTAGCAGACTCATGCAGACCTCAGACCAGAAAATGCATCCTGCTTTCAGACTGATAAAACCACAACCGTACTTCTCCTTCAGCTGTACATCAGGCACACCTGGGTAAAAAAAGGGATAGGAGTCCCTAGGAGGAAGGCATGGTCTAGACCCAGAGTGAGCTTTGTCTTCTGCCCCATGGCGGCCCTGTCTGTGCACCTGGGGGAATCATTGTCAAGATAGTGAGGAGCGGAATTATTAGTATTGTTCATGGAAGCACGGCCCAACAGGCATAGGAGGCGGTGCTCCATTGGGAGAGAGGCTGGTTTGCTGATGGTACTTGAATTGGTGTCATGGCTGGGACCAGATTTCTCAAGGAATTTCAGAACACAACAGCAAAGAATTACAGTTTGTCAATAAACAGGCTATCAATAAGCCTATTATTATTGTGTTATTGTATATTGTCCCTTAAGTGGGGCACACTGATACTCACTCTGTGATTCATATTCCCTGAACCTTGGAGTGAAACTGTCCCATTTTTGCATGAGCATTCCTTTGACACTTATTCTCTACACTTTGGCCAATTATTAGTTTCTGTGTTAACCACCATTCATTGCACAAAGAAATTTCTCCAATAGGGTCTGATAGATGTAATAATTTATGGATAGACAGATATAAATTTAGAGGGACATTTGATACAATGTAGAATAATAAGAGTAGGTTCATCCCAGAGCCTGAGACCACTCTGCACAAGGGTTCTTGGCCAGGTTTATAGTACCAAACACACGTTTGTTCCTGTGGAGTCACCTTAAACCCAGCCTGAAACCAGTTGGTTATCACCATGACAACCGTGTCACTATCGTGCCCATGGACATATCTTACCATGCCTTTCATCATTGTGTCCATAGCTCTGTGAAGCTGCTGGTGAATTTTCTTCCCAGCATCCTAAAAGTACCTTGCAGCAGCAAGTATGCAAGCTTGCCAACAGTGAATCTTTTTGGTCAATATGAAGGTTAGTGCTCCATATCATGTAACCAACATGTGCAAAGTGGAATATTATTCAGACAAATAAAAAGGTTTCCATGCCAACAAATCTTCCCCTTCTGGTACCTGAAAATCTGCCAAGAAAGCCTATTTTGAGGTTTGCCCACACTGACTGATTCCTCTTTTGTTTTTGTTTCATTCCTCATTTTTATTTTTTTGCCACCTTTATAAGAAATATACAAACAGAACCACATCATAACCCTTTAGGGGAGGCAACTCTTAGTGCCTTCCAGGCATATTTATTTTCATTCTTCTCCCAGTAAACTTTTTTAAACGTCAGAGAATATTGCTTATGTATGGTTCTGTACCTGGATCTATATTTCATATCGTAAAAGCATTTTCTTATCTTACTTAAGACTTCCTTCTAGCATTATTGTGATGAAAATACAGTATCTCATTTGATGGATATGACAGTTGTATGTAACCTGTATCCAAATGGTTGAAACGTAGGTTGTTTTTCCAACTTTACACAGCCATACATAGCACTGAGATATTTTTAAGCTATCTGACAAATAAATGATGAGTTCCTACAAATGGATGTGATGTGCATGAACTCTTTGAACTTTGTGCCATGTTTTGTTATTTTACCTTAACATACAGCCTCCTCTTCCCACCTTCCCAGCAGATACATTGTCAGCCACACCATCATTCCAAGACAGGTACTCAGGACACTAGTGAGAACTAGTGAGAACAAACCTTCCGTTCCTCAATGAAGCCAGCAGCCATAGCAAGGAGGTCCCAGAGTGGACCACTTAAGACCCGGAAAGCCTCAGCCACTGAGCTGCTCTGATGAGTCGCTGTCCAGGCACCCTCCACAGTGACTGTGGCCTCTGCTGAGATCATCTCCTATGAGACTCCGGGATCACACTGTGCTCAGTATGGCTAGAAGTCATTTCCCTAGTTCTGGCCCAGGTTGGTACTAAAGACTCTTAGGAGGGAAACCAGGACTCATGCTTGCTACCAAGATGCTCTTGGCCCCTCTGCTAAACACCTGGCTGCAAATTCAGGGGAAAGCAGCTGAACTTGCCTCTTCATTTCTTAAGGATGGGGGATTCTTTGGGGTTTTCAATCAGTCCCTCTTGCCAAACATGAGGCTGTGAATGCACTGGAATGTGTGTCCCTGGGAAGCCCTGGGAAGCTGTGAAACTAATACTAACAGTCAGTATTGGTGGGTGACAGTGGCCCTTAAGCAGAGTTTAAGAGGAGCTGACAGACTTGGGGTGTGATTTAAGTCACAATGATCAGTTCAGGGAGGGAGGG